>CP136055.1:472208117-472808117 GCA_032464435.1 Aegilops umbellulata | reverse complement strand
TACCCACAGGTGGCAGCGTAGGTGAGGGCAAAAATGGTAGAATGCTGTAGTGGGTGCAGCTGCCTGCACAATGGCTGTACAGTGCTATCATACCTAACTTTGACGGTGGGGGACAAGGGCATTAAATGCCCGTCCGCGTCGCCCAGACGGAGCAGGGGAGTGGACCGTCAGGAGCGCCACCGTTTGCCACGATGGCTACTCTGTCAGCTTCGCTTCGCCACCGCATGCCCCTCGCTGCTCAGCCTCCCGCCACGTGCGCCTGGGATGCCCCCCAGAGCGACACGTTGGTGGGTGAGCTGGAGCGCAGGCACGAGGTGGTAACTTGCCGCGGCAAGCGCCTTGCCGCGGTGGATTTCTTGTCGCGCCCGGGAGCTTCTTTCTCACCGGGCCTTGCCGGGGCACGGGGCGCGCCGTGGCAGGGTCCTTGTCGTGCCGTGGATGGCCTTCCCGGCAAGCTCCTCTTCCCGGGGTCTTGTGCTTCGAGCGGCAGTCCCGGCAAACTCCTCTTGCCAGGGCCTTGCTCTCTTTGGCTGGCCTTCCCGGCAAGCTCCTCTTGCCGGGGCCTTGGCTCAAATACTTTGTTCTTGAATGGCCCAAGAGGGGACCATTGAGGGTCTTGGCGATCGCCTGGCAGGCCTTGCCGCGGGGTGCTACGATAGCGCGTGCACAAGTTCGGGGTACTAAGGTACCCCTACTTTAGTACACCGACACGGATAGAATGACATAATTTAAAATATGATGACTATGTAAGCAGGATGAGATGATATAACTGTATTATGTCTTTAGAAAATGGGTTGGCATGCCATAATTCAGATACATGCTGTCTATGTAAACATCATGGCTTGACATAATTCAAATATATGATTTATATACTAAGGAAGTGAGCAGAGGGCAATTGCATATATGATGTGTCAACTAAGGAGATGACATTCAATATTGTGTATATGATGTAAAAACTAAGCATTGCAATACAACATATGCATTATATGAGTAATATAACCCTGCCAAGTTTGAGCATACACCTCAGGGGGATAATAGGACTGGTCATTTGTCTCTGAATCCTCCTATGAAGAGCTATCTATAACCAGCAAGATATCTGCTTTAGCAGGTAGCATTGTCTGCTCTGAAGACCTTGTTTTCACTCCAGATTTCTCCATCACCAATTCAAATGGCTGATGCACATGAAGAGCAGTTGAATATACAAACATTGTCGACAAAAGCAATGAGAAATACAAAAAAAAGGATGGCATGATATAATTCACATATATGACGCTTCCTAAACAACATGGCATTGCATAATTCACATACATAATGCCTTGCAACAAGATAACATTGCATAATTCACATATATAATGTCTTGCAACAAGATGGCATTGCATAATTCACATATATGGTAATTAGACCCTAAACATGTGGCATTCACAAAAAGCATGTCTAAACTAAGCAAATGACATAGCAATGCAAGATACCATACGCACGATATGAGCAACATAACCCTGCCAAGTTAGGGCATGCACCTCGGGGGGGGGGGGGAGGGAATATGACTGTTCATCTGTCTCTGAATCCTCCTCTGTGGAGCTATCGGTAACCAGCAAGACATGCACTTTGTCAGATAGCATTGTCTGCTCTGAAGACCTTGTTTCCACTCCAGATTTTTCCATGACCGTGCCGAATGGCTAATGCACAGGAAGAGTACTAAAATTATTGACAATTTTAACACATAATAAAAAATGATGGCATGATATAATTCACATATAAGATGACTGGCCAACCAGGGTGGCATTGCAAAATTCTCATATATGATGCTTGGCTAGACAAGATGGCATTGCATGATTCACATATACAATAAAGAAACTAAACAGATGGCATTGACACAAAGCATGTCTAAACTAAGTAGATGACATCTTTAATGTATATAGTAAGCAATGCAAGGCACCATATGCATGATCTTACCAACACCAGCATGCCAAGTTAGAGCGAAGACCTCATGGGGTAAATAGGAGTGGTCTTCTCCTTCTGAATCCCCCTCAGAACAGTTACCTTCCTCTTGATTACGATCGGAAATGGGTGGAGGGGGCTGCCTTTGCGCCCACCATGGAATGACATCTGCATGAAATTTTATTGCCACGCAAGGATCATCTATTTTTCTCTACATGATCAGTTCCATTGTGTACAATAATTGGCATGCATAGGAATAAAACATAGTGAGATTATGTAAGGAGTGCATGCACAAATCCAGAGTGATGGTAGCAAACTGTGGATAGACCAAAAACCAATGATAGCAAGCAGATAATAGCTTTAGTTAAAAAATACAGATAATGGCTCCTTTAATGTTTGTTTGCACCCAACATGAAACTCATAGTAGACACCGGAGATTAACCAGATAGTAGACAGATAGTACTGATTGCTGCCCCAATATGTACCCCTCAACCATTTAAAAACTCAAGTTTCAGCATTAGTTTGGACCTAACTCGGAGTCTAATAGGTGAACACGACGATAATGTAGCATGTCATCATATTAAGCGACGCATAACGTAAGAAGACATGGAAGAGTGCGACCTCTCTTGCGGACCCGTGTAGTCCTCAAGGTCATCTTCTCAGTTGATGATGGTAATGCAGTTGCCGTGGCTGCCGGCGGCGGGGAAGAAGATCTAAGGCGACAAAAGACAGTTTGGAGAGCGGATCCCTGCTGTGGTGAACCCTTCCATCGTTGGAGCAGCTGAGCTGGGGTGGAACACAGCGCCGCAGGAGCAGGACGAACCACACAAAGTTTTCTTTGACACATATATGTAATAGAAGTAATTGAGTAAGGGCTTGTTTGAATTTGAGGATTCTAACAATGCAGGGATAGGAAATAGATAGGAATAGGATAGGAATGCACGTGCAAAATAGAGAATTTAAAAACATAGGATTTCTGCCAATTTGGGTGTTTGATTCACAACAATTGGAAGATCACAGGATGCAAAAGAGCTTGGTGAGATTAAGTCAAACCACAAGAAAATGTACGGTTATAATGCTATCACTAGATCAATGAAGGCGCGCGTTGTCGTGCCCGTCTATTTTAACAATAAATTGATATTAAATTTTGTACATAAATTATGATACAAAACATGAAATTAAATACCCAGAAAAATATTTTAACCAATTTGTGCAAGAGCATCATACATCCAGCTAGTGATAGTACATTTAGGTTTTCAAAACGTGGGAAGCATCTACCTCATCAAGAGCAGGAAGAACCTTGATATTCCTAACAGGTGCAATTTTTTCTTCCAGGAAGATAAGCATTCATTCATGCCCAGAAATCCATCTCTAGCACAAATATGGAATCTGATTGCATCCATTTAATATAATCTGAACAATTCAAATTACAATGTCTGAAGTGTAAAAGCATAGAGAAAGATAGCATCTGTTTTCCAAACCAGAAACGCACCAACTGTATTTCCAAGTGGAGATCTGGTACATGTAGTGAACCTGAAGACGAGCGTTAAACGTATTTTTCTTATATGTCATGATTCTAGAGAAATGATGCAGCACTTTTCAAAACACACATGAAAAATACTTTTTCTTTGACTTACCTCACATTATGGAGCAATGTTATTATTTAATAATATCTCTAACCTAAGGGAGCCTCATAGTGGTGAGAAATTACAAAGGACACATAATCTTCCATAAGTTGTATTCTTATAATCTCGAATCAAAATTCAGGATTACAGACAACACAAAAAATTAGTATTAGAGAACATGTCCACTTATTCCTCGTCGTTGACGCCTCAACCTCGAACTGAAATTCAATAATTAAGCTAGGAAATTAAAGGGTGTACTGAGCAGTTGTGACCAAGGTATTGGGCAACAGAGTAGAGACCACAGTGAAGAAAAGGTAGCAGACAACCATGGCACCTTGTTTTTCCTGACTGATGGTTTCCGCGGTGCTTGGCCGCAGGCACAGGGCGAGGATGGTGGCCCAGTTCTTGCCCCTTCTACTTCCCTAATCATCGCCGCCGCACAGATCTCGCTGCCCCGGATGTCATCGGGATCGAGTAGGCGAAGGAGAGTGACAGTCGGCTGGGTCAGGAGGAGGCAAGCAGGAGGGAGACGCCAGCGGTGGGCAACGCGTCTGAGAACTATGCCTGCTTAACGTCTGCTGCAGGAGGAAGAAGGGTTCCGGTGACGAATTATATACATGCGCTTGTATGCAGATTGGAAAAACAGAAACACACACATGTATTAATGGCCGTCGACGAGTCGCGCAATTCAGCCGTGATGAATGCTTGCAGAAACTGATGATTGATTGCTTCCTTCAATCGCGACTGAATTTCATCCCCATGTCTGCTTCACCGAACGCACGGTCGCTTCGCCTTTCTCTGGATCGTCGTGCGGTCCGCAAGGCCCGAGCTACACGATGGCGTTGTGCGGCCACATCGCCCTCTTCGGCCCACACGTAACCTAGCGACAGGCTATGACATCGACTGGCGAGTCGTTCTGGCCCGAGCTTTATTTTTTATTTTTTGAAGATCCGGTACCTATCAAACTGCACAGAGAAAGGTGACTTCTATGCGTGTCATTAGGCCCAGTTTACTACCAGAGGCCCAAAAATGTGGCCAGAGCAGCGGCCCAGCAAAGGTGAGCCCTCATTGGTAGGGATCGAAGGGAGCGAATGTGGGACAGAGGACAATCGGACGGCCAAAAAAACACCTCGTGTTATGATTAGACGGCTACGGATGCTAATGGTCTAGGAGGGCTGGAAAGTTGTGCGGTTATAATGTTTCTAAATGCTACTATCTCTTAGTCTTGCGGTTGATGAATAGGAATATGAAAAGGACAAGAAGTGGAAATTAGAATTCCTACGGTTTTTCTTTCAAGGAGACACTAAAGGAACAAATCCTACAGTTTTCCTTTGCTCCATTCCTTTGCGCCAAATTCACGAAATGTAGTACCATAGGAAACTTTCCAATTCCACATTCACTTTTCCTTTCAACCACTGGCGATTCTTGTAGGCAGGCTTGAGCAAGGAAAATCCTGCACTAAAAAAATGTTTTTGTGCTACTTCTATTACTTTGGACCCAGGCCACTTCCATACTAGCTCAACTCCCAGGCCCATTGACAGATGCATAGCTCAAACACGCAGAGATAAATAATGATGGCGTTCAAGAGAGTCCATCACGGATAGCTAAGTTGCCTGGTACCTCACTGCTTGTCATATAGTAGGATAAAATAATCGTATTTCCCGTTACTACGAGTTCTCAGTCGACAATATATATAACATGTGGAGTAAAAAAGAGATGCAACAAGTGTTCCTCGGCGGCGGGGAAGAAAATCTTGAACCTCCACCCCCCCTGAGCCGCCAGCCACCACCGGCCAAACAGCAGCCCCTCGCCGCCCGCGGCCGGCGGAGCGCCGCCCCGCCCGCCCTGAAAACACTCCCCACTGCCGGTACGCCGCCGCCCCGGCCATCCCTCTAGGGCCCCCGTGCCGAGCTTTTTCTCCAGCGATCCCCACGCCATCGCCCCGCCAACGCCCCGCCACCGGCGACGGCCACCGCCCCCATCCTGAACCCTAAGATAGATAGTGGGGTACCTCTCCGGCGAGCCCCCTGCCCGTTGCGGCTGGTTCTTCCTTCACCCCGGCGAGCCCCCCCACCCCCTGAAAATCGATTGACCCAAAAGTCGATTCAGTCGAGTGAAGTGTAGCTAAATCGGAGCAGGATCGCAAGCAAGAGCAAGAGCGAGAGCAGCAGTGCGAGCAAGAGAAATAGCAAGAGCAGACCAAGCAGGGGACCTAGAGCAAGAGCAGAGCAGCAGTGCGAGCGAGAGCTAAAGCAGCAGTAGCTCCTACTGATGTGATCGTCGCTACCGAGGGAGCGATGTCGTGGAGGAAGTGGTCGGCGACGCCGTCATGGATGGAGCCGCGCCGTGTCGGCTCGGGACCGAGCTCCAGCAGCACCGTGAGATCGATTCAAGAAGAAAATGCGGTGATTAGTGTACAACCTCTTTGGTGGCGCCGATTCGGCCACAGATTCATCCGAGGAAATGGTGATGATGAGTATCTTCCGGTGGTGCAGGTGAAGAAGGCGGTGTGGGAATGGAGGTAGCACGAAAGACGAGGGGAACGTCGGGGCAGCTCCTTAGAGGTGGAGGACGGGGTGGCTGAACTGGCGGTATGATGAGATCGACGATGGATCCTCATCTGGTACGGTGGATGAGGAACGTCGAGGTGTTGCTGCGGACGGCGTCATCGGGGAAGAGGCTCCGGCTAGGTGGCGGACGGAGCAGGGTGTGGGGTTTCGTCGTGGGTTTTCGTGGCCTCGGTGTACGAATGGGTGGGTAGATGGGATGGCAGTGGGGAACCATGGCTTACAGACGTGCTTGTCCGAAATGTGGGGTAAGTTACGAAAGTACTCCCACCGATTTGAGGCGGTTCTTTCGGTTCAGGGGTACCACGGGCATTTCGTGTGTCGGGATTTCACAGGAGGTGGGAGTTTTCGGGCGCGTTGTAATTTCAGAATAGCAAGGCGCGGGTTGAGATGGAGGGAGTTATCAGAGCACAATGAGACAAAGATATATCTTAAATATTTCGGGCTAACAAGGCGCGGGTTGAAGAGGCGGGAGTTTCGCAGCACGATAGACAGAGACGCTAGCTTGAATTTTCGGCATAACAAGGCGCGGCTTGAAATTTCAGAAGAACAAGCTTAACGTGTACCAAAAAAAAAGAAAATTTGCACCTCAACACGCACAACACACACACAAACACCATTTAGACTAGAGTAAGGTACACGTGCATTGCACGCATGAGATTTGGCAACCAAATTATGAATAAATACCACATTATAGCATGCAAGCTTTGAGTCATATATGCATGATGTAGATGTTCGTTTAATTCTTATAGTTCATTTCATTCAAAATCATCTAGTTTTTATAAGAAAGCTAATCTATTTTAAGATTCATGGAATTGTCCGTCGTAAGACATAAAGTAAAAACAAATAATGGCAAATCATGTAGGAAAACATTTGGGCAATTCTGATATGGAAGATTCAAGAACAAATAAGAAGTGCTTGTGTTTTGATGTTTGTGCATTATGCTTAAGTTCAACCATGGAGTCTTCTAGATTATACATGTGGCGAAATCTGGTGGAATCTAGATGATATCCAATGGCCAGTAGTGCTCAAATTTGCCATCTTTGGACCATCAGATTCGCCTCATCCAATGACCATCTTTCAAAGTTAAAGTTACCCACACACAATATAAAAAAATATAATATATAACATATATAGGGGTATAGATATAGATACGTGATGCAAAAGCCGCCCATCATCTCCAATTAGAATAGTGTGTCCATGCACGGATGCGACGTGGCCAAATGATGTCTGCCATCGGTATCTCAAATTCAAATCAGTCTGACCTTGTTCAATGTGTATACATTACAACATGCTCGTTTCAAACCACACCGCGCATATCTCCGTTATATTCATGCATGCATGGGTTTCAAACATCAGGATCTCTTATTCAAATATTTAAATCCAACTTTACATTGATTATGACCTCGCCTATTCTTTTACACCCACACAATAGTCTTCTCTTTATAATTGTACCACTAACTTTCTCTCGTGCATGCATGCACACACAGTACCAGTCGGCATTATCCATTGCACGCATGCAATCTTTTTCTTCAGGTCGGTCTCCCATGAAGGCACCCACCCACACACATCCCCCTCTCCATCATATCGGGCATTCTTTATCTCTCACGCGTGCATGCACAACGATCGATGTTCCTCTATGTATGTGTGTATATAGCTAGGTCTTTCATAGTTTTCCACACAAACCGATCAATCGATATATCCAGTGAGGTCTCACCCTCTTTCCCACGTCCACATCGATCAATCTATACCTCTCTATATAGGATTAACATATATAGCTAATACACCCACATTAATTATATATCCAACGTCCCCCTCTCATCATCCATGCCTTCCGCTTCATCTCTCAGACACGTGCACAATGGCGAAGACAGGGGCAGTAAGGGCCCTGCCCCCTGCCCCCGTAACATCACTATATATCGAGGCTAATATGAATGTGATCATTAGACAATTGCTGCTAAAAATGGTTTAAGTTCATGAATTGACCCTCCTTGTAAAGGATTAGCAATTAATGCTTGGCCTCCTAGCTCAATTATTTTTCATGGCTCCACCACTTCGTGCAACAGCGCACGTGTTCGCCCCCTCTCTCTAAATATCGATCTCGCACTTGTGCATTCCTTCATAATATCCCTCCACTCGGCCCCTCGCACCATCTTCTAGCCCCCACTGGATTTTGCCACATGTACAATCTAGCGGACTCCCTGGTTGAACTTAAGCATAATGCACAAACCTCAAAACAATAGTGGTTCTGTTTTGTTCTAGAATCTTCCGTATCATAACTGCCCAAACTTTTTTTCTAGTTGAATTGCCATTATTTGTTTTTACTTTATGCTTTACAACACACAATTCCATGAATCATAAAATAGATTAAGGGCTTCTTTGATTCAAAGGATTCTCAAAGGAATTTTGGAGGATTCTAATCATTATAGGAATTTTTCCTATCTTGGTTGTTTGATTCGTAGGATTGTAAACCATAGGAATTTTTCCATCTGATTCATTTGCACTAGATTTCATAGGAAACATCCCATCCACTCAAACCTCTTTGAAAGAATTCTGCGATTTTTCTATGCACAATCAAACACTCGTACAATCCTGTAGGATTCAAGACGATATTCCACTATAATCCCATGTTTTTCCTATTCCCACATTCTTAGCTTTTTTTATAAAAACTAATTGATTTTGAATGAGATGAACTATAAGAATTAAATGAAGGGCTACATCAGGCATATATGACTCAGAGCTTACATGCTATAGTGTGGTATTTATTCATATTTTGGTTGCAAAATCTGATGCGTGCAATGCACGTGTACCTTACTAGTACTTCAAGTATGTGCAAAACACGTAAATTAGAATACCAATGGCACGCTACACAGTGTCTCTCTTACAGTTCATGAAACCACGTGGCACATGTGGAGGCGTTGTCGCGGCCTTCTTGCGTGGATTGATCACAGTGACGTGCTGCTGGTTCCAGAGGAATGTACTCGTCCTCGCTGAGCCATACTGGCGGTACATGCACGAAGCGAAGATGTGCACACACGCCACGCACGCACTCATTCCCTCGCACGCACACGCGGGTACACGCGCGGACGCAATTTTGTACCAAGATCCACCCCATGTGATGATTTGACGTGTGTAAAGTCGTTCACTTCATTGATGGTCAATTAATACAGCGCATGCAAATTGAGTGGACGTGAGGGTAGAAGAAAGACATTATTACTCCACTGCGTGCATGTGAGTAGTTAAATCGTGGGTTGCTAGTAGTACTTCCATTGGTCTCCTTCGTATTTTGTGCCAACTTTTGACAGTGACATAATATTTGCGCATTTGAGTAGTGTAGTACTTGAAATTTATGTTCCGCTAAACTCATCGGGAGCCGTTTCGGGCCTCAAACCTAAAACCATCAATTAATCTTCACCTTGTTCCCGTCACATTCGAAAGCCTGCTCACACCTACTAGTACGTAACAAACCTGAACGTGTTCCCACTATGCAGGTATTAGTACAAGTGCTAGTAATTAGGTTATAAAAAGGGGAACTACCTAACCGAAAATTACTCTACCTTTCCTCCTCATAAGTGCTTCTTCTTCGTCCTTCGTTGCCATGGCCGGTGAGCAGAGCTCTAGGTCGAGAACTACTCGTAACAAGGCAGCGGCAACCAAGGCTGCGGGAAAAAAAAGAGAGGGCTCGCCGCCACGCAGAGACCTCGAAAGATCTCTCACGGGTAGGCGATGGCTCCCAGGAGCGCCCTAGCCGCGCAGGCGAACATGCCGAGCCGGCAGAGCTGGAGTCGTTATCCCTTGATGGCATGCCCGATCAGCTCAATAAGCACCTCAATAAGCAGAAGGAGTTCATCCAAGGCTTGATGGAGTTGCTGAAGGAGATCCTCGACGACATTCCCGCTTAGCTCAATCAGCAGGGGGAGTTGACCGCCGGCTTGGTGATGCTGCTGAAGAAGAGCATTGCCTCGGAGAAGAAGGCGACCGGCGAAGTCCTACGACTTTAGGAGGACAATGCGAAGCTCTGCCACGAGATCGACCTATTGAAGGAGAAGAAAGCCGGCTGGAAGAAGCTTCATGAGAATAGTAGTTCCTCGATGAAGATGTTGCAGGACCTCGTCATGGAACAGAAGGAGGAGTTGGCGAAGCTCTGCATCGAGCACCCGGCTGCTGTTAAGGTACGTAATGCGACCGTGGAACAGATGATGAAGGCTCGCATCGAGAAATCCCGCATCATGGACAGAATGAAGATGATGGCGGAGGAGACGCGCAAGGATATGGAGGTCATGGAGGCGATGAAGAAGCAGTTACGACTCCGCGGCGAATTAAATCATTTGGGGTGATAATCTTCCTTCTTCTTTTGCTCCTGTGTTTCATCTTTTGCGTCAGGTGTTTCACCGCACGTGTCATGTTCTCTTGGAGGGATGAATAGAACAATGGTTTTTTTAGGGAATGAATAGAACAATGCTATAACAATGAGATGACTAGCAAATTATATGATTTTTTATCGCCATATGACACTAGGCTGCCGTGTTTCATGCTCCTCCGTCGCAGTACTACTCCAGTGGAAAACTTGAGTATACTGCATGGTTCTTTGCTCCTCTTCGATCAAGTCGTCGGCGCATTTATACGAGCAGTCAAATCACAAGGCCCCGCCTTCCAGCAATAATGAGCCGTCAAATCACAAAGGCCCTCGCCTCTCATGAAACCGACCAAGCTAGACTGCCCTGCCCTCTAGCCTTTTAAAAAATGTATACTTTTGTACAGCAGTAGTATCGATGGATTGCGCCATGGAGCAAAACTTGAAATTAAAAAAAGGTGGTACATATAGAGAGCGCTCGTCGCCAAATTATGCATATAGTACTATTAAAAAGGCTAGTCAAAATAATGGTGTCCAGCACAACCCACCCCTCAAATAAAACTAAGAGGGTGCTTGGATACGTTTTAGTCCCATGACTAAAATAGTGGGACTAAAACATGCGAGCCTCACCCATGCTTGGATCCAAATACTAAAAAGGCTAAAATCAAGTTAATGAGCATTTATTATACTCCAAACCCTCCAATCCAGAACTCGCATGTGTTAAAGGAGAGGAGTTAAATGAGTAGAGAGAGGACTAATCCACATTTTAGTAGGGGTATGTCGGATTTCGGGTTCCGGCACACCCTTAAGGTTCGAACTCTGGGGTGCGCGCGGAGATCTCTCCCCTACCGATCTACGTCTGATCCCCTCGCGTGATCTAAGCTGGAAACGACGAACAACACAAGGGACATGAGATTTATACTGGTTCGGGCCACCGTTGTGGTGTAATACCCTACTCCAGTGTGTGGTGTGGTGGATTGCCTCAGGGGCTGATGATGAACAGTACAAGGGAAGAATAACCTCGCGAGAGGTGTTCTTGAGCTGGTACGATGAACTGCTTGGGTGAGTTCAATCGCCTCTCTCTCTCTCTGGTAGGGCTCTATCTGATCTGATCGGGGTGCCTCTACTTTGTGGTGGCTAGCTCTATTTATTGAGGCCCTGGGCCTCTCCCCAAATAATGAGTGGGAAGGGCGCCAACAATTGGCCATTTTGAAGGGGAACATCTAGTATAAGTTATCCTGACCAAAGTTGGTCTTCGGCTGCCAAAAGCACTGGTGATGACGCCGTCTTGGGCTCCACGGTGACCTCCATCCCGCCGCTCTGCTGGTCTTGGTCTCGTTGCACCGGAATGATAACCTTTGCCTAATGCCTCGGCCTGTGCTTGCCCCATTTGCACCGAAAGGGAAACAAGGACACTTCACAGGCCGGCGCCCGTCTGGCGCCCGCCTGGTCTCGTTCGTCATGACTTGCTTCATGGTCTCCTCGCGAGGTAACCTTGCCTTGATCTCTCTGCCTCCTCGCGAGCCTGCCTGATGGGGCTGCTCCTGAGGAAGCCTCCTGTCGTCCGCCCTGCGAGGCTCGGCCCCTCGTGAGGGTCTTGAGCTTGAGCTGATGAAGATGGGCCGCACTGGGCCCCCACTCGAGCCACGCCGCAGGTCGCAGGCAAGCAAGTCTGGGGACCCCCATTCCCAGAATGCCGACAGTAGCCCCCGGGCCCAAGGCGCGCACGGGCTTGGCCTAGCAGGGAAGCGAAGGGGCAAGCGCGAAGCGCCGTAGGCCCCAAAAGCCTGCGGCCTTTGGGCGCCGCGTGACGGTTGATCGGACATGGGCGACTGCGCTTCCCACGATGCCTCGGTGACTGCTCGACTTGACAAGTCCCTGCATGCAGAGAAATGGGTCATGATTACTTGCGATCATGGTGTTCGGCGGTTGGCCTTCTCTAGCTATAAGTACTGGACTGCGTGAGCCGCTTCAGTCCATCCCTTCCTGCTGCTCCATTCCTTCTTCTTCTTCCTCGTCCTTGCTCCTCCATACGCCAATGGCACCAATCCGCCGGTTCTCTGTAGAAGAGAAGGGAAAGGCCCCCCGAGAGGGTCCTGGCCCACTTCCGCTGAAGAAACGGCCGGTTCTCTGCCACCGAGATGAGGGCGCCTCGCAGGAGGCGTCGAGGCCCTGGTACGAGTGGCCGCCGCCTGGGTTTCCGCTGCCCTTGTACCCCCGCATCGTGGGTCCTGGGGGAGAGGGTGTCGAACGACACCGATAGCGCCGCCGCTGACGCCAGCGAGTCCCGGTAGTGCGCATCATCCCCCCTGGAGTCCACGCCAAGCGCTCCTCTCGTGAGCTCGTGCTTCACGCCGCCATGCCTCCGAGCTCTTGGATCCACCTTCCTCCCTCCTTCGCCTTCGAGATGCTGCGGAGTGGGGCTCTGGACCTCTGGCTGTAGCACGCCGGCTGCAGCACCCCGGCGACCGGAGCGGAGGTCACGGTCGTTGCTCCGGGCAAGGTCTTCATGAACGGGGCTGGGGCGAAATCGCCCGGGTCTGCCGGCCGGTAGGTGCCCTCGTAATTCATCTTGAATACGATAGCGCCTCCCTGATGTTCTTCAAGGTCTTCGATGCTGAAGGACACCGGCTAGAGTGCTGCCCCAAAGAGGGCAGTAGAGGCGACGAACCGGCGAGGACCTGGCTCGCCCGTCAGCCCTCCAGCAGCTCCTCAGGCAGCAGTAGAGGAACCGGGGAATCCAGCGGCTCCCCCGAGCTTCTCGCGACTCCGGAGACGAGCGACGACAGCTATGAGCCTCCGAGATAGCGCCGTGCTCGGAGCGGGGTAGCTGCGTCAAGCCGCCGTCGCCACTGATCTGGATGGGGTTGGCGCCGGTGGCGGGCAGCGCGCTGTTGATAATGGCGTCTCTTGTGGAGGTGCGGGCGATTGGCGTTCTTTAGGTTTAGCACATTTTGTTCCCTACGAGGAATCGAAGCAACGCCCCGTGGGGGCATGTAAGGCGCCTGCCATGTCTTTTGTAAACATTATATCTTTAGTACAAATCGATGTGAGGTGCTTGTCCTGCCGCGGCTTGGCTCCCCTTTCTATCCTAATGAGGACCTGGCGCTCTACGCTAACAGGCCCCAGTCTCCAGGCAGGCTTCAGCTGTCGCTGGTATGCCAGGTCGCGATGTCGTGGTCAAGGCCAGGAGGTGAGCGGCCCGAGGTCCGGTAAGAGCCCCCGAGTCGCGATGCTCGGGAGGTCCCCCTTAGCGCTCAAGCAGCCCTCGCTGGGCGAGAAAGGAAGGCAACATCGTCGAGACAGAGCTGCACTGGGCGAGGGTTTGGTGCTGCGTCGGTCCAGCACTTGTAAGGGTGCGACTTATATTTTGAGTTTGGTGTAGTCCTCGACGGAGCGCCCGTCCCGGGCGATGACGGCCGAGGCGCTGCTGGATTAGGTCCTCGCGAGCTTCTTCCCGCTCCCCCGCACTTTCCTTAATGCTCTACGTCCTCAGGTCCCAGCCCTCGAGCGAGCTCAGCCGCCGCTGGTATGACAGGTTGCGATGCCGTGGGTCAAGGCTAGGGGGTGAGGGCTGGAGAGCCAGTAGGAGCCCATGAGTCGTGATGCTTAGGCGCCCCCCATTTAACGCGCAAGAGGTCCGTGCCGGAGAGAGGGAGAGAAAGCCCGCGATGTTCCCAACGTCGCTCCTGTAGCAGGTCCTGCACACCAATCATAAGGAGAGAGAAGACCTCTCGTTACGGTTGCCAGCCATCCTTTGGTCGCTTCGTGGAAGTGGTCAGGGCACTGAGGGCCTGGTGAGGTGGGGCCTTGCGGGGCTGCCGCGGCCAGAGCTCAGCCACTCAGATTTAACGGCATTGCAAGGACGGACCCGTGCGCAAATGTCGTGCCATTAGCGAGCGGCTCCACGGGTGGGCGTCAATCGAGCAGGCGATTAGGTCAGGGATGTTGAGCACGTAGGAGGAAATTCACTTCAAGTAGATGCAGGAAAAGCAAACGTCGCTGGGACAGGCCCGAGCAGCTTGGGGATGATGCAGCCCGAGGGGCGCCCCCAACAAGGTAAGTAAAGAGCGTAAGAAAAATGTATACATGCCGCAGGGACGGTCCCACGCGGCCTGGGAATGATGCGGCCATGTGGGCGCTCCCAGCTAAAAACGGAACTTAGAAAGATGTCACCTGGTGCTGTTTGAAGACGAAGTGATGCTGAAGAAGCGAGCAACGTGCAGTGAAGACATCGACCCTCATGAGCCCCCAGGACCAGGAGCCTTGGGAGGCTCTGGGGGCACAGGTGGGTCCTCGAGGGCGATCTCCATCTCCGCCAGGACCGCCCAATGCCTAACCACCTAAGCCTCCAGAATGCTCCTCAGCAGGCACTGATGAGCGGCGACCGCATTCGGCAGGCCAAAAGGCATGCAGACGTAGCTGTGTGGTGAACCCTCGCAATGCCCAGCACGCGAAGGCCAGAGGCACTCCCGAGATGCAGCTCGGTTGAGACCTGGCACGTCGATGCAGACGCGCAACCCTCCATCCTCGCCTGGATGTGGGACCATGGTGGGCAAGCGGCGGCTGCTGCGCATGACTCTTGACTCCTGTAGCTCCTAGGTGTTTCTTGCGATGAACTCCTGAGGGTTTGGTATTCCTTGCCTTGTGCCTTCCTGAAGGAAACGTTCCTGAAAGCACCCTTCCAAGTGATGCACGAGCGCCTCCCTCGAGACCTTGGCAAGGTCGGTGGATCTCCAAGAGAGAGCCCCCGAGCCCTGCCTAAGGAGGGTGCGGAGCGCGCCTTCCTATGCGCGAGAGTGGGGCACTCCCTGATTGGGCACAGATCCTGACGCAACACCTCCGGAGGCGCCTTCCTCCGTATGGCTTGGGCCAGGCGAAACCTTCTTCTTCTTGAGGGTCGCCTCGGGGAGTCTTCCGCTCCTGCGGTCTGGGTCTTCGATTGTTGCGGCTTGGAACACACTCTCAAGTGAACACACTGCGTCTCTTTCTTCACAAGGTATGGTGATGACTCCGCCGCTTCCCGGCATCTTGAGGACATTGTAGCCATGGTGAGTCACTGCCATGAACTTGGCCAGGGCTGGGTACCCGAGGATGGCATTGTATGGCAGATGGATGTGGGCGACGTCGAAGATGATGAGCTCGGTGCGATAGTTGTTGCTTTGCCCGAAGGTGACCGGAAGGCGAACTTGCCCTATTGGAACAGTGGAACCATCAGTGATTCCTGAGAAAGGCTTGGTTGGCTGAAGCTGATCGTACTGCACTTGGAGATCGTCAAATGTTTCGACAGACAGGACGTTGAGTCCTGCCCCGCCGTCAATGAGGGTCCTGGTGACCTGCACATTGCTGATGACTGGGGAGCAGAGCATCGGGAGGACTCCGGCCATTGCCGCGCACTTGAGCTGATCCGCTGAACTGAACGTGATAGCGCACGTAGACCACCTGAGAGGGCGCGTGGCCTCAAGCCTGGGGAGGACTGCATTCACCTCGCGAGCAAACTGCTTGAAGATGTGTTGTGAGGCTGAGGCCTACGCGCCTCCCAAGATGCAAGCGATTGCGCGTGGCTCCTGGAAGCCCCCAGCCCCCTCGTCTTGATGCGGGTCTTCGTGCCTCCTTGGTGGTGGTGGCACAGGAGGAAGGCCTGCGTTGCCGTGTGGTCGATCCTCACGAGGTTGATCCCTCTATCCTCCCTCGTGAGGCTCGTCCTGCCAGTGATCCTCGCGAGGTCGTTCACGCCACCCTTGGCGACGGCCACGGTCTTCCAATCGTCCGCCACCTCTTCCTCCTCCTCGGCCATAGCTCCTGTCTTTGCGCTCGGGGCGTCGGCCGATACGTCCATCCCTCACTGCCCTGAGCTCTTGACATTCGTTGGTGTTGTGGGTGTGGAGGTCGTGGTACACGCAGTACCGGTTGCCCTTGGATGTCTCAGGCTGGTCCTTGCCTTGCTTGGTGTCTGGTTCTGCTGCTAGCACGGCAGCCCCCTTGCGCTTCACGTCCTTGGACTTGGGCTTCTTTTTTTCCGGATCGATAGCCAGGAGCTCGAGGAGGGAAAGGCGCCCTTCCTCAGCCCTGGCGCACTTGGTCGCTAAGTTGAATAGCTCCAGGGATGTGCATAGGTCTTCATGGATTGCCAGCTCTTCCTTCATCTTGATGTCGCGTACGCCGTCGGGGAAGGCCGAGATGATGGCTTCTTCAGTCACCTTGGGGATCTTGAGACGGACGTTGTTGAAGCGCTGGATGTATTTCTACAGGGACTCCCCTTGCTGTTGCTTGACGCGGCGCAGGTCGCTCATGGCTGGGGGCCGGTCGCGAGTGCCATGGAAGTTGGCGATGAAGCGAGTGCGCATCTCGTCCCGAGAGGAGATCATGCTAGGAGCCAGGTTCAGGAGCCAGGTGCAGGCCCCGTCCTTGGGCGCCATGGGAAACTAGTTCACCATGACCCTTTCATCTCCGTTGTCGGCTTCGTTGCACAGCTCGTAGAGCTGTAGGAACTCCACAGGGTCCGTCGTGCCATCATAGCGAGGGGGGGTCAGGCTTGAACTTGCCTGGCCATGTGACGCCGCGTAGCTCGGGGGTGAGGGCGCGGCAGCCTGCTGTGGCCACCGAAGCCTTTTGCTAGTGTTAAGCTTGTTGCTGGGGATTACCGTGCACCGCCGCTTGGAGCAGCACGGGTTCTTGGCGTAGGGGTGCAGGGACGCCATCTTGGCATGCCAGCGCTGGGAGCATGCGAGCACCTTCTTGGGGACGAGGGATCTCTTGGCAGCTCCTTTCTTGCTGCGCTGGCGCAGGGTGCAGGGGGCCTCGCCCTGGGACTGCACGCCTTGGAGCCAGGGCGCCTTCTTGGGGAGGAGGTGGTGGAGGCACCTCCTGATCCTCGCCTCCCGTACCGAACGGAGGGCGAGGCAGCGAGAGAGACAGCAAGGGGTAGCCTCCTGCGACACTGACGAGCTCGGTGATGTGGGCGAGCCAGTCCTCATAGAGGTCATCGATGGGGCGGTAGTGCAGAAGCTCTCTTTCTAGGAGCAACGCGGCGTGCGCGCCCGTGGGGGCGCGACGGGCGTGGAACGACGAAGCGGCTGGAGTCAGCGACTGGGTTGCGGTGCGGCCCTCCCGTCGCACCGAAGCCGGGCCGGTGGTGGCGTTGGCGGCAGGCGACGGGGAACAACGAGGGCGTCCGCCGACGGGCGCCGGCTGGGCGACGCGGGTGGCGAGAGCAGCCCGACGCTCGGCGCGAGCCCGACGAGCTTCAGCCATGGGCACGATGAAAGATCACACGCGAGCAGCGGAAGAAAGATTCCGGCGCACCCCTACCTGGTGCGCCAAATGTCGGATTTCGGGTTCCGGCAGACCCTTAAGGTTCAAACTCTGGGGTGCGCGCGGAGATCTCTCCCCTACTGATCTACGTCTGATCCCCTCGCGTGATCTAAGCTGGAAACGACGAACAACACAAGGGACACGAGATTTATACTGGTTCGGGCCACCGTTGTGGTGTAATACCCTACTCAAGTGTGTGGTGTGGTGGATTGCCTCAGGGGCTGATGATGAACAGTACAAGGGAAGAACAGCCTCGCGAGAGGTGTTCTTGAGCTGGTGCGATGAACTGCTTGGGTGAGTTCAATTGCCTCTCTCTCTCTCTGGGGTAGGGCTCTATCTGATCTGATCGGGGTGCCTCTACTCTGTGGTGGCTAAATCTATTTATAGAGGCCCTGGGCCTCTCCCTATATAATGAGCAGGAAGGGTGCCAACAATTAGCTAATTTGAAGGGGAACATCTAGTACAAGTTATCCTGACCAAAGGTGGTCTTCGGCTGCCAAAAAGCACTGGTGATGACGCTCTGCTGGTCTTGGTCTCGTTGCACCGGAATGGTAACCTTTGCCTGATGCCTTGGCCTGTGCTTGCCCCCTTTGCACCGAAAGGGAAACAAGGACACTGCGCAGGGTCGGTGCTCGCCTGGCGCCCGCCTGGTCTCGTTTGTCATGACTTGCGTCACGGTCTACTCGCGAGGTACCCTTGCCTTGATCTCTCCACCTCCTCGCGAGCCTGCCTGATGGGGCTTCTCCTGAGGAAGCGTCCTGTCGTCCGCCCCGCGAGGCTCGGCCCCTCGCGAGGGTCTTGAGGTTGAGCTAATGAAGATGGGCCACGCTGGGCCCCCACTCGAGCCACGCCGTAGGCCCAGGCAGGCAAGTCTGGGGACCCCTGTTTCTAGAACGCCGATAGGGTACCCCTGACTAAATTTTTTTAGTCTCAAGACTAGTTTTAGCCCCTCTTTAGCCAGGGTTGCTTGGAACTTTAGCCTCTTAAAGAAACTATTTTTAGTCAGACTAAAATAAGTCCCTTGGATCCAAGCACGCTCTAAGCATCCTAGAATTTTTTGACAAAACTAAGCACCCTGAAATTCTTTGACAACTAAACTGTTGGCTATATGATGTTGGCCATATATATTGCACATATATAATGTGAAGAAAGGAGTGGTAGTACTATACCAACTAAAGATGAAATGTAAGAAATACTAGTATGTACGTACTGAAGAGTTAAAGTAACGAGAAGAAACATAAAATAGTTCTGCTGGGGGCTCAGCACAACACACCCCTCAAATTACATTAAGCACACCTAAAATTAAACTTTGCAACAATTCCGGTAGACACTGCATTAGAACCACCATGAGCAACGACACTACCACCTTAGTCGGAGTCCTCGTCCATGTCCTCGACTTCGTCCTTGTCCCTCTTCCTCTTGGCCGATATTTCTTTGCTTGAACCGCACACTTGGCTGTTGCTCTTCATCCAACCCTTGTAGATATTGAAGCAAAGGTAGCCATCCATTGCAGCGTAGTGGATGTGGTATATATCTAGTACATTCCGCTTCCATGCATGACGATGAAACGTGTATGGAGGTTTCTCCAGCTTACCGTACGAAGGATGAACCATGGCTCCTGCCAGGGTCAGCATTGAAGGCTGAAGAGAGGACACCAGCTGATTCTTCTGGAGGTTGAAGGTGTTGCCTACAACAAGGTCTATCTGACGCAGGACTTCTTTGTCGTTACCAAAGTCTACAGTAACGAATTTGACTAGGTTGCTCTCGAGGAAGTCCTTGAAATCCTGGCAGTCAACGTCGGCATGGAATATGTGGTAGACCAAGCATAATTCATGCACGCAAACCTGGATCACGGCGGGCTTCTTCCTTTCTTCGTCCTTTAGATCCTTTTCTCGTCCCAGGACTGTGGTGTACTCAACATCTAGCCCAACGACCCACTCATCATCTGAGTTTTCAAACATGCGTCTGAAGCGAGAAAGGCATCCTTTCACCGTCGCGGAAGAACGGGTGTAGATGACGTCGAACTCATCGTCGGTGATGGTTCTAACCTTGTACTCACCGCCGATCGTGGAGATTTGGGACGCCATGGATTTGGGAGGAGGGTTAGGATTAGTGGAACTATCGTAATGTGAATGGACGGGACGACTAGGAGCGAACCGCCGTAGTGTTGAAAGGACGTGCGGGGACGACTAGGAGCGAACTGACAGCGTGCGAACGGCAGGGTAGTGGCATTCCTTTCTCCCATGATACGGGCTTCCGAGAGCCCTTGGATCTGAGATCGAACGGTTGCATGGCGTGATTCTAGACCTATGGGTGAATATCCTATCTTGGAGGGTTATTCTGCAAATTTTCAGCAACTTAGCATGCGCCGTTTGATCTCAGATCCAAGGGCTGTCAGCAGCCCGTATCATGGCCGCGCCTACCACGACCGTCGCGTCGCTAGCGCGGTCGCGCCCTTGGAGATTTAACACGGTGTGTTAGGCTATCTGATGTTGGCATGTCATACATAGTCATCACTTAGTCACTCATACTACAAGAAGGTTGGCTATAAGTGTATTTTTTTATTCGTCTCTATCTCTTTCTTCGTACTCCCTCCGTCCCATAATATAAGAATTTTTTTGACACTAATGTAGTG
The DNA here is from genome assembly GCA_032464435.1 of Aegilops umbellulata. NCBI lineage: Eukaryota > Viridiplantae > Streptophyta > Magnoliopsida > Poales > Poaceae > Aegilops > Aegilops umbellulata. The sequence continues at coordinate 472,787,684 of CP136055.1, read as the reverse complement.
CCAAAAATGTTCTTATATTATGGGACACAGGGAGTACTAGTATTTATTGCATTTGCCAATGAGTAACCTCTTCCAATGAAATGGTGTTGCTAAGTTTGCTTCATTTAATTAGCTAGAGACTCAAAATTGTCTTTTCACCTAGGTACACGCGCTTAGCACCGTTTCTTCCTTGGGTCACCAAACTAGTATCTCTCTCTCTTCTTGATTAACTTGCCACATCAGACTTTATGCCTATGTGGCAAGCTTAAGCACCTGTAGGAGCAAGTAAAAGTAAGTACAATAGTAAGCTTACATGGCATTTTTGCATATGTGGAGGAAAGAGAGGCAAGGAAAAAGTGGAGAAGTGGGCTCTCATGCAAGAGCCAGCCTGTACTACATGGTGGAGCATTGGGAGAGGCACCTGTATGGAGGTGGTCAGGAATCGGAAGACTCATGCCGGTCGTAGTGCCGCAGTTAAAATGATAATGGCAAGTCAAATCACGGGGCCCCACCTATCCAGCAGTAACTCGCTGTCAAATCACACAACCCTACGTTTACAGCAGCCTACTCCCTTGTCTTCTCGCGTCTCTGTCGAACCGACTAGGCAGAACTGCCCCGCCGCCTACCGCGCAGGAAAAGCCCCGCCCTCGACTTTTAAATAGTATACAGTATACTAATTTTGTATCCATGGATTGCACCCGCGCCATGGAGCAAAGCGTCTAGAAAACGACGGTACACATGTACGGAGTATATAGCACGCCCGTCGCGTTCGCGTCGCACCCCAGACGGTCGGTCGGTCTGGCACGCTGCTCTCCGAATGGAACGCGCATCATATTGCGTTTGCACACACATGTGGGACAGCAATTGAGAAGTGACCATAGGCACACTCCCCGGCCCTACAAGTCGGGTGACTTAATAGAAGAGGGAGACGAGCGATAGTATTGGAGAAGTGTTGTACTACTTTGGTGCTTGGACGATCCCTGCAAGACACGGAAGATCAGTTCGTCCTTGCATGTGACCAGACTCCAGCAGACACGCCTGGATTGGCTATCGTCTACATATCGTGCAGGTTGTGTTGTACATGGCAGTAGTTGTGGTGAGAAATCTAAAAAAGGTTTCTTCTAATCTCGCAAAATTAGGTGTCATGTGCTTCGGATCACTGCGAGGGTTAAACAGCCACAACTGAGTTGGGCTATCCATTGGGGGCACATGCACGAACAGTGACTACTCGGCTGCCATCTAGGTCAAGCCGGCTATGTTAATTAGGACATCTATCGACGGACCCCTTTTCTACGAGTTTATCTTTAATTTGAGCTTTGTTCCTCGTCTAGTTTGTCCGCCGGGATTCATGTTGTCTCCTTTGGGCAGTGAGGTTATGATTTCTTGTCATGTGGCATTTTTTCATGTTATATGTTATAATCCGGCGCTTCAGATAAAAATGACGACAACTGCGCCTCCGGGCCACGTGCATGAAGACTTCTCGACAGGCATTGACGAGGTCAAGCCGGCTCCGGTAGACAAAAGAAAACTAGTACTACTCCACTATATAGAGAAGCGGGAGAGGCGAGACGGTGGTTTTGGAATGGAGATGATGGAGAGGAGAGGAGGTGGTTTTGCAATGGAGAAGATTAGAAGAGGGAGAGGCGAGACGGTGGTTCTGGAATGGAGATGATGAAGAGGAGAGGAGGTGGTTTGCAATGGAGAAGATCAGAAGAGGGAGAGGCGAGATGGTCGTTTTGGAATGGAGATGATGGAGAGGAGAGGAGGTGGTTTTGCAATGGAGAAGAGGGAGAGGAGCGTGCGGCAGCGATTTAGGATTGGACGAGAGGGCCGGCGTGCTGTGACTGGATCAAAATCAAAATCAATTTACCCTTCAATTAATAAAGCGACCCCACATTAACTAGTCTCCCTTTTATTCTGGGTCATAATTGACCATGATTTTCGCACATAAAATATATGTTATACGTTGTAAAAATAATATAATTTGAAAGTACATTCAGATGCGAACCAAACGATACAAATTTTGGTGACATGCATTCACATTTTGCTTGTCAAATACAGTACGTGGTCAAACTTTGACCCAAACTACGCAAAACAACAAAAAAATACTTCCAAGACCAGCGCCGCTCTTCCGCTCTTCTCCTCTTAAACCACCGCCGCTCCTCTCCTGTTCCAATCTAAATGCAGTGCTGCTCCTCTCCTCTTCCATTTCAAAACTACCGCCCCTCCTATCCTATTCCAGTCCAAAACCAGCGTCGCTCCTCTCCCATTCTAATCGAAAACCAACGCTGCTCCTCTCCTCTTCCATTCAAATACCACCGCCGACGAGTGAAGATGTTGTGGAGAAGTAGATCGATGGAGGAGTACAACCGATACGTGAGGATCGCAGACGGCGACCCTGTGAAGCTAGCTAGGATGTTGGAGATACAGTCTTGGTTTGACAACAAGGACCAACTAGTGGCGACGACGACATCCATGGCCAAATATCTGCAACAGAGCGAAAAGGCGGCGATACTCCCGGAGGGAGTCGCGCCGGAGTACATCAAGCTTCTCCTCTGGGCCATGGAGCAACCATATTCACCGAATCAGATCGTGAGGGAGTGATGGTGGGAGTATTGATCCCAGATGGAGCATCCACCAGAGATTGAAGGATCGAGCATCTACAGGGTGCCGTTTGTGAGGGTGTCTGTCAGAGCGAGCCGGTGGAGTCTTCGTCGACCGAACCCAATAGCAAGAGGAGAAAAGCAGTTGGCCCGATGACGCTTCCCCGCCATCGTCTCCCTCGCCGTTCACAACGTCTCATGGGGCGGTTGTCTGCCGTCGAGGAATATAAGGGGTCTGCCCCCCAGCCCAATAGTCGGGCAGGTTGTGAATTGTCAGGAGGAGCTTAGGGTTGTCAGTATTTGCAGGTTGTGAATTGTGTTTTGTGTTGTGTATTTTGAGAGTACTTTCAGATATGAATGTCTTTTGAATTTCAGATTTGCAGTATTGAGCATATGAAGTATTTTATGTATTCTAGAGATCTATTTTTAGCACTTAAAAAAATGTAGTTTCATAGGAGTATAAAAGTGCAGACAATGTGATTCTCAGAGAAGAAATAGCCCCCTCCGATGTCTATATAAATCGGAGGGTTTAGTCCGTAGGACAACAACAATCATACCATAGGCTAGCTTCTACGGTTTAGCCTCTACGATATCGTGGTAGATCAACTCTTGTAATACTCATATCATCAAGATCAATCAAGTAGGAAGTAGGGTATTACCTCCATCGAGAGGGCCCGAACCTGGGTAAACATCGTGTCCCCCGCCTCCTGTTACCATCCGCCTTAGACGCACAGTTCGGAACCGCCTACCCGAGATCCGCCGGTTTTGACACCGACAGCCGGCGTTCTCGGGGCTCATGGCCGGACATGGTGATCGGGCACCGGCGATCGTTTACATTAGTTTTACAGTAGGTTTTAGTACGGTTTGTGTGAAATATGTAATGAATTTCGTCCAATTTATAGGAAAAGTTTTGGAAATGTAAAGAATTTCATCCGGTTAATTTGAAATTTCCTTTGTTTGCATGAACTTCGTCTGGTTATTTCATATAGTTGTCGAAAGGTATGCGGGCAGCATTGGATGGCATCCTCTGTCATCAGCGTCCTCGGAGAGATGCTGGTGTAAATTTGTGGGCCAGCACTGGAGATGCCCTAACTATCATGCTATAATCGCTAACAGTGCTCCATTATTTCGTAGGGAATAGCAATCCCTTCATCAAAATCAGATCCGCCGTGTTTCGCACTCCTCCCATGTAAGAGTGTAGACTCTTGCTTACATAAAAATGGAGCAAGTGGACGGCACTATAGCACGTCATATCACTCAAACTAGCTCGCCTAACGCGCGGGAAAGCCCCGACCTCGTCATTTTGTTCTGTATTTCTATCGATCGATCGCACGAAAATGTTACGCTTTGCAAGTTCAAATGGAAAAGGCGACACACTTAAAGCACGCCCGTAGCGTTCGGGTCTCACCCCCGACAGTCCGGCTCACACGCCGCTCACCAAAGGGGACACGCATTGTGGAGGAGAGAGAGGCATTGACAAAGTCAAGGAGTGGGCTCTGCAAGAGCCCGTCTCTACACGTGCTCCTAGGTATAAAAAACTAATTCTAAAAAACAGAGATATAAAATAACAGTTGTGTCTAAAAAAGAAAGGTAAAAAACATTTGAGAGGAAATAGATAGAGAGAAAGTGAGAAAAAGTTGTAACCTTATAGCCAACCTTATAGTCAACACTATGGTACAGTACATGAGGAAGGAGGGAGTTGTGCACATGCCAAGTTCACTGGACTACCGTGTTTCACAATCATCTGTTGTAACAGTGGAGAGAATAGCTTTCATCAAAAATAAACAATGAATACTCGTTGCTTGTCCTCGATATCGGAAAGAATACTTTCATTTGCCGACATGTGGGACGTTGACCATCCTGGTCCACCTGCCATGCACAAAATCATCCTGGTCCACCACGGTCGTAGCGCAGGCCCAACCTTTCCCGCTGTAAGTTGGTCAGACGAAGGAACCAACATGACTTCGTTGAATTCCGCTTCTTCAAGAAAACTTACTGTACCCGCAATACTGCTACCACACACGAAGACTGGACGACACTGTAGCACGTCATATCACTGAAACCCACTAGGCCAAACTAGCCCGCCTAGGATTTTTACTCCCTCCGTTTCAAAGTATGTTTGAGTCATCTATTTTGGAACAGAGGGAGTATGTCTTTGTACTGCTATGATTTTGTGTTCTCAAAAAATATCCTTTGTCAATCTAATGATTAGGAGTAGAAAGAGGGTCTTTCTCTCTCTCTAGATCTCTCTCCATCCCACAACTCCTCTAGCAAATGTACACACTCTCTGTAGCCACTCTGAAAGTACGACGTCTCTACACATTCACGTTTCCAACAAAAAAATTACACATTCACGCATGTTACGAGTACGTGCCAATTTTGTTGGCTATTAATGTGAGACCTCCTTTGGTTTAGAGGAATCTTGTAGGAATTTCATAGGATAGGATTTCTATAGGAAAATTTTCTATAGATCCCTTTGCTTTATAGGAATGGAATCATATTCCTATGGAGGAATTCTTCCTATCTTCCACATTTCATATGAAAATAAACATTAGCCTAGACTCAATGGAAAAAAAATCCTCTAATGTGAATCAAAGGGCATCTTCTTTCCTATTCCTACTGATAGGATTTAAGATACATGTCATCTCATTTCTTATGACTTTCGTATTGCTACGATTTTCCTACCCTCTGAACCAAATGAGGACAGAATGTATCCGTGAACCAACTCTTTTAGTTTGATGTGAATTAATGTGTAATTGTGGACTATTGTCAGTTCGATTGCTAAGCCTACAATTTTAGGAGCTTGGGCTATTGGCCGATCGACGATGGATCAGACCTATAAGCGTACCATGATCTCATCATCCCCAACGTTTCTCTTCGGTGAGTGTTTTGCAAGTACTGTAGCTCGCACAGTGTTTTGCAAGTACTATAGCCTGCACAAAAAGATCAAATGGACAGATACTTATGCTGCTGCTATGTACTCCAAAGTTCACTCAGACAAGCATCGATGTTGACAAGAAGTGCCTATATTCATTCGAGTATCAACCAGCGTCAACCTTATGTCAAACTCCAAGTATTAGGAGAGTGAACGCCAAAAATATTGCTTGGCGCATAGCCTAGAAAAATGTAGTCCAGTCTTTGGTCCCAACTTGTGACTTTTGGTTATCGGCACATATGGTCGCAAACTGTATGGCATGGAGTCCAAAGATTCCAGACAAGTTGGTTGACGCGTATATTCATCTGGCACTTAATCAGTCTGCACGCCAGGGATGCTCCATTTTAGTTGAACTGCACAAAAAATTTTGGTGGTTCATTTTATCAACCGTGTCCTTTCTTGTCTGCAATGTAGAATTTTGGCGAGCTACAGGACCAAGATGAGCCAGTAAACTAGTTGGATGAAAGTAGTGGCCAAGTTGCTCAAACCTCCCTCGGCATCGAGGCCACTATCTCGAGGATAAACCTACAAGCAAAGTTCAGATTTTCTATGCTGCCTCTTATGTACTCGAAAGTTTACTCGTACAAGCATTAATTTTAGCAAGAAGTAACTTCGACTGAACACCATTTACCAGTTTGTACCCTAGGTAATTAAAGTTTGTTCATGGATGATATTGGCTGTGATCTCAATCATTTGGATGCATAAACATATTGAACATGTGTATATCTGAATCTCTTTGTGGATTATCTATGAATATTGTCTTGTGATCTATCAATCATTTGGATGCATAGACATGCTGAACTTGTGTATATATGAATCTTTTGAGTTGTTATTGTGAATGTTGGCTATGAATATGAACGTGTCCTGTGAACCTGAGTTTGATATGATTCTTTACCTTTTCTGTTGTACTTGTGTGTGAACTTGTTAGTATGTCTACTGTGGGATTTGTGACGTGTGGGTGTCGACGGCACACCTTCTTCCCGAGAAGAATTGACCTTCTTGTTAGGTTAGCAATGGCGCATCAGCTCTTTTTTATGTTTTTGCTCTGTCTTCACCCCTGCCGTAATGTTTTTGGCCTCAAAACAAACATAGTACTGCGTTGTTTTGGGGGCTTGATGAAAAATCAAGTGTTGCATTCTGTAGGTTGGCCCACCCAGCAAATGGGCTGCTAGTCCACCATGGACTGGGAGGCTAAAAATACAAGTTGTATGGTACAGAGGAAAGTAAAAAACACCATCGAGAGCCATCCACTGAAAAAAACGCGTCTGATGTGCTTCTTCAGTCGCGTCACCAGCCCCCTCTTTAACCCAGTTCGCTCCATTCCCTAACCGGTAGCACGGGACGGAAGTTTATTTCCGCCGCGCGCCTACCGGGGGATTGAAGAAGCGCAGCATCGAATCCAACACCGGTGATGGCTACTTGTCCAAGTGATTTTCAGATAAGAAACTGCATGTTTCAGAGGCAGATCATTTAAATCAACAGGCACCTTTCAAACATGGATAACAGAATGTTGGAAATTTTATTCATGGTAAAAATGGAACTAACAACAAGTTAACATCATGCTGATCAACATTCATATGATGCAAAGTCAAAAAGATATGGTATTTTCAAAATGGCAAGACAATTTGAGTGTGCGAAAAACTGGGTAAACTAGGGACAAAATTTTGGCAAGTGTTAGATATTTTTCAACGACACCAGTTGGAATCGAACCCGGGCAATACAACTTTTGGGTGAGAGGGTTGCAGCCACCGGGCTAGTGTGGTATGTTCGAAGAATGAAGGCGTCTTCCCCGGGTTCGGTTCTTTCCTGTCCGTGTGCGCTCGCCGTGGTGCCTCCGTATGCCGTGGTCAACATGCTCAACAAACGAGAGGAATCTGGAGAGGACTGTACGCTGAGAGACTGACAGCAGGGACCCACCAGCTCACGGCTGTACGCAAGCAAGTGCCCCATTGGAAAAAAGCTTCCTCCTAATTGTATATTTGACGTTGGGGCCCACAGGTTTGTCAACCTTATATAGTCAATAAACGAAATAAATTTACAACGATGACTGTCATCGGGGAGCTTTTTTTCAGGGGTATCGGGGATCTTTTATTTTTTGTTGTTGTTGCGAGAAAGGGGTATCAAGGATCTAGCTGGTATGATTTTTTCCAGAGGGCAAACAAGTATCAGCTAGGCCTAGGTTTGGTTTTTTAACATGCGTAGCCCACGACATACCGAGACAGTGGTTTCAACTAATTTTTTGCGGTCCATCATGTACGTACCGGCCTATGGGCCTCCCAGCATACGTTTTACTTTTTCTTAAAGATCGGCAGCCCAATGTATTTTTTAATAAGACTCAGATCTCTGTTCTATTTATCTATATATAAGGATAATAATGTTGTGTCCAATTTATGTTTTCCCTTCTAACCACATTATATATGTTTATATTATTACTATTAACGTATATTTAATAGAGACTTATATATATATATATATATATATATATATATATATATATATATATATATATATATTATAAAAACATCCCACGTCTTATTAACTTATAAAAGTAAATGTTTACCAGAAGTTGGCAAGGAAAATCCTGGGTTTTTTTTACTCACAGGCAAGGAAAATCCTAGTGATTGCGTACAAAAGCTTGCAAAGATTTTAAGGACCAATGTAATAATAACGCGCTCATTTTTGTTTTGAGCAATAACTCGCTAATTTGTTATTATATATATATATATATATATATATATATATATATATATATAATGTGTCATTCCAGTTTATTTTTTATATGAATTGCTCTTTCTAACCTAACAATATATATAGAACAAGCCCGGCTAATTTGTGTATTTCAAGAAAGTGCAAATGGGCTGGGATTTCATAGAAAATATTAAATGGCCCACATTTACGTGAAATTATTTGTTCACCCAACCCAGCAAATGGACTGTAAATTCTTGAAAACATAAATATATGCTACATTTTTGCAGGCTGACATGTGGGCCAATAGGTCGAAGCCTACGCAAGGCGTTATCAACTTGGTCAACTGATACGTCTCCAACGTATCTATAATTTTTGATTGCTCCATGCTATATTATCTACTGTTTTTGGGAAATATTGGGCTTTATTATCCACTTTTATATTATTTTTGGGACTAACCTATTAACTGGAGGCCCAGCCCAGATTTGCTTTTTTTTGTCTATTTCAGTGTTTCGAGGAAAAGGAATATCAAACGGGGTCGAAACGGAACGAAATCAACTAGAGAAGTTATTTTTGGAAGGAAAGCTACCGGATGGACTTGGACACCACCTCGGGAGAGAAGGGAGGTGCTCACGAGGGTGGGGGCATGCCCACCCCCTAGGGCGCGGCCCCTGCCTCGTGGGGCCCTTGAAGCTCCACTGATGTACTTCATGCACCCATATATACCCACGTACCCTAAAACTTCCAGAACAGAGAATAGATCGGGAGTTCAGCCGCCGCAAGCCTCTATAGCCACCAAAAGTCAATCGGGACCCTATTCCGACACCCTGCCGGAGGGGCAAAACCTCACCGGTGTCCATCTTCATCATCCCGGCGCTCTCCATGACGAGGAGGGAGTAGTTCACCCTCGGGGATGAGGGTATGTACCAGTAGCTATGTGTTTGATCTCTCTCTCTCTCTCTCTCTCTCTCGTGTTCTTGATTTGGCACGATCTTGATGTATCACGAGCTTTGCTATTATGGTTGGATCTTATGTTTCTTCTCCCCCTGTACTCTCTTGTAATGGATTGAGTTTTCCCTTTGAAGTAATCTTATCGGATTGAGTCTTCAATGATTTGAGAACACTTGATGTATGTATTGCCGTGCATATCTGTGGTGACAAAGGGATATCACGTGATTCACTTGATGTATGTTTTGGTGATCAACTTGCTGGTTCTGCCCATGAACCTATGCATAGGGGTTGGCACACGTTTTCGTCGTGATTCTCCTGTAGAAACTTTGGAGCACTCTTTGAGGTTCTATGTGTTGGTTTGAATAGATGAATTGAGATTGTGTGATGCATATCATATGATCATACCCACGGATACTTGAGGTGACATTGGAGTATCTAGGTGACATTAGGGTTTTGGTTGATTTGTATCTTAAGGTGTTATTCTAGTACGAACCCTAGGGCTGTTTGTGACACTTATAGGAATAGCCCAACGGATTGATTGGAAAGAATAACTTTGAGGTGGTTTCGTACCCTACCATAATCTCTTCGTTTGTTCTCCCCTATTAGTGACTTTGGAGTGACTCTTTGTTGCATGTTGAGGGATAGTTATATGATCCAATTATGTTATTATTGTTGAGAGAACTTGCACTAGTGAAAGTATGAACCCTAGGCCTTGTTTCCTATCATTGCAATACCGTTTACGCTCACTTTTACCACTTGTTACCTTGCTGTTTTTATATTTTTAGTTTACAAAAACCTATATCTACCATCCATATTGCACTTGTATCACCATCTCTTCGCCGAACTAGTGCACCTAAACAATATACCATTGTATTGGGTGTATTGGGGACACAAGAGACTCTTTGTTATTTGGTTGCAGGGTTGCTTGAGCGGGACCATCTTGATCCTACGCCTCCCACGGATTGATAAACCTTAGGTCATCCACTTGAGGGAAATTTGCTACTGCCCTACAAACCTCTGCACTTGGAGGCCCAACAACGTCTACAAGGAGAAGGTTGTGTAGTAGACATCAAGCTCTTTTCTGGCGCCGTTGCCGGGGAGGTGAGTGCTTGAAGGTATATGTTTAGATCTTGCAATCGAATCTTTTAGTTTCTTGTTTTAGCACTAGTTTAGTTTATAAAAGAAAATTATAAAATGGAATTGAGGTTGCCTCATACGCTTCATCTTTTTAATATATTTCGTGAGTATGATGGAAAAGAAAATTGTGCCAAAGTGTTAGAAGAAGAATGCATTAAAATGTTTGGTACTAAAACTTTGAATGATGAGCATGATTGCAATGTTTTTAGTATGAAGTCCTTGAATATCCATGATGCTAATGATATGCAAATCCACAAGCTTGGGGAAGCTATGTTTGATGAAGATGATATTTTTTTGTCCCCCAAGCTTTGATGAGCAAATTTACTATGATGAAAGCATGCCTCCTATCTATGATGATTATTGTGATGACACGTATGATTTAAAGAATAATGATAACCATGAAACTTGTCATCTTGATCTTAATTTCCAATCACATAATAGTTACTTTGTTGAGTTTGCTCCCACTATTGTTGATAAGAAAAAATTGCTTATGTGGAAAGTAATAAATTTGTATGCTTGTAGATCATGAAAAGAATGCTTTAGGTGCTGGTTATATTGTTGAATTCATTCACGATTCTATTAAAAATTATTATGAGGGAGGAATATATGCTTGTAGGAATTGCAATAATATCAAGTTTCCTCTCTATGTGCTTAAATTTTTGAAGTTATGCTTGTTTTGCCTTCCTATGCTAGTTGATTATTGTTCCCATAAGTTGTTTGCTCACAAAATCCCTATGCATAGGAAGTGGATTAGACTTAAATGTTCTAGTCATATTCTTCATGATGCTCTCTTTATGTTTCAATTCTTATCTTTTATGGGAGCATCATCGAAATCATCATGCCTAGCTAGGGGCGTTAAACGATAGCGCTTGTTGGGAGGCAACCCAACTTTATTTTAGTTTCTTGCTTTTTGGTTCTGTTTAGGAATAAATAATCCATGTAACTTCTTTTTATATGTGGTTTTGTGTTTTAATTAGTGTTTGTGCCAAGTAGAACCTTTGGCAAGACTTGGGTGAAGTCCTTATGATCATGCTGTAAAAAACAGAAACTTTTGCGCTGACGAGATTAGCTCGAACTTTTTACTGGAGAGTGCTATTTAGTTGATTCTTTTTGCAGATGATCACTAGAAAAATTAGTCAGGTCCAACAATTTATTTTCGAATTTTTGGAGTTCCAGAAGCTTGTGTTAGTTACAGATTACTACAGACTGTTCTGTTTTTGACAGATTCTATTTTCATTGTGTTGTTTGCTTATTTTGATGAATCTATGGCTAGTAAAATAGTTTATAAACCATAGATAACTTGGATACAGTAGGTTTAACACCAATATAAATAAATAATGAGTTCATTACAGTACCTTGAAGTGGTGTTTTGTTTTCTTTCGCTAACGGAGCTCACGAGATTTTCTGTTAAGTTTGTTTTGTGAAGTTTTCATGTTTTGGGTAAAGATTTGATGGACTATGGAATAAGGAGTGGCAAGAGCCTAAGCTTGGGGATGCCCAAGGAGCCCCAAGATAATATTCAAGGATAACCAAGCGTCTAAGCTTGGGGATGCCCCGGAAGGCATCCCCTCCTTCGTCTTCGTTCATCGGTAACTTTACTTCGAGCTATATTTTTATTCACCACATGATATGTTTTTTGCTTGGAGCGTCATTTTATTTTCTTTAGCTTTGCTTGCTGTTTGAATAAAGTATCAAGATCTGAAATTCTTAAATGTTATAGAGTCTTCACATAGTTGCATAATTATCCGACTACTCATTGATCTTCACTTATATCTTTCGAAGTAGTTTGTCATTTGCTCTAGTGCTTCACTTATATCTTTCAGAGCACGGCGGTGGATTTATTTTCAAGAAATATATGAACTCTCATGCTTCACTTACATTATTTTGAGAGTCTTAAATAGCATGGTAATTTGCTTAAATAATCATAATATGCTAAGCTTAAAAGATTTGTAAAAATTCTTATGAGTGTGTTGAATACTAAGAAAAGTTTGATGCTTGATAATTGTTTTGAGATATGAAGATGGTGATATTAGAGTCATGCTAGTTGAGTAGTTTTGAATTTGATAAATACTTGTGTTAAAGTTTGTGATTCTCGTAGCATGCACGTATGGTGAACCGTTATGTGATGAAGTCAGAGCATGATTTATTTATTTATTGTCTTCCTTATGAGTGGCGGTCGGGGACGAGCGATGGTCTTTTCTTACCAATCTATCACCCTGGGAGCATGCGCGTAATACTTTGCTTTGATAACTTCTAGATTTTTGCAATAAGTATCTGAGTTCTTTATGACTAATGTTGAGTCCATGGATTATACGCACTTTTCCCATCCTTCCACCATTGCTAGCCTCTCTAATACCGCGCACTTTTCGCCGGTATCATACACCCACCATATACCTTCCTCAAAACAGCCACCATACCTACCTATCATGGCATTTCCATAGCCATTCCGAGATATATTGCCATGCAACTTTCCACCGTTCCGTTTATTATGACACGCTCCATTATTGTCATATTGCTTTGCATGATCATGTACTTGACATCGTATTTGTGGCAAAGCCACCGTTCATAATTATTTCATACATGTCACACATGAGTCGTTGCACATCCCGGTACACCGCCGGAGGCATTCATATATAGTCATATCTTATTCTAAGTATTGAGATGTAGTTGTTGAGTTGTAATAAAATAAAAGTGTGATGATCATCATTTTTAGAGCATTGTCCCAAGTGAGGAAAGGATGATGGAAACTATGACTCCCCCACAAGTCGGGATGAGACTCCGGACAAAAAAATAAAAAAAGAGAAAAAAGAGGCCATAAAAAAGAGAAAAGGCCCAAATAAAAAAATATAAAAAATGAGAGAAAGAGAGAGAAGGGGCAATGCTACTATCCTTTTACCACACTTGTGCTTCAAAGTAGCACCATGATCTTCATGATAGAGAGTCTCCTATGATATCACTTTCATATACTAGTGGGAATTTTTCATTATAGAACTTGGCTTGTATATTCCAATGATGGGCTTCCTCAAAATGCCCTAGGTCTTCGTGAGCAAGCGAGTTGGATGTACACCCACTTAGTTCTTTTGTTGAGCTTTCATATACTTATAGCTCTAGTGCATCCGTTGCATGGCATCCCTACTCACTCACATTGATATCTATTGATGGGCATCTCCATAGCCCGTTGATACGCCTAGTTGATGTGAGACTATCTTCCCCTTTTTTGTCTTCTCCACAACCACCATTCTATTCCACATATAGTGCTATATCCATGGCTCACGCGCATGTATTGCGTGAAGATTGAAAAAGTTTTGAGAATATCAAAAGTATGATACAATTACTTGGCTTGTCGTCGGGATTGTGCATGATTTAAATACTTTGTGTGGTGAAGATAGAGCATAGACAGACTATATGATTTTGTAGGGATAGCTTTCCTTGGCCATGTTATTTTGAGAACACATGATTGCTTTGTTAGTATGCTTGAAGTATTATTATTTTTATGTCAATATGAACTTTTGTCTTGAATCTTTTTGATATGAATATTCATACCACAATTCAGAAGATTTACATTGAAATTATGCCAAGTAGCACTCCGCATCAAAAATTCTCTTTTTATCATTTACCTACTCGAGGACGAGCAGGAATTAAGCTTGGGGCTGCTTGATACGTCTCCAACATATCTATAATTTTTGATTGCTCCATGCTATATTATCTACTGTTTTTGGGCAATATTGGGCTTGATTATCCGCTTTTATATTATTTTTGGGACTAACCTATTAACCGGAGGCCCAACCCAGATTTGTTGTTTTTTTTTCTATTTCAGTGTTTCGAAGAAAAGGAATATCAAACGGAGTCGAAACGGAACAAAATCAAATGGAGAAGTTATTTTTGGAAGGAAAGCTAACGGATGGACTTGGACCCCACGTCGAGAGAGAAGGGAGGTGCTCACGAGGGTGGGGGGGCGCCCACCCCCTAGGGCGCGCCCTTGCCTCGTGGGGCCCCCGAAGCTCCACCGACGTACTTCCTGCACCCATATATACTCACGTACCCTAAAACATCCAGAACAGAGAATAGATCGGGAGTTTCGCCGCCGCAAGCCTGTGTAGCCACCAAAAGTCAATCGGGACCCAGTTCCGGCACCCTGCCGGAGGGGGGAATCCTCACCGGTGGCCATCTTCATCATCCCGGCGCTCTCCAAGATGAGGAGGGAGTAGCTCACCCTCGGGGCTGAGGGTATGTACCAGTAGCTATGTGTTTGATCTCTCTCTCTCTCTCTCGTGTTCTTGATTTGGCACGATCTTGGTGTATCGCAAGCTTTGCTATTATGGTTGGATCTTATGTTTCTTCTCCCCCTCTACTTTCTTATAATGGTTTGAGTTTTCCCTTTGAAGTAATCTTATCGGATTGATTCTTTAATGATTTGAGAACACTTGATGTATGTCTTGCCGTGCGTATCTGTGGTGACAATGGGATATCACGTGATTCACTTAATGTATGTTTTGGTGATCAACTTATGCATAGGGGTTGGCACATGTTTTCGTCGTGATTCTCTGATAGAAACTTTGGGGCACTCTTTGAGGTTCTATGTGTTGGTTTGAATAGATGAATTGAGATTGTGTGATGCATATCGTATAATCATACCCACGGATACTTGAGGTGACATTGGAGTATCTAAGTGAAATTAGTGTTTTGGTTGATTTGTATCTTATGGTGTTATTCTAGTACGAACCCTAGGGCTGTTTGTGACACTTATAGGAATAGCCCAACGGATTGATTGGAAAGAATAACTTTGAGGTGGTTTCATACCCTACCATAATTTCTTCGTTTGTTATCCGCTATTAGTGACTTTGGAGTGACTCTTTGTTGCATGTTGAGGGATAGTTATATGATCCAATTATGTTATTATTGTTGAGAGAACTTGCACTAGTGAAAGTATGAACCCTAGGCCTTGTTTCATATCATTGCAATACCGTTTACGCTCACTTTTACCACTTGTTACCTTGCTGTTTTTATATTTTCAGTTTACAAAAACCTATATCTACCATCCATATTGCACTTGTATCACCATCTCTTCGCCGAACTAGTGCACCTATACAATTTACCATTGTATTGGGTGTGTTGGGGACACAATAGACTCTTTGTTATTTGGTTGCAGGGTTGCTTGAGAGAGACCATTTTCTTCCTACGCCCCCCACGGATTGATAAACCTTAGGTCATCCACTTCAGGGAAATTTGCTACTATCCTACAAACCTCTGCACTTGGAGGCCCAACAACGTCTACAAGGAGAAGGTTGTGTAGTAGACATCATCAACAAATGATTATGACATCCACAACCATTGGATTTATATCCAACGGCCGGCATGCACCTTCAATCTCCCGTCTTCTTCCTCCAGCGTCACCGGGACCACCTGCTATGGCCTCCGGTGGATCTACTTAGCACGCATCGCTGCGAAGCGCTACCCCATCACCGGCCAGGCTATCTCTCCACCCCTCCACACATCCTGTTATTTTCCACCGACTGCAGCCCAAAGCCGCACCGGACCTAGTTATAACCCTTCTACTCCTCTCAACATGCGACTCCTCTGCCGCGTCTTCCCATTTTGGGTCATTCCCGTCCAGGGCCTCGCCGTCGTCCATCGCCTTGCTGCGCTTGGCACGGCGTGGTCAACAAGCAAAAGTCATCGGAAGAGGACTGTACGGGGAGAGCCTGAAGGCTGGAACCCACGAGGTCCATGGTCTCATGCAAGGATAGTTCCTCCTTATTAAGCTGAAAAAATGTTTCCTCCCCCTGAGAACTGGGACCCATTGATTGTATCTTCGCATGGAATGAAGTGCGTCCTTGTTATGCAAAAAAAATATTCCTCCCGATGACAGTTGGGACCCGGTAGAAGATTTGGTGGCTGACTTGTGGGCCTACTAAGCTCACGTGTACACAGAGCTTTGTCAATTTTATCAACAAATGATTCTAGCAGCAGGACCGCGGTGCTGCTTCTTCAACATCTGTTCTTGCTCCTGTCTCCCATGGCCGGCAGTGCTGCCGCGCACCCGAACCAGTCAAGTTTCCCACTCCTCTCCATCTGCGACTCCGCTGCCGCGTCTTCCCCATCTCCTAGTCATTCCAGTCTGGGGCCTCGCTGTCGTCCACCGGCCTTGGTGTGCTCGGCACGGTGTGGTCAACGTGGTCAACAAATGAGAGTCATTGGAAGATGACTATATGTGAGAGGCTGACAGTGGGGACGCACCACGCCCGTAGACGCATGCATGCAACTGCATCCTTTTTACCCTGACAAATAATGTTTTCTCCCCTTGACAGCTGGGACCCACCAGCTACATCTTCGCATGCAAGGAAGTGCGTCCTTATTACGTGCAAAAAATGATTCCCTTCTGACAGCTAGGACCCAGCAGCTATATCTTCACACACAAGGAAGTGTGTCCTTATCCCCCCTGACAGCTGGGACCTACCCGCTCGAAGCGTACGTACCATTGTCTATCTTGTCACGAACGTGTACGTACATACTGGTCGATCGGTCACTGTGCAACGATGAACCGTGGCCGAATAAGTAGTGGCACATGTCATAGTAGAGCCCCCATAGCAGTTCAGGTTGTCCCGTCTAAACCGTGTACATGTACATACAGCCACACGCCAAAAAATACAGCCACGTACGTACATATGGTCGGGGTCTCGAATGCCTACTCACGCATATGTACGGCTAGGGCTCGTGTACATGGAGAGGCAGCGATGACGTCCTGTTCATCGGCAGCCAACAGGCTGGGTCGGAACAGAGAAACTGCGTTGTCGTGTTCATCGGGAGGCAAGGGAACGGACGATGTTCGTCGGGAACCAACCGGCTTGGACGGAACAGTTGATCGAAACGAGGCCTGACGTACCGCAGAATGGAGGAAACGGCCTTGTGTTCGCCGCCTACGGTCGAAACAGGATCCAGTTCATTAGGAGGGGTGTGGCATACTGCAAAACACAGGAAACAAACTTCTCTTGGACCTCCTACGGTCGAAACGGGGTCCTGTTGATCTGAAGGGGTGTGTGATACGTCTCCAATGTATCTATAATTTTTGATTGTTCCATGCTTTTATATTATCATTCTTGGATGTTTTATAATCATTTTATAGTCATTTTATATTATTTTCTGGGACTAACCTATTGACATAGTGCCAAGTGCCAGTTTCTGTTTTCGCATGTTATTTACATCGCAGGAAATCAATATCAAATGGAGTCCAAACACCACGAAACTTCATGGAGATTTTTTATGGATCACAACACCCAAGATGGTCCAAAGCAGCACCTAGGGGGTGCCCCGAGGGGGGCACAACCCACCAGGGAACGCCTGGGCCCCCAGGCGCGCCCAGGTGGGTTGTGCCCACCTCGGTGGCCTCCCGCACCCCCTCTTTACACTATAAATTCCCAAAAAATAGAGAAACCATCGAGGGTTAACCTAGATCAGAAGTTCCGCCGCCGTAGGGCTCTATAGCCACCGAAAACCAATCTAGACCCTTGAGGGAGTCCTGGATTAGGGGTCCTCGGACAGCCGGACTATATCCTTTAGCCGGACTGTTGGACTATGAAGATACAAGATTGAAGACTTCATCCCGTGTCCGGATGGGACTCTCATTGGCGTGGAAGGCAAGCTTGGCAACACGGATATGTAGATCTCCTCCCTTGTAACTGACTCTGTGTAACCCTAGCCTCCTTCGGTGTCTATATAAACCAGAGGGTTTAGTCCGTAGGGCAACAACAATCATACCATAGGCTAGCTTCTAGGTTTTAGCCTCTATGATCTCGTGGTAGATCAACTCTTGTAATACTCATATCATCAAGATCAATCAAGCAGGAAGTAGGGTATTACCTCCATCGAGAGGGCCCGAACATGGGTAAACATCATGTCCCCCGCCTCTTGTTACCATCCGCCTTAGACGCATAGTTCGGGACCCCCTACCCGAGATCCGCCGGTTTTGACACCAACATTGGTGCTTTCATTGAGAGTTCCACTGTGCCGTCATCATAAGGCAGGATGGCTCGTCTCATTGTCAAGGACAACATCACCTCTGGGGAAGCCCTGGCTGTAGGCCAAACTCTCCGACTAGGCGGTTTCGTCATGACCGCCCGTTCGGCCGTTGCGCCGATGATGACTTCTTGGGTCATCGGAAACAGCCTCCACGTCGGCTCAGAATTCGCCGAGCCGTTGGATCCAATGGAGCTCTCTTCCTTGAACAAGCTCTTGTGTCGCATCGCCGCCTTGGGAGTCGCTACGGACTATGATCAGATCGGGCTTAAATCCGACCAAAGGGAGATTAACTCTTCGCCGGTCACCCATCAGATAGCGGTGGTGGAGGAGCAACGCAGCGATTCTTCCTATATCTTGAGGATAAACTATGTCTGGATTCCCGAGCTCCCCGAGCCGGATACCCGTCTACGGGAGGACATGGCCCAAGCCTTGAACCTAGAATCAAGCAGCGGGCCAGACCTATTGGGCAACATCCCGGAGCCCGAACTGCCAAGCTCAGAAACTCCTCCGCCCCTGGGTCTCAGATCGGGTCAAGGTTCGGACCTAAATCCACCCACCCACCCAGATATAAGTGATCTTTCCCACATTAGACAAGAGCCCCAAGAGACAGTACAGCACTATTGGGCCAGATTCCTCCTTATAATGATCAAGGTTAAGGACTGTCGCGAGGAAGACGCAATTTCAATCTTTTGCAAAAATTGCACGGACAGGGGAATCCTCAATGCTATAAGTTGCCGTGACATAGCACACTTCCCTGACTTGGCGGCCATAGTGCGGAAGCACTGTGCGATGGAAAGCGCCTGGAAAATGCAAACAAAGTTTTTGGGATCCTCCGGCTCTGACCAAACCCCCCGTCCGAACTAAAAGGGTGTACTCTAGTAAGTCACCCGATCCAATTACAAATAAGTAAAAGCCCACTACTGGGCGTGGAACCGTATTGGAGGGATGGCTTAATGGGCCATGCAAAATTCACAGTACAACGGATACCATGACAACACACAGCCTTAGAGCATGTTGGGTACTCCAGCAGGTGGCCAAGAGCGGTGAGGATCTCCTCGTCAACAATACCGCAGAGCACCATCCCATGGAAAACAACAATACAGTATTGACAGTCGTGGAGACCTTCGCCTCAAATAATAGGTGCAAGCGAGCACTCCGCAGCCTTGCCGAAGTCTACCACGTGGCAGCAATAAATCCATGGAGCGATACGGCTATCACCTTCAATGCTAGTGACGAACCTAAATTCCGAACAGCCCGAGCACCAGCCGGCTTGGTCCTTAGTCCAATTGTGGACGGCTTCCGGCTTACTAAAGTGCTAATGGACGGCGGCAGTGGATTAAACCTCGTCTATGAGGAGACTCTTCGAAGAATGGAAATAGACAAAAGCCGCATTGAGCAAAGCAGCACAACCTTCAGAGCAATCATCCCTAGTCGGGAGGCACGATGTGCTGGGAAAATCACACTAGATGTGGTATTCGGCACACCGGAGAACTATAGGTCCGAAGAAATTACATTCCAAGTGGCACCGTTCAATAGCAGATACCACGCCCTTCTAGGGCAGGAGGCATTCACGATCTTCCAAGCTATACCCCATTACGGGTACATGAAGCTCAAAATGCCCTGGCCCAATGGAACATCACTCTAGCTAGTGATCCGGACATAGCACTCCGCACCAAAAATAAAATAGCCGCACTGGCCCTCGAGGCATTATCCGAAGCCCTCGCAGTCGGTGTCAAAACCGGCGGATCTCGGGTAGGGGGGTCCCGAACTGTGCGTCTAAGGCGGATGGTAACAGGAGGCGGGGGACACAATGTTTACCCAGGTTCGGGTCCTCTCGATGGAGGTAATACCCTACTTCATGCTTGATTGATCTTGATGAGTATTACAAGAGTTGATCTACCACGAGATCGTAGAGGCTAAACCCTAGAAGCTAGCCTATGGTATGATTGTTGTTGTCCTATGGACTAAACCCTCCAGTTTATATAGACACCGGAGGGGGCTAGGGTTACACAGAGTCGGTTACAAGGGAGGAGATCTACATATCCGTATTACCAAGCTTGCCTTCCACGCCAAGGAGAGTCCCATCCGGACACGTGACGAAGTCTTCAATCTTGTATCTTCATAGTCCTACAGTCCAGCCAAAGGATATAGTCCGGCTGTCCGAGGACCCCCTAATCTAGGACTCCCTCAGTAGCCCGTGGACCAGGCTTCAATGACGATGAGTCCGGTGCGCAGATTGTCTTCAGCATTGCAAGGCGGGTTCCTCCTCCGAATGCTCCATAGAAGATTTTGAACACAACGATAGTGTCCAGCTCTGCAAAACAAGTTCCACATACCACCGTAGAGAGAATAATACTTCCACAAATCTAATGTTCTCACAATGTTTCATAACGCGACGTCATACCACGGCCTGATCATTATTCAAACCGTTTTTCTCAATCAGCCTGCCACTGCACATTTTGCGAGGCGATTTTGTTGGCACGTCTTGTCGAAGTAGAGATCGTGTCACCCTTATTACGGGATTCTCATCAATACGGATGTGGGTAACCCAATCGTGCCCGTTGGTATGACTCCTCGATTTTAGGCAAGTCCCAAACGGCCACGAGGAGGACGCTTGATATTCACCCTCTTTATAAACAGGCCAAGGCCTATCCTTTTTTCTTCTCGTACTCAATCGAATCCTTTCCCCGCCTCGAGTTCCAACACCCAAGGCTCAGTTCAGGTGCTTCGGACCTTCAACCATGTCCGGATCCAACCTTCAAGGTCGGTGGATGCCCTCCTTTGTCACAAAGGAAGACATCAAGAAGCTAAGGGAGGCTAGGTATTTGACCGCAAAAATCTTGCACAGGCTACCTGCTCGAGGGCAGGTCATTCCCACTCCCGAACGCGGCGAGAGCGTCGTATTCATCTCTCACATCCTCCGAGGTCTAGGCCTTGTTCTAGATCCCTTTGTTAGGGGGCTCATGTTCTATTACGGGCTGGATTTCCATGACCTGGCCCCGGATTCCATCCTTCACCTCTCGTCGTTCATCGTCGTGTGTGAAGCCTTCCTCCGCGTTACCCCACACTTCAGCTTATGGCTCAAGACCTTCAATGTGAAGCCGAAGATGATTGAGGGGCGACACGCAGAGTGCGGAGGTGCCATAATAAGCAAAGGTGCCGATGTTCCATGGCCAAAGGGTTCCTTCCCAGACGTGTCCAGTTTATGGCAACGGGAGTGGTTTTACATCACAGTCCCCCGTGGTACTAAGTGGGTGGCTGGCCCTGCCTTTCGCTTGGGCCCCCCGCCACAACTGACGTCATGGATCAACAAGGGGCTGGACTGGGGGCCAGTAAATGATGTGCCGATATTGCAAAGTCGCATCCGAGATCTCTTCGAGAGAGATGTCAGCCTGGTCATGGTAACGCAAGTCATGCTAGTTCGTCGAGTCCCGCCTTGCAAACGTCGACCCCTCCGTATGTGGGAGTTCAACCCGGAAGGACCGCGAGCTATTCAGCACTTCCTCGGCATGACGCTCGAAGAGATGTACAAATTGTTCTTCGGACCACAAATAAGGTGTCCGGATACCACCGAGGATGCGGGATGCATGAAGCTTTTATGAGCCTGCTGAGAGGCTTTGAGGTATGCAAAGTAGTATATGTTTTTGATGGTACCATACAAGCTAGGTGTGCCATATACAGATAGTAGCCCCTGAGACTCTGGTTGCTGTCAAGAACGGCGGCAAATAGAGGATCATAGTCCTAGCTAATAATCAAGCCGCCTTCATATGCAGGTGGTGGAAGGTCTGGTGCCGGACTGGTGAGTTTGCGGAGCTAAAGCAGCAAATTGATGTGGTAGATGCCGACATCGTGCTTGTAAACAAGCGGCTCGACGAGGCACAGGGTATGTGATTTCTCCGGTGATCAACACCATAGTAAGAGGAGCATGATGCTAGTATCTTTAATATGTTTTGACTGCAGATGGGGCTGCCCCCTGGAGACCCTTCGGGTGAAACTTGCCCGAGCCAAGGAACAAGCCAGGAAGAGTGATGCGGCTGCTCTAAAGACGGTCGAAGAGCTGAGAGCCGAACAGGTTGTGCATTGCCAAAGCAAGGATAAAAGAGCCAAGATGGCTGCTGAATTGAAGGATGCCGCCGACCGGTACAAGCTTCTTGAAAAGGAAAATCGAGCAAAGATGACGGACCTGGAGAAGGCCATGGTGGCGGCCAAGGACGCCCGCTCTAAAATCAGAGCGGCGAAGGAGGAGCTGCGTCAAGCCAGAGATATTGCGGTTGGGAAGCCCTTTTTGTTGCGGATCAAGTCCGGAGATCCTAAGTATGCCCCTCTTGATCAACTATGGAGTTCTGCGGACGCATACGTGGATTTGGTAGCAAGCGCTGCTGATGCAGCCGAGTATTTCAAAGATCAAAAAGACCATGAAGTGGAAAAGTTGTTCTGGTCACAGTTCAATGTTCCAGTGGGTCCACTGCTATTGAATGAGTGAATGGCCGAGTGGGCCGAGCTCCATAGGTTGTTCGGGCTTGCCATGAGGTCTGTTGTGGATCATCTTTGGCCGGAAGGACCAAGGCCGAATAGTTATTTTAGTTTAGTGCAATAGTTCCTTGGTGCTGTGTCGCACATCGACGCTATGAAGAGGTCGGCGTGCATAGAGGGTGCGTGGATGGCTCTTGCCCGTGTCAAGACATACTGGGCAGAGATGGAGGCAACCGCTATTGCAACCCAGAGTTCGGCCGTGGGCCGGGTATCTGTCAAGCACTACTTTGAAGAAGTCCTTGAAGGTACTTGTTTAATAGAGGCTCAGTGCTCGAAGAATATTATGTTCTAGTGACATGTATTCCCACTGTAAGAACAATGTTTTTTAAATTATAAAGGTTGCATCTTACTTTTGCCTAAAAGTATTATGATACCTCCTGTGCGGCCGTTTATGTATATATGTATATAACCTGAAAGTTTGCAGTCGTCGGCTTCAGCCCCCACACATATAATGTGGGGGTGTTCGCGAAAAACGCGTATTCACACTTGATCCAATGTCTTGGTCAATTAAGGAGGTGATAGCGCAGCGAACGAGGAAATCGGACTATATTTCTTTAACACTTTCACTTGGCCATAGGAGTTTGATGGTGGGACTACCATATAGCCCCTGGTACCTTCGCGCTCATCCGAATAAGGGGCGCGTACGTACATTGCCATTTAACGGCCCGTCGTTAATGCGGAGGAATCCCGAAGATTCCGCTAAGTCATCGAGTGGTTGACCAGTCTCGCGCTTTATCATGATAGCCAGTTTTCGGCTTCTCTACTGAGGTGCTCATCCGGATGAACCAGGGCACAATTGCAGTAGTTCTCCCGGTGCCACCTTAGCCAATAGAGCGGAACGTAAGGTAGCAAAACATGGGAGCCGGGCAAACCCAACATTTGACCAAAGACATGATTCGGAGCTGATGCATATAAGGCCAAACTCGCGACGCCGAACACTCCCTAAGGTATTTGGTATTTATAACATATGTCGGGCTGAGCAATGCCCTTGATAATGAACCCCAAGTGTCCAGGTATGTGCAATGTTCTAACATGGCGAAATGACAATAACATCAGCATCCTTCTCGGTTGCACTGAGTATCCGGAGGATGTGAACAACAAGAGACAGTAAAAAAGGTTTACACAGGGTCTTAATCTAAAAAGAAACCTTTGAGCGGGTCCCTGTTGCACGTCTGCGCCTGTGTCTGCGTTGTGCCGTATCCTGGAAGGGTGTAACACGATTATCATCTGTAAAAGAGAAGAACTTAGGTGAAAGTTGTCGTGCGAAAAATTGGTTATTCTCAATAAACCATTAAAATTTAAGATAAGTAAAGTTGAGCCGAACTAGCCCTGTTTACACGCGGGAAGCCCCTGGTATCGTCTATGGGGTATAACCATCAAACCGATCTCGGGTTTATCTAAGCTGTTATAGCTAGTAATGCGCCGGACTCGCATAGCCGTGTCCGTGGTCTTGACGACCGATCAATTATTCTGGTTGGAGGGGCCGTTTAGTGTTCGGCTATTAAAGCTGCCGCACATTCTTCCGCGCGTAAGGAACATTCAATATTTCCGCTAATTGTGATGATGACGCGTGGACCAGGCATCGTAAGCTTGAGAGAAGCGTAATGCGGTACTGCATTAAAACGAGCAAAAGCTGATCTTCCGAGTAGTGCTTGATAGCCACTTCGGAATGGGGCGATGTCGAAGGTTAACATTTTGCTTCAGAAGTTCTCGGGAGAACCGAATGCAACCTCTAGTATAAGCGAGCCCGTGTAGCGGGCCTCTGGGCCTGGCATTACTCCCTTGAAGGTAGTATTATTGTGGCTGATTTTTGTCGGGTCTATCCCCACTTTGCGGACTGTGTCCTGATATATCAGATTAAGACTACTGCCGCCGTCCATAAGGACTCGTGTGAGATGGTATCCGTTTATTATTAGGTCTAACATCAAGGCAGCCAATCCATCGTGTCGGATGCTTGTCAGGTGATCCCTGCGATCAAAAGTGATCGGGCAGGCCAACCAGGGGTTGAGATTAGGGGTGACGGGCTCTACGGTGCGTGTGTCTCGGAGTGCATGTTTGCTTCTCCTCTTCGTCACGTGGATCATGTTCACTGTTTTGACGTCTGGAGGGAATTTTTTCTGTCCCCCATTGCTTTGCTGGCGAGGCTTGTCCTCGTCTTCACTTGGTGCCTCCCTCCCCTTGTGTTCGGCGTTTAGCCAACCAGCCTGCTTGAAGACCCAGCATTCTCTGTGGGTGTGATTTGCAGGTTTATTGGTGGTGCCATGAATCTGACATAGTTTGTCTAGATTTTTGTTTAGGATGGCGATCCATATTTGCTACCTTTGAAAGGCTTTTTCCGCTGAAACGGTCGAGAGCCGCTGAATCAGGCGTTTACCGCCGTGTTATCTGGGTTGTCTTCTTTATTTCGACGCTTGCTTTTACTGCGTCGTGGTTTTCCATTGCCATCCCTGACATCGGATGTGCCTGGGGCGCTGGTGCTACTACGAGCTAGCCAGCTATCTTCGCCCGCGCAAAAGTGGGTCATGAGGCTTGTCAGGGCTGCCATTGTTCTCGGTTTTTCTTGGCCGAGGTGTCTGGCGAGCCATTCGTCTTGGACGCTGTGTTTGAAACCTACTAAGGCTTCAGCGTGCGGGCAGTCGATGATTTGGTTCTTCTTGGTGAGAAATCTGTTCCAAAGCTTTCGGGCTGACTCTCCGGGCTGTTGAATTATATGACTTAAATCGTCTGCATCCGGAGGTCGGACATAGGCCCCTTGAAAATTAGCCCGAAAAGCATCCTCAAGCTCCTCCCAACTTCCAATTGAGTTTTCGGGGAGGCTTTTCAGCCAGTGCCTAGCTGGTCCTTTCAGCTTGAGCGGCAAGTACTTGATGGTGTGGAGATCGTCTCCGCGAGCCATATGGGTATGGAGGATAAAGTCCTCAATCCAGACCCTAGGGTCTGTCGTTCCGTCGTACGCCTCTATGTTCACTGGTTTGAATCCTTTTGGAAATTCATGGTCCAGCACCTCATCTGTGAAACATAGGGGGTGTGCGGCACCCCTGTATTTGGATGTGTCGTGGGGTTCTAACGGTTGTAGTGTTAGGTTTTGGCTGTGCGCTGGAGCACGTTTCCTTGATCCATAGATGGATCTGGTCGCGCCGGTCTTGTGATGCAAGTCCTCACACGAATCGTGTGGTGACTTATGTGCAGCCTTGTTAGCCGCTGTATTGCGGCCACAAGGTGGTTGATCCGACCGGTCGGCCGTTTTATTTTTTGGCTGTGTGGGCTCTAAGGCCTCATCATCAAATTCAGGCAACAGCTTGCGCTTTGGATAGCTCTTTGTGTGGTGACTATCACCATACTTTTCTTCATTGTCGAGCACTTTGTTCCATCTACTGTTGAGCATATTCTGCGCGGCCTTAAGCCTTTGCTTCTGCTTCTTTAGACTCTTTGCGGTGACAATAAGCCTTCTGCGGAGGTTCTCTTGTTCCAAGTGCCTTTCCGGGATGATGTGTGCATCTTCGTCCGGACTGTTTTCCTCTCCGGAGGGAGGTTGATGAGCTTTATCCTCGGTGTCGCGTGTTCGGACAGCGGATCCGTACTATGTTCGCCGTTTGCTGGTTCATCCTGCTCTGCTGCTGGGTCAATGTGGTCGCCGTTTCCTCTGGAGTCGACTGGGGTGTTATTTTCTCTTGCACTATTATCGCTGTTTTTGCCGAGGCGGGATTTAGAGCGGCGCCTATGCCGATGCTTTGGTTGCTTCTCGAGGGAGCTATCCTTCGGTGCACCCTTCGGTTCCTCGTCATTGTTTTCTTTGGGTGTATCCACCATGTATATGTCATGTGATGAAGTGGTTGTCCAGCGCCCTGTGGGCGATGGTTCCTGTTCCTCTCCTTCATCGTCGTCCATGCCGTCGATGTCTCCGGGGTCGAAATCGAGCATGTCGGTTAAATCGTCGACAGTGGCTACTAAGTGGGTGGTGGGTGGGGAGCGAATTTCATCGTCGTCCGCATCCCATTCTAGTTGGACATAGTTCGGCCAAGGTTCTCCTGACAAGGAGAGGGACCTTAATGATTTTAGCACATCACCGAAAGGCGAGTGCTAAAAGATATCCGTGGAGGTAAACTCCATTATCGGCGCCAAATCAGATTCGATGGGCATGGACACAAGTGGCTCGGAGTCTGTGGACGGGGACGAATCCAATGATTCGGCAACGCGGGTCTCGTGGGAGGTGAAGTCAGTATTCGGCTTTATCACCACTCAGAGTGCGGCTTTCGTGGCGGGGCCTATCCACCCGTCCTCCGATGGCGCAATTTGTTCCGGATTAAAGCCCGGAGTAGTTGCAGGCGTGATCTCCCGAACACTGTCCGACGGCAGAGGTAAATCATGCTCGTCATGATCATGCGGCGTACCTGACATGGGATCGAGTCTACCGAAGATCAAGTCTCCGTGGATGTTGGCAGTGTAGTTCAAGTTTCCAAATCTGACCTGATGGCCAGGGGCGTGGCTTTTGATCTGCTCCAGATGGCCAAGCGAATTGGCCCGCAGTACGAAGCCGCCGAATACAAAGATCTGTCTGGGGAGGAAAACCGCACCCTGGCTCAAATCGTTACCGATGATCGACAGAGCCATCAAGCCTTACGGTGACAGCACAGTGGAACTCTCAATGAAAGCACCAATGTCGGTGTCAAAACCGGCGGATCTCGGGTAGGGGGTCCCGAACTGTGCGTCTAAGGCAGATGGTAACAGGAGGCGGGGGACACGATGTTTACCCAGGTTTGGACCCTCTCGATGGAGGTAATACCCTACTTCCTGCTTGATTGATCTTGATGATATGAGTATTACAAGAGTTGATCTACCACGAGATCATAGAGGCTAAACCCTAGAAGCTAGCCTATGGTATGATTGTTGTTGTCCTACGGACTAAACACTCCAGTTTATATAGACACCGGAGGGGGCTAGGGTTACACAGAGTCGGTTACAAGGGAGATCTACATATCCGTATTACAAAGCTTGCCTTCCACGCCAAGGAGAGTCCCATCGGGACACGGGACGAAGTCTTCAATCTTGTATCTTCATAGTCCAATGGTCCGGCCAAAGGATATAGACCGCCTGTCCGAGGACCCCCTAATCCAGGACTCCCTCACTCGCAGACGAAGAATTAACTGCGCTACACTCCAAAGCGGACAGGGACGACGTGATACTCGACAAAAGATCTATGTCCACCTCTTTTAAACCAGTGGATGAAATAGTCAAATTCCAAGTCCATCCAACGGACCCTACAAAAACAGCATCCATCGGGGTACAGTTAAACCCCACAGTAGACGCCGCACTACGGGAGTTCTTGCACGCGAATTGGGACATCTTCGCCTGGCATCCTTCAGACATGCCAGGAATCCTACGCAGGTTGGCCGAGCATAGCCTCAACATTCTAAAGGGATTCAAGCTAGTCAAGCAAACTCTTCGGCGCTTCTTTGAGCCTAAGCAACAAGCCATGGGAGAGGAGCTAGCCAAGTTACTGGAGGCCGGATTCATTCAAGAAATAAAACATCCGGACTGGCTAGCAAACCTGGTGATGGTACCAAAGAAGGACAAATCCTGGCGCCTATGTGTCGACTTCGAGGACCTTAACAAGGCTCGCCCCAAGGATCCCTTCCCCCTCCCTCGCATCGATCAAATTATCGACGCTACCGCAGGACACGACTCATTGTGTTTCCTCGATACATACTCCGGATACCATCAAATTAAGATGGCGGAGTCCGATCAAGCCGCATTTATCACTCCATACGGCCCCTTCTGTTTTAACACCATGCCTTTCGGGATAAAAAACGCTGGTGCAACCTATCAACGCATGATTCAGACATGCTTGGAGACACAGATTGGCAAAACAGTGGAGGCATACGTAGACGATGTGGTCATTAAAACCAGACACGTTGAATCCTTAATAGACGACCTGAGGCTCACATTCGACAATCTCTGAACATAAGACATTAAGCTC
Organism: Aegilops umbellulata; assembly: GCA_032464435.1. Taxonomy (NCBI): domain Eukaryota; kingdom Viridiplantae; phylum Streptophyta; class Magnoliopsida; order Poales; family Poaceae; genus Aegilops; species Aegilops umbellulata. The sequence goes on along the minus strand of CP136055.1, from coordinate 472,758,868 downwards.
AATCCGTAAAAATGCGTCTTCGGCGTGCCCGTCGGAAAGGTCTTAGGCTTCATAGTCTCCAACAGAGGAATCGAAGCAAATCCGGCTAAAATCCGAGCTCTGTCACAGTTGGCCATACCAACAGACCTCAAGCAAATCCAGAAACTAACTGGATGCGTGGCTGCCTTAAGCCGCTTCATCTCCCGATTAGGAGAAAAGGCACTACATCTTTATCGCCTTCTTCGACGCACCGAAAACTTAGAGTGGACAGATGCGGCCACGACTGGATTATAAGAAATAAAAGCCGTTTTGGCCACAAATACAATCTTGGCCGCGCCAAATTTCGGCGAACCAATGTTGTTATATATAGCGGCAACACACCAAGTTGTAAGCGCAGTGCTCGTCGTCGAACGAGAGATGGACGGACATAAGTTACCGCTTCAAAAGCCGGTATACTATGTATCCACTGTCCTCACACCATTCAAATCACGGTACCCACATTATCAAAAGATACCATACGCGGTCTTCATGGCATCCCAGAAACTACGACACTACTTTCAAGAGTGTTCAATTACGGTGGCCTCTGAAGTACCACTCAACGACATAATAAACAACCGCGAGTCCATGGGTCGGATTGCTAAATGGGCTATTGAGCTCCTCCCATTCGACCTAATATACAAACCACGGTGAGCCATTAAGTCACAAGTACTAGCTGATTTCGTCGCCGAATGGACAGAAGCCGAACTCCCTAAAGAGTACGGCGCCTAATCCAATTGGATTATGCACTTTGACGGCTCTAAAATGCTGGCTGGTCTGGGGGCTTATCGCAATTATATGCATCACATCCCCCACCGGAGATACAGTCCAATACGTACTCCAAATACTATACACAGACTCCAACAACGCAGTAGAATACGAGGCCCTGTTACATGGTCTCTGGATGGCGGTCTCCATGGGCATTCAATGCCTGGAGGTGCGTGGGGACTCGAACCTCGCAATATCTCAAATAAATGGAGACTCGACGCCAAGGATCCAAAAATGGTGGCTTATCGCAATGCCGTCCTCAAAATGTCAGCTCGGTTCGAGGGGCTTGAATTCCACCATGTGGTCCGAGAAAACAATCAGGCGGCGGATATCCTCGCCCGCATCGGTGCTAAGCGCGACCCTGTCCCACCTAATATCTTCTTGGAAAGGCTGTTTAAGCCATTCGTGGTATGGGATGGAGAGACCGGTAACAATAGTCCGGACCCGGCCACAACACCAGACACCGAACACTCTGACGTAATCGGAGGCTCTGCCACCGAAATAACACTTTCGGCCCGCATGATTATGGCCGTCATCGCCCCGTGGAGAGAACCCTTCTTGGCTTACCTAACTAGGCAGGAACTACCTGAGGACCCAAACGAGGCACGTTGCATTGTGCGACGGTCTAAAGCATACAAGGTCCATGAGGGAGAGCTTTATAAGAAAAGTGCTACCGGAGTCCTTCAAAGGTGCATCTCTGAAGAGGAAGGACGCAACTTTTGGCAGAAATTCATGCTGGACTTGGCGGCCACCATGCCACAGCTCGGGCCCTTGTAAGCAAGGCCTTCCGTACAGGTTTTTATTGGCCTACAGCCCGGGCAGACGCACATGACCTTGTTCAATGATGCGTCGATTGTCAGCTTTTCACAAAACCAAAGCCATATGCCACCTACCGCTCTCCAAACAATCCCCATCACCTGGCCCTTTGCGGTCTGGGGGCTTGATATGGTCGGACCCCTTAAAGGGGGAAGCCATAAGAAAAAATACCTATTGGTCATGGTGGACAAATTCACCAAATGGATAGAAGCCAAACCAGTTAAAACGGCCGAATCCGGACCAGTGATAGATTTCATATCCAGGCTTGTACACCGTTCTGGCCTTCCCCACAGCATCATCACCGAAAATGGCTCGAACTTTACAACCAGGAGATAAAACTTTGGTGCAGCAACATGGGCATCAAGCTCGATTATGCTTCTATCTATCACCCGCAAACTAACGGTCAAGTCGAGTGAGCAAATGGTATTATCATGAGCGGCATTAAACCCAGATTAGTGCGATCCTTGAAGGAATCCGATACGCACTGGTTAGAGGAGCTCGACTCCGTACTATGGGGGCTCTGGTCCATGCCGAATCGCACGACCGGATACACACCATTTTTATGGTGTACGGCGCAGAGGCGGTACTGCCCTGCGACATAATTCATGACTCACCTAGAGTGCGCATGTATGAAGAGAAAGAGGCCGAGCTTCATCGGCAGGACAGCTTGGACGCCCTGGAGGAGGAGCGTGATGTGGCAAAAGTCCGTTCTGCATTCTATCAGCAACAGGCTCGAATGTATCAAAGCACAGAAGTACGGGCCAAAACTTATAACGTTGGCGAACTTGTTCTACGCCTACCGGAGAAGAAAAAGAACAAGCTCAAGCCCAAATGGGAAGGTCCCTTTGTTATTGACCAAGTTCTAACCGATGGAGCGTACCGTCTGCGGGATGCATCGGACAATCGACTCGAGCCAAACCCATGGGATGCAGCCATACTCCGAAGGTTCTACGCCTAGTGTCGTACTCTATCTTCGTCTCCTTACCTCTGTCAATTTTTTATATATTCATTATCTGTCTTTTCTTTCTTTCTTTCTTCACCTTTTTCTTCAAGGCCTTAAAAGGCTAAAATGTGTCTTGACTACACAATCTTGGCGCGCAAGCCGTGCTCATGATACCTGGGGGCTTCTTATATAGAAGCTTATTATAGCTACGTTCCGGGCTCGAGGCCCCACACATGTGTTACTTTTCACATGTACCTTTTTTTGCCATTATATGCATCGATATGACTTAAGTTTTGGCCAAGCTAGGTTGCCTGGCTCTTGTGTTTATGCCCTACGTTCCCGTTAATTCGGCTAGGGCACAAGGGGAGCACCTCTGCGATTGTTACTGCTGGGTCAGCCGGATGTGTACCTCAGACTGGGTGAAGCCGAAAGCTAGAGTTCTTAAGGGAATATTCGGTCGGTGAACAGAAAACGATTTTTATCTATTGTACTACATGCCCCCAGATGTTTATATCTTGCGTCTCTTTCGCTGTTCGTACATGCACATTAATACATGCGTACCCAGAGAAAGGAACCCTTAACGGAACTATTCTCCCTGGAAGATGTTTCTTAGTATCCATGTAATATAACATAGCTAGTTGGGTACTTGTCTGTTCAAGCACTTATGACCCCTACGCCCGGTTTCCATGCATACCCCGGTTTTTACATAACTGAGCGGGTATTCGGATACACTCTGGACTGTCGGGTCCGGAGGTTGAAGCGAAAAGGTCCGCCATGACAAACGATATACAATCTGACTAGGGACAATATATGTCACTTGAAGTACACGGTCACTTAGACTGACTAAATTCTTCTTCTATACCATCCAACAGTCTGCCTAGCCTGCAGTCCTATTGGGAATACCTTGCGGCTAATTCTACCTGGTCATAAACCAAACTGACGGGGATCTCTTTCCCATCAGGCCCCATAGGTCCGACCTTGGCCATATGGTTTGGGTCAGCCTTGGTATATCGTGTCTTCACCATGGCCCAGGCTTCCCTTGCACCTTGTCGGCAGGCTGATATCTTCCATAATCGGAAGCACCACCGCGCTCCCTTGAGCTTTTCTACAAGCTCTCTCATGCCTCTTGGCAGGGAGGCGGGTGGCCACAAGGCTTGGGCAATACCCTGCATCCCCTACCGTACTTGTTCGTGTAGTTGTGAGAGCTCTAGCAGAAGATCGCCTGTAGACCCGGGCATCTCCTCTGCGGGACGACCCGTCAGCATACCTACAGATATAACTCTGTCAGCCGGTTTCTTCGCCGAACTCTTTAAAAGTTCGTTCAAGCACTTACTGAAAATGCCACGTCGAAGCCTCTTATTCTCCTATACGGAGTCAGCAAGCTGGGCTCAAACATCTTTCAGTTCAATGCCCAGCCGGGTATTGGCGTCTTTGAGCTCGTTTTTCTCCCACCTAACCCTTGTAAGCACGTGCTCGCCAGCCTTTAGCTGTCGGTTAGCATGTTGCTCATCCCCTCGCACGACCTCCGGATTCACTCCGGAGTCATCTGTAGAATCTATTATTAGATTTGCATGCATGCCGCATACTACCTGGTACATGACATTCTTTGCAATGAAAACAAGTGTTACCAGATGGGGCCTTCTCTGACTCCTTCACCGCAGCAACTGCGGCCTGAAGCTAGGCTTTGCACTCCTCCAGCTCTTGAGACAACTGGGTATTCTTCTCCGTAAGAACCTATGCAAACAATGATCCTTAAATCAGTTGTACCAACTGTTTCAAGTCTCAGGGGCTACTGATATACATAATTATTAGATTTTCTTACCCGTATATCCTTTACATACTAGTCTGTGGCTCTGGCAAGACCATTTTGAGCAGCTCAGATGCACGCGTCTCCTGAGTTGAAGGCATCAAACGCCCCTTGGGAGAAACAAGCGTCGCGGTGTACGGCCCGGTGACGCCTGTGATTCATGGCGCTCTCCACTTTAGAATTTGTAGTGGATAGCCTATCTGCATCCTCTGTAGGAGGAACATCCGGCGTTGGCCCCATGTTAGCGTCCGCCTCTAAGTCCGGCTCTGGAGCCCGACTAGTGGAGGGGTGACCGGCAACCTCTCCGGATATAGTCTCGCGAGCGTTTTTCCTACTAGGAAACATGGGTGTTATTATATTTTAAAAGACGACCACCACGGAGCGGGGTTCTCTTTCATACCTCTGCGACGGCATCTCAGTCCTGACCGCCTTCCTTTTAAGCCTACCCGACTCCCCTTGTTCGTGAGTCACTGCGGGTTCGGCATGGCATCCCGAGGGCCTTCCCTGTAAGACACCATATGTGTGCGGTAGGTGAGGTGCAGAAAAAGGGATCCTTCTTGGAAGTTAGGACTCCGATTTTACTTACATGCGATGCTGGAAGCAGTCCCGGATAATCGGCTATGATGGCCACCATGGCACCGTCGCAGCTTAATTGATAGAACTTCTTGTCAATAAGCTCCACAAATGTGTCCAGATCTTCTTCGAGTCTGGGGTCGCGGGCCCGGTCAGGGTCCTCCGGTTGTGGAGGGGGGCTGTGACCTCCCTTATAGCTTTTCGCAGTTCTTGCTATGAAATGGCAAGGTAAATACTTATGACGAAGAATGCAAGAAGGTTTGGAGTAAAAAGTAGCAACTCACCCAGCTTGGAGGGTTGTACATGTTGAATCCATCCCGTGGCTTGATGCGGATGAACTCCTCTTCCTCTCCTTTATACAAATCAGACAGAATTTTTGCTAGAGCAGCGACTGAGTCCAATCCCTTATGACCGCAGTGGGTGGCATCGTCTTCTCCGTTGAAGTGCCACATGGGTTGCCCCCGATATTGAAGTGGATGCACCCCCCAAATTATACATATTGACATAACCTCGATTACTATCAATCCTGACTGGGCTAGCGTCTGTATCTGGCCCATCAGGTAAAGGACTTCCCCGTTATCTTCCTCCTGGGGGGCTCCGAGGGCGCCAGCTACGGCGTTTCTTTAAGGGAGCATTGTCGAACTCAGGAAGGCCCATCCGAATAGGGTCCGGAAAGGGGCTGTCCTCCATATAAAACCACTCCGAAGGCCAATCTTCGGAGTACCAGACAGGTATTCGGTCCCGGCGATGCGCCATATTTCGGCTCCGCCCACTTGATATATTGACCCCTCCTGTGTATGGGGCACGAGGCAGAATAGCCTCTTCCATAGCTCGAAATGAGCTTCACAACCCAAAAACAGCTCGCAAAGGGCGACGTACCCTGCGATGTGTAATATGGAGGCGGGAGTAAAGTTATGCAGCTGGAGGCTGTAGAACTCCAGGAGCCCGCGAAGGAATGCATGGATTGGAAATCCGAGCCCCCGTAATAAGTAAGGGACAAGGCATACCCGCTCCCCCGTGGATGGGCCGGGAAAGCTCTCCGCTTGCTCCTCGCCATTGTAGGTGGCGAGATGTAGCGACCCTACCTCAGATGGTCAAGTCTCTGTGCTCCGGTGTCATCCCTGGATCAGTAATGCTGACACCACACAGTACTTCGAAGGATTTATAGCAGAGTAGCAATCACACACTTATTACATCGGTGTCTCAAAGAGAACTTATTACAATAAATATGGCTTAAGGCCATCTAATAATGATAACAGCGGAAGGCTTGGAAGATAAGCGAGTCCATCAACTCCAACGGCATCACTGAGTATAGAACCATGACCTAAAAGCACCTTACTCGTCGTCTGAAAAGTCTGCAACATGAAACGTTGCAGCCCGAAAATGGGTCAGCACATGGAATATGCTGGCAATGTAACACATAGAGAGTAATGAACAGTAATGAGCTATACTATATGCATGTATGGCTGGTGGAAAGCTCTATGGTTACAGTTTTGCGTAAAGCCAATTTTTCCCTACTGCAAAGGAATAGATTTTATTTAACTATCATGGTGGTTGAACATCGAGAATGGTTGACAGCATTCCGATCCCAGTTAAGTGAACAATTAAAACCCAACAATATTAATTAGAAGTAACATGATGAGATTCACATGATATTCAAGTACTAGATACTCAAGATGTCCATAACCGGGGACACGGCTAATCATGATTAGATTGTACACTCTGCAGAGGTTTGCGCACTTTTCCCCACAAGACTCGATCGCCTCCGTTTGGTTTCTCGCACTGCATGATGTTTGAGAGACGGATGACCGAGACATAGTCTTTCAGAAGTGCTCACACCTTACGTTGTGATAGACCGTACCAACCTACATCCCCTACATCTGCTAGTCTACCACTGTAAGAGTTCGCACGACTTAGTCAGCTATGCCAGAGCCCATAATGGCTTGTGGCTGCACACGAAAGTTACTAGCATGAATGATCTTATGATCCCTTTGAGCCTGGGTGGCGGTCCAAAGAAAAACAGGCAAGTCCTGATAGAAACCAGGTGCCTCAATCCACCCAGATGTGTATTTAAGTTGCCACCTTAGATAAAAACCATTAATAATAACAAACTCACATCTGTCATGGATATCACTCACCCAATCCACGTCTACTAGCATAGCATGGCAAAATAAGCAAACGTAGAAGTAACTCCCAAAGGTTTCATAAGTAAACAGGTAATAGGTACTACCTCAACTACTTCCCATCCCACAGTTTAGTTAGATCCTAATCATGCAATGTTTGAGGATTGTTCTAATGCAATAAAACTGGGCAATGAGAAGGTATGATCAAAGTGTTACTTGCCTTGCTGATGATCCGCGAAACCTAGAGATTCGAAGTAACAGGCGGCGCACTCCGAATGATCTATCGCAGACAAACAACAAGCATACAATAAGTACTCATCTAATGCACAGGTAAAACTCGAACGGAAAATCGAACCAGAAAGTTCAACTTAAGAACTCCGGTTGCAAAAAGAATCGAATTTGAACAAAGCAACGGAAAACAAATGGCGGAAGAAAACAACTCGGTTCTAGCAATTTGAAACTATGTCAAATTTTACAGTAGCGAAAACTTGTTTAAGTTGATTAGTCGGAACGGCGGTTTCGAAACGAAACTCCAGGTGCTTGAATCACCTGATTCCGATAAACGAGCGAGAAGATAAACTAAAACGAAGATCGGATCTGAAATCACGATCAGAAAAATCGCAGAATAAATCTGACGAAAAAGAAAAAACGACGAACGGTTAAACAAACGGACGTTCGTTAACTGAGAAAATCCGGTGATCGCGTTCGTTAAGACGAACGGTCCGACGAACGCTCGCTAACCATCAAAACCGAAAAAAAAACGATCTAGGGTTTCAAAAAAAACTGAAACATCGAAAAATAAACCGGAACGGTTTTTATTAGAAAACCGAACCGGGCGAGGGGCGGGTGGCGCGGCGCGGCGGGCACCTCGTCGGCGCGGGGCTCCGGCGGGCCGCGGCTTGGCGGCGGGGCGAAGGCGGCGCGGGCGACGGCGGGGCGACGGCGGCGGCGGCGGGTGCTGCGAGCTGCTGCTGCTGCGAGGCGGGGAGGGGGCGGCGGCTTGGGAGGATAGGGGGAGGGGTGTGGGGGTATTTAAAGAGGGGGGTGCGGTGGCTTGGGGAAGGGGCAAGGAAGGAGGAGGGGGAGTCCGAGCCGGACTCTGGCGGTGGCGGCGGCTGGCGCGCGGCGCGCGAGGGGAGGCGGGGCGCTGGGCCGGCTGGCTGGGCCCTTGGCCCAGTCGGCGCTGCGGGATTTTTTTGTAAATAATGTCGCGAGCAAAAAAACGAAGAAAAATAAAATCTAACGAGCTCCAAAATTTACGAAGTAAATTTTCCCCGACTCCTAAAAATGAGTCGAACAAAATGAACTTTTACTCGGGGCAAAATGTAATATTTTAAAACACGCATTTTTCCCTAATTCAAATAAAATACAATTAAACTCCGAAAATCCAAAATTTGATTTATTTATTAAATCTTCATTTTTCCTAAATTTGGGAAAGTCATATTATTCCCTTCTCATTATTTTGTTATTGGAAAAATAATTGAAGATAAAATAAATAAAATCAATTGATCCTCTTTTTCAAAATTTGAGAAAACTCAAATAAGAAAATAACGAAATCTCCAACTCTCTTCGAGGGTCCTTGAGTTGCGTGAAATTTCTAGGATCGACCAAAATGCAAGAAAATATGATATGCATGATGATCTAATGTTTAACATTCCAAATTGAAAATTTGAGATGTTACAAACCTACCCCCATTAAGATGAATCTCGCCCTCGAGATTCGGGTTGGCTAGAAAATAGGTGAGGTTGGTCCTTGAGCAAATCTTCTTCTCTCTCCCAGGTGGCTTCATCCTCTGAGTGGTGGTTCCACTGAACTTTGCAAAACTTAATAACCTTGCTGCGGGTAACTCTGCTGGCAAACTCGAGAATCTTGACTGGTTTCTCTTCATATGTTAAGTCATCCTTCAACTGAATTGCTTCAAGCGGCACTGTATCTCTTAGCGGTACCTCCGCCATTTCGGAGTGACATTTCTTCAACTGAGAAACATGGAATACATCATGAACTCCAGACAGTCCTTCTGGTAATTCCAACTTATAAGCAGCTTCTCCCATACGTTTCAAAATCTTATACGGTCCAACGAAACGCGGTGCTAACTTTCCCTTAACTCCAAAGCGCTTAACTCCTCGAAGTGGGGATATTCGAAGATACACTCTGTCTCCAGTTTCGTAGACGGTCTCCTTGCGTTTAGAATCTGCGTGCCTTGTTTGGGCTACCTTGAGACTATTGCGAATCAACTTAACTTTCCGTTCAGACTCCTTAATCAGATCGGGTCCAAAGAACTGACGGTCTCCAACTTCGTCCCATGACAACAGTGTCCTGCATCTCCTTCCGTATAAGGCTTCGAAAGGCGCCATCTTTAAGCTGGTTTGGTAACTGTTGTTATAAGAAAACTCCGCATACGGCGAGTAATTGTCCCAACTAGATCCATAATCTAGTGCACAGGCTCTCAGCATATCTTCCAAAATCTGATTGACTCTCTCAGTCTGTCCATCCGTCTGTGGGTGAAAAGCTGTGCTGAACTCTAGTCTGCTTCATAAAGTTTCGTGCAACTGATTCCAAAACTTTGAGGTGAATTGGGTTCCTCTATCTGATACGATACTCCTCGGAACTCCATGCAAACAAATGATCCTGGTCATGTATATCTTTGCCAACCTAGCACTGGTGTAAGTGGTCTTAACTAGGATGAAATGTGCTACCTTCGTCAGACGATCAACTACTACCCATATCGAGTCATAGCCTGCCTTCGTCCTGGGAAGTCCTGTGATAAAATCCATGCCTATCTTATCCCACTTCCATTCGGGAATCGGCAATGGTTGTAACAATCCGGCTGGCTTCTGATGTTCGGCCTTCACTCTCTGACACACATCACAAACTGCTACATAAGCTGCAATATCCTTCTTCATTCCGGTCCACCAGAATGTTTCCTTCAAATCCAAATACATCTTGGTATTTCCTGGGTGAATCGAATAGGGTGAATCATGTGCCTCTTGCAGAATCAACTTTCTGATCTCCGGGTCATTGGGCACATAAACACGGTCCTCAAACCATAGGGTATCGTGCTCATCCTCACGAAATCCCTTTGCTTTTCCTTCGCTCATTTTCTTCTTTATATCTGCAATCTCCTTGTCAGTTTTCTGAGCTTCTCTGATTTTATCCATCAAGGTAGATTGAATTTCCAATGCTGCTACATAGCCTCTCGGAACTATCTCCAAACATAGCTCACGAAGATCCTCGGCTAACTCCCTTGGTATTTCTCCCGTCATCAGTGTATTGACATGGCCCTTGCGGCTCAATGCGTCAGCCACTACATTAGCTTTTCCTGGATGGTAATGCAATCTCATATCATAATCCTTGATGAGTTCCAACCATCTCCCTTGTCTTAGGTTCAACTCCTTCTGCGTGAAAATGTATTTCAAACTCTTGTGATCCGTGTATACTTCACAATGATTCCCAATGAGAAAATGTCTCCAAGTTTTCAATGCATGCACTACGGCTGCTAACTCCAAATCATGCGTAGCATAATTTAATTCATGAGGTCTCAGTTGTCGTGAGGCATACGAAACAACTCTTCCTTCCTGCATAAGCACTGCTCCAAGTCCTCGACGTGAAGCGTCGCAATACACCTCATAATCCTTGTTCTGATCTGGCAGAATCAATACTGGTGAAGAAACCAATCGTTTCTTCAACTCCTGAAAACTGGCCTCACATTCCTCAGTCCAATTGAACTTGGTATCCTTCTTCAACAATTCAGTCATAGGCTTTGCAATCCTTGAGAAATTTTCAACGAATCTTCGGTAGTATCCTGCGAGTCCAAGAAAACTCCGGATCTCTCCAACTGTCGTTGGGGCTTCCCATTCGGTTACGGTCTCAACCTTGGTGGGGTCAACGGCTATACCTTCGCCAGATGTAACATGTCCGAGGAATCCTACTTCCTTCAACCAAAGTTCACATTTGCTGAATTTGGCGTATAACTGATGTTCTCTTAGTTTCTCCAAAACCAAACGCAAATGTTCCTCATGCTCTTCTTCATTCTTTGAGAAAACCAGAATGTCATCAATGAACACTACGACGAACTTATCCAAGAATTCCATAAATACCTTGTTCATCAGGTTCATAAAATAGGCAGGTGCGTTAGTCAAACCAAATGACATAATGGTATACTCATATAATCCGTATCTCGTGGTAAATGTTGTCTTGGGTATGTCCTGCTCTCGAATCTTCAACTGATGGTACCCTGATCGCAAATCGATCTTGGAAAACGCTTTAGCTCCTTGCAAACGATCAAATAGATCATTTATCATTGGAAGTGGGTACTTGTTCTTGATGGTTACTTCATTAATCCACGGTAATCAACAACCATCCTTAATGATCCATCCTTCTTCTCCACTAGAAGTACTGGTGATCCCCAAGGCGCTGAACTTGGGCGTATGTAACCTTTATCCAATAACTCCTTGATCTGCTTCTTAATTTCCACCAAATCTTGTGCGGGCATCCCGTACGGTCTCTTCGATATTGGCCCAGTGCCTGGCAAAAGCTCAATCAAAAACTCGATATCTCTATCAGGTGGCATTCCTGGCAATTCCTCAGGGAATACATCAGGGTAATCCTTCACCACTGGTACTTCCTCCTGCACAACTCCTGATAAGGAATTAAATTGTGTCCTGTTGGGCGTATGTCGGGATACATACTTAATTCTTCTCCCTTCGGGCGTCGTGAGCAAAATTGTCTTACTGGCACATTCAATGTTCCCTTCATACTTTGACAACCAATCCATGCCTAATATCACATCCAATCCTTGAGATTCCAATACTATTAGGTCTGAGGGAAACACATAGTTACCAATCCTTAATGGTAACCGATCACACCATCGACTAGCCATGTACTCTGCTCCAGGCGAGGTTACTAACATGGGTGACCTAAGGGCTTGGGTTGGCAGATTATACTTATCCACAAATCCCCTTGATATGTATGAATGCGATGCACCAATATCAAAAAGAACAAGCGCAGTAAATTTCTTAACCAAAAATTTACCGATTACTGCATCGGGTTGAGCTTCAACCTCCTCCACGCTAACGTGGTTCACCTGTCCCCTGTTGAAAGGGTTTGGCTTCTTCCCAGAGCTTCCATTGCCATTCTGGCCTTTGGGACATTCATTGGCATAATGTCCGGTCTTTGAACAATTGAAACAGGTGACTTGACTCACATCTCTCTTGGCTGGGGTTGATGGGGTGGTACGGTTCTGGCCGTTGCTTCCTGCATTCCCATTACCATTCTTGTGGCCATTATGATTGTGCGAACCACTTCCTCCATGGGTATGCTGAAACTAAACTCCCGGTTTAGGGGTAAAACGGGGCTTCTGCTGGGCTCCAGAGTTATACTTCCCATGTCCATACTTCCTCTTGCGGTTCTCAATCTGCTGCTGCTTCCCTTCAATCATGATGGCACGATCTACCAACTCCTGGTAGTTGTTGAAACTTGCTACCATCAACTGCATGCTTAGCTCATCATTCAGTCCTTCCAGAAACTTCTCCTGCTTAGTGGCATCCGTAGCAACGTCATCTGGGGCATAACGTGCTAACTTGCTGAAGTCGTCAACATAGTGGCCAATTGTCCTTCCTCCTTGGCGTAAGTTGCGAAAATCACGCTTCTTCATGCTCATAGCTCCTGCTGATACATGGGCGGTGCGGAAAGCTTGCTGAAACTGATCCCATGTGACAGTGTCAACTGGGTAACTGGCTGTGAAATTCTCCCACCATGCTGCCGCGGGTCCGTCAAGCTGATGTGCGGCAAACTTCACTTTCTCAACATCTGTGCATCCTGCAGTGGTCAACTCCCTTCCTATCATGCGGAGCCAATCGTCTGCTACTATCGGCTCGGTGCTACTGGAAAACACTGGCGGATTCAGCCTAAGGAAACGGGCTAGGTGATCAACAGGTGGCGGCGGCGGAGGGTTGTTGTTGTTGTTGTTGTTGTTGTTGTTGTTGTTCTGCTGGTTCTGGACTAACAACTGCATCAATTATTTCTGCTGCTGGATCAACTGAGTGAGTTCTGGTGGAAATCCATTGTCACGTCTCGGAGGCATCTGAGGGTTTAGAAAAGATGAGAATTAAGAATAGAGTGAGGTCTAAGAGAAAACACCACCCAAATGCACATGAGACAAATTCACACAAAATCACTTCATTCAATTCAAACAAGGGCATACAAATGGTCTAGAACTATCGCAAAAGTGCTCGAACTATAATGTATACATGGGGAAAATACTACTAATATTTGGTGGTCATCTAGAAATTTGAATCAATGGAAGACTCCATGATGTCTGCTCCAGCTTTGTCTTCAAAGTCGGGTTCACTTGGATCCGAATCGGTGTCGTCGAGGATGATGTAGTTGCCCGGACATGCGACGTACTTGTCTTCCTTCTTGGATGCTAATCTCTCCTTGAGTTCTTCAATCTCCTGCTTGAGATCGACATTGTGCCTTGCTAGAGCTACGATCTCGTCCATGTAGTCCTTGCGTGTACCCTTCAGTTCTCCTTCTAGCTCGATGATCCTTGCCTTCGCATTCTTCAACTCGATCATGTCATTGCACATCTGATTCTCTTGACGTCGAATGTGCTGGTTCAACTCCTGGATGAAAGCTGCAATGGATCTATCCTTCTTGGTGTTGATTATCTCCCATTGTTCATCTCGGCATCCGCAAATCTGGTAGATAGTGTCCTTGAGGTCTTCTGGATAAACTTCTCCAATGCGTCCCATGGTGATATGAGATGCCATGCTCTTTCCCAGACTCCAGGTTGGTGCGCTGAAAACACTATCTATGGGCTTCGTGATTGGCGCGAATGTCCTTCCCGGAACGTGAGCTTGAAACTTCCAGCGCTCCTCTTCAGGCAGAGTGGCGTTGAAGGTCCCGGTGAAGCTTGGTAGTCCAATGTTCAGGTACTTGGTGACTTCCTTCAAGTGAAATTCAAAAGGTGTGCCTTCATCCGGTTGAGTATACTTGATCTTTGCGTCCATCATCCTAAAAGAGTAGAAAAGATGAGGAGTTAGAAAATGAGAGGAGAATAGTGATCTATGGCTTTAACTTAGTGGTCGTGTCCTCCAGTCAGCGTGTGCTCTGATACCATCTCTGTAGCGACCCGACCTCAGATGGTCAAGTCTCTGTGCTCCGGTGTCATCCCTGGATCAGTAATGCTGACACCACACAGTACTTCGAAGGATTTATAGCAGAGTAGCAATCACACACTTATTACATCGATGTCTCAAAGAGAACTTATTACAATAAATATGGCTTAAGGCCTTCTAATAATGATAACAGCGGAAGGCTTGGAAGATAAGCGAGTCCATCAACTCCAACGGCATCACTGAGTATAGAACCACGACCTAAAAGCACCTTACTCGTCGTCTGAAAAGTCTGCAACATGAAACGTTGCAGCCCGAAAACAGGTCAGCACATGGAATATGCTGGCAATGTAACACATAGAGAGTAATGAACAGTAATGAGCTATACTATATGCATGTATGGCTGGTGGAAAGCTCTATGGTTACAGTTTTGCGTAAAGCCAATTTTTCCCTACTGCAAAGGAATAGATTTTATTTAACTATCATGGTGGTTGAAACATCGAGAATGGTTGACAGCATTCCGATCCCAGTTAAGTGAACAATTAAAACCCAACAATATTAATTAGAAGTAACATGATGAGATTCACATGATATTCAAGTACTAGATACTCAAGATGTCCATAACCGGGGACACGGCTAATCATGATTAGATTGTACACTCTGCAGAGGTTTGCGCACTTTTCCCCACAAGACTCGATCGCCTCCGTTTGGTTTCTCGCACTGCATGATGTTTGAGAGACGGATGACCGAGACATAGTCTTTCAGAAGCGCTCACACCTTACGTTGTGATAGACCGTACCAACCTACATCCCCTACATCTGCTAGTCTACCACTGTAAGAGTTCGCACGACTTAGTCAGCTATGCCAGAGCCCATAATGGCTTGTGGCTGCACACGGAAGTTACTAGAATGAATGATCTTATGATCCCTTTGAGCCTGGGTGGCGGTCCAAAGAAAAACAGGAAAGTCCTGATAGAAACCAGGTGCCTCAATCCACCCAAATGTGTATTTAAGTTGCCACCTTAGATAAAAACCATTAATAATAACAAACTCACATCTGTCATGGATACCACTCACCCAATCCACGTCTACTAGCATAGCATGGCAAAATAAGCAAACGTAGAAGTAACTCCCAAAGGTTTCATAAGTAAACAGGTAATAGGTACTACCTCAACTACTTCCCATCCCATAGTTTAGTTAGATCCTAATCATGCAATGTTTGAGGATTGTTCTAATGCAATAAAACTGGGCAATGAGAAGGTATGATCAAAGTGTTACTTGCCTTGCTGATGATCCGCGAAACCTAGAGATTCGAAGTAACAGGCGGCGCACTCCGGGTGATCTATCGCAGACAAACAACAAGCATACAATAAGTACTCATCTAATGCACAGGTGAAACTCGAACGGAAAATTGAACCAGAAAGTTCAACTTAAGAACTCCGGTTGCAAAAAGAATCGAATTCGAACAAAGCAACGGAAAACAAACGGCGGAAGAAAACAACTCGGTTCTAGCAATTTGAAACTATGTCAAATTTACCGTAGCAAAAACTTGTTTAAGTTGATTAGTCGGAACGGCGGTTTCGAAACTAAACTCCAGGCGCTTGAATCACCTGATTCCGATAAACGAGCGAGAAGATAAACTAAAATGAAGATCGGATCTGAAATCTCGATCAGAAAAATCACAGAATAAATCCGACGAAAAAGAAAAAACGACGAACGATTAAACGAACGGACGTTCGTTAACCGAGACAATCCGGTGATCGCGTTCGTTAAGACGAACGGTCCGGCGAACGCTCGCTAACCAACAAAACCGGAAAAAAACCGATCTAGGGTTTCGAAAAAAAACCGAAACATCGAAAAATAAACCGGAACGGTTTTTATTAGAAAACCGAACCGGGCGAGGGGCTGGTGGCGCGGCGCGTCGGGTACCTCGTCAGCGTGGGGCTCCGGCGGGCGGCGGCTTGGCGGCGGGGCGACGGTGGCGCGGGCGGCGGCGGGGCGACGGCGGCGGCGGCGGCGGGTGCTGCGCGCTGCTGCTGCTGCTGCTGCGAGGCGGGGAGGGGGCGGCGGCTTAGGAGGAGAGGGGG
This sequence comes from Aegilops umbellulata, assembly GCA_032464435.1. Taxonomy (NCBI): domain Eukaryota; kingdom Viridiplantae; phylum Streptophyta; class Magnoliopsida; order Poales; family Poaceae; genus Aegilops; species Aegilops umbellulata. The sequence goes on along the minus strand of CP136055.1, from coordinate 472,742,622 downwards.
AGGGGTGTGGGGGTATTTAAAGAGGGGGGGTGCGGTGGCTTGGGGAAGGGGCAAGGGAGGAGGAGGGGGAGTCCGAGCCGGACTCTGGCGGAGGCGGCGGCTGGCGCGCGGCGCGCAAGGGGAGGCGAGGCGCTGGGCCGGCTGGTTGGGCCCTTGGCCCAGTCGGCGCTGCGGGATTTTTTTTAAAATAATGTAGCGAGCAAAAAAACGAAGAAAAATAAAATCTAACGAGCTCCAAAATTTACGAAGTAAATTTTCCCCGACTCCTAAAAATGAGTCGAACAAAATGAACTTTTACTCGGGGCAAAATGTAATATTTTAAAACACGCATTTTTCCCTAATTCAAATAAAATACAATTAAACTCCAAAAATCCAAAATTTGATTTATTTATTAAATCTTCATTTTTCCTAAATTTGGGAAAGTCATATTATTCCCTTCTCATAATTTTGTTATTGGAAAAATAATTGAAGATAAAATAAATAAAATCAATTGATCCTCTTTTTCAAAATTTTAGAAAACTCAAATAAGAAAATAACAAAATCTCCAACTCTCTCCGAGGGTCCTTGAGTTGCGTGAAATTTCTAGGATCGACCAAAATGCAAGAAAATATGATATGCATGATGATCTAATGTTTAACATTCCAAATTGAAAATTTGGGATGTTACACGAGACCGGCTCGAACGGGGACCATTTACGCTGGAGGGAGGAATCCATGGGTCTGTAACTCTACTAATTGGCTGTGAGGGACGAAACACTTCTTCCAATTGCCTGGCTTAGGGCTACGGGGGCAAGAGGAGGAGCTGCGATGGCCGGCCATTATGAGATGGATCTTTCCGGGCACACTCCGATGGATACTCGCTCTGGGAGGATGGTGTGATCTGGATCTGAGGATCCCCATCTCTTTAAATAGACGATTTACTTACATGGTTAGGGTGGCAAGTGTAAAAATGCCCCGACTTCTCGCATTCACTCGACACGTGGAGGATTGCCATTATTGGCCGCATAAGCCAAAGAATGCAACATTTATGGGAATCTGGACACTACTCGACAGGTTCTCAGAATTTGGAGAAGAACCCGCCTTGCAATGCCAAAGACAATCTGCGCACCAGACTCATCGTCATTAAAGCCTGGTTCGGGGGCTACTGAGGGAGTCCTGGATTAGGGGGTCCTCGGACAGCCGGACTATATCCTTTAACCGGACTGTTGGACTATGAAGATACAAGATTGGAGACTTCGTCCCGTGTCCGGATGGGACTCTCCTTGGCGTGGAAGGCAAGCTTGGCAATACAGATATGTAGATCTCCTCGCTTGTAACCGATTCTGTGTAACCCTAGCCCCCTCCGGTGTCTATATAAACCGGAGGGTTTAGTCCGTAGGACAACAACAATCATGCCATAGGCTAGCTTCTAGGGTTTAGCCTCTACGATCTCGTGGTAGATCAACTCTTGTAATACTCATATCATCAAGATCAATCAACAAGGAAGTAGGGTATTACCTCCATTGAGAGGGCCCGAACCTGGGCAAACATCATGTCCCCCGCCTGCTGCTACCATCCGCCTTAGACGCATAGTTAGGAACCCCCTACCCTAGATCCGCCGGTTTTGACACCGACAACCCTTTCTAGCACCCTACCGGAGGGGGGAATCATCTCCGGTGGCCTTCTTCAGCATCCTGGTAGCCACCATGATGAGGAGGGAGTAGTCCACCCTCGGGGTTGAGGGTTTATAAACGTAGCTATGTGTTTAATCACTCTCCTCGTGATCTATATCATGGGCTTTGTTAGCATAGATGGATCATATGATGTTTCTCCCCTCTATACTCTTGTTGTGATGAATTGAATCTTTACCCTTTGAAGTTTTTTCATGTCGAATTGAATGTTCAGATGGGAACTCATGATGTATGTCTTGTGGTATGAATACTTGAGGTGATAATGGGGTATCATATTGATTCACTTGATATACTTTATGGCACTCAACTTGCGGATTACCGCGGTGACATTTGGGTAATCTATGCATAGGGGTTGATGCACGTTTTTATTATCTTTTCTCAGATAGAAACTTTGGGGTCTCCTTGTAGTTCTTTGTGTGGATTGAGTATTATGAAAATGAATTTGCTTTGCTATTATTTTAGTATGAACTCTAGGATAGATTGAACGGAAAGAATAGCTTTGTGTTATTTTAGTATGAACTCTTGTATAGATCAAATGGAAAGAATAGCTTTGAGGTGGTTTCATACCCTACAAACAATTTCTATCTTTTATTCTCCGCTAATAGGAACTCGGGAGTGATTCTTTATTGCACTTTGAGGGATAATCATATGATCCAACTATGTTAGCACTATTGAGAGAATGCACCAGCGAAAGTATGGACCCTAGGCCTCGTTTTCAAGCATTGCAATACCGTTTTTGTGCCCGTTTACTACTTGCTACCTTGCCGTTTTTATTTTTGTAGATTACAAAAATATATTTCTACCACCCATATTACACTTTTATCGCCATCTCTTCGCCGAACTAGTGCACCTATACAATTTGCCATTGTATTGGGTGTGTTGGGGACACAAGAGATTTCTTGTATTTGGTTGCAGGGTCGTTTGAGAGAGAACATCTCGATCCTACACCTCTCACGGATTGATAAACCTTAGGTCATCCACTTGAGGGAAAATTGCTACTGTCCTACAAAACTTTGCGCTTGGAGGACCAACACATGTCTACAAGAATAAAGTTGCGTAGTAGACATCAAGCTCTTTTCTAGCGCCATTGCCGGGGAGGTGAGTGCATGAAGGTATATCTTTAGATCTTGCAATTGAATCTTTTAGTTTCTTGTTTTATCACTAGTTTGGTTTATAAAGAAAAGCTACAAAAAATGGAATTAAGGTTGCATCATATTATTGATCATGTTTATAATATCTTTCTTGAAAATGATGGATCGGAAAATTGTGCTCAGTTGTGAGAAGAAGGAGTCAATAAAATGTTTGGCACAAAATATTTGAATGATGAACATGATTGGAATGTTGTTAGTATGAATTCTTTGAGTATCCATGATGCTAATGATATGCAAAGCTACTAGCTTGGGGATGCTATATTTCTTGAAGATGATATTTTTACTCCCCGAAGTTTTGATGAGAAAATTTATTATGATGAAACCATGCCTCCTATTTATGGTGATTATATTGATGAAAGTGGGTTTGGAAGAGTGTCAACTCTAGGTACTAATAAATCCACTATTTTGGAAGAGGTTTCAATTGGTTATGATGAGAACAAAGTTGCTACCTATGATGATTATGGTGATGACATGTATGCTATATTAGATAATGATAACCATGAAACTTGTCATCATGATTTTAATTTTCAATCTCGTGATAGTTATTTTGTTCAGTTTGCTCCCACTACAATTGATGAGAAGAAATTTTCTTACGTGGAGAGTAATAAAATGCTTATGCTTGTTGATCATGAAAACAATGATTTATGTGATAGTTATATTGATCAATTCATTCATGATGCTACTGAAAATTATTATGAGAGAGGAAGATGCGCTTTTACATATCTCAATAAGATCAAGTTTCCTCTCTATGGGATGAAAGTTTTGAAGTTATGCTTGTTTTGCCCTCCTATGCTAGTTGATTCTTGCTCCCATAATTTGTTTGCTCACAAAATCCCTATGCATAGGAAGTGGGTTAGGCTTAAATGTGCTAGTCATATACTTCATGATGCTCTCTTTTTGTTTCAATTTTTATCTTTTATGCCAGCATCACTGAAATCATCATGCCTAGCTAAAAGGCATTAAAGAAAAGCGCTTGTTGGGAGACAACCCAACACTTTTACATACTGTTTTATGTTTTCGCATGATTATGCTACTTCGTTGATCATGTTTTATTGCTTGTGTTTCAATAAAGTGCCAATTAAAGCCTTTGGGATCATGTTGGGTGACAGTTGATTTGATCTGGCTGAAAAACAGAAACTTTTGCGCCCATGAAAATAATTCTTATTTTTAACAGAAGAGTGCTTTTGAGTTGATTATTTTTGGATAAGTTTAATATACAAATTGCTCACGTGGTTCTAATTTTTTCATAATGTTTGGAGTACCATAAGTATGGTTTGAGCACGATTACTACAGATTGTTCTGTTTTTGACAGATTATGTTTTCAATGCATAGTTTGCTTGTTTTCTAGTTTCTATGGCTTATATTTGCTCAATATAAATTGTAGAAATGATATGCTATTGTAGGAATTGTGTGAGAACAATTATGAATCTTGTATTTGATAGTACCAAAAGTGGAATGGTTTGCTCTTTATCATACTAACCTATCTCACAAAGTTTCGTTAAGTTTTGTGTGATTGAAGTTTTCAAGTTTTGGGTGAGATCTCGATATGAGGAGAATAAGGAGTGACAATAACCTAAGATTGGGGATTCCCAAGGCACCCCAAAGGTAATATCCAAGGAAGATCCAAGCAACTAAGCTTGGGAATGCCCCGGAAGGCATTCCCTCTTTCGTCTCCATCAATATCGGTAACCTTACTTAGAGTTATGTTTTCATTCTCCACATGATATGTTTTTTGCTTGAAGCGTCAATTTATTTTGTTAGTACTTGCTTTCTTTTATTTATAATAATGTTTTGCATCATTATTTTCAACAAAAATGTCAAGGATATCCTTTACCATGCTTATTTTGCAAGTCTACATGTTGCTGTTTGAAAAAAGAAAGTTTATCGGTGTTGCAAAAATTCCTCTGAAATCTCAGAATGTGATAAAATGTTGAAACTTTTTGAAAATTAAGCTCTGATAATTTTCTAAAGTGTGGTAGAATTTCATAATGTTTGGATTTGAATAAGTATTGATACTCTTGCATTCTTTACAAACTGTACTGTTTTGGCAGATTGTTGTTATGTTTGCATATGTTTGCTTGTTTAATGATTCTATTTGAGGATAGGAGTATTAAATATGCAGAGGCATTTAGTATGAAATGTTTAATAATAATTTTAGTGATTTGCTACAGTAGAGAATGATAAGTTTTTTGCATTAGTTTATACTAACTTATCTCATAAGTTCTTGTTGAGTTTTGTGTGGATGGAGCTTTTGAGATTTAGGAAAACCCTGATATGAGAAGAATTAAGTGGACACAAAAGCTCAAGCTTGGTCATGCCCAAGGCATCCCAACATAATATTCAAGAATTCTCAAGCATCTAAGCTTGGGGATGCCCCGGTAGGCATGCCACCTTTCTTCATCAACAATTATCGGTTAGTATTTGTTGAGCCTAAGTTTTTGCTTCTTCACATGAGTTGTGCTCTTCTTAGAATGTCATTTTATTTTCATATTGCTTTCTGTTTTAATAAAATACTTAGATCTGAAAGTTTTTAAATAAAATAGAGTCCACAAATAGTTGCCAGGGAGGCTAGGTAAGCGGCACTCACATCCCGTCAACGAAGCTATTTCCTATGGAATTGCTCTAGTGCTTCACTTATATCTTTTTGAGCACGGCGTGCTTTAGCATTTTTGAAGAAATTCTCTCTTGCTTCACTTAAATTAATTTTAGATAAAGAAATATTATGATCATGATCTTCACTTATATTTGTTTGAGCTTATCAAAAGCAATACATGAAAATTAGTTCCAAAGTGATAGATATCCAAGAAGGATATAATATAAACTTTCATGAAGTTCATTGGAAAAAATAAACTTGATTCCTTGTAATAGTTTTGAGATATGATGATGTGATATGTGAGTCATGTTGATGAGTAATTATGCTTTAGTAAGAATATTGGTGTGAAGGTTTGTGATTCCCTATGCAAGCACGAAAGTCAATAGTTGTGCAATGAAATTACATCCTACTTGTGGTGCATTATTCTGTGTTAATTATGCTCAATGCTCACTTATGAGATTATTCGTTTCTTGGTTGGTCGCTTCTCAATCTTTTGCTAACCTTCATTTTGCACTAAGTATGATCACTACTTGTGCATCCAAAATCCTTTAAACCAGCTTTGCCACATGAGTCCACTATACCTACCTATATGCGGTATTCTTTTGTCGTTCTCAGCAAATTTGTATGTGCCATCTGTAATATTGAAAATAAATTTCTCTTTTGTGTCCTCGTACCGCTCGCGAGGCGGTGAGGGGTGGCCAATATTTTCCATGCTAGATGTGTTATTCTCATGATGAGTGTTTATTCACTTGTCATTGCACGAGAGTAAGGCAAAGGTATTAGGGATGCGTAGTCCCGGAATGAAAAAAGAATTTACTTTACATTGTCAAATAATAAATTCCTTGGAAATTGTTGGTATGGAGCGCACCCGTGGATACGGTTAGCCATGGAAAGTGAAAGAATGGTGGAAAAAGTAATAAACTTTATTTTCTGCTTGGGAACCGCCTATGATATACCTAGCATGGAAAGTGTTGGGAGCTCTAAAACGTTTTTGTTGGTGGGAAAAGTATGCCTCTCAAAATGTTTTTATCTCTCAATTTTCGCTTTGAGCTCTGGCACCTCTACAAATCCCTACTTCCCTCTGCGAAGGGCCTTTCTTTTACTTTATGCAATTTTTATTTTTGAATTTGAGTCTCCATCTTCTCTTATAAAAAGCTCCAACTAGGAGGCACTATGATCGTACTTGAGCATTGGGTGTAGCTAATATGCGAGTGTGTTTCATGAATGGATCAATGATTGAGCATGATGGGCTAGGGATAACTTATTTTAGTGTTGATATTTTGAAAGACATGGTTGCTTGTTGATATGCTTGAGTTTCCAAATTATCATGTCAAAACTAGACTATTGCTTTGAACAATATAAAAGTCCAAATGGCCATGCTATAAAGAATAAAATATGATATAACATGTTAGGCAGCATTCCACATCAAAAAAAATATTTTTATCATTTACCTACTCGAGGACGAGCAGGAATTAAGCTTGAGGATGCTGATACGTCTCCAACGTATCTATAATTTTTTATTGTTCCATGCTGTTATATTATCATTCTTGGATGTTTTATAATCATTTTATAGTCATTTTATATCATTTTTGGGGACTAACCTACTAACATAGTGCCAAGTGCCAGTTGATGTTTTTTGCATGTTTTTTACATCTTAGGAAATCAATATCAAACGGAGTCCAAACACCACGAAACTTCATGGAGATTTTTTATGGACCAAAACACCCAAGATGGGCCAAAGCAGCACCTGGGGGGTGCCCCGAGGGGGGCACAACCCACCAAGGCACGCCTGGGCCCCCAGGCGTGCCTAGGTGGCTTGTGCCCACCTCGGTGGCCTCTCGCACCCCCTCTTTACACTATAAATTCCCAAAAATAGAGAAACCATCGGGGGTTAACCTAGATCAGAAGTTCGGCCGCCACAGGGCTCTGTAGCCACCGAAAACCAATCTAGACCCTTGCCGGCACCCTGCCGGAGGGGGGAATCATCTCCAATGGCCTTCTTCATCATCCCAACGGACACCACGATGAGGAGGGAGTAGTCCACCCTCGGGGCTGAGGGTTTGTACCAGTAGCTATGTATTCAATCACTCTCTCTCGTGATCAATATCATGGGATTTGTTAGCATAGATGGATCATATGATGTTTCTCCCCTCTATACTCTTATTGTGGTGAACTGAATCTTTACCCTTTGAAATTTTGTCATGTCGGATTGAATGTTTAGATTTGGGAACACATGATGTATGTCTTGTGGTATGAATACTTGAGGTGATAATGGCGTATCATATTGATTCACTTGATATACGTTATGACACTCAACTTGCGGATTCCCGCGGTGACACTTGGGTAATCTATGCATAGGGGTTGATGGATGTTTTTATTATCTTTTCTTCGATAGAAACTTTGGGGTCTCCTTGTAGTTCTTTGTGTGGATCGAGTATTATGAATATGAATTTGCTTTGGTGTTATTTTAGTACAAACTCCAGGATAGATCGAACAGAAAGAATAGCTTTGTGTTATTTTAGTACGAAATCTTGAATAGATCAAACGGAAAGAATAGCTTTGAGGTGGTTTCGTACCTCATAACCCACAAGTATAGGGGATCGCAACATTTTTCGATAAGTAAGAGTGTCGAACCCAACGAGGAGCTAAAGGTAGAACAAATATTCCCTAAAGTTCTATCGACCGCTGATACAACTCTACGCACGCTTGACGTTTACTTTACCTAGAACAAGTATGAAACTAGAAGTACTTTGTAGGTGTTGTTGGATAGGTCTGCAAGAATATAAAGAGCACGTAAATAAAAGCTAGGGGCTGTTTAGATGAAGACACAACTAAATTAGTTTTAGTAGAAAGCTTTTTGTCACGAGAAAGTTATTTGTCCCTAGGCAATCGATAACTAGACCGGTAATCATTATTGCAATTTTATTTGAGGGAGAGGCATAAGCTAACATACTTTCTCTACTTGGATCATATGCACTTATGATTGGAACTCTAGCAAGCATCCGCAACTACTAAAGATCATTAAGCTAAAACCCAACCATAGCATTAAAGCATCAAGTCCCCTTTATCCCATACGCAAACAACCTACTTACTCGGGTATGTGCTTCTGTCACTCACGCCACCCACCATAAGCAAATCATGAACATATTGCAAACCCTACAACGGGGATCCCTCACGCTTGCGCGACACGGAGAGCACCATAGGACAACACCACTAGTAGAAAAAGGGCCTATTGTCCCGGTTGGTAAGGGCCTTTTGTCCCGGTTCCTGAACCGGGACTAAAGGTTTGTTACTAATGCCCTGGCCCTTTAGTCCCGGTTCAGTCCAGAACTGGGACAGATGGGCCTCCACGTGGCCTGTGCGCCAAGCCCAGGCAGGAGGGCCTTTGGTCCCGGTTGGTGGCACCAACCGGGACCAATAGGCATCCACGCATCAGCATTTCTGTGGCTGGGGTTTTTGTTTTTTTTTTGAAAAGGGGGGGGGGTTGGGGTTTGGGGGGTTAATTTAGGTGTTTCATATATTGTGTTAGCTAGCTAATTAATAGAGAGAAGTGTCCTCTCTTATGTCTGTGCTTGGTCGATGCTACGTACTATACATACGTATAGAGAGGACTAGACACGCTAGCTAGCTAGTAAGAAAACGAAGGAAACAGAAGATCGTCATGAACATATATGCATACAAAGAGAAGTGATATCGACCACCTCTCCTTCTCCGAGAGATTGGTCGAACAACAAGTTCTCGTATATCTATCCGACACTACCGGCTACATATATACAATAATTATCTCTTACAAATATAATCTCCTAACATACGGACGCATGGTCCACATAGTATTCTCCGTCCTCAGCGATCACGTGGTCAAGAAAGAATGCCGCCAATTCCTATTGAATTGCTCGCATGCGATCTGGTCCTAGGAGTCCATCCCGCATCCGAAACATCTAATTTGAAGAAGGGGGTCAATACATATATATATGAATGAATGAAACTCAACACAAATGATGGTAATAAAATAAAATTGTGAATATTGTTATTTACGTACTTCATATTGTTCGTCAGAGTAGCCCCGCTCACAGGTCGTGTGGCGGATGGACTCGCAAACGTACTATCCACAGAAATCATTCCCTTGTTCCTGCCACAACCACTTTAGAAGAAATAGAGGTCAATAAAACTGATAAGCAAGAATGTCAAATGGTATTAATGAAACTAGCGCTTGAATTACTAGGAGATGCGCGGAACATGCTACTATAGTACTTACTTTCGGGTGTCTAAATTCCAGCTTCTTCGGCAGTCCCGGAGCTTTTTTGGTGAATTTTCTCCAAACCCTGCCAGACAAAGAAAACAATGACTTGATATCATAAATGAACAAAGTTGCTGATATGGTGGATAATGATCGATTTAACTTACTTCTGGAGCATTTGAGTCATGTCCGCATACTCCTGGGGATCTTTTTGTCTCGAGTCTAAGATAGCTACTACTCCCTGCTCAAACTTAATCTCTAGGAGAATATAGTGGAACCTACGCACGCATGCATAACTCATCAATTACATTACTATAACCTGGACTAATAAGGGAAACCAAATATGCCACAAGACAGTAACACTCACTTGAAGTTGTAAGGAAAGAGTATTATATCTTTGTGTTCATTTATTACCAACGATCGTAGCAAGTTGGCCTCGGTATCTTCGGCATGTAATTTAACCTCAGTTGCATGTATGAGATATGTGTTAATGAACCCAATATCACCGACTTGTCTTTTCTTCAATTCGGTGATCTTCAATCTGCATAATATAGTGAGGATAATTATAAATACATGCAATGCAAGAGCTGAGCTATATAGAGAGAGACTTAATGATAGAAGTAGTACTACTTACAGTAGCAGGTGACCGTTGCTTTATCGAGGGCCAATTGATTGAAAAACTGAAAGAACTCCTCAAATGGAGCAGGCAACAATTCAATTCCAATGAGTTCATGCTCCTTTTTAACTCTCACATACAAAGTAATCCTCCCCCCAGACTCTCTGCAGGTTATCATGTACCAATCATGCAATCTTCGCATCATCATTGATAGAGATCTTTCATCTTTGACGAGAGGCTTCCCGTACTTGTATCTTTGTGTCTGCACCTCCAAGAAATCATAATGTACAGGGGCAGGTAATCTCCAAGATTGCTATAACCGGGCACCATCCTCGGATCATTAGCGATGATGTCGCTAGGCACCTTGAGCGGGGGGCATGATTGGTTCGCTTGTTCGCCGAGCTGGGCAATTTGTTTCCCAGCTCGTCGTTCTTCGCTTGTGTCATTTGCTTATTGCGTTGTAACCATGGATAATCTTCATCATTTATCAGGATGCTTGGGTCAGCCTTGACTTTGAAGGGAGGAATTTCATGAAACTTTTCATAATCTTCAGACATGTCTATCTTGCCCTCCACACCCAGGATGTCCCTTTTTCCTGAAAGAACTATGTGGCGCTTTGGCTCACCGTATGATGTATTCGCTTCCTTATCTTTTCTTTTTCTCGGTCTGGTAGACATGTCCTTCACATAGATAACCTGGGCCACATCATTGGCTAGGACGAACGGTTCGTCAATGTACAAAGATTTTTCAGATCCACTGTTGTCATTCCGTACTGTGGGTCTACCTGTACCCCACCTCCTCACAGATTGACCCATTTGCACTTAAACAAAGGGACCTTAAAATCATGTCCGTAGTCAAGTTCCCATATGTCCACTATGTAACCATAATATGTGTCCATTCCCCTCTCGGTTGTTGCATCAAAGCGGACACCGCTGTTTTGGTTGGTGCTCTTTTGATCTTGGTCAATCATGTAAAATGTATTCCCATTTATCTCGTATCCTTTGTAAATCAATACAGTCAAAGATGGTCTCCTGGACAACAAGTACAACTCATCACAAACAATGTTGTCACCTCTCAGACGTGTTTCCAACCAACTGCTGAAAGTCTTGATGTGTTCACATGTAATCCAGTCCTCGCACTGCTCTGGGTGTTTGGAGCGCAGACTGTTCTTGTGTTCATCGACATACGGGGTCACCAAGGTAGAGTTCTATAGAACTGTGTAGTGTGCTTGAGACCATGAATATCCGTCCCAGCATATTATTGAGTCCTTTCCAAGCGTGCCTTTTCCAGTCAGTCTCCCCTCATACCGCGATTTAGGAAGACCTATCTTCTTAAGGCCAGGAATGAAGTCAACACAAAACCCGATGACATCCTCTGTTTGATGGCCCATGGAGATGCTTCCTTCTGGCCTAGCGCGGTTATGGACATATTTCTTTAGGACTCCCATTAACCTCTCAAAGGGGAACATATTGTGTAGAAATACGGGCCCCAGAATCACAATCTCATCAACTAGATGAACTAGGACGTGCGTCATGATATTGAAGAAGGATGGTGGGAACACCAGCTCGAAACTAACAAGACATTGCGCCACATCACTCCTTAGCCTTGGTACAATTTCTGGATCGATCACCTTCTGAGAGATTGCATTGAGGAATGCACATAGCTTCACAATGGCTAATCGGACGTTTTCCGGTAGAAGCCCCCTCAATGCAACCGGAAGCAGTTGTGTCATAATCACGTGGAAGTCATGAGACTTTAGGTTCTGGAACTTTTTCTCTGGCATATTTATTATTCCCTTTATATTCGACGAGAAGCCAGTCGGGACCTTCATACTGAGCAGGCATTAAAAGAAGATTTCTTTCTCTTCTTTCGTAAGAGCGTAGCTGGCAGGACCTGCATACTGCTTCGGAGGCATGCCGTCTTTTTCATGCAAACGTTGCAGGTCCTCCCGTGCCTCAGGTGTGTCTTTTGTCTTTCCATACACACCCAAGAAGCCTAGCAGGTTCACGCAAAGGTTCTTCGTCACGTGCATCACGTCGATTGAAGAGCGGACCTCTAGGTCTTTCCAGTAGGGTAGGTCCCAAAATATAGATTTCTTCTTCCACATGGGTGCGTGTCCCTCAGCGTCATTCGGAACAACTAGTGCGCCGGGACCCTTTCCAAAGATTACGTGTAAATCATTGACCATAGCAAGTACGTGATCACCGGTACGCATGGCGGGCTTCTTCCGGTGATCTGCCTCGCCTTTGAAATGCTTGCCTTTCTTTCGACATTGATGGTTGTTCGGAAGAAATCGACGGTGGCCCAGGTACACATTCTTCCTGCATTTGTCCAGGTATATACTTTTAGTGTCATCCAAACAGTGCGTGCATGCGTGGTATCCTTTGTTTGTCTGTCCTGAAAGGTTACTGAGAGCGGCCAATCGTTGATGGTCACGAACAACAACGCCTTTAGGTTAAATTCCATTCCACAGCTGTAAAAGTTCTTCAACTAATGGCCTTAGGTACACATCAATGTCGTTGCCGGGTTGCTTAGGGCCTTGGATGAGAACTGGCATCATAATGAACTTCTGCTTCATGCACATCCAAGGAGGAAGGTTATACATACATAGAGTCACGGGCCAGGTGCTGTGATTGCTGCTCTGCTCCCCGAAAGGATTAATGCCATCCGCGCTTAAAGCCAACCATACGTTCCTTGGGTCCTTTTGCAAACTCATCCCAGTACTTTCTCTCGATTTTTTTCCACTGCGACCCGTCAGCGGGTGCTATCAACTTCCCGTCTTTCTTACGGTCCTCACTGTGCCATCGCATCAACTTGGCATGGTCTCCGTTTCTGAAAAGATGTTTCAACCGTGGTATTATAGGAGCATACCACATCACCTTCGCAGGAACCCTCTTCCTGGGGGGCTCGCCGTCAACATCACCAGGGTCATCTCATCTGATCTTATACCGCAATGCACTGCATACCGGGCATGCGTTTAGACCCTTGTATGCACCGCGGTAGAGGATGCAGTCATTAGGGCATGCATGTGTCTTCTCCACCTCCAATCCTAGAGGGCATATGACCTTATTTGTTGTGTATGTACTGTTGGGCAATTCGTTATCCTTTGGAAGCTTCTTCTTCAATATTTTCAGTAGCTTCTCAAATCCTTTGTCAGGCACAGCATTCTCTGCCTTCCACTGCAGCAATTCCAGTACGGTACCGAGCTTTGTGTTGCCATCTTCGCAATTGGGGTACAACCCTTTTTTGTGATCCTCTAACATGCGATCGAACTTCAGCTTCTCCTTTTGACTTCCGCATTGCGTCCTTGCATCGACAATGACCCGGCGGAGATCATCATCATCGGGCACATCGTCTGGTTCCTCTTGATCTTCAGCAGCATCACCCGTTGCAGCATCATTGGGCACATCGTCTGGTTCCTCTTGATGTTCACCAGCTCCCCCCGTTGCAACATCACCGTATTCAGGGGGCACCTAGTTGTCATCGTAATCTTCTTCTTCGTCGTCTTCCATCATAACCCCTATTTCTCCGTGCCTCGTCCAAACATTATAGTGTGGCATGAAACCCTTGTAAAGCAGGTGGGTGTGAAGGATTTTCCGGTTAGAGTAAGACATCGCATTCCCACATTTAGTGCATGGACAACACATAAAACCATTCTGCTTGTTTGCCTCAGCCGCATCGAGAAACTCATGCACGCCCTTAATGTACTCGGAGGTGTGTCTGTCACCGTACATCCATTGCCGGTTCATCTGCATGCATTATATATAATTAAGTGTCCAAATTAATAGAAGTTCATCATCACATTAAAACCAAAGTACATACATAGTTCTCATCTAACAACATATAGCTCTCCAGAGCATCTAATTAATTAAACCATACATTGAAACTATGTAAAACATTTCAATGCGAAAACAAATGCGATCATAATCGCAACCAAGGTAACAATTGTTCCAACGGCATAATGATACCAAGCCTCGGTATGAATGGCATATTTTCTAATCTTTATAATCTTCAAGCGCATTGCATCCATCTTGATCTTGTGATCATCGACGACATCCGCAACATGCAACTCCAATATCATCTTCTCCTCCTCAAATTTTTTTATTTTTTTCTTCGAGAAATTGTTTTCTTCTTCAACTAAATTTAACCTCTCGACAATGGGGTCGGTTGGAATTTCCGGTTCACATACATCCTAGATAAATAAAATCTATGTCACGTTGGTCGGCATAATTTTCATAAACAATAAATGAACCAATAGTTATAAAGATAATATATACCACATCCGAATCATAGACAGGACGAGGGCCGATGGGGGCGGATACCAAAACCATCGCACTATATAAGATGCAATAATAAAAGTAAGAAAATAATACAAGTATCTATATAAACATATAAGTAAGAATATGTTTCCTTTATGAAAGAAGATAAGAACAAGAGGCTCACCACGGTGGTGCCAGCGATGAGCTCGGCGCGGGTAATCGACGGCGGTGAAGACGGGGATGGGGCGTGACGGACCGCTAAACCTAGACAAATATTGAGGAAAATGGAGCTTGGAGGTAGAGCTTGGAGAGAAGAAAGCTTAAGTAGTGTGGCTCGGGCATTCCATCGAACACCTTGTGTGCATAGGAGGTGAGCTAGAGCACCACCAACCCCTCTCCCCCTGGGCCGCCAGAAAAACAGAGCAGTGTGCTCTGCTCTTAAGCGAGGTTGTATATATAGGAACCTCATTGGTCCCGGTTGGTGGCATGAACCGGGACTAAAGGGGAGCCTTTGGTCCCGGTTCATGCCACCAACCGGGACCAATGATGGTGGGCCAGGAGCCAGGCCCATTGGTCCCGGTTCGTCCCACCAACCGGGACCAAAGGTCCAGACGAACCGGGACCAATGGCCCACGTGGCCCAGCCGGCCCCCTGGGCTCACGAACCGGGTCCAATGCCCCCATGGGTCCCGTTTCTAGACTGAACCGGGACTGATGGGCTGACCCGGCCTAGACTGTTGCCCCCTTTTCTACTAGTGCACCAATAATAAAATATGCAACTCAAACCAATCACGATCATCAATTAACCCATAGGACAAAACGGATCTACTCAAACATCATAGGATAGCCATACATCATTGGGAAATAATATATGGCGTTGAGCACCATGTTTAAGTAGAGATTGCAGCAGGTAAGAGAGAGGCTACACCGCTGCATAGAGGGGGGAGAGTTGGTGATGATGGCGGTGAAGTTGTTTGTGAAGATGACGGTGATGATGATTGCCCCCGGTGGCACTCCGGCGCCAGCGGAAGCGAGGGGAAGAGATCCCCCCTCCTTCTTCTTCTTCCTTGACCTGCTCCCTAGATGGGAGAAGGGTTTCCCCTCTGGTCCATGGTCTCCATGGCGTGGGAGGGGCGAGAGCCCCTCCGAGATTGGATGTGTCTCTCTGTCTCTGCGTTCTGCGCTCTGTCCTGCCTATATTTCACCGTTTCGTGTATATATGGAGATCTGTAACTCCGATTGGCCTGAAACCTTCGCCGTGTTTTTTTTTCCAAAAATTAGCTTTCTTGCGGCAAAAGAAGAGCGTCAACCGCCTTACGGGTGGCTCATGAGGGTAGGGGCGCGCCCCCCTGCCTTGTGGCCACCTCGGGCACCGTCTCCCGTGGATTTTTCTTCCGGAATTTTCCAAATATTCCAAAAATAAGCTCCATCCGTTTTTATCCCGTTTGGACTCCGTTTGATATGGATATTCTGCGAAACCAAAATCATCCAAGAGACAGGAACTGGCACTGGGCACTGGATCAATATGTTAGTCCCAAAAATAGTATAAAAATTTGCCAAAAAGTATATGGAAGTTGTAGAATATTGGCATGGAACAATCAAAAATTATAGATACGACGGAGACGTATCAGCATCCCCAAGCTTAATTCCTGCTCGTCCTTGAGTAGGTAAATGATAAAAAAGATAATTTTTGATGTGGAATGCTTCCTAGCATAATCTTGATCATATATCTAATCATGGCATGAAGATTAATACACGAGTGATTCAAAGCAATAGTCTATCCTTTGACATAAAAAACAATAATACTTCAAGCATACCAACCAAGCAATTATGTCTTATTGGAATAACATAGCCAAAGAAAGCTCATCCCTACAAAATCGTATAGTCTGGCTATTCTCCATCTTCACCACACAAAGCATTCACATCATGCACAACCCCGATGACAAGCCAAGCAATTGTTTCATACTTTTGACGTTCTCAAACCTTTTCAACTTTCACGCAATACATGAGTGTGAGCCATGGACATAGCACTATAGGTGGAATATAATATGATGGTAGGGGTTATGTGGAGAAGACAAAAAAGGGGAAAGTCTCACATCAACTAGGCGTATCAACGGGCTATGGAGATGCCCATCAATAGATATCAATGTGGGGAGTAGGGATTGCCATGCAACGGATGCACTAGAGCTATAAGTGTACGAAAGCTCAAACTGAAACTAAGTGGGTGTGCATCCAACTTGCTTGCTCATGAAGACCTAGGGCATTTGAGGAAGCCCATCGTAGGAATATACAAGCCAAGTTCTATAATGAAAATTCCCACTAGTATATGAAAGTGATAACTCAAGAGACTCTCTATATGAAGAACATGGTGCTACTTTGAAGCACAAGTGTGGTAAAAGGATAGTAACATTGCCCCTTCTCTCTTTTTCTCTCATTTTTTTCTCTTTTGGGCCTTCCTTTTTTTGGCCTTTCTCTTTTTTTATTATTTTTATTTTTTCGTCCGGAGTCTCATACCGACTTGTGGGGGAATCATAGTCTCCATCATCTGTTCCTCACTGGGGCAATGCTCTAATAATGATGATCATCACACTTTTATTTACTTACAACTCAATATTACAACAAGATACTAGAACAAAGATATGACTCTATATGAATGCCTCCGGCGGTGTACCGGGATGTGCAATGATCTAGCGTAGCAATGACATCAAAAAACAGACAAGCCATGAAAACATCATCCTAGCTATCTTACGATCATGCAAAGCAATATGACAATAAATGCTCAAGTCTTGTATATGATGATGATGGAAGTTGCATGGCAATATATCTCGGAATGGCTATGGAAATGCCATGATAGGTAGGTATGGTGGCTGTTTTGAGGAAGATATAAGGAGGTTTATGTGTGCTAGAGTGTATCGTAACACGGGGTTTGGATGCACCTGCACAGTTTGCACCAACTCTCGAGGTGAGAAAGGGCAATGCACGGTACCGAAGAGGCTAGCAATGATGGAAGGGTGAGAGTGCGTATAATCCATGGACTCAACATTAGTCATAAAGCACTCACATACTTATTGCAAAAATCTATTAGTAATTGAAACAAAGTACTCTGTGCATGCTCCTAGGGGTATATATTGGTAGGAAAAGACCATCGCTTGTCCCCGGCCGCCACTCATAAGGAAGACAATCAATAAACACCTCATGCTCCGACTTCGTTACATAACGGTTCACCATACGTGCATGCTACGGGACTTCCAAACCTCAACACAAGTATTTCTCAATTTCACAATTACTCAACTAGCACGACTCTAATATCACCATCTTTATATCGCAAAACTATTGCAAGGAATCAAACATATCATATTCAGCGATCTACAAGTTTATGTAGGATTTTATGACTAACCATGTGAATGACCAGTTCCTGTCATCTCTCTAAATGGATATAAGTGAAGCAAGAGAGTTTAATTCTTTCTACAAAAGATATGCCCACGCTCTAACAAGTATAAGTGAAGCAAAAGAGCATTCTACAAATGGCGGTTGTCTAAGTAAAGAGAAACAGGCAATCCAAACTTCAAATGATATAAGTGAAGCACATGAAGCATTCTATAAAGCCATACTCCAAAGATTTAAGTGAAGTGCAAAGAGCATTCTATAAATCAACCAAGGACCATCTCATACTAGCATGGTGCATAAAAATAAAAGTGAAAACTAAATGCAAAAGATGCTCCAAGATTGCACATATCGCATGAACGAAACGAATCCGAAAACCTACCGATACTTGTTGAAGAAAGAGGGGATGCCTTCCCAGCATCCCCAAGCTTAGGCGCTTAAGTCTCCTTGAATATTTACTTGGGGTGCCTTGGGAATCCCCAAGCTTGAGCTATTGCCTCTTTTCCTTCTTCTCACATCGAAACCTTCTCAACCATCGAACACTTCATCCACATAAAACTTGAACAGAAAACTCGGTAAGATCCATTAGTATAATAAAGCAAATCACTACTCTAAGTACTGTTGCAAACCAATTAATATTTTTTTGCATTGTGTCTACTGTAATATAACTTTTTCATGGCTTAATCCACTGATATAAATCGATAGCTTCATCAAAACAAGCAAACTATGCATCAAAAAACAGAATCTGTCTAAAACAGAACAGTCTGTAGCAATCTGAACATTCACCATACTTCTGTTACTTGAAAACTTCTGCCAAAATTAGGAAATATAAACAAATTGTACAGCAATATAGTGCAAAAAGAATCAGAACCATTTGACATTCCAGTAAAAAATTAAAATTCGCGCATTCCAGTATTGTAAACATCCTAAAGGCAAACCTTGGCACATTATTTTTATAATACAATGAGATTGTACAAGGGGATAATTATTTTTGTTGAAAAGTTTCTATAATCAAGATTAACAAAGTTTCTGTGAGCATGAAAAAAGTTCAAGGCTAGCGCCCACTTCAACAATGCTCGTCTTTCTCACTTTCGGTTTTCTTTTTGAAAAAGTTTTGGGTTCCCCTCTTTATTTTTGTTGTTTTTAAACTATATGAAAGCACTCAACAGAAATAAATGACTCTCTAAAACTTCCGGGTTGTCTCCTTGGCAGCGCTTTCTTTAAAGCCATTAAGCTAGGCATATAGTGCTCAAGTAGTGAATCCACCCGGATCCCAAGGTATATCAAAGCCAATTTTAATTAGCAATGATTTGGCATTTAGTAGTGAGCACAAAGTAACATATATCATGTAATGACGAAGTCTAACTCTCTTCCTATGCATCAACATGTCATAAAAGAACAATTCATGCACACATAGTAAAGGCCAATGCATAGTATAAATAGTTTCTTGCAATTTTATCGTGTTGGAAACATAGAGAGGTGGAGATATAGTTCCTCTCTCATAATAATTGCAAGTAGGAGCAGCAAGAACATGCATATTATATTCATCAAAATCATCATGTGTAACGGTATAAGGCAACCCATCAATATAATCCTTAATAAGTGCAAACTTCTCCGATATAGTATAGTTTGGAGAATTCAAAAAGATGACAGGACTATCATGCGTGGGTGCAATAGCAACAATTTCATTCATAACATAAGGAACTATAGCAAGTTCATCTCCATAAGCATAATTCATATTGGCATCTTGGCCACAAGCATAGCAAGGATCATCAAAAAGGGATATTTCAAAAGAATCAACGGGATCATAACAGTCATCATAGCAATCATCCTTCGGTAAGCACGAAGGGGGATTAAACAATGTATGAGTTGAAGAGTTACTCTCATTAGAAGGTGGGCACGGGTGATCAATCCGCTCTTCCTCCCTTTGTTCTTCGCTCTCCTCCTCATCTTTTTCATCCAATGAGCTCACAGTTTCATCAACTTCTTCTTCCATAGATTCCTGCAAAATATTAGTCTCTTCATGGACAGCGGAGACTTTCTCAATAAGTGCATTAATATCGGAATTGTATTCATAATTCTCATAGCAATATTTGAGGATAGCTAAATTTTCAGATCTATAAACAGCATCATCAAAATCTTCAAACTCTTTACACCTAGATTCAATTTCATAAGCACCCATAAAAGCAACAAATTCTTCTATTTGTTCCACATCATAGTAATCATATAAACCATTAGCATAAGAAGCTAAGGTTTTATTATCATTGAATTTGCATGAAAAGTGAAGGTGTGGAGCCTTCATCCTAGAGCAAGAAATATAATCATAACTCACGCATAGTTGCCAAGCATACCACTTCAATATATGAATTTGATCCCATAATAGTTTCCCTTTATGTTAGGCGATAATCCCTAAAGTATTCACGTTGATCCAACATTACTCTCATTACATAATTGAATGGGTTTTTATCAGGATTATTAAAGTAGTACATAATATCTTTCACATAACCAGCGTCGAGGGTTTTAGGAGGTTCCCCATCTGCATGAGCAGCAAGTACACCTAATTGTTTTGGTATTTCATGTTCCATATCCATAACTAAAGATAGATAACAACTAAGAACAGTAAATAAAAATTACTTAGTGATAAAGCAAACAAGCACACACGAGAATATTCACCCCACGCTATTGCTCCACGGCAACGACGCCAGAAAAAGGTCTTGATAACCCACAAGTATAGGGGATCGCAACAGTTTTTGATAAGTAAGAGTGTCGAACCCAACGAGGAGCTAAAGGTAGAACAAATATTCCCTAAAGTTCTATCGACCGCTGATACAACTCTACGCACGCTTGACGTTTACTTTACCTAGAACAAGTATGAAACTAGAAGTACTTTGTAGGTGTTGTTGGATAGGTCTGCAAGAATATAAAGAGCACGTAAATAAAAGCTAGGGGCTGTTTAGATGAAGACACAACTAAATTAGTTTTAGTAGAAAGCTTTTTGTCACGAGAAAGTTATTTGTCCCTAGGCAATCGATAACTAGACCGGTAATCATTATTGCAATTTTATTTGAGGGAGAGGCATAAGCTAACATACTTTCTCTACTTGGATCATATGCACTTATGATTGGAACTCTAGCAAGCATCCGCAAGTACTAAAGATCATTAAGCTAAAACCCAACCATAGCATTAAAGCATCAAGTCCCCTTTATCCCATACGCAAACAACCTACTTACTCGGGTCTGTGCTTCTATGACTCACGCCACCCACCATAAGCAAATCATGAACATATTGCAAACCCTACAACGGGGATCCCTCACGCTTGCGCGACAGGAAGAGCACCATAGGACAGCACCAATAATAAAACATGCAACTCAAACCAATCACAATCATCAATTAACCCATAGGACAAAAGGGATCTACTCAAACATCATAGGATAGCCATACATCATTGGGAAATAATATATAGCTTTGAGCACCATGTTTAAGTAGAGATTACAGCAGGTAAGAGAGAGGTTACACTGCTGCATAGAGGGGGGAAGAGTTCGTGATGATGGCGGTGAAGTTGTTGGTCAAGATGACGGTGATGATGATAGCCCCCAGTGGCACTCCGGCGCCACCGGAAGCGAGGGGAAGGGAGCCCCCCTCCTACTTCTTCTTCCTTGACCTTCTCCTTAGATGGGAGAAGGGTTTCCCCTCTGGTCCATGGTCTCCATGGCATGGGAGGGGCGAGAGCCCCTCCGAGATTGGATCTGTTTCTCTGTCTCTGCGTTCTGCGCTCTGTCCTGTCTCTGTTTCACCGTGTCGCGTATATATGGAGATCTGTAACTCCGATTGGCGTGAAACCTTCGCTGTGATTTTTTTCTGAAAATTAGCTTTCTTGCGGCAAGAGAAGAGCGTCAACCGCCTTACGGGTGGCTCACGGGGTAGGGGGCGCGCCCCCCTGCCTCGTGGCCACCTCGGGCACCGTCTCGCGTGGATTTTTCTTCCGGAATTTTCCAAATATTCCAAAAATAAGCTCCGTCCATTTTTATCCCGTTTGGACTCCGTTTGATATGGATATTCTACGAAACCAAAAACATGCAACAGACAGGAACTGGCACTGGGCACTGGATCAATATGTTAGTCCTAGAAATAGTATAAAAAGTCGCCAAGAAGTATATGGAAGTTGTAGAATATTGGCATGGAACAATCAAAAATTATCGATACGACGGAGACGTATCAGTACCCTACAAACAATTTGTATCTTTTGTTCTCCGCTAATAGGAACTCGGGAGTGATTCTTTATTCCACTTTGAGGGATAATCATATGATCCAACTATGTTAGCACTGTTGAGAGATTGCACTAGCGAAAGTACGGACCCTAGGCCTCATTTTCAAGCATTGCAATACCATTTTTGTGCCCGTTTACTACTTGCTACCTTGTTGGTTTTAGTTATTCAGATTACAAAAATATATTTCTACCATCCATATTACACGTTTATCACCATCTCTTCATCAAACTAGTGCACCTATACAATTTGCCATTGTATTGGGTGTGTTGGGGACACAAGAGATTTCTTGTATTTGGTTGCAGGGTCATTTGAGAGAGACCATCTTCATCCTATACCTCTCACGGATTGATAAACCTTAGGTCATCCACTTGAGGGAAAATTGCTACTGTCCTACAAAACTCTGCGCTTGGAGGCCCAACACGTGTCTACAAGAATAAAGTAGCGTAGTAGACATCAGTGTGGCATACCGCAAAACGGAGGAAACATACTTGTCTTGGAGCGCTACGGTCGAAACGGGGGTTTGTTCATAGGGAGGGGTGTGGCATACCGCAAAATGGGACTCCATGGGCTACTGTTCATCTCCACCGTCGACTGCCTCCATGGGCTACTGTTCATCCACTGTCGACCTCCTCCATCCTTGACCTGCGACTGTTCATCTACGGGTTCCTGTTCATCCAGCCTCCACCACTCCTCCATCGGCTACTGTTCAACCAGGCCTCTCCACGGGGTCCTGTTCAACCACCCCTCCACGGGCTACTGTTCAACCAGCCCTCCACCGGCTACTGTTCAACTAGCCCTCCATGGGGTCCTATTCATCCAGCCCTCCATGGGGTCCTATTCATCCACCCCCAACCCGCTCGATCAGGCTCCTGTTCATCCAGCGGCAACGGCCTCTACTACCACGGGGTCCTTTTCATCCTACCCCCACCGGGAACTGTTCATCCAACCCCCCAACAACGCTCACTGTTCATCAAGAGGCAGCAGCTTCAATCGGCTTCAGTTAGCAGCAGTAGCGAAGGAATCGCTCAATCGGGTTCAGTTAACAGCCAGATCGATCGATCGCTCTGGTTCAATAACGCGTAGCCTGCAGTGCAATCGCTCGGGTTCAGTAGGTGAACGCCTCGCTCGGGTTTAGTTAGAGCCCAACGCCTCGCACCCACACGCGTTCGTGTACGAGAGAAACGTGCATCGCCCGGCCCCCGACCACCCACCATAACCGGACTCCCCGATATTTTCCTCGCCCTCGCTTCTTCCATGGTTTTTTCCATCATGGATGGCCCAAAGAATGTCATGCAGCTAGGATCCCACCACATCTATCATGATACCGGGTTTTGTCACATTTATCGTCATACAAGTGTCATAAGCATGATAAAAAAATTGTTCGACCCAAAATGTCATGGATGTGTCCTTTTTTGTAGTGTATGTTGGATACACGGTTGTGCCTAGCTAGAGGCACAACTATTCTTTTCCCCTCCCGAACTAGGATTAATCCAACTTAAAACTGATAAGCACACCCGTTTCTCTATTGCATATATTAGTGTTTGTTTAGGAGAGGCATAGTTGTGCTTCTGGTTGCATTTTACTTAGAAGCGCATATGTACCTCTATTGTAGATAGAATGGTGGCCCGGCAGAGGGACATTTGTGTGTCACAGCTATACCTCTGCTGCACATAGACTTGTGCTTGGACCATAGGCATAGTTGTGCTTCTAGTTGCATTTAACTCAGAAGCACACCTGTGCTTCTGCTGGAGACATACATGTGCCGCAACATCTGAACAACTATGCTTATAGTTGCATTTTAAATGGAAATACCCTTGTGCCTCCATCGTACACAAAATGGTGGTCCAGCAGAGTAACATTTGTGCTTCTGGTTGCATTATACCTAGAAGCATAGTCGTGCCTATGGTGCACGTAGAAAATGTGCTCGTACTAGAGGCATAGGTGTGCTTCTCGTTGCATTTAATTCACAAGCACACTTGTGCCTCTACTAGAGAAACATTTATGCCGCAACATATGAACAGTTGTGCTTCTGGTTGCATTTAACTCAGAAGCACACTTATGCCTCTTTTGGAGACATACATGTGCCGCAACATCTGAACAACTATGCTTCTAGTTGCATTTTAAATGGAAATACCCTTGTGCCTCCATCATACACAAAATGGTGGTCCAGCAGAGTAACATTTGTGCTTCTGGTTGCATTATACCTAGAAGCATAGTCGTGCCTATGGTGCACGTAGAAAATGTGCTCGTACTAGAGGCATAGGCGTGCTTCTCGTTGCATTTAATTCAGAAGCACACTTGTGCCTCTGCTATAGAAACATTTATGCCGCAACATACGAACAGTTGTGCTTCTGGTTGCATTTAACTAAGAAGCACACTTATACCTCTTTTGGAGACATAGTTGTGCCACAACGAACAAACAGTTGTGCTTCTAGTTGCATCTTAGCGACAAGCACCCATGTGCCTCTATTGTAGACAGAGTGGTGATCCAGCAGAGTAACATCGGTCCTTTTGGTTGCACTATACCTAGAAGCACAATATCGTGCCTTCGTGTCATGTAGAAATAGTGCTTGGGCGAGAGGCATAGTTGTGCTTCTAGTTGCTTTTAACTTAGAAGTACACAGATGCCTCTTTTTATCATAAAATTGTTCCCAACAAAGGAAGAGTTGCAGTTATGGTTTGCTAGAAGCATACATGCGCTAGTAGAAAAAGGGCCTAATGTGAAGCACATTAGTCCCGGTTTGTAACTGAACCGGCACTAATGTGACCATTAGTGCCGGTTCCAACGGCTAGGCGGGCGGAGCTCATTAGTACCGGTTCGTGGTGAACCTTTAGTACCGGTTCGTGCCACGAACTGGTACTAAAGAGGCTGTGGCAGGCTGTGGCCAGGCTGGGGCACCACCATCACCTTTAGTACCGGTTCGTGGCATGAACCGGTACTAGAGTTTTTTAGTTGATTCTTTTTGTAGCTGTTTTTTAGTCCCACCTCGCCAAGCGAGAGGAACTCGTAGCGGTTTATAAGCCCTGAGTGCAGAGATGATAGAGAGGCGCAATGCTCACATGCACGTTGTTTAGCTTCAGGCCTTGAGGAATTAGTGTAGACTGCATGGAGCTATCAGGGTTTCGGATGAAAACTACACTGTAACGCCCGGATAATTAGGCTACAGTAAAACTCTCCTAATGATGCCATGTCACCTCTGTTACTATTGCTAATCAAGTGTTAGTTCAAAATATTCAAATTCAAAAATGAATTAGTGACAAAACGACAAAAGTTTTCAAAATATTAAATTAAAATGTCCGGAGTGTGCAGTTAAATGCCTAGGTAATTATAGTGCAACAGACACCCTTTTAGATAATGCCTAGATAAATTAAAATGATATAAAACAGAAAAGAAAATAATTAAAAAAAGAAAAGAATAGAAATTACAAAAGAAACAAAGGAAAGGAGAAAGACCCCCTGGCTCCCCCTGGGCTTCGGCCCATTCCATCGCACCCGGCCGGCCCAGGTGGCCCAGCTGCCACCGCCCCACCGTTGTCGCCTTCTTCCCACGCCCCCTCCCACTGTTCGTCCGACCGCGCCCGCTGTCGCCGATGGACCAGCTCGTCGCCCCGCGCCGCTACAGGCCCCAGAGAGGATAAGGACGCCGACGCTGCGCCTCCTCGGGCTCCCCTCCCCACTTGCCCCTCGCTCTCCCACTCGCTCCCCCCCTCCAGATCTGCAGCGCCCGAGCGCGCCCACGGGCGCGCTGCCGTGCTAACCGCGACCACCGTCGTCTGTTCGTCGCCCCGACAAGTCCTGCAGCTCTGCCGTGGTCCTCTAATTCCACTACGCCGCTGGATCGAGCCCCGGACCCCCCCTCGCGTCGCCGCATTCTTCTTCTTCTCCGGCTCGGCCACTGCGTCGTCCTCACAGTCGATCTACGCCGCCGGTCCTCCCCGATCCCTCTGCCCAGACCCCACGCTTCCCCGGTGAGCCTCTGCACCGGATGCGCCCTCCCCTGCCTCCTCTGAATACCGGTAGCGCCCGTTCCACGCTCACCAGAACGCGCTGCCACCTGGCCTCGTCGCCGGCGTGGCCACGGTGACCATTTGGTCCCGTGCGTGCCACCATTTCGCTTCTCGCGTCGAGTAGATGCCGTAGATGCCTCACGCTGCTCGTTTAGCACACCGCAACCCCGAACCCGACGACGGTCGAACTCCGCCGTCCGCCTTGCTGCTCGCCGCCGTCATTTTTGCCCTTCTCCGGTCGTGCTAGTGCCACCGTTGGATGCGCCGGCTTGTGCGCGTTCGAACGCGGCCATCGGCGTCCAAAATGATGGCCTATGGCCATTTTCTGGCGGATGCCGAGCTCCGGCCGCCGCTCAGCTCGACGCCGGCAACAGCTCCGGCGACCTCGGGACGAACCGCCCACGCCACTAGATGCGCCTCTTCGCGCACGTTCGAACGAGCCCATGCGCGCGCACATCCGTGCCCCGTGCGCCAATTCCGGGGAACTCCGGCAGGTCTGCGCCGTGCGTTTGCTCGCCGGCGACGAGAGCCGGCCCTGCTGACCTGGCACCGCGGGTCCCACCACCTGGGCCACTTACTGGTGGGCCCAGGGCTCCCTGTTGACCAGTTGACTGGGTCAACTGCTGACTGGGCCGCCCCTATCTCACTGACCTATAGGCCCCACCACAATAAATGAAATAAATAAAAAGAATAATTGGTTAATTAAATAGTTTAGCTAATTAAAACCCTAATCTCTCACTCACTACGGGGCACCACCCTCTAATTAACTCATTTAGTTAGTCTAAACCCCCTGTTAGTACCCCTGACAATTACATGTGGGTCCCACTGGACCCACCTGACTCGTTTGACTGGTCAACCGACCAGTTGACCTGCTGACATCACTCTGATGTCATGCATGCGTCATCACTCACTGTTCTGGATAATGTTGGATTTAAATAAATAATTAAAATCAGAAAATGATTTAAATCTTTAGAAAATCATATCTTTTAATCCGTAACTCGGATGAAAACACTTTATACATGAAAGTTTCTCAGAACGACGAGATGAACCCGGATACGCAGCCCGTTCGTCCGCCACACACCCCTAACATATCAAACTCGCAACTTTCCCCTGCGTCTCCTCTGCCCAAAAACGCGAAACACCGAGGATACTTTCCCGGATGTTTCCCCCTTCACCGGTATCACCTCATACCGCATTAGGGTACCCCTAGCACCGATACTTGTCATGTCATGCATCGCTATGCATCTATTTGCTTAAATATTTATTGTTTCTTCCCCCTCTTCTCTCGCTAGACACCGAGACCGACGCCGCAGCTACCCTGTACGACTACGGAGTTGACGACCCCTCTCTCTTGCCAGAGCAACCAGGCAAGCCCCCCCCCCTTGATCACCAGATATCGCCTACTCTACTCTCTACTGCTTGCATTAGAGTAGTGTAACATGTTACTGCTTTCAGTTTATCCTATCCTGATGCATAGCCTGTCATTGCTACTATTGTTGCTACCTTTACCTGCAATCATACATGCCTAGTATAGGATGCTAGTTTTCCATCAGTGGCCCTACATTCTTGTCCGTCTGTTGTGCTATAATATCGGGCCGTGATCACTCGGGAGGTGATCACGGGTATATACTATATACCTTATACATGATACATGTGGTGACCAAAGACGGGTCGGCTCGTAGGAGTACCCGCGAGTGGATCTTTGTGGCGGAGCGACAGGGCAGGTTGAGACCACCTAGGAGAGAGGTGGGCCTGGCCCTGTTCCGCGTTCGCAGATACTTAACACGCTTAACAAGATCTTGGTATTTGATCTGAGTCTGGCTACTGGCCTATACCCACTAACCAACTACGTGCCAAAGATATGGGCACTCAGTGTCATGGTATCAGCCGAAGCCTTCGTGACGTCAGCGACTGAGCGGTGCGCGCCGGATTGGAACGTAAGCCTGCTCTTGTATTAAGGGGGTTGGTTCTGCTTCCGACCGCCCACGCAACATGCAGGTGTGCTAAGGGCGATGGGCCCAGACCCCTGTGCGCTTAGGTTTAGACCGGCGTGTTGACCTCTTTGTTGTGCCTAGGTGGGGCTGCGACGTGTTGATCTTCCGAGGCCGGGCATGACCCAGGAAAGTGTGTCCGGCCAAATGGGATCAAGCGTGTTGGGTTATGTGGTGCACCCCTGCAGGGAAGTTAATCTATTCGAATAGCCGTGATCTCCGGTAACAGAACGACTTGGAGTTGTACCTTGACCTTATGACAACTAGAACCGGATACTTAATAAAACACACCCTTCCAAGTGCCAGATACAATCCGGTGATCGCTCTCTAACAGGGCATCGAGGAGGGGATCGTCGGGTAGGATTATGGTATGCGATGCTACTTGGAGGACTTCAGTCTACTCTCTTCTATATGCTGCAAGACGGATGCTGCCAGAAGCGTAGTCTTCGACAGGATTAGCTATCCCCCCCTCTTATTTTGGCATTCTGCAGCTCAGTCCACTAATATGGCCCTTTACACATATATCCATGCATATGTAGTGTAGCTCCTTGCTTGCGAGTACTTTGGATGAGTACTCACGGTTGCCTTGTTTCCCCTTTTTCCCATTTCTCTACCCAATTGCTACGACCAGACGATGGAGCCCAGGATCCAGACGCCACCGTTGACAACGAGTCCTACTACACTGGAGGTGCCTACTACTACGTGCAACCCACTGACGACGACCAGGAGTAGTTAGGAGGATCCCAGGCAGGAGGCATGCGCCTCGTTCGATCTGTATCCCCGTTTGTGCTAGCCTTCTTAAGGCAAACTTGTTTAACTTATGTCTGTACTCATATATTGTTGCTTCCACTGACTCGTCTATGATCGAGCACTTGTATTCGAGCCCTCGAGGCCCCTGGCTTGTATTATGATGCTTGTATCACTTATTTATGTTTTAGAGTTGTGTGGTGATATCTTCCCGTGAGTCCCTGATCTTGATCGTACATGTTTGCGTGCATGATTAGTGTATGATTGAATCGGGGGCGTTGCAAGTTGGTATCAGAGCCGGCTGCGTGTAGAAATCCCCCTTCCACACTCCTTGGCTGAAGTCGAGTCTGGACATTGCAAAAACTTTTACTAACATGTCTGTGTGCCTTACGGGCCCACATCGCCATTGGGTGGTACTAGGATCTTTTACTCCTCGACCTTTACTCTGGGACTCTGAACTCTCTTCTACTCGGGTTAAACGAATTTACTAACTCTAACACTAGGATCCCGTGACGACATTCACCCAAAGTTGGATAAAAGCCATAGTTATTCCTTAGAATAGTATTTTGAACAATTTCCACACTGTCATTTGACTCCTTTGAAACATCTTTGTTTTTAGATGGAACCCATGAGGCAGGTCGTGCGCCACACGACGGCCATTGGTGCCTCGGGATCACCTGCCGTGCTAGTTGAGATGATGACCTATCTGGGTTATCGCTGGCACCCCGAGTACACCGTCTTTGAGGCGTACCAGGACTTTAACCAGGATCAGTACCGTGCCATCGTCCACCTCTTCTCTCGGGAGTATGACTCCACTACTATGCTGCACACCGCTCATGGTGTTGGAGTGACCATCGATATGGCAGTTCACGATGCTGCTTATGCTGCTCTGACACGCCTTCGTAGGTAGTATCGGGAGTTGGACACCTCCCCCTTCAGGCACATTGTTATTGCATCCGATGTTGGCGCGGAGGGTTACTACACTGCTGCCTACTCCACTGTCACCTGAGAGCCCTTCTACCATCAGAACCTGGTTCTGCATACTGAAGGTTGAAACTTGGCATGGTATCATCATTTCATCCACATAGCATGTGCAAAAAATTAGAGAGGGTTACGACAAAAAATGGATGCACTTCGTGTACAAACTGTTACAAAACTTATTACAACTCCAGACTTATTGCCAATTTGAATATAATGATAAAACACACTAATACTAAACATGAGAAAAAATAATCACTAAAAAACTATGTTTAAAGTTAAGTTATTCACAAACTAGTGATTCAAACAAATTTCAAATAATTCAAATTTCAAAACTACTGGCGCTAACAGAAAGTTTGTAATTTTTTGTACCTAAAGCAAAAATATTCACAAAGAAACTCTAAATACGGCAAAAAACTACTCAGAAATAAATAGAAGAAAATAAATAAAGCAGAAAAGAAAAAAACTATATAAAAAATATTTGCACGCTGCCTAGTCGGCATGCTTCGCCTTGGGCGTGTATATGCAGGCCCATAAGGCCCAGCAGGCTCACAGGGCATCGCGCCAAAGTTAGGCCCAGAAGCCCGCTTTAGAGAGGAACTCGAAGGAGGAGCCGCGGCTGGGTTTATAAACCAGTGCAGTTGCCCTTCGCCCGGCGAGGTGGGACTAAACTTTTGTGCACCGCAAGATGGGAGCGCACCCCCTTTAGTACCAGTTCGTGGCTCCAACCGGTACTAAATGTGGGGTCTTTAGTACCGGTTGGTGGCTCCAACCGGTACTAAAGGCCACTCCTATATATACAACACTTACGAAAATTTCAGTTAGTTTATGTTCATTTGCTTCGTCGCGCCCGTCCCCGCCTCATCGCTACGCGCGCCCGTCCCCGTCATATCAATCGCGCGCGCCGCCGGCGGCCCCGCGCCCGTCCCTGGCCGTACGTCGCCACCCCGGACCGTCCCCGTCGCTACCCCCCGTCGCCTCGCATCGCCGGCCGTCACCCCGCTGTAAGATCGACCGGCCCGGCCCTGCCGCGCACCGGCGGCCTCTCACACACACAGTACACACACACACACATACAGAGAGAGACAGATTTTTCTTAATGATTTTTTCTATTTTCTGTTTTTTAGTTTTTTATACTTTTAGTTTATATAAATGTTAGATTAATGTCAATTGTTAGATGATTATATATATATATATATATATATATATATATATAATTTCGATATTAATGTCAAATTTTAGATGAATTAGATAGAAATATATGTTAGATATTAATGTCAAATGTTAGATCAATTAGATGAATTAGCTAGATATTAATGTTAGATGAGTTAGTGTTTTATACTTTTAGTTATAGATGAATTAGATGTATTAATGTCAAATGTTAGATGAATTAGATATATTAAATTTAGTTATATGAGATTTGATCATTTAATTAAAATTTTACTATATATAGAACTAGCTACTTTATTTTTAGTAAGAAAATTAATAGAACTAGTTTATTTTTAGTAAGTGCTTAGTTGAATTAATAGAACTAGTTGAATTAGTTGAATTAATAGAACTAGTAAGTGTTTATCAACTAATGTTTCAACTATGAACATAGGAAATGTCGTCTGCCGACGAAAACGATTTCGTTATGTGCGAATACTGTGAAGACGAGTGCGGCCTGTGCGACAGAAATTTCCTAGTTGATGATAGGCGCTTCAGCATAAAGCTGGATGAGACCTTCGAAGTGGATACAGTAAGTCACAACGACAAGTCTTTTTTCGTAATTAAGCATGGCTTATGCTTCATTTGCTTCAACTTATAATTTTAAATTTTCACTGTTCTACTAGTGTATCCCCAGCCATGCAAGAATTTTTGTCTTGTATAAGATAGGTTTCAGTCCTAACAAAAACTATGGAGGTAAAGAGAGTTTACTTGAAAATCGGGCATGGTTATATCTTCGATGTCAAATTATACAATGCAGACACCTACACCTATTTTGAATGCAAAATTTGGCAAGCACTATGCAAGTCTTATGCATTTGAGCCTGATATGGTTATCACCTTTGATATTCGTCTGGAAGATGATATTGAAGGTAATAGAGACATTTGGGTCGATGTGCAGACGCCTCGAGTTCTACCATTATGTGAGTTTCTCAACCATATTTTTTGTCTTCGATATTGTTAATTCAAAAATAGTTGACAACTAATTTCTATTGACGGCTTATTTCCATTCAAGCAAACATGTCCGGTGCTTGGTAGACAGGACCGTCTACTGTCCCGGGGCTGAACTAAACTGCGAGGAGATAAGTCATTATGTTTCATGGCTTGAGGATCTTGATGTTGTCAAGAGAAATTACTTTCCTGAATTTGAAAATCTTAATACTCAAAACGTGCGACCAATAGTGTCCGTATTGCACTACGATCACATCTATTTAGGCAATATGGTAAGATTTTTACAATTTGTCCTCACTGCATCTTTTGCACACATTATTTTTTTAATCTAAACTTCATTACTAAGTATGTTACTATACGATGTTCTTTAACAGGGACTCCCGATGATAATCATGCCTCAGTGGATCTTACTAAAGGTCGCATGTCAATGGTTAGCTTACGGCCAAGACATCCTACATTGCACATGAGTGCATTCAGGATTTCTAAAACCGAGGAATGCTTAATAGTGAAAGACTGAAGCAAAATTGTGAAGGATCGCAGAGAAGTACTAGGGGGCAGCAATGAGAAGCGCAACCCATGATTTGGAGACAGGTTCATCTGCATGCTCCAATATGATGAATCAGGAGAGCTACACATGTTCTATACTATTTTACCTGAGAGAGAGCAGCAGGAGTTATTATATTAGCTAGTTCATGCTCTTAAGTACTTGTCCTCTCATGTCCGTGTTCTTTGTCGTGAACTTAATCTCAAAGTGATTTGCTTTTGTGGTCTAATGAACGCTTATAATCTCATGACCATGTTGAACTCGATGATATCTTTGCTTGATCACTTATATTGGTAATGACGACTATGATGATTATTAGCTAGCTAGTGTTGTTCGTGATGATATGATACAAGAGTTTTTATATTAATATGATGATGATGATGATGATGATGATAATGATGATGATGATGAGTTACTATATCATTTATGAAAGAAACCGCGGATTAGTTTCATCTGGATATGGATCCTAGCTAAGTGATCAAGTAATATGCCATATCCATATTACTTGATCACTTGTTAGGATGATCCATATCCACTTCAAACTAATTAGCGGTACTTTCACCTAGTGATTTAACAACTCATTATAATGTAAAAGCAATCTCTATATTAAATGGAAAACACAAAATTAAAAGAAAAATAAAAATAAAACCAAAACCCCCCAACCTTTAGTACTTGTTGGTGTTACAAACCGGTACTAAAGGTCTCCCCGCCCCCGGCCCTAGCTCTTGCCACGTGGTGGCCCTTTAGTGGTGGCTCGTGCTGAACCTGTACTAAAGTGAGGGGGACCTTTAGTCCCCACCCTTTAGTGCCAGTTACAGAACCGGCACTAAAGGCCCTTACGAACTGGTGCTAAAGCCCGGTTCTGCACTAGTGATGTGCCCCTGCTAGAGACAAAATGGAACCACAACAGAGGAACACCTGGTTGCATTTCAACTGATAAGCACACTTGTGTTTCTTGTTGAGACACGACTTTGCCTCAAGTAGAGGCATAATTGTGTTATTCCCACTTGAAAATGACAAGCGCATATGTGCCTTTGCTGCACCTAAATTGTGCCTATACTGATGACAACTTTGTGCTTCTGCATGGAAATAATTCACAATCTCGCATGATTGAAATTAACTTTTAAATCATTTAATTACAATGCCACAAGAAAAAAAGTCTAGCCCTATTCTACTTTAGCTATTTTTGTTGTACTTGTCCTTTACTTAATATTTATGAGCCTTATGCATAGTCATGTTTTGAATCTTCATTTCTTCATTCTCCTTTCTTCACCTTTTAGCGTAGTCTCTCATCCTTCTTTGTTGTGGTGTTATTATATACAACATTAAAAAATTTAAGGCAATTTTCATGGAATTGTTGTTTCTAGTTTTACAGTCTTAATGAAAGTTTTCTTAAGCTACCACTTTACCTTTACATTTTCCATTTGTACTTTTTTTGTAAGAAATAGTTTCCATTCTATTCTATAAGTAGCTTCTTGATACGTCTCCAAGGTATCTATAATTTTTGCTTGTGCCATGCCGTTATATTATCATTCTTGGATGTTTTACAATCATTTTATATCAAGTTTATATCATTTTTTGGGACTAACCTATTGACAAAGTGCCCAGTGCCAGTTGCTATTTTTGCTTGTTTTTTACTTTGCAGAAAATCAATAACAAACGGAGTCCAAACGCAGCGAAACTTTTTGGAGAATTTTTCTAGACCAGAAGGAACGAGATGGTCCAAAGAAGTACCAGAGGGGTGCCCCGAGGGGGGCACAACCCACCTCCCACGCCGCCTCTTCGCCCTATAAATACCCAAATATTACAAAAACCCTAGGGGAGTCGACGAAACACAATTCCAACCGCCGGAAGTTCCAGAACCACGAGATCCAATCTAGACACCATCACGGAGGGGTTCATCATCCTCATTGGCGCCTCTCCGATGATGCTTGCGTAGTTAATTGTAGACCTATGGGTCCGTAAGTAGTAGCTAGATGGCTTCTTCTCTCTCTTTTTTTGATTCTCAATACAATGGTCTCTTACAGATCTATTTTATGTAACTCTTTTTGCGGTGTGTTTGTTGGGATCCGATGAACTTTGAGTTTACGATCAGATCTATATATCGATGAAAGTTATTTGAGTTCTTTGATCTCTTTTATGCATGATTACTTATAGCCTCACATTTTTCTTCGAATCTTTGGTTTAGTTAGGCCAACTAGATCGATTTTTCTTGCCATGGGAAGAGGTGCTTTGTGATGGGTTCGATCATGCGGTGTTATTTCCCAGTGACATAAGGGGCAGCAAGACACGTATGTATCGTTTCTATTAAGGATAACAAGATGGGGTCTATTCCTACATGAATAGATCTTGTCTACATCATGTCATCGTTCTTATTGATTTACTTTGTTTCTCCATGAACTTATTACACTAGATGCATGCTGGATAGCGGTCGATGTGTGGAGTAATAGTAGTAGATGCAGGTAGGAGTCGGTCTACTAATCTTGGACGTGATGCCTATATAATGATAATTGCCTAGATATCATCATAATTATTTGAGGTTTTAATAATTGCCCAGCAGTAATTTGTTTACCCATCTAATGCTATTTTCTTGAGAGAAGCCACTAGTGAAATCTACGGCCTCCGGGTCTCTTCTTTATCATATTTGCTTTCCGATCTATTATTTGCCACTTTTATTTTTAAATCTATTATTCCAAAAGCCAAAAAAACCTTGCTGCACTTTTTTTGCTATTTATTTTATTTCACGTCTTACCAAGATCTATTTATCCAATCTATCAGAATTTTATCATGTCAACTTGACAATTTTCTATGCCATTACCCGTAAGAGGGATTGACAATCCCTCATAAGCGTCGGGTTGCAAGTATTTGTTCTTCATGTGCAGGTACCGTTTACATAGCGTTGCTTGGTTCTCCTAGTGGATTGATAACCTTGGTTTAATAACTGAGGGAAATACCTACCGTAGTTGTGCTGCATCATCCCTTCCTCTTTGGGGAAATACCGACGTAGCTTCAAGCGACATCACTTCTTCATATGCATATGTTGTCTTTGAGTGCGATTTGTCTGGTGTACCTTATACTGAGCTTGTCTGCGCATATTTTCTCTGTCTGGCCTCTGTGATATTAGATTGTAGTTTTGTCAGAGGAGACTAGTTTTTGTATGCTGTTGTTAGTGGTGTTGTTTGCGTTATTGGTGTTTGTTGTCCTCGGGCTGGAGTCTGTTCTCTGTTTGATGTTTTTGATGGTGCCATCTATGTTGTGGGCTATTTGATTGCTTTTGTCATCTTCTCATGTTGCGTATTCCACTTCTCCTCTTTAATCCTCTTTTTTTCTATTATTGTTGGGTTCTGCAGACAGCTGGTTTTCGTGTGTCCTTTAGTTTTGCAACTGCCGCACCTGGCTGCGGCCCTATTGCCTTTTCCCTTCTTCTCTGATCATGCTTTGGTCTGGTATCCTTTTCTGTGCCCTTTGAGTTGCTCATAGGAGGATTTTTTGAGAGTTTTAGAAAGGTTGCTTATGTTGGGTTCTTCTCTCTGCTCGTTTTCTTCATCAGCAAGTCTTGCCATGACTTTAATTTTAATTTCTTGCATACACTCCATTAGCAATTTGTATGTTTTGTCTTCTTTGTTAGCGTGTGAGTAGATTTCTGCCATTTCTGTGTACACTAGGCTGAATCTCATGCTTTCGTCATCTATTGCTGGCATGTTCTTCTCTTGAATAGTAGTCACTACTTTCATGCTCTCTACTATGTTATTTGTCCATCTAGGGTTGATAAAAGTTTTTGGTAGTTGGTCCAACATTACTGTATGGTCCATTACCTGAAGTACGTGGCAACACCGTATGTCATCCCTTTGCATCTTCTTGAAGGTGCACTTGTATTTTTCCTTTTCGTCATCGACATCTACTCTGAATTCTAACCTGTGGAATTCTTCACCTTGGTACGATTTCTCCCTCCCATTTCAATCCCTTTTAACAGGTATTGTCTCCCTCGTGCCAGTTCATGGTAGTGTGTTATGTTATTTAGCTTTAGGTGGAAGTTCCTAAATATACCATTTGTGTATATTTGGCTTGCTTCTTGTTCGATTGGGAAGCCAATCTCCGTTGATGATATCTTCTCTATTGTTCGGTATCTTTTCTTGTCGCGGCTGGCAAGATAACTTTGTTGAATGTACTTGTAAGCCTCAACAAAGTTTGTTATGGTGTCTTTCTGGTTCACGTAATTTTTCGAGAGAGTTTGTCTCTAGTTCCTGTGGTTGTTGTTGAGAATGGGTAGAAGCAGTCCTTGAAGTAGGTTGACACCCAGGATGAGCGGAGTTCCATGATGGGTTAAAGTGTTCGTTTCCTTCTGCTTTATATCTTAAAATTGCTGCTTTGCATGATCTTTTGAACTCATCTAAATCTAGGAGTTTTTTCTTATTAGAGTGAGTTCTTCGTACATTGTTGGATGGTGTGCAAACATTGTTGCGTTGTTTCCCTTCGTGTTCTTTCTAATATGTCACCAGCAGAACCTGTGCTTGGTGTTTGGAAGTGTGTTCTCTATTCCTTCTTCATCGCCTTGTCTTGGTTTTGGTTCCTTTCCTCCTATTGCCTTGACAAATGTGCTTAGCAATCATTTGAATGACCCTATTATCTCATTTTTTAGATGGCCTACTTTGAATAGGACGGTTGACCCATGATTGTCCACCCCTATGATTGGTACAAATGGTAGACCATAGATGTCCGTAGAGAATTGGCTAGCTAATTAGCAAGCCTTGATAATTCTATTATCGACTTTCGTTGTCTAATCTAAAACCAGCAGCGCTTACAGGTGAGTCTACAGGGATGACACATTGAAGTCTCTGTTCTACATCTAAAAAGAATACAACCATACAGAGGGGGTGAAAAGAAGTGGGGAGCATCCCATCTCGTGTATAACTCGGAGCTCACTCCATGACCATCGGTGCCTGCAATTAATGATCACCTCGTGGTACTTCTT
Organism: Aegilops umbellulata; assembly: GCA_032464435.1. Classification (NCBI taxonomy): domain Eukaryota; kingdom Viridiplantae; phylum Streptophyta; class Magnoliopsida; order Poales; family Poaceae; genus Aegilops; species Aegilops umbellulata. The sequence goes on along the minus strand of CP136055.1, from coordinate 472,705,051 downwards.
CTAACTTCTTTTTTAGTGCTGGTACTTCTTCTAACTAAGTTTTCAGGCTTTGCCCGCTTTCATGCTAAACTTTTTCAACCTCCCGAAGAGCATGACAAGAATGAGTATGAGTTTGCCAGAATCGCTCCACCTCCCAGCAAAGCCGGTCCACTTGTCAGTGCACATCCCGTCCGGGCTTATCTGCCTACTGCAGCTGTAGCCCATGGAGAAGCCCACATTCCCATAAGCGCTGCAGAACGTTACATTGAGAAATTTCAGCTTCCCTCAAGGATGCGACTTGCACTTCTTATCGTGTAGTATATACTTGAAAAAGGAGCATATTGTTATTTCCTTTTTAAGGCTTTGAATTGCTTAGAGTTAGAGGGGACTTGCCTGACGACTTCGACGACGGTGCTGAGCAAGTTGAAGTTAAGGGGATCCTCCTTGAGCTTTTCCCTCTCGGTGATGCAGATGGCAATGACAAAGATGGCAAGGTAGGAGAGTTGTGACAGAAGCGTGCTCTTGAGCAGCCTGACCCCCGGGGTCTCCTCCGTGGGATGGCCCTTCACGCAGGAGCTCTCTCCAAATGGAAACCATGTCGTGTATGGAGGCAGGTACCTGAAAGCAAGCAAGAGGAAGGAGAACGTGAGTGAGACGACCAAGACGGCAAGCCTAGCTACAAAGACTGCACTAACGCGTTTTCGGTTCTACTGACTCTTCCGAATCCCAAAAATGGCACGTACTACCAAACTATCAGTATCCAGACACCGACGTGCAAGAACATATACTCTGGTGAGTGAAAATATTCCCATGGAATGAACGGCACATATATAGGTCCGGATTCGCTGCCTACATAGAGATTTCTCATGGACCACTGCACCATATATGCACGGAATTCAGAGAACAATGTTACAGCTACGACGACGGTGCGGACTGAATTGGCGGAAGGCGAACAATATTCTCAGTTACAGCTACATAAGTATACGTGAGGAGCACGCGATGCACACGCGATGCATGGGGGCTCGCTTTGAATGGAGACGCGGAGACTACGTTGGAATGTGTTTCGATCAGCATTCCGATTCTTAACTTGTGGCGACGCTGGTGGCCGGCCCAAGATTTTCTTTGGGTGCTGCGGGAGGTTTTCCTTCTGGCCAAGGTGCGGTCAGCCAGCGCGTGCACGTGCATGTGGGCTCGTGGATGGCAAATGCTGTTGCGGGGAGGTTGACGAGCTCGAAATACTCTTCGCGGTGAGGGAAAGATTCCTCTACCCTCTCCGTTCAATTATTGAACGGAATTTCCTTCAGAAACGAGGTCCACAACCACAACCACAATGGCGAACCGCCTGCAGTGCACCTGGCCATCCATGTTGGACTAGTAGGAGTACTTGGTACAGAGTATATTCAGCAATTGTCGGGGTATACAATATGGCACTTGAGGAGTAGTACTAACATCGTCCACAAATTATTATTATTATTATTTCTTCGCAAAAACAAAATTATTATTATTTTTGCGAAATCATCCACAAATTAATTAAGGCACTCTGAAATGGGGTGATCTCTTGGACATTTTTATGTGGTGATCTCTTAGGCATTGAACGTAGGGAACTCAGTTATGGCATTCTTGTAGGCATCGACCGGCCACTAGCGAGGAGAAAGAAAGAGGGACAGACCGAGGAGGAGAGGACTCACATCATGAGCACGAAGAGGACGAGGATGGCCGGCGCGAGGGTGGAGAGGTCGAGGGTTGACTCGCCGGTGTACCGGGAGTTCACCGCCAGGAACACCGCGTTCGACACCTTCTCCCACGGGCTCATCCCCCACAGCGCGCCGCCCCACTCCATGCCGCACAGCATCGCCACCTGCACGGCGAGGAAGCCCACCACTGTCGCCGCCAGCATCGCGCACCGCCGTGCCGGGAGCAGGTGGTAGTACCCCGTCAGTTCCCCGCCCTCCTTCGCCGTCTCCTTGAGCTCCACGCGCCTGGTCGCCGCGGCAGCGGCGCGCACACACGCGGCCAGCAGCGGCGGGAACAGCGTGTTCCTGACTAGCGCCTGCCAAGGTTTTGGATCCTAATTGGACATTTTTTCTCGAGGGGCACCGGAATTTGCGGTTACCATGGTAATCATGAAATTCCAGAAAAATTTCGACGGAATTTATAATCAAATTTTGAATTCAAATTTTTGTGAAATCGATATAGAAAGTTATTTAACTCCTTATTGTCAGGTATGTTACCCTGGCCTTGTGGCTATTCGACAGCAGTTGCACTTGCTCGCTCGTCCGAGTTCGAGCCCCGGTCGCTCCAACAAATTGGCAACATATTTTCAGTTTTGCAAACTCAAAAAAGTAAAAACAAAATTATTATTATTATTATTTCTTCGCAATTGTCGGGGTATACAATATGGCACTTGAGGAGTGGTACTAACATCGTCCACAAATTATTATTATTATTATTTCTTCGCAAAAACAAAATTATTATTATTTTTGCGAAATCATCCACAAATTAATTAAGGCACTCTGAAATGGGGTGATCTCTTGGACATTTTTTATGTGGTGATCTCTTAGGCATTGAACGTAGGGAACTCAGTTATGGCATTCTCGTAGGCATCGACCGGCCACTAGCGAGGAGAAAGAAAGGGACAGACCGAGGAGGAGAGGACTCACATCATGAGCACGAAGAGAACGAGGATGGCCGGTGCGAGGGTGGAGAGGTCGAGGGTTGACTCGTCGGTGTGCCGGGAGTTCACCGCCAGGAACACCGCGTTCGACACCTTCTCCCACGGGCTCATCCCCCGCAGCGCGCCGCCCCACTCCGTGCCGCACAGCATCTCCACCTGCACGGCGAGGAAGCCCACCACCGTCGCCGCCAGCATCGCGCACCGCCGTGCCGGGAGCAGGTGGTAGTACCCCGTCAGTTCCCCGCCCTCCTTCGCCGTCTCCTTGAGCTCCACGCGCCTGGTCGCCGCGGCGGCGGCGCGCACACACGCGGCCAGCAGCGGCGGGAACAGCGTGTTCCCGACTAGCGCCTGCCAAGGTTTTCGATCCCAATTGGACATTTTTTTCTCGAGGGGCACCGAAATTTGCGGTTACCATGGTAATCATGAAATTCCAGAAAAATTTCGACGGAATTTATAATCAAATTTTGAATTCAAATTTTTTTGAAATCGATATAGAAAGTTATTTAACTCCTTATTGTCAGGTATGTTACCCTGGCCTTGTGGCTATTCGACAGCAGCTGCACTTGCTCGCTCGTCTGAGTTCGAGCCCCAGTCGCTCCAACAAATTGGCAACATCTTTTCAGTTTTGCAAACTCAAAAAAGTAAAAACAAAATTATTATTATTATTATTTCTTCGCAATTGTCGGGGTATACAATATGGCACTTGAGGAGTAGTACTAACATCGTCCACAAATTATTATTATTATTAGTTCTTCGCAAAAACAAAATTATTATTATTTTTGCGAAATCATCCACAAATTAATTAAGGCACTCTGAAATGGGGTGATCTCTTGGACATTTTTTATGTGGTGATCTCTTAGGCATTGAACGTAGGGAACTCAGTTATGGCATTCTCGTAGGCATCGACCGGCCACTAGCGAGGAGAAAGAAAGAGGGACAGACCGAGGAGGAGAGGACTCACATCATGAGCACGAAGAGAACGAGGATGGCCGGCGCGAGGGTGGAGAGGTCGAGGGTTGACTCGTCGGTGTGCCGGGAGTTCACCGCCAGGAACACCGCGTTCGACACCTTCTCCCACGGGCTCATCCCCCGCAGCGCGCCGCCCCACTCCATGCCGCACAGCATCTCCACCTGCACGGCGAGGAAGCCCACCACCGTCGCCGCCAGCATCGCGCACCGCCGCGCCGGGAGCAGGTGGTAGTACCCCGTCAGTTCCCCGCCCTCCTTCGCCGTCTCCTAGAGCTCCACGCGCCTGGTCGCCGCGGCGGCGGCGCGCACACACGCGGCCAGCAGCGGCGGGAACAGCGTCTTCCTGACCAGTGCCTGCCAAGGTTTTGGATCCCAATTGGACATTTTTTCTCGAGGGGCACCGGAATTTGCGGTTACCATGGTAACCATGAAATTCCGGAAAAATTTCGGACGTAATTTATAATCAAATTTTGAATTCAAATTTTTTTGAAATCGATATAGAAAGTTATTTAACTCCTTATTGTTAGGTATGTTACCCTGGTCTTGTGGCTATTCGACAGCAGCTACACTTGCTTGCTCGTCTGAGTTCGAGCCCTGGTCGCTCCAACAAATTGGCAACATTTTTTCAGTTTTGCGAACTCAAAAAAGTAAAAACCGTGATGGATGGTTCGCTTTACCACCTGGCCGCAACAAGTTGTGTTGGCAGGAGAGAGATGGCCTATATTTAACTATACTGTGAGAGTTTGAATTCAAATTTTTTAAATTATTCGAGATTTTTTGCTCGATATGAGTGTTTCTCGAGGGGGGTCGGTAAACGCGGTAACCGCGCGGAAGCTCGGAATTTCGCTCGGTTACCAAAACCATGGCGCCTGCGACACGAGGAGCAGCTGCAGACCGGTGTCCCGCTTGAACACCGCCATGTTCTCGTTTGTCGGCATGTACCCACAGCTCGAGAACGTGGACACCGTCATGAACACGGCGAATGTCCACTCGTTCAGGGCCTTCTCCCGAAGCGTCCGCTGTTGGAACCGTGGCCTCTCCCCGAATCCTAGCTAGTCCTAGCTCGATCTTGCTCTTTCTCTCTGCGCACGAACGACAGAAGCAGGAAGAAGAAGGTGATCGGCAGAGACAGTGGACACAGGGATTTTGCCGGCGCACGTACGCCTTTCCCTTACCTCGAGCACGAACTCGACCGTGTCAACTAGTTACAGGGAGGATCCAGGGCTTTATACCCGCGAGCACCGGCCTGCCAGGCCACGCCTCGCACCTACTCGCACACCCACTCCCCCACGTCCCGCGCGCTCTGGCCGCGCCCGCGCATCGCGCCCGAACGCGATCGTCACGGCCACCCCGCGCGCCCGACGCAGTCTCCTCCCCGCGCTACTCGCCTACACGCAATGGCCCGAGCGCTCGCACGCAACGGACACACACAGACACACCTGGTCATGCACGCACGCGACCCAGGCCGCCCTGGCTCGAGCCCGACGCGGCCACTGCACGCACGCACGCGCATGCCACGCCCCGGGCTCGCCACGGCTTATTCCCCAACACTCTCCCCCTAAGCCGTGGCTTAGAGGAGACCGTTGTCCACAACGTCGACGTCCGCCACGAGTGCCCGCTCCGCTGCCGGCGCCCTCTGCAGCTCCGGGCAGTCGCGCTTGAAGTGGTCGCGCTCGCCGCACTTGTAGCAGCGGCCCTTCTTGTCGCCGTCGTCCCGCGTCGCCACGCTGCGCGCGTTGTCGCCGTCGTCCCGAGCTCTGCCCTGACGCCGCTCCCGTGCCCGCCACTGCGCCGCAGCGTACAGGAGCTGGCCGTCCTGGCGCTCGCCGCTGCTCTGCCCGAGGCGCCGCACACGCTCATCAAAAGCGCGCAGCCGCCCGAGCGCCTCGTCGTATGTGAGCTCCTCCAGCACGCAAAATTGCTCGATGCCGGCGACGACGGGGAAGTGGCGGTCCGGGACAGTGTCCAGGAGCTTCTTCACCAGCTCCGTGTCCCCCAGCGTCTGCCCCAGCCCTGCGAACCGCGCCGCCATGCCTGCGAGCCGTCCGGCGTACGAGTCCAGTAGCTCACCCTCCTCCATCTTCATCCGGTCCAGCTCGCCGCGCAGCGTCGCCCTCCTCGCCGTGCGCACCCGCTCGGCGCCGACGAACCGCACTGACAGGGAGTCCCATACCTCCCTGGCAGTGGACTTCGTCGCCACCAAGAGCAACACGTCCTCCGGCAGCCCCTACAAGATCAGTGCCCTCGCCGTCTTGCACTTCTTGCTATTCACCGGCGAGTCGCCCGGCGCCACTGCTTCCCGCAGTGTGTGGGCATCAAGAACGACCTACGCCTTGATCGCCCACACAGTGTAGCCGTCCGGCGAGAGCATCGGCATCCCCATGGACACCGACCCGCCCGTGCCACCGCCGTGTGGAACCAGCGCCATCGCCGTCGGCGTGCTCCCTCAACCTGTCGCTCTGATGCCAATTGTTGGAACCGTGGCCTCTCCCCGAACCCTAGCTAGTCCTAGCTCAAACTTGCTCTTTCTCTCTATGCACGAACGACAGAAGCAGGAAGAAGAAGGTGATCGGCGGAGACGGTGGACACAGGGATTTTGCCGGCGCATGTACGCCTTTTCCTTACCTCGAGCATGAACTCGAGCGTGTCAACTAGTTACAGGGAGGATCCAGGGCTTTATACCCGCGAGCACCAGCCTGCCAGGCCACGCCTCGCACCTACTCGCACACCCACTCCCCCACGTCCCGCGCGCTCTGGCCGTGCCCGCGCATCGCGCCCGAACGCGATCGCCACGGCCACCCCGCGCACCCGACGTGATCTCCTCCCCGCGCTACTCGCCTACACGCAACGGCCCGAACGCTCGCACGCAATGGACACACACACATACCTGGTCACGCACGCACGCGATCCAGGCCGCCCTGGCTCGAGCCCGACGCGGCCACTACACGCATGCACGTGCATGCCACGCCCCGGGCTCGCCACGGCATATTCCCCAACATCCGCCTCGCCGCCGGCGACGCATGGAAGATGTACGCCGCGATGGCGACGGCTCCGAGGACGTGCACGGACAGGAGGATGGCGAGGACGACGAAGAAGAGCGACAGCACCGCGTCGCGCCGCAGCCTCGTGTCATCGAAGCGGTCAATGGCTTGCTCATCTCGTCGTCGGCAGTCGACGCCATCGACGTTGGCTTGTCGAATTCGCCCGCAGCGGCGACCGGCGGCATCTCAAGCTCGGCGACGTCGTGGATCTTTACGCGCCGGGATTTGCGTATAGCCTGCTTCCTCAGCTTAGATAACTTGGACGCCAGGCCTAGGAGCGACAAAAACACCTCGCCGCCGACGAACATGAGCACGGTCAGAACAAGGAGCTGGCTGTTGGAGAACGCCTCCATCTCGACGCTGGACATGCTCGACACCGTCGCGGCCGAGACGGCAATGAAGAACAGATCGATGGCGCCGGGCCGCCTCGTCCCCTCGCCGTCGGCGCGGAACCTGAGCTGCGCGAGGACGAGGTAACCGAGCCAGGAGAGGGCGAGGAAGTACGCGACGTGGACGAGCAGCGAGCCGAGGCGCGGCGATAACCGCCCGACGAGCGTGCGGCGCCACCGCTGTTACATTTGTGTCGAATATATTATGTACGCAAGGGGTTACGTGGACTTGGAGTTATAATTGGTGTGGTTAGGTACGAGTTGTGTAGGAGTCGGACACTTGTATCCTAGGCCTCTTATATACGGAGGGGCACCACACATTGTAACCTATGACTACTTGATAGCAACAGGTACGCAGGGGAGCCGACAGCTTGTGCCGGCGCCTGGGCGGCCGGTGTTGCGGTATCTTGGGGAGGAGCTTCCGTAGTCATGCCCCGAGGATGTAGCCATATCGGTGAACCTCGTTAACAAATATCATGCCTCGGTGTGTCGTCTATGATTTTGCATTAGCGTTTTATTCTAACAAGTGGTATCAGAGCAAGGTTGCGAGAAGGCTATGCGGAAGATCATCCGGAGGTACGAGGATCTTGCTCGACGGGTGCCATGGAACGTCCAATTTGCGCAAGGTGGAGCATGGCGACGATCACGGAGGCGGTCGGTGGTGTCGGACACTTCGGGTAGGAGGCCTGGACCGTTCGATGGGCTGCGGTCGGTAAGGGTCGGCTAGACGTGGCGATCGAACCGGCGTAGTGGCTATTGAAGACGTTGCGGAGGCGACGTATTCGGCTCGCGATCAGACCGGCGACCAGACATGGGGGATGGCCGGATAGATTGGAGTATGAGAGCATCGAGATGATGTGCTCGGTGTAGTACAAAGGCGGCGGCGTGGCACTACGGACGGATTGTGTCGACGACACGGGTGGCCAGGGTATGACACGGCTCGTGCAAGGATTATGCGCGAGGTGGCAATGGTTTCAGCAGGGTTGGCGTACGGTGTGCGCGCGACAGGGCAAGTTACAGATCGCTGGTGAAGAACCAAGATCAGAGGTAGAAGCTATCGTCAAGATTAGCGGCGAGTTTTTCCGAGGTGATCAGATCGAGGGAAGGAAAGCCACGGCAGGGTACGCGGGACGACTGCTTGGCGTACGACAGTTGGTGTCCGCGTGCGGCAGGCTACGCGAGACAGCCGTGCTGGGCACGTGCATCAGCAGAACTCCACGCGGCGTGCAACACGCAAGGAAAGAGTCCAGAAGATTAGCAAGCATGCATGTCGGTTTGGATTTGAAAGAAGGTGTGTACGTGTACGTGGAGCGGTGCTGAACCGTGATGGCAGGACTAGTGCCTGGCCTAGGCATGGAAGGCGCACTGTTGCGTGCGTGTACGGTTCTGGAAATCCTTTGTGTGTGCATATTGGGTCCATGACGGTTGGTTCTAGACTGGGATCAGGGACTCGATGCAGGCCGTGGAATACTTGGACTCGATTTCCGTGTGAGAAAAGGAAAAGCAAGGCTGGGTGTACCAGCAGGTAATAAATGGTTGGGAACGACGAGGCAGCGGACGCACAGAAAACAGTGTGCAGTTTCGGGAATAGGTGGAGCAGCTGGTTTCGGCGGAGAGCAAGTTCATCTGCGCGTCGGCAAGACTTCAGGCTGATTTTCTGAAGGGCGGACAGGGACGTTGTGCTGGTCATATTTCTTGGTAGATTGCGGACGGCGGCGTGGCTTCAGACGAGGAATATGGGATCAGTGATCTTTTTCGTGAGGAAGTCGCAGAGGCAAAGGCTCGGCATGGCGCCGGGATTCACCAGGTTTGATTTGGAGAAATTCGATGGCACGGTAAACTTTGGACTATGGCAGACAAGAGTCAAGGATATTCTGGTGAAGCAGGGAATCTTGAAGGGTTTGCAGGACACGAAGCCGGCCCAGGTTGACAATGATGCGTGGGAGGATATGCAAGTGCAGGCGGCCGCTACCATACGGCTTTGTCTTGCGGATCAGGTCATGTATCATGTCATGGACGAAGATTCTCCTAAGGGAATTTGGGACAAGTTGGCAATCGTTATATGTCCAAGTCAGCGACCAATAAGTTGTATTTGAAGCAAAAGTTTTATGGGCTGAAGATGTAGGAGGGGTCGGATCTTGTGGAGCATGTGAACGCCTTTAATCAATTGGTCACGGATCTAGCGCGTCTGGATGTGAAGATTGAGGATGAGGATAAGGCACTACTTCTTCGTGTTTCGTTGCCACCGTCCTATGAGCATTTGGTCATTACATTGACACATGAAAAGACAACCGTCAATAATGAGGAAGTCACTGCAACGTTGCTTGGGCATGAGTTGAGGAAGCAAAAGAATGCTACAGAGGAGAGTACTCAAGGTTTGGGGTTGGCAGTTAAAGGTTATCAACTCAGGAAGGGACAAGAGGCGGAGAAGAAAAAGAAGAAAAAGGTGCAGTGCTACAGGTGCAAGGATTGGGGACATATAAAGAGGGAATACCTAGAACTAAAGGCACTAGTATAAAAGGGGGTTAAGGTCCAGGCCGGGTCAGCCCATTAGTCCTGGTTCAGTCCAGAACCGGGACCCATGGGGGCATTGGACCCGGTTCGTGAGCCCAGGGGGCCGGCCGGGCCACGTGGGCCATTGCTCCCGGTTCGTCTGGAACTTTTGGTCCCGGTTGATGGGACGAACCGGGACCAATGAGTCTGGCTCCTGCCCCACAACCATTGGTCCCGGTTGGTGGCTTGAATCAGGACCAAAGGCTCCCCTTTAGTCCCGGTTCATGCCACCAACCGGGGCTAAAGGGTTGGTCCTCATTGCGGTCAGAGTTTAGTCCCACCTCGCCAACCGAAGGGCGCTCACACCGGTTTATAACCCCGTCCCTCTCTGCTTTGTTGAGCTCCTCTCAAAGTGAAAATAGTTGCCCCTACAGGGAATTTGACCTAAATTCATAGTGAATTTCTCTGAAATTCATAGAAATGTATTATGAATTTAGGTTGAATTTTCTCTATAGGTGCATCTATGTTCATTTTTTAGTAAAGTTAATCACAAACTTGTGATTCACACAAATTTCAGAGAATTCAAATTTTAACTATTCAAATTTGAAAACTAATGGCACTAACATAAAGTTTATAATTTTTCTAAAACTAATGGCACCAACAGAAAGTTTATAATTTTGCTGACCTAAAAGCAAAAAGAATTAAAAATTAAACCAAAAAACAAAAGAAAATAATTAATGGAAAAAACAAAACAAAAAACTAAAAAAACTATTTTTATAGTAAAGTTAATCACAAACTTGTGATTCACACAAATTTCAAAGAATTCAAATTTTAACTATTCAAATTTGAAAACTAATGGCACTAACAGAAAGTTTATAATTTTTCTAAAATTAATGGCACTAACAGAAAGTTTATAATTTTTCTAAAATTAATGGCACTAACAAAAAGTTTATAATTTTTCTAAAACTAAAGGCAAAAAGAATTAAAAACGCAAAAAACAAAAGAAAATAAATAATGCAAAAAACAAAACAGAAAATGGGGAAAACTATTTTTATAGTAAAGTAAATCACAAACTTGTGATTCACACAAATTTCAATGAATTCAAATTTTAACTATTCAAATTTTAACTATTCAAATTTAAAAACTAATGGCACTAACAGAAAGTTTATAATTTTGCTGACCTAAAAGCAAAATGAATTAAAATTTAAAGCAAAAAACAAAAGAAAATAAATAATGCAGAAAACAAAACAAAAAAACTGGAAAAAAATAAAAATAGCAACAATAAGTATTTTGTTGTAAGTAGAAACAAAATAAAATAAATAAAGCATCAAATAAAACAAAAAACAAAAAAAGTGCCGCCTACTAGGCCCCCACGGCCTGAATACGACTAGAAACCTTTCCATGGGCCAGGATCCAGGCCCGCAGGAGGCCCAGTAGGCCCAAAGACACATAGTGACAGATTAGGCCTGAAAGCCTACAGTTGAGAGGAGCTTGAGAGGGTGGGCGCAACAGCGCTTGTAAACCACTAGGTGGGACTAAACTTTTGGGCGCGGGGCAGCACAAGGCCTTTGGTCCCGGTTTGTGGGACAAACTGGGACCAAAGGTGGGTATTGGTCCGGGTTTGTGCCACGAGCCGGGACCAATGGCCGCCGCTTCCCGCCCTTTGGGCTGCTGAAAAGAGGCCTTTGGTCCCGGTTGGTGGCACCAACCGGGACTAAAGGGGGACATTGGTCCCGGTTTGTGCCACGAACCGGGACCAATGGCTTTGCTATATAAGCAAAGACTTAGCGTTTTTCATTTCATCCCTGCAGTTGCCCGTGCCGACGATGCCGCCAGGCTGCCTGATTCACACCCCGCCGACGCCGTCGCCTCCCCCGTCGCCGCCCGCGCCCCGCGCCGTCACCACCCCGCGCCGTCCCGACGCCGTCGCCGCGCACCACCCCGCGCCGTCGCGGTCACCTCCCCGCGCCGCCCCAACGCCGTCGCCGCCCCGCGTCGCGCCCCGACGCCGTCGCCGCCCCGCCTCTGCCTCGCCGTCGTCTCTGCCCCGCTGTAGCCTCTGCCTCGCCGCGCCCCAGCTGCCCCGCGCCACCGTCGCCTCTGCCTCGCTTTGGTCAGGGCCGGCACCGCCCCCCTCTTCCCCCTGTTTTTTTGCAAATATATAGATGTTTTTCCTGATTATATGTATATGTATGAGTATATATATGTGTGTATATCTGTTTATATGTCCTTTTTTTAGATTTTTTGTTTTTTGCATTTTTCTAAAAATGTATATATGTGTGTATATATGTTCTCTGTGTATATATATATATATGTTCATGTATATATGCAAAAGATAGATTTACATAAAAATAGTTTTTTTATGTTCATAGATTTATTTGGTGATATTGATTATTGTAAATATGCAAATGTTTGTATATTCATATGAACAATGAATTAGGCAAAACCTTCACTTTTTTCTAAAATTTTTATTTGAACATTAAAAAAACAAGCAATACTACTTCATGTATTTTTAAGAAGGAAGAAGAAGAAAAAGAATGAGAGGAAAAAATAAATAAGAAGAGGAAGAAAGGAGAAGAAGAGAGGAGAGGAAGAAGAGGAGAAATAAATAAGAAGAAGAAAAAAAAGGAAAAGAAGAGCAGAAGAAGAAAGGAATAGAGGAGAAGAAGAGAAAATAGAGAAAGATCTATTTTTCTCTATTTTCTCTTCTTCTCCTCCTCTTTTTTTTCTTCGATCTTCTCCTCTTTTTTTATCTTCGATATACCCCCTTCCAATAATATTATTTTCCCATGTACGTATGTCTTGTCGATATAAACTCCCGACTTCAACACGTGGGGGGTGGGGTCGATATACCCCCTCCCGATAACTTCAACACGAGGGGGGTCGATATACCCCCTCCCCGATAACTTCAACACGAGGGGGGGTCGATATACCCCCTCCCGATAACTTCAACACGTGGGGGGTCGATATACCCCCTCCTGATAACTTCAACACGTGGGGGGGTCGATATACCCCCTCCCAGATAACTTCAACACGTGGGGGGGGGTCGATATACCCCCTCCCGATAACTTCAACACGAGGAGGGTCGATATACCCCCTCCCGATAACTTCAACACGTGGGGGGTCGATATACCCCCTCCCGATAACTTCAACACGTGGGGGGTCGATATACCCCCTCCTTGAAGCGTTCTCGAGGCCACCCCTAACCCTAGAGAAGCAGCGTCGAGGCCACTAATTAATATGATTCCTTATTGTGATTAGCTAGCTAGTTCTACGTTTGCCACTAATATATCCATCTGTCATGTTTGAATAATAATTGCCATGTTGTAAATATTTGTAGAAACTATGGACACCGCCCGAGATGAAGCAAAAGAAGCGTTGTTGAGGGACATAATCGCACGAGGAAGTGATGCCGTCTGCTCGTTGTTTCTCAACGACACCGATGGTCTGGAAGGTGAGGGTGAAGAAGCAGCTGGCTATGATTATGATGGCTCCGGTGACCCAATGCTGGTGCAAGAAGGAGACCGTGAGGACGGCTCCGGTGACCCAATGCCGGTGCAAGAAGGAGACCGTGAGGACGGCTCCGGTGACCGAACCGAGTCCGGCCAGGTATATATATTAGTTAAGCCTATGCTGACTTGCTAATTGATGCATTCATTGTTTTGGTATTTACACATATTAATTAACTCTCGTCTTTGTTCTTTTCTCTAGCCCTCTGGATCGAGCACAACTTCGGTAAAGAGACGAGGCCTGAAGAAAAAGTTGAGCTCGGATGAAAGGTTTGAGATCATAGAAATCGCGCGCGACGGCTAACCGATTGAACCCATCCGGACAAAGAACGCATTTGTTGCTCAGTGCGGGGTTTTGGTTAGGGACAAGATCCCGATCAGCATCCAGCAATGGTGAAAACCGGGTAAAGAAGACCCTGAGGTGTCTTATGTCAATGATATGCAGAAAAATGATCTTTGGACTGAGCTGAAGTCAAATTTCACCCTACCGCCAGAGGATGATCCGGAGAAGCCAGTTAAAGAGCAATTAATCAAGTCTTTTGCTCTTAAGAAGATGGCAGACCTATCCAGGAGGTGGAAGAAAGACCTGAATAGGTTTGTCGATAAAAAGAGACACCAGAATTCAAGGGCAAATATGAGAAGATCAGAGATGACTGGCCCGCATTTGTGGCCCACAAGACATCCGAAAAGAGTAAGAAGATGTTGGCAGCAAACAAGCAAAATGCTGCGAAGAAGAAGCTTCACCATCGCACGGGGTCAGGTGGCTACCTCGTAGCCCGGCCTAAGTGGGACAAGGCTGAGAATGATCTGCTTGAAAAAGGGATCGAACCAGAGACAATGAACTGGCCAGACCATTGCCGGACTTGGTTATTCGGGGCTGGCGGAACCTTGGACCCTGTATCAGGGAAGTGCATTTGGACGGACGAGCAATTGGAAATACCAGTCATGAGGCTTCAGCACTATATCGATGCAGCGTAGCAAGGGACGTTCGTTCCAGACAGAGAGAACGACGAGCTCACAATGGCCCTCGGGAATCCTGTGCACCCTGGACGGACACGAGGCACGCCAGGCTCCGTTTCATGGAAGGCTGGGTTTCTGGACGCAGGCGGTTACAAATGCCATGAGAGGAGGAAGAAAGTGCAGCAGACCCAACTGCAGGCGCTGCACGCAAGGGTACAAGCGATAGAGGAACGAGAAGCAAATCGCAGCAAACGAACTGTCGAAGCTTCCCCCGAAGCTACCCCGCCATCTCAGCGGAGAAGCAGCGTGGCTTCCACCGAGCTGCTTCAGCTGGAGCATGTCTTGACGGCTCTTGCCAGCTATCCCGTGGATGCTATCACGGAGTCTCAAAATTGCCACCTTATGACGCAATGGATTAATATGAAGGTCAAGGCGGCTGTTGGCTCTGTTTTTCCTACTGAACCCGGTGCAACTTTTCACTGCCGGCCGATTCCAGAAGGATATGCTAGGGTGATGGTGGATGAAATAACAGAGGGATTTGAGGACCTCCAGCTTGACCACCCTACCGGTGAGGGGGAGACTCGGCTGGGTTCTGCTCTGAAGACTCCATGCCTATGGCGGAAGGAGCTCATCAACCTTCCGAACTGGACGCCTCCGCCTCCTCCTCCTCCTCCGGCGAGTCAGGACACTCCGCCTCCTCCACCGCCTCCTCCTCTGGCGAGTGACGATCACGGCACTCGATCGCTCCTTCTCCGGCGCATGGCGGCACTCCGCCTCCTTCTCCGCCTGCGCCGGCGCGCCCGAGCAGCCAGCCTCCTCCTTCTCCGCCTCGTCAGCAAGGGCGGAAGAGACCCGCCGCCGCTCCGGCTTCTCCGGCGCGTTGTAGTCCTTCTCCTCCGCCTCGTAAGCAAGGAAAGAAGACAGCCGCTCCGTCTGCTCTGCCGGCGTCTAGCAGTATAGCCAGGGGCGGGAGGAAATACAGATTCGGTCCTTCTCTGAAGACTCCAGAGAAGTTACCATACAAGATGACCCCGAAGGAGAACGCAAAGATCGCGCGAACCGAAGTGAAGGACTGGTTTCAAGGGTTGAAAGCACAGAGACATCCACCTCCGGAGGAGAAGGTAGATCCGGCGAAAGCGAAGCCCACTCTGGCTGCCCTGAGAAAACCACCCAAGTCTCCGCCGAAAGGCAACTATGAGCACATTATTGGAAAGGCATTTGTCGGAGCGGAGCGGTCGGGAAGTACTGTCAATGATCAAAGGATGAAAGAACGACGAGCTGGGAAACAAATTGCCCATCTCAGCGAACAAGCGAACCAATCGTGCCCCCAGCTCAAGGTGCCTAGCGACAACGTCGCTAAGGATCCCAGGATGGTGCCCAGTTATAGCAATCTTGGAGATTACCTGCCCGACGATGTAAATTATGATTTCTTGGAGGTGGAGGTTGTACACAGATTCGAGTACGGGAACCCTCTCGTCAATGATGAAAGATCTCTATCAACGATGATGCGAAGATTGCATGATTGGTACATGAAAACCTGCAGAGAGTCTGGGGGAAGGAATACGTTGACGCTGAGAGTTAGAGAGGGGCATGACCTCATTGGAATTGAACTGTTGAATTATCCGTTTGAGGAGTTCTTCCAGTTTTTCAATCAAAGGGCCCTCGATAAAGCAATGGTCACCTGGTACTGTCTATAAGTACTACTACTTCTATCATTAAGTCTCTCTATATAGGTCAGCTCTTTCAGTGCATATATTTGTAATTATCCTCACTATATTATGCAGATTGAAGATCGCCAAATTGAAAAAAAGACAAGTGGGTGATATTGGGTTCATTAACACAAATCTCATAGATGCATATACGGTTGAATTTTAGGCCAAAGAGACCGAGGCCAACTTGCTATGATCGTTGGTAATAAATGAAAAAAAAGATATACTACTCTTTCCTTATAACTTCACGTGAGTGTTACTGTCTTGTGCATATTCGGTTTCCCTTATATATTAGTCCAGATTATAGTAATGTAATTGATGAGTTATGCATGCGTGCGCAGTTTCCACTATATTCTCATAGAGATTAAGCTTGAGGAGGGATTAGTACCCGCCTTAGACTCGAGACGAAAAGATCCCCAAGAGTATGCGGACATGACTATAATCCTCGAGAAGTCAGTTAAATCGATCATTATCCATCATATCAGCAACTTTGTTCATTTCCTGATATCAAGTAATTGTTTTATTTGTCTGGCAAGGTTTGGAGACAGTTCACCAGAAAAGCTCCGGGACTGCCAAAGAAGCTGCAATTTAGATACCCGAAAGTAAGTACTATAGTACCATGTTCCACGCGTTTCCTAGTGATTCAAGCGCTAGTTTCATCAATACCATTTGGCATGCTTGCTTATCAGTTTGATTGACCTCTATTTCTTGTAAAGTGGTTGTGGCAGGATCAAGGGAATGATTTTTGTGGATACTACGTTTGCGAGTCCATCCGCCACACGACCTGTGAACGGGGCGGGTACTCTGACGAACAATATGAAGTGCGTAAGCAATAATATTCACAATTTTAGTTTATTACCATTATTTGTGTTGAGTTTCATTTATTCATATATATATGTATTGACCCCCTTCTTCAAATTAGATGTTTCGGATGCGAGATGAACTCCTAGCACAAGATCGTATGCGAGCAATTCAAGAGGAATTGGCAGCATTCTTCCTGGACCACGTGATCACTGAAGACGGAGAATACTATGTGGATCCTGTGTTCATAAATAATTAGGAGATTATATTGTAAGAGATAATTATTGTATATATGTAGCCGGTAGTGTCGGATAGATATACGATAACTTGTTGTTCGACCAATCTCTCGGAGAAGGAGAGGTGGTCGATATCACTTCTCTCTGTATGCATATATGTTCATGACGATCTTCTGTTTCCTTCGTTTGCTTACTAGTTAGCTAGCGTGTCTAGTCCTCTCTATATACGTATGTATAGTACGTAGCGTCGACCAAGCACGGACATAAGAGAGGACACTTCTCTCTATTAATTAGCTGGCTAACACAATATATGAAACACCTAAATTAACCCCCCAAAACCCCCAACCCCCCTTTAAAAAAACAAAAACCACAGCCACAGAAATGCTGACGCGTGGATGCCTATTGGTCCCGGTTGGTGCCACCAACGGGGACCAAAGGCCCTCCTACCTGGGCTCGTCGCACAGGCCACGTGGAGGCCCATCTGTCCCGTTCTGGATTGAACCGGGACTAAAGGGCTAGGGCATTAGTAACGACCCTTTAGTCCCGGTTCAGGAACCGGGACAAAAGACCCTTACCAACCGGGACAAATGGGCCATTTTCTACTAGTGAGGGTGGGGCAAGTGCTAATGCGGCTACTCGTGGTGATGACTCGGACAGCAGTAGTGATGTTCTCGTAGTATCAAACATGCGGTCAACAAAAACTGAAGCGTGGATGTTGGATTCAGCTTGCTCTTTTCATGCGACGCCCTGTCAACAGGGAGTGGTTCTCTTCGTACAAGTCTAGTGAGTTTGGTTTAGCCTATGTGGGCGATGACACAGGTTATCGTGTTGCTGGAGTAGGTGACATCAAAATCAAGATGTTTGACGGAGTTCAGCGGATGCTTCGGGGAGTCAAGCATGTGCCAGGGCTAAGGAGGAATCTAATTTCGCTTGGTGTTCTTCATGATGGTGGTATGGAATTCCGTTGTGACCGGGATACGAAGACCATGAAAATCATGGAAGATGGGGTGAGATGATAGGAGAGAGGACGGCTTCACATCTTTACAAGTTGCAATGGAGCACTATTGCAGATGGAGCCATGGGGAGTGGAGCTGCAAGAGTAGCAGTGGAGTCTCACGGTGGCGGCAGGTCTGGCCCGCCGGATAGCTCTCAGTAAGCTACAAAGGAGACAACCCAAGTCCGGAGTACATGGAGGTTCAAGCATGGATGACTTCTAAGTGGTGGAGAATATTCGTCAAGGTGGAGTTTGTTATATTTGTGTCGAATATATTATGTACGCAAGGGGTTACGTGGACTTGGAGTTATAATTGGTGTGGTTAGGTACGAGTTGTGTAGGAGTCGGACACTTGTATCCTAGGCCTCTTATGTACGGAGGGGCACCACACGTTGTAACCTATGACGACTTGATAGCAACAGGTACGCAGAGGAGCCGACGGCTTGTGCCGGCGCCCGGGCGGCCGGTGTTGCGGTATCTTGGGGAGGAGCGCCTATAGTCATCCCGGGGGTGTAGCCATATCGGTGAACCTCGTTAACAAATATCGTGCCTCGGTGTGTCGTCTATAATCTTGCATTAGCGTTGAACCTCATTAACTAATATCGTGCCTCGGTGTATCGTCTATGATCTTGCATTAGCGTTTTATTCTAACAACCGCGCCACGCGCTCCTTGACGTGGTGCTGCGCGTATGAGCCGGAGAGCGAGCGCATGAGGGACATTACATTGTTGAGCGCGGCCGTCGAGCGCCGCCGCGTGTGCTATAACAGCTCGCAGACCTTACGATGAGCTCCGGCCATGTTTGATGTACTATTATTGTCTGAGTATGTATGTGTGGACGTGTTGGGACTTGGGGTATGTGCATGCATGCACTCCGTCTGCGTACTGTGTGTGAGAGCTAAAGAGTACCACGCCTAAATATATGGCCAACCACGAACCGTGCAGTGTTGGGTACTGTTTTTGTTTATTTATTTATTTTCAGATGGGTATTGTTTTTGTTTATGTTGGTTTGGTAAACGGGGCGTCGATCCGTTGGCTGGGCAGCTGAGGTTGCTGTCAGCCCACCCGAGTTCGAGTCCCGGCACGGACGCGTGGTGCTCACGGAGTGTCTCCTATAAAGAAAAGCCAACGAGGGTTAGCCCTTGGGTTGGTCTCATTTTCTTTTTAAACAAGTGCGTGCGACACATGGCCTAACCTTTTTTTTACCGTATGAGGCATGGAAACTCTCTAG
The DNA here is from genome assembly GCA_032464435.1 of Aegilops umbellulata. Taxonomy (NCBI): domain Eukaryota; kingdom Viridiplantae; phylum Streptophyta; class Magnoliopsida; order Poales; family Poaceae; genus Aegilops; species Aegilops umbellulata. Next base: position 472,686,068 of record CP136055.1, on the reverse strand, counting down.
GTTAGTTTTATGCGCTTAGGGTCGATTAGGTCATGTATAATGGTGCTATTTCGCAGTGTCTTGAATGATAAATGATGAGATTGATGGAAGAGAAACCATGATATAAATATTTTGTCTTATTCTAATTAAAAATGATCTCTTAACAACAAATCTCTCATCATATTTTTAGGTCTTATTTGGTTTCAGGAATTTTGTAAGAACTTTAAAGAATAGGAATGTTATACTAAAAGTATTCTTTCGGGCTCTTTGGTTGTAGGAGTTGATTTCCTATTCCTATGTAGGACAGGAATCAATCATTCATATTTCAAAAGAAAAAACATTAGCATAGACCAATTGAAAAAGTTCCTATCCTATGAATCAAATGGTATATCTTTCCCTATAGAAAATGACATACATGTCATTTCACTTCCTATAACTTTCATATTTCCATTATATTTTTATCGTATGAACCAAAGTAGACCTTAGATATATCTACTAGTTACAAAGATAATACTAAGAGACAACCCATTGCACATCATTTTTTTACTATTTAGATTAAGATAATATTATCTTCTTAACCATGGTATATGCCCTAAGTCAGCAATCTTTACGAGCCATATGATTTTCATCAGCCATTCTTTTTTGTGATGTTGCGGTGCATGCATGCTACAGAAAAAACACATATTTGCTACAGTATTGAAATGCCTCATATGCAGCAAAACCATTTTACATCCAATATTTCAGAAGACAGAAGTCCACTTTACATCCGAACTTTTTGGTTTGTCTAAGATTCAACCACGTATCTAGAACCGACTAAGATTCAACCCCCAACTCTCAAAAACTGGCCAGGATCAAACCCTTCCCTTCCCTGATTCTAGTATTCGCACAAGAGGCCGAATTTGACCCCCTTGACCATCCTGTCAGCATGCCCAATCAGCAGCCACGTCAAATAAATGACAAATTTTGTCCAGCACAGGTTTCCAAAAAAATAATGTCAGAAAAATAGAACTATCCATAAAATTATGAAATAAGTCCATGATATCAAGAATAATATATTGATCATTCCTGGAAATTTTGAGATATTTGTGCAAGGCAACTTTAAAAATAGAGTGAAATTTCATTTGCTGCCATTTATGGCCAAATTTTGTTAAAACATTAAAGTCTCCAGAAATTTGACATAATTCTTTAAAATCAAGGATAATATATTGATCATTCTGGGAAAGTTTCGGATATTTTTCCCAAAAGATTTAAAAATGCTATCAAATTAAATTTCCTGCCCTTTTTGGCAAAATTTTGTCAAAAACAATCCCATAAATACTTTAAATAATTCTGTAAAATCAAGGATAATATATTGATCATTCTGGATAAGTTTTGGAATATTTTACAAAATGTAATTAAAAATACTATGAAATTACCTTTTTGCCCTTTTGGCCAAAGTTTATTAAAACTGGAGTCTCTGAAAACATTCAAAAATATCTTTAAAACCAAGGAGAGTATAATGATCCCCCACGCCCGGCGCCTGCGCAGCAAGAGCGGAGCTGCCAAGAGATCCCACGTCCCCGAGAAGGTGCTCGCGCGCTCCCAGCGCCGGCACGCCAAGATCGCGTCCCAGCGCCTACACGACAAGACCTCGCGCTGCACCCAGCGGCGACGCGTGGTGACCCGCAAGAGCAGATCCAGCACCAACAGAGGGCGCCGGTGGCCACAGCGGGTTGCCTCGCCTTCACCCCCGAGCTGCGTGGCATCACATGGCTAGGCAAGTTCAAGCCTGACCTCCCTCCTCGCTACGACGGCATGACGGACCCCGCGGAGTTCCTGCAGCTCTACGAGCTGGGCATTGTAGCCGCCAACGGAGACGAAAAGGTCATGGCGAACTGGTTTCCCATGGCGCTCAAGGACGGCGCTCGCACCTGGCTCCTGAACCTGGCTCCCGGCATGATCTCCTCCTGGAGCGAGATGTGCACCCGCTTCATCGCCAACTTCCAGGGCACCCGCGACCAGCCCCCGACCGTGAGCGACCTGCGCCGCATCAAGCAACAGCTAGGAGAAACCTTGCAGAAGTACATCCAGCGCTTCAACTACGCTCGCCTCAAGATCCCCAAGGTGATTGAGGAAGCTATCATCTCAGCCTTCTCCGACGGCGTGCGCGACGTCAAGATGAAGGAAGAGCTAGCAATCCATGAAGACCTGTGTGCATCCCTGGAGCTGTTCAATTTATCGACCAAGTGCGCCAGGGCTGAGGAAGGGCGTCTCTCCCTCCTCGAGCTTCTGGCAGCCGACCCGGAAGAAAAGAAGCTCATGGCCAAAGATGTGAAGCGCAAGGGGGCTGTCGTGCTAGCGGCCGAACCAGACACCCAGCGAGGCAGGGATCAGCCTGAGTCATCCAAGGGCGGACGGTACTGCGTGTACCACGACCTCCAGACCCACAACACCAACGAATGTCAAGAGCTCAGAGCCGTGCGAGATGGGCGAATCGGCCGACGCCCAGAGCGTAACGATAGGGGCTATGGCCGAGGAGGAGGAAGAGGCGGCGGACGATGGGAAGACCGTGGCCCTCGCCAGGGATGGCGTGACCGCCCTTGCGAGGACCGCTGGCAGGACCAGCCTCGCGAGGGAGGCTGGAGGGACCAGCTTCGTGAGGACCGCCCGCACGGCAACGCAGGCCTCCCTCCTCTGCCGCCACCACCAAGGAGGAACGAAGACCTACATCAAGACGATGGGGCTGGGGGCTTCCAGCAGCTGCGCGCAATCGCTTGCATCTTGGGCGGCGCCCAGGCCCCAGCATCGCAGCGCATCTTCAAGCAGTTTGCTCGCGAGGTGAATGCAGTCCTCCCAAAGCTTGAGGCTGCACGCCCTCTCAGGTGGTCTACATGCGCTATCACATTCAGCTCAGCGGATCATCTCAAGTGCGCGGCAATGGCCGGAGTCCTCCCGATGGTTTGCTCCCCAGTCATCAGCAATGTGCAGGTCACCAGGACCCTCATCGATGGCGGCGCAGGACTCAACGTCCTGTCCGTCGAAACATTCGCAATCTCCAAGTGCCGTACGATCAGTTTCAGCCAACCAAGCCTTTCTCAGGAGTCACCGATGGTTCCACTGTTCCAATAGGGCAGGTGCGCCTTCCAGTCACCTTCGGACAGCACAACAACTACCGCACCGAGCTCATCGACTATGACGTCGCTCACATCCACCTGCCATACAACGCCATCCTCGGGTACCCAGCCCTAGCCAAGTTTATGGCAGTGACTCACCATGGTTACAATGACCTCAAGATGCCAGGAAGCGGTGGAGTGATCACCGTGCCCTGTGAAGAAAGAGACGCAGTGTGTTCACTTGAGCGTGCGTTCCAAGCCGTAGCAATCAAAGACCCAGATCTCAGGAGCGGGAAGCTTCCCGAGGCGACCCCAAGAAGAAGAAGACCTCACCTGGCCCAAGCCACAAGGAAGTATGCACCTCCGGAGGTATCGCGTCAGGATTCGTGCCCGATAAGGGGGCGCCACCCTCTCACGCATAGGAAGGCGCGCCCGGCGCCCTCCTCAGGCAGGGCTCGGGGCTCTTTCTTGGAGAGCCACCGACTTTGCCGAGGTCGCGAGGGAGGCGCTCGGGCACCACTTAGAGGGGTGCTTTCAAGCACGCTTCCCTCAGGAAGATACAAGTCAAGGAAGACCAAACCCTCAGGAGTTCGTCGCAAGAAACACCCAAGAGCTACAGGAGTCAAGAGTCATGCGCGGCAGCCGCCGCTTACCTGCCGCAGCCCCACATCCAGGCGAGGATGGTGGGCTGCGCGCCTGCATCGTCGTCCCGGGGCTCAACCGAGCCGCGTCTCAGGAGCGCCTCTGGCCTTCGCGCGTAGGGTGTTGTGAGGGGCCACCTCACAGCTACGTTCACATGCCCTTTGGCCTGCCGAGCGCGGTCGCCGCACACCAGCGCCTGTTGAGGAGCATTCTAGAGGCTCAAGAGGTCAGGCACCGCGCGGACTTGGCGGAGGTGGCGATGGTCCCCGAAAGCCTGCAAGAGCCACCAGAGCCTCCCGAGGCCCCTAGGCCTGGGGCTCATGAGGGCCGACGTCTTCACCACGCATCGCTCACTTCCTCAGCATCACTTCATCTTCAATAGCATCAGGTAACATCTTTCAGAGTTCTACTTTCAGCTGGGAGCGCCCACAGGGCCGCACCATTCCCAGGCCGCGTGGGTCTACCCCTGCGGCATGTATCCGTTTTTGTTATGTTCTTTACTTACCATGTTGGGGGCGCCCCTCGGGCTGCACCATCCCCACGCCGCTCGGGCCCGACCCAGTGGCGGTTGCTTTTCTAGCATTTACCTTAGGATGAAATTGTTCTTTCACGCTTAATCTGATTCCCATAATTATCACCTATTGCTTATCGTCATGCAAAGAACTTGCACGTTAAAAGGGGGGCGCCTGAGCATCGCGACTCACGGGCTCTTACTGGCTCTCCAGCCCTCACCCCCTGGCCTTGAACCACGGCATCGCGACCTGTCATACTAGCGGTGGCTGAGCTTGCTCGAGGGCCGGGACCTGAGGACGTAGAGCATTTGCATTCTAACAACCCTGCAGGAACACACCAATTGATAAAGGCCCAGAACCAGGTGCAACCCGCCTCGAGGCAGGGCCTTGTGAGTCCCGTGTTGGTTCACGGGTGCCCAGATACACCTCTCCTAGCCCTACTGTGCCGGCCACGTGTCAGGGCGGGGATGTACACGCCCCCGGGGCTCCTCCCGGAGGAGAGCCCCCTCCCACGCACCAGTGGAAGCACCATGCTCCGCGCTGGCTGACGACCCTGCCGAGGAGCGGCTATGCCCGTACGCATACGGAAGCGCTATGCTCCACGCTGGTGATAAACAACTGAGGGCGGCCCATGGACGTACCAACCTCAGGGAACCCAAATCTCAGTGTCCGGCACCATCGCAATGCCTCCCCTCGAGAGCGCCGCGCGAGGGGGCTGGACACGGGGGCTACGCCCGAGCCTCGCCCGAGCGCACACCACCCAGCTAGGTCCCTTGGACCTGGTCGTCGCGCGCCACTCCCCGAGCAGAGCCAAGGTACGAAACTCGTTTGAGCGTCAAGGGGGACTCCTGAGCATCGTGACTCAGGAGCTTAACTGGTCACGTAGCCCCTCACTCCTTAGTCCCATCCTTGGTTTCCGGTCGGGGCTAATGCTGGGTGAGGTACGCGCGGGGCCGGGCCCTGCCGACGTAGAACGGCCAATCCACTCCTCGCCTCCCCCTTCCCTACTTGTTGCTCGCGCGTCAAGGGGGACTCCTGAGCATCGCGACTCAGGAGCCTAACTTGCCACGTAGCCTCTCACTCATTAGTCCCGTCCTTGGTTTCCGGTCGGGGCTAACGATGGGTGAGGTACGCGCGGGGCCGGGCCCTGCCGACGTAGAGCGCAAGCAAGTAGGAAAGGAAAATGCAAATTCCAGGAAAGTCAAAGCAAATATTACAAGCCACAAGATTGTTCCACAACGACAAACACAAGTTTAAACGCCTCCGTGAGGCATGGTGCATGTGCAGGAATAAAACAGGATGGAAGTCGCGAAGTGATCATTCCCCAGTAACACCGTCACCGGTGGTGGAGTCACGCTAGATGGCTTCGCCCCTCGAGGTCGCAAGGCCGGCGGCACCACGCCCGGGCAGGACGCTGGGGGAGCGGAACTTCCCCAGCAAAACCTCGGCTCGGCCTTTCACGGCCTCAGCGGCAGCAGCGGCACGGTCGCCGCTCACGGGCTCCAGCAGGCTGTCGAAGTCAACGTTGGGGTCGCGCAGGTAGACATGGCTGAGGACATGCGTCAGCGCCGCAGAAGACAGGGCACGCGCCTCGGCCTCGACCGTGGGGCCAAGGCCGTCTGCGACGTTCTCAAGCGCATCAACCAGGAAGGGGAGCAGCTTGGCGGGGCCGTCCTCCGCACCAGCCAACGGCTCCTCCAGGCCGCTCTCATACAGCGTCTTCAGTATGCCACGAGCCCTCTTCTCTAGCTTCACGAAGGCCACCCGGTCCTCCGTCGGGACCTTCGCCTTGGCATCTAGCTCGGTCCTCTCCGCCTTCAACGACCGCTCCAGCGTCTCCAGTCGGCTATGGCGGTCATCGAGCTTGGCATCCCAGTCCTTGGCGGCGGCCTCCCTGGCCTTCATCTCCTCCTCCCTCTCCTGGCGGCTGTGCACCTCCTTGGCGAGCTCTTCGCGCAGGCCCTGCAGCTCGGTCTCAAGCATCTTGCAGCGGCCCTGGGCAGTTGCAGCGTCGCCCAAGGCAGCGTCGCAAGCGGACTTGGCTTGGTTAGCGGCCCGCTTCTCCTCGCCGGAGGACGACACGGCCTGGCTCCGCACCACTCAGACGGAGGCAGCAGAACGGGCCCAGCCAGAGGCCAACTCCAGGCGCCCGGCCACCAGGCGAGGGTCCGCGCTCTGGAGATCCTCCCGCAGTTGGCTCGGCTCATTGGCAACCTGGTCCAGGACGGCGGCGGAGGGAGAAAAAGAGACAAGAACCTATGGAACAGGCGGAGAAGATGGCAGCGTGACCACGGCTTGGCCGGAAGGGACCTCCTGAGCCTTGGCCGCCGCGGCTGCAGCGTCGGGCACAGTCGACTCCAGGTCCAGCGTAGCCACGGGGGCTGACTCCTCTCCGGGGTGCCCCGGTTGGCCTCGCGAGGGCGGCTGGGCCAGAGAGTCGCGGGCCTCGCCGTCCTCTCCCCCAGCAGCCGAAGGCGTCGCCCAGGCGGACGGATTCGCCCCAAGCGGGGCCGCAGAAGCATTTTTCAACCTCTTGGCCGCAGGTGGCGGCTTGGTAAAAGAGCGCAAACGTCAAGCCTCAGCGGCAGAAACCAAGCAGAGCACAAATCAAGCACTTACTGGACGTCGTCCGTGGACTCAAGCAACCTCCGGCCAAACTTGAAGCCCAAGAGCCTGCAGCGGGGGTCAGCCTTGGGGGGCCCGGAGGCAGAAGGCGCGTCAGGAGGGATGGAGCTGGTCTTGGACCCCCCAGGGACAAGAGCAGACCCTGGGGGAACCAGGCTCGATCTGCCCTTCCTCGTGACCGAGGAAGAGCCCTCCCCTCCTCGCCTGGCGCTGGCCTCGTCGTCGTCCGGCATGGAGCGGAGGGCCTGGGACCTGCGCTGAGGGAAGGACTCCCCCCAATCCTCGCCGGTCTCCTCCGAGTCAGACGCTTCCTCCTCCGCCTCTTCTTCCCCTTTCCCCCGAGCTGCCGGAGGACAAGTTCACCATCGCCTAGAACCGCCAGACCTTCGGGAGCTGCCGCAGGCACCAGCCCCTCGCCGTTGAAGGTGGGCATGGCGTTCACCACCTACTCCCAGTCGTCATGAAAGAACAGGGGGACGGGGGCGCCCACCGAGCTCGCCACGTCTCCCCCAACAAAGCAATGAAGGGTCGCAGCCAGATCCTCATCGGTCAGGGCCTCGGAGCTCAGGCGCAGGGCGGCGTCAGCCCCTCCAGGCCTCCACAGTGGGAGCGAGTTCTCCTGGAGCGGAGCCACCCAATGCTCCAAGAACTCCCTTAGGAGCGTGGCCCCAGTCAGCGTCGCCGCCCCCAAGTTGCTTGGCCTCAGGTCCGTGTTCATCCTCCACAACACCGCCTTCGCGCGAGGGTCGACGAGCTCCGCGCGGGACCATGCGTCAACGGACTTAGGATGCCCCGTGGGCAATACCAGACGAGGGTGGAGGCGCCCGACATCTATCATGACCCACTTGCTCCGGTAGCCCTCGATCCTCTTCCCAGGCTTCGAGATGGCATTGGAGCTGGAGTATGCAATGAAGCTCGTGCATGCAGAGACCTGAGCGCTAGAAACCCAGAGGGAGAAAAAGTGACGCAGCAAGGCCACCGAGGGATTCACACCAACATGAGCCTCGCAATAGTAGGCAAAAATCGCCAGGAGAAGGACATAGTTGGGGTGGAGATGCAGAGCCTGCAAGTTGTACTGGCGAAGAACGGCATGGAAGAACTCAATGAAAGGAGGCACCAGACCGGTGACGATGGCGCTTATGAAGAACGGGTAGAAGGTGCTTCCCTTGCCCTCAGGCTGGTCGGAGCCGACCTTGAGCGCAGTCGCCCCCTCTCTGCCCTGCGCTACCGTCATCAGGCGCACGAGGGCGAGGTTCTTCTCCGAAAAATTCGGGGAATCCAAGGCCGACGAGTACCAAGCATCAATCGGGGACTTGCGAGGCGCCATGGCGTGCTGGATGCGAAGGATTGAGACGGATCTGGAGGATTTCGGGAGCAAGAGGAAGGAGAGCGAGAAAGGGGATCTAGGGCAAGATGGACGAGAGCAGGGCAAGTAAGCCTGGCCCAGGCACCCCCCTTTTTTGTCAGTCATGCAGTCGCCGAGGCGTCGTGGGGAAGCGCAGTCGCCCGCGTTCAATCAACCGCCACGCGGCGCCCAAGGCCGCAGGCTGTTAGGGCCCGCGGCGCTTCGCGCTTGCCCCTTTGCTTCTCTGCTAAGCCAAGCCCACGCACGCCTTGGGCCCGGGGGCTACTGTCAGCTTTCTGGGAACGGGGGTCCCTAGACTTGCCTGCCTGCGGCCTGCGGCGTGGCTCAAGTGGGGCCCAGCGCGGCCCATCTTCGTCAAGCTCAAGCTCAAGACCCTCGCGAGGGGCCAAGCCTCGCGGGGCGGACGACAGGAAGCCTCCTCAAGAGCGTCCTCATCAGGCAGGCTCGCGAGGAGGCAGAGAGATCAATGCAAGGGTACCTCGCGAGGATCCCGTGACGCAAGCCATGACGATCAAGGCCAGGCGGGCGCCGGCCTGGCCAGAGTCCTTGTTTCCCCTTTGGTGCAAAGGGGGCAAGCACAGGCCAAGGCATCAGGCAAAGGTTACCATTCCGGTGCAACGAGACCAAGACCAGCAGGACGGCCGGACGGAGGTCACCGTGGAGCCAAAGACGGCGTCATCACCAGTGCTTTTGCCAGCCAAAAACCACCTTTGATCAGGATAACTTGTACTAGATGTTCCCCTTCAAAATGGCCAATTGTTGGCGCCCTTCCCGCTCATTATTTGGGAAGAGGCCCAGGGCCTCTATAAATAGAGCTAGCCACCACAGAGTAGAGGCATCGCGGAATCGGGTAGAGGCATCTAGAAATCTGGTAGAGACCAAGTGGAACGCACGGCACCAGCTCAAGAACACCCCTCGCGAGGCTGTTCTTCCTTTATTCTGTTCATCATCAGCCCCAGAGGCAATCCACCACACCACACACTGGAGTAGGGTATTACACCACAACGGTGGCCCGAACCAATATAAACCTCGTGTCTCTTGTGTTGTTCATCATTTCCATCTTAGTTCGCATGAGAGGATCGGACGTAGATCGGTAGGTCAGAGATCTCCGCGCACCCCAGTGTTCGAACCTCAAGGGTCTGTCGGAACCCGAAATCCGACATAACGTACATAAACAACCACGAGATCTGAGAAAATCCATCAAAGATATATCTGCCGGAGACACACCTCCACACACCCATCAAAGGTGCTAGACGCACCGTCTGAACGGGGCTAGCCGGGGAGACCGGGAGACCTTTATTCCATCTTCAGAGCTGTCATATTGTTTTGGAGCTGGTGAGATATAATATAAGTATGCTAAGTAATTGACCACAGGTGTCTATCATGGTACGGTGTCAGGCCTACAATGTCTTCAATTTCCGATCTAGTCGGCTCAATTTAATAAAAATAAGATTGGCAATAATAGTTCGACAAGTTCATTCAGTACAACCAGGACTCGGTAACTGAAACATACTCCTCAGTATGAAATATAAGACATTTTTTTATACTCTTTTGTATTAAAAAAATAGTCTCATATTTTAGTACAGAGAGAGTAACTTATATCAATTTCTCGAAAATAACCGGTAAAGCAATTACCTAGTAGCCACTCAACGTACGAGTAGCAAGCTAGCTACTAGTAATCGGTGGGGTAGCTACTGTATGCGCGACAATCTACAGCAGATCTACCTTTGTTTGCGTTAGCCATGACAAACAAAGGATTATAAAACCCTACACTGGTAGAAAAAGAGGCTTCCGTCCAGCCCCATTAGTCGCGGAACTGTAGGAACCGCGAAGTCTTTAGTCCCGGTTCGGCAGACGAACCGCGACCAAAGGCCTGCGCCCAGGGCGCTCGGTGGCCAGCTGGTGCACGTGAGGGGCTTTAGTCGCGGTTGGCCAGGCCAACCGCGACTAAAGGTGCCCAAAGGCCTTTAGTCGCGGTTGGCCAGGCCAACCGCGACTAAAGCTCCTCCCCTATATATACCAGTTCAGCGCACTCACTTAGCCATTTGGTGCCACTTCTCTTCACAAGCTTCACAAGGGGGTGTAGGTTTGCTTTTGGTTCCTCTTATGCACACAAGGTGTTTGATGAAATGCCCCAAGAGCCACACTTGAGGTTCCTCATTCATTTTTTTCCTCCTCGATCGCGGTTAGCAACTTGAACCTTTCATGCATGTGTGTCATTGATAAAATATGCATGTGTGTTGTTCATTGTTTAATTTCTATTGTTTATAGCTAGTTAGTTTAACAAATGCATGATGGTTAATTATATATTTTATATTATAATAATGCAGATGAATCGGCAAGGGATGTACGGTAACCGACTCTCCCGCGAGTTCACTACGGGTTTGAAAGATTTCCTCGTAGTGGCTAATGCGAACAAGCAGAAGGGTTTTGTTATCTGTCCATGTGTTGACTGTAAGAATCAGAAGGGTTACTCTTCCTCAAGAGAAGTTCACCTGCACCTGCTTCGGCACGGTTTCATGCCAAGCTATAATTGTTGGACCAAGCATGGATAAAGAGGGGTTATAATGGAAGAAGATGAAGAAGGGGATGATTTCATCGATGAAAGCTATCTTGCTGATTTCGGTGATACTTTCATGGAGGATGCTGAAGGTGAAGGGGAAGGTGAAGGGGAAGGTGAAGGGGAAGGTGAAGGGGAAGAAGAGGCACGTGATGAGACCGTTGATGATCTTGGTCGGACCATTGCTGATGCACGGAGACGCTGCGAAACTGAAAAGGAGAGGGAGAATTTGGATCGCATGTTAGAGGATCACAGAAAGTCGTTGTACCCCGGATGCGATGATGGTCTGAAAAAGCTGGGCTGCACACTGGATTTGCTGAAATGGAAGGCACAGGCAGGTGTAGCTGACTCGGCATTTGAAAACTTGCTGAAAATGTTGAAGAATATGTTTCCAAAGAATAACGAGTTGCCCGCCAGTACGTACGAAGCAAAGAAGGTTGTCTGCCCTCTAGGTTTAGAGGTTCTGAAGATACATGCATGCATCAACGACTGCATCCTCTACCGCGGTGAATACGAGAATTTGAATGAATGCCCGGTATGCACTGCATTGCGTTATAAGATCAGAGGCGATGACCCTGGTGACGATGTTGAGGGCGAGAAACCCAGGAAGAGGGTTCCCGCCAAGGTGATGTGGTATGCTCCTATAATACCACGGTTGAAACGTCTGTTCAGGAACAAAGAGCATGCCAAGTTGTTGCGATGGCACAAAGAGGACCATAAGTCGGACGGGGAGTTGAGACACACTGCAGATGGAACGCAATGGAGAAAGATCGACAGAGAGTTCAAAGATTTTGCAGCTGACGCAAGGAACATAAGATTTGGTCTAAGTACAGATGGCATGAATCCTTTTGGCGAGCAGAGCTCCAGCCATAGCACCTGGCCCGTGACTCTATGCATCTACAACCTTCCTCCTTGGTTGTGCATGAAGCGGAAGTTCATTATGATGCCAGTGCTCATCCAAGGTCCTAAGCAACCCGGCAACGACATCGATGTGTACCTAAGGCCATTAGTTGATGAACTTTTACAGCTGTGGGGCAGACCTGGTGTCCGTGTGTGGGATGAGCACAAACAAGAGGAATTTGACCTACGAGCGTTGCTTTTCGTAACCATCAATGATTGGCCTGCTCTTAGTAACCTTTCGGGACTGTCAAATAAAGGATACAATGCATGCACGCACTGCTTACATGAGACTGAAAGTGTACATTTGCCAAATTGTAAGAAGAACGTGTACCTTGGGCATCGTCGATTTCTTCCGAAAATTCATCCAGCAAGAAAGAAAGGCAAGCATTACAACGGCAAGGCAGATCACCGGCCGAAGCCTGCAGAACGCACTGGTGCTGAGGTACTTGATATGGTCAAGGATTTGAAAGTCATCTTTGGAAAGGGTCCTGGCGGACAATCAGTTCCGAAGGGAGCTGACGGGCACACAGCCATGTGGAAGAAGAAATCTATATTCTGGGAGCTAGAATATTGGAAAGTCCTAGAAGTCCGCTCTGCAATCGACGTGATGCACGTTACGAAGAATATTTGCGTGAACCTCCTAAGCTTCTTGGGCGTGTATGGGAAGACAAATGATACAAAGGAAGCACGGCAGGACCAGCAACGTTTGAAAGACCCTGATGACCGGCATCCGGAATGGTTTCAAGGTCGTGCCAGCTACGCTCTAACCAAAGAAGAGAAGGTCATCTTTTTTGAATGCCTGAGCAGTATGAAGGTCCCGTCTGGATTCTCGTCCAATATAAAGGGAATAATAAACATGGCGGAGAAAAAGTTCCAAAACCTGAAGTCTCACGACTGCCACGTGATTATGACGCAATTGCTTCCGATTGCTTTGAGGGGGCTCCTGCCGGAAAATGTTCGAGTAGCCATTGTGAAGCTATGTGCATTCCTCAATGCAATCTCTCAGAAGGTAATCAATCCAGAAGTTCTACCACGGTTACAGAACAATGTGATCCAATGTCTTGTCAGTTTCGAGTTGGTGTTCCCGCCATCCTTCTTCAATATTATGACGCACCTCCTGGTTCACCTAGTCGAAGAGATTTTCATTCTCGGTCCTGTATTTCTACACAATATGTTCCCCTTCGAGAGGTTCATGGGAGTATTAAAGAAATATGTTCGTAACCGTGCTAGGCCAGAAGGAAGCATCGCCAAGGGCTATGGAAATGAGGAGGTAATTGAGTTTTGTGTTGACTTTGTTCCTGACCTTAAGCCGATTGGCCTTCCTCGATCGCGGCACGAGGGGAGACTAAGTGGAAAAGGCACGATCGGAAGGAAATCAACGATATGTATGGACGGCCATTCTCTGACTGAAGCACACCACACTGTACTGATCAATTCCAGCTTGGTGGCTCCGTACTTTGAGAAACACAAGAATATTTTACGCTCGGACAACCCGGGGAAGCCTGAATCCTGGATTAGGAAGGCCCACATGGAGACTTTCGGCAGTTGGTTGAGAAAACATTTAATGAATAACAATGATGTTGTAGATCAGCTGTACATGTTGGCCAAGACACCATCTTCGACTATAACGACTTTTCAAGGGTACGAGATAAATGGGAATACATTTTACACGATCGCCCAAGATAAAAAGAGCACCAACCAAAACAGTGGTGTCCGCTTTGATGCAGCAACCGAGAATGGGCAAAAAGTCACATATTATGGTTACATAGAGGAGATATGGGAACTTGACTATGGACCCTCCTTTAAGGTCCCTTTGTTCCGGTGCAAATGGTTCAAGCTAACAGGAGGTGGGGTAAAGGTGGACCAGCAATACGGAATGACAATTGTGGATTTCAACAATCTTGGTTACCTTGACGAACCATTCGTCCTAGCGAAAGATGTCGCTCAGGTTTTCTATATGAAGGACATGAGTAGCAAACCGAGGAAACGGAAAGATAAGAAAACGATCAGTACATCATGCGATGATCCAAAGCGCCACATTGTTCTTTCAGGGAAAAGAAACATCGTGGGAGTGGAGGACAAGACAGACATGTCAGAAGATTATAATATGTTTGCTGAAATTCCGCCCTTCAAAGTGAACAACGACCCAAGCATTAAGTTAAATGATGAGGATGCTCCATGGATACGGCACAATCGTAAGCAAGCAGGGACACAAGGGAACAATTGATGTGTAATAATTTATTGTACCAAACTTTGTATTTGGTCGATGAACTGAATGATGTATCAAACCTTTTGTCAAACCTTCAAGGGATTAGTTTTATTTTTCTGATTTTTTTGATATATAATTGTATTTTTAAGATTTTAAAATGAATTAGTTTTATTTTTCTGATTTTAAAAGGAAAAAGGAAGAAGAAGAAAGAAGGAAAAAGGAAAAAAACAGAAGAAAAAAACAAACAGAAGAAAAAAGGAAAAACAGAAGAAAAAACAAACAGAAGAAAAACATAAGAAAAAAACAAACAGAAGAAAAACAGAAGAAAAAAGGAAAAAGGAAGAAAGGAAGAAAAAAAGAAGAAAAACAAGAAAAAGGAAGAAAAAAACAGAAGAAAAAAATAGAAGAAAAAAGGAAGAAAAAAACAGAAGAAAAACAAGAATTTAAAATGAATTAGTTTTATTTTCTGATTTTTTTTGATATATAATTGTATTTTTAAGATTTTAATAACATAAATAAATAAGTAATTAGAAACTTTAATAGCAAAAATAATTATCATAAAGTAAAATAAATAAGTAATTAGAAACAAAATAAAATAAAATAAATAAGTTTTTTGTTGTAAGTAGAAACAAAACAAAATAAATAAAGCAAAAATGAAAACAAAAAACAGGCAAAAAATAAAAAATATGCCACCTACTGGGCCACCACGGCCTGAATACGACTAGAAACCCATTATTGGGCCAGGATTCAGGCCCGCAGGAAGGCCCAGTAGGCCCACAGGCTAATAGTAACAGAATAGGCCCGTAAGCCTGCATTTGAGAGGAGCTCGAAGTGGTGAGCGCAGCCGCGCTTATAAACCACTATCGAAGCCTCTCGGCTAGCGAGGTGGGACTAAACATCCCACCGCACCGCGCCAGTGCCAGCACAAACCTTTAGTCGCGGTCCGCCACACCAACCGCGACTAAAGGGTAGCTTTAGTCGCGGTCCGCCTCCCCAACCGCGACTAAAGGCTCTTCCTGCGCGGGAACGAAAGCGGCGCCAAAACCCTTTAGTCGCGGTTGGTGTGGCGGACCGCGACTAAAGGGTAGCTTTAGTCGCAGTCGGCTAGCTTGAGTCGCGGTCCGCCACACCAACCGCGACTAAAGGTCTGCCTATATATACTGCACTTAGCAGTTTCCGCCACTTCCCATTCTTCTCAGACGCCGAAGCCCCCTGCCCGACGCCGATCGACGCCGAACCCCTGCCCCGACGCCGATCGACGCCGACGCCGACGCCCTGCCCCGACGCCGACGCCCTGCCCCGACGCCGCCTCCGCCCCGAGTGAGCGCCGCCGCCGCCCGTGCCCTGCCCTAGCGCGCCGCCGCCGCCGCCGCCCCTGCCCTGCCCTGCCCTTGCCCGCCGCCCGCCGCCCGCCGCCCCCCTGCCCGCCGCCCGCCGCCCCTGGCCCTGCCCCTGGCCGCCGCCCCTGGCCCTGCCCCTGGCCGCGGCCGCCGCCCGCGCGCCGCCTGCTGCCCGCCCCTGCCCGCCGCCCCTGCCAAAAAGGAAACAAGAAAAAAAAACAAGAAGAAAGAAAAAGGAAGAAGAAAAAAAAGAAAACAAAACAAAACCAAAAGAAACAAGAAAAAAAAGGAAGAAGAAAAAAAGGAAGAAGATAAAAGGAAGAAGAAAAAAAGGAAGAAGAAAAAAAGAAAGAAGAAAGAAAGAAGAAAGAAAAAGGAAGAAGAAAAAAAGAAGAAAGAAAAAGGAAGAAGAAAAAAAGAAGAAAGAAAAAGGAAGAAAAAAAATGAAAACAAAACAAAACCAAAAGAAAGAAGAAAAAAAAGGAAGAAGAAAAAAAAGGAAGAAGAAAAAAGGAAGAAGAAAAAAAGAAAGAAGAAAGAAAGAAGAAAGAAAAAGGAAGAAGAAAGAAAGAAGAAAGAAAAAGGAAGAAGAAAAAAAGAAAGAAGAAAAAGGAAGAAGAAAAAAAAAGAAGAAAAAGGAAGAAGAAAAAAAGAAAGAAGAAAGAAAGAAGAAAGAAAGAAGAAAGAAAAAGGAAGAAGAAAAAACAAGAAAGAAAAAGGAATAAGAAAAAAATGAAAACCAAATGAAAACCAAATGAAAACCAAAAGAAAGAAGAAAGAAAAAGGAAGAAGAAAAAAAATAACTTAAAACTTGATAATTAACAAAAAACCGTAAAATTTGATAATTAACCAAATGGCGAGGGTTATACATGTGTGTTGTCCTCGCCTCCCTCTCCGTGACGCCGTCGTCTGCCGCCCCGTCTCGCGCTCTACCGCGACACCCTCTCCCACCCCTTCCTCGCCCCTCCTTTTGCCACCTCCCTTTCGCCACCGTCACCGCCACCGCCCCCCTTCTTCACTTAATTAATTTGTTTTTACTACATGTTTTCAGGACTGACATAATGGCGAACGATAGAGCTGACCCGATTATGGACAACTATGATCCGGACGGTGAAGCACATATGTTCGGCATCATAAACGGCGATATTCTATATGTGCCGACCGGACAAGAAGAAGATGATGTCTCTTCTTATCTGAACCTTGACGGTGAAGATGAAGGGCGCCGTCAGCAAGATGATGCCGAACAAACATCGATAAACGACGATCTTCAAATGGAAGTAGCAACCACCTCCGGCGCCGAGGTATATATATACATTGAGCCTCTGGTGATACAAACTAACTGATTTGAATAAATATGTGTGTACTAACGCGCGCGACTCTCTTTCTTATTTTAGCCCTCGGCCGGATCGTCGAAACAATCGAGTACGTCGTCAAAGCGTGGCGCAACCAAGACGATGAAACAAGGAGAAACATGCACCATCGAGGTTGTCGACAGTGCAACCGGCAGGCCGCTGGAGCCCCGCAAGAACGCCATCAAGTTTGTCAGCCAATGCGGAGCCGTTGTTAGAGACAACGTCTCGATCACCGTCCAGGAGTGGAATGAGCCAAAGAAGGCACGAATTGCTGGTTTCACTTTTGTCGATAAGAGAACAAAAAAAGATTGCTTCAAGAAGCTTATGGAACATTTCGTTCTACCTCCGGAATACAACAAATTCGATGAGGAGGGTAACAAGATTGAGGAAAACAAGGAGAGGAGGAGGCTAGTCAAATAGTTCGCTCTTCATAAGATGGCCGACGCATTCCGGAAATTCAAGCAAAATCTAAACCATGACTTTGTCAAGCAGAACAAGACTCCGGATTTCAAAGGACAATATGAGAAACTGAAACATGATTGGCCAGAATTTGTGAAGCAAAAGAAATCGGAGCAGTTCATTCAAATATCAAAAAAAAATAAGGAAAATGCGGCTAAGAAGGAGTACAATCATACTATGGGGCCAGGAGGGTATCGCCTTTGGCAGCCTAGGTTGGAGAAGATGGAGAACAAGCTGAGGGCGCGAGGAATCCGTCCAGGTACGGAGGGATGGGACCCAAGGGCCAAAAGCTGGTGGTACGGGCATGGGGGAACGCTGAACCCGGAGACAGGGGAGTGTGTTTACCAGGGCAAAATAATTAAACCCACCCAAGCCCTTATTGACGCAATGAGGGATGCTCAAGAGGGGAAGATCAAGTTCAACAGAGAGAACGACGCACTGACAAAAACCCTCGGGAATCCTGAACACGGAGGACGTGTACGAGGCATGGGGCACATTCCGTGGAAAATAGGGTTCCCCCAGAACGATGACCCGTACGGTTACAGAAGCCGTAAGAGAAAGATGGATCGGGAAGCAGATGTTGTGGCGCGGTTGGCATCGGAAATGGATGTGATGAAGAAAACCGTGAGTGTACTAGTAGCCGAAAGAGATGCAGCTTGGGCGCAGCATGAAGATCATCCAGCGGATCTCAAAAGCCAGCAGCGGAGAAGCAGCGTGGCTTCCACGGAGGCCCCACCGGCTGGTGCAGATGCACCGACGATCGAAATTACTGCACCGGAGCCTCTGGTGGTCGAAATTACTGCACCGGAGCCTCCTCGCTACCCCGTGGACGATATAAAGGAGAGGAAAGAATGTCATCTGTATTATCCTATCGGGAACATGTCCATGAAGGTAGCCATCGGCAGTGCTTTACCATGTTTACCTGGAGCACTCCACCACAACAACCCCATTCAAGATGGCTATGCTCGTGTCACGGTGGAGGACATAGTCCAAGGGTTTGAGGACCTGGAGATTGACATTGCTACACCTGAAGGGGAGAAAAGACTTGGAGATGTCAAGCGCCATTTCATTCTATGGCAAAAGAAGTTTATCAAGTTTCCAGGCGAGGCGCCAAGGACAACAAGTCCACCCCCCTACGGTGGTGGTGGTGGCGGTGGCGGTGGTGGTGGTGGTGGTGGTGGCGGTTCACCTACACCTCCGTCACGTCAGCCGACGCCTCCCAGTCCACAACGTCCGGCGGGTGATCAGACGCCGCCCCCCAGTCCTCGTCCGGCGGGTGATCAGACGCCGCCCCCCAATCCACCTCCGGCAAAGAAGCAGAAGCAGTCCTGGATTATTAACCCGGACCCTTATGTACCTAAGACCACAAAGGTACCGGAGCCATCACTGAAGCCTCTCCCCACAAGGCCTTGGGAACGTAGTGCCGAGGAAACTGCCGCGGCTGCTGATCTTGAGAAATGGAAGGCGGACTGCAAGAAGAAAAGAGAGCCCGAGCCCAAGCCAGTATTTTCTGATGAGCAAAAGAAGTGGGCTAAGTCATTTTTGAGCACACCGTCCCAAGCCGCGAAGAATCTGCCTGAGGACTATGCACGTGAACTTCGTAGGCAGGCACTCATGTTGAAGGAGAAGAAAGAGCGGGCGGATGACCCCGATCCGGAACAAAGTAAACGAGTTGCCCAGCTCGGGGAACAAAGTAAACAATCGATTGCCCCGCTTATAGTGAAAGCCGCCGGTCCGGATGACCCCGATATCATAGCAGCTGCGGCAGCACTTGGATTGACTGTAACGAGTGCCAGAGAACAAGCGGCCAACTTAGGTATTACTCTTCGTGAACTGTTAGGCCTTGATGAGGCGCCAGTGAAGGAGGTAGTAATTACATATGTGAAGAATGGGCCTCTCGTCGAGCCTGCGCAGGAACAGGATCTACCTCCACAAATGAAAGGTCTGCTGAAATGGTACAAGGGTTACATAAAAAATAAAAACGCCAACGAATATATTTATGCGGAAGTTAGATATGAGCATCACTTCAAACATTACTATGTATAAATTCATCTGAGTGAATTGTTCCAGCTTTTCAATCTGCGCGAGCTCGACAAATCTATCATCAGTTGCTACGTTCTGTAAGTGATTTATTTCTACCCCATCTCGTTCATATTGCCTGCACTATATATATGTCCTAACTATATTGTTGTGTCCGCTATTATACATGCAGAATGAAGATTAAGGAATGCAGAGTAAGGAACATCCATGATGTTGGGTTCATTGACCCACACATCGTTAATGGATATGTGTTGCGGCATCACCCCGCCGACATGGAGGCAGACCTGTGGCAGTTTCTTACAAAGCAGGAACTCAAAAGTGATATTCTATTTACTTACCATTTTGGGTGAGTGTTTCTGTCTTGAGCACATTCTCTTTTGTTTACTCCATG
The DNA here is from genome assembly GCA_032464435.1 of Aegilops umbellulata. Classification (NCBI taxonomy): domain Eukaryota; kingdom Viridiplantae; phylum Streptophyta; class Magnoliopsida; order Poales; family Poaceae; genus Aegilops; species Aegilops umbellulata. Next base: position 472,666,601 of record CP136055.1, on the reverse strand, counting down.
CATGGTATGTGGCCGGGTAATCGATGAGTTATGCATGACGTACTGTGCATGTATCGTGTCCGCAGGTTCCACTGGATTCTGCTAGTAATTAAAGTTGACACCTCAGAATGTCTCGTCCACGACTCTCTGAATATGGATCCAAAGCTTTGGGGCGACATGAGAAGAATGCTGCAGAAGTAATTATTTTCATTCATTTGCGCTCTATATCGATCGGCCTATTTCGTTCATTTCCTAATATCAAGTAACTAATAACTCTCTTGTTCATTTAATTTTCTTTGCCTCGTAGGGTTTGGAGACGGTTCGTAGATACAAAGGTCGGTGAATTCAAAAAAGAGCTAGAATTTAAAAAGTCAAAGGCTAAGAATGCTGGGGATATTCAGCCAGCGGGGACCAATCTATGTGGATACTATGTCTGTGAGATGATCCGGAGATACACCTCTGAGCGGGTTCCGAGTGATACCAATGCTCAGAGGAATAACCTCCGGATGATGCTTAGTCCAGAAGCTCGCTTCCGACCACTTCAAGAGGAACTAGCTGGATGATTCAGGAGGGAAGTCGTCCATCCTAAAGGAGAACACCATTACGAGGACGTAGAACTTTATATGCATTAAATTATGTATGGAAACTTGTTCAAAATTGTATATGGTCATCCGATGATATTTAATATATACTGTATATTCCTCTTGAATTCTTTTTGGTTCTAATTTCAAATTTATTTGAAATTGTACATTCATATGCATGTATGTAGTAGCGTAGAATATGTGAAACTCCTTCAAAATTAAAATAAAGCATAAAAGAAATAAAACAATACAAATTAAACAGAAAACAAGTTTAGGGGGGGGGCAGGTTTAGGAGGGGGCTAAAACCCTAAACCTGCGGCGGTCTTTAGTCGCAGTTGGCCAGAAGAACCGCGACTAAAGGTCCTCCGCCCCGACGGCCACCTGGCGCCCACGTGGACGGGCCTTTAGTCGCGGTTCTTAAGCAACCGCGACTAAAGGGGGGAGCCTTTAGTCCCGCCTGTTTGGTCGCGGTTGCGCAACCGCGACTAATGGCAGTTGCGAACCGCGACCAAAGGCCCTTTTTCCACCAGTGCTAATCATCGGTTGAGTTCAAAGCGACGTGGACTCCGCGTCCGGACCGGGCAGATGGAGCGCACCACTTTCCTGCCATTTTCTGTGCTCAATAATAGTGTCAGTTAAGTCTACGCCACAATTATCGTATCTTGTACTATGAAGAAGGATAATAATTGAGTAAACTAGTACTACGAGGAATCGGGGGCCTGAGTCGTCGCGTACCCTCGTGAGTGTCATGTTGAATTTAGCCAGCCGCCCGGTACATGCTCTTCTGGTACTAGGTCCAAACTGGTCGAGATATTTTTTTTCAAAAACAGGACCAAAAGATCTTAATTCGTTGTAAACAAATTATCAGTTAATTAGAAAAACCGAGCTAAAATGTTTTTTAAAACAACTTTATTCATTGAAAATAAGCAATAGATCAATTATGAGGACACCTCAAACTAGTCAGAATTCAAAGAAAATCAACCCTAAAAAAGTCAAAGAAATCTAGTTAATCTAGCGAGCTCGTGAGCAACTTTATTTGCTTTTCTATTATAGTGTTCAAACCTAATAATAGAGAAATCAAAAACAAAATGAAAGCAGTCATAAAAAATTGGCACCGCCGCACCCATCGATTGTTCTTCATACTTCATGGTATCAATCATCTCTAGACTGTCCGAATTATATCTTATCCTTTGCGCAAGTAATAGACCAAATTTCAGAGTCAAAGCTTCAGCTGTCAAAACATCCGCTCAGTAATCAATCTTCCCATTTCCCCAGCAATAAATCTTCCTTTGTTGTCTCTTAGTACCACTCCCACCGTGCCCCTAAGTAGGGCTTGGTCAAAAGAAGTATCAATATTAAGTTTAACATAACCCACTGGAGGGCAAGACCTGTCCCCTCTTTTCATATAAACATTTGAGAGGACGTAGTAACAAAGTCAGTCGTAAGAGCTAGTATCCCCATAGAAATCTCAGACACATTCTGAGTTGTCTTCCTATGCACCAATTTTCGCCTTCGCACCACAAATACCAGGATGGGACATCAATTATTTTAGACTCTGGCGACCAAGTACGAGAAGGTCAACTAAGAGTAATGCTTCGAGAGGAGAGGCTCTGGCGATGCCCAGGGCCACCCGCGCATGGCGGCGCCGACCCTGGTGCCCGTCGGATCAGGCCGTGAGGAGCGGTGGGGGTTGGATGACCACTGCGGCGATGAGTGGAACATCTTTAGGAAGTGGGGAAGCGAGATCCTCCGGATAGCGCGGGATCCAGAAGGTTGCTTGTGGCACCTTCGTGAGAGAATGCAAGGCCTATTCAATTCAGATCGAGTGGACCCTCAATTGAAAGAGGGGAGAGTTGAAGGAAATATGCCCTAGAGGCAATAATAAAGTTGTTGTTTTATATTTCCTTATATCATGATAAATGTTTATTATTCATGCTAGAATTGTATTAACCAGAAACTTGATACATGTGTGAATACATAGACAAAACAAAGTGTCCCTAGTATGCCTCTACTTGACTAGCTCGTTAATCAAAGATGGTTAAGTTTCCTAGCCATAGACATGTGTTATCATTTAATGAATGGGGATCACATCATTAGCAGAATGATGTGATGGACAAGACCCATCCGTTAGCTTAGCATATTGATCGTTTAGTTTTATTTCTATTGCTTTATTTATGACTTATACATATTCCTTTGACTATGAGATTATGCAACTCCCAAATACCGGAGGAACACCTTGTGTGCTATCAAACGTCACAACGTAACTAAGTGATTATAAAATGCTCTACAGGTGTCTCCGAAGGTGTTTGTTGGGTTGGCATAGATCGATATTAGGATTTGTCACTCCGAGTATCGAAGAGGTATCTCTGACCCCTCTCGGTAATGTACATCACTATAAGCCTTGCAAACAATATGACTAATGAGTTAGTTATGGGATGATGCATTACGGAACGATTAAGGAGACTTGTCGGTAACGAGATTGAACTAGGTATGATGATACCTACGATCGAATCTCGGGCAAGTAACATACCGAAGACAAAGGAAACAACGTATGATGTTATGCGGTTTCACAGATAAAAGATCTTCGTAGAATATGTAGGAACCAATATGAGCATCCAGGTTCCGCTATTGGTTATTGACCGGAGATGTGTCTCGGTCATGGCTACATAGTTCTCGAACTCGTAGGGTCCGCACGCTTAACGTTCGATGACGATTTGTATTATGAGTTATGTAGTTTGATGTACCAAAGTTTCTTCGGAGTCCCGGATGAGATCATGGACATGACGAGGAGTCTCGAAATGGTCGAGACATAAAGATTGATATATTGTAAGGCTATGTTTGGACACCGGAATGGTTTCGGATAGGTTCAGGCATCTACCGGAGTATCGGGGGGTTACCAGAACCCCCGGGGGGTTAATGGGCCTTCATGGGCCCTAGTGGAAGAGTGGAGGCGCCCCCCCATGCCCAATCCTAATTGGACTAGGGTTGGGGGGCGGCCCCCCTTTCCTTCTCTCCTCGTCACCTTTCCCCCCTTCTCCTTGTGGGAATAGGAAAGGGGGGATCCTACTTGGACCGGGAGTCCAAGTAGGACTCCCCCCCCCTTGGCACGCCACACTTTGGCCGGCCTCCTCCTCCCCCCTCCTTTATATATGTGGGAGGGGCACCCCAAAGACACACAAGTTGATCTTTTAGCCGTGTGCAGTGCCCCCCTCCACAGTTACACACCTCGGTCATATCGTCGTAGTGCTTAGGCGAAGCCCTACGTCGGTAACTTCATCATCTCCGTCACCAGGCCATCGTGCTAACGGAACTCTCCCTCAGCCTCAACTGCATCAAGAGTTCGAGGGACGTCACCGAGGTGAACGTGTGCAGATCGCGGAGGTGACGTACGTTCGGTACATGGATCGGTTGGATCACGAAGACGTTCGACTACATCAACAGCGTTACTAAACGCTTCTGCTTTCAATCTACGAGGGTACGTGGACACACTCTCCCCGCTCGTTGCTATGCTTCTCCTAGATAGATCTTGCGTGATCGTAGGCAAAAAATATGAAATACTACGTTCCCCAACAGTGGCATCTGAGCCAAGTCTATGCGTAGATGTTAGATGCACCCGTAGAACACAAAGAGTTGTGGAAGATAATAGTCATACCGCTTACCAACAGCGTCTTACTTTGATTCGGCGGTATTGTTGGATTAAGCGGCCCGGACCGATATTACGTGACCACATTCATGAGACTGGTTCTACCGACGTCCTTCGCACACAAGTGGCTAGCGGGTGTCTGTTTCTCCAACTTTAGTTTAATCGAGTTTGACTACGCCCGGTCCTTGTTGAAGGTTAAAACAGCACACTTGACGAAAAATCATTGTGGTTTTAATGTGTAGGTAAGAACGATTCTTGCTAGAAGCCCGTAGCATCCACGTAAAACTTGCAACAACAAAGTAGAGGATGTCTAACTTGTTTTTTGCAGGGCATGTTGTGATGTGATATGGTCAAGACGTGATGAGATATAAATTGTTGTATGGGATGATCATGTTTTGTTCAATTTATCGGCAACTGGCAGGAGCCTTATGGTTGTCTCTTTATTGCATAAGATGCAAGCGCCATATGATTGCTTTACTTTATCGCTATGCCATAGCAATAGTTGCAAAAGCAATAGTTGGCGAGACGACCATGTGACGACACGTTGATAAAGATCAAGATGATGGAGATCATGGTGTCATGCCGGTGATGATGGAGATCATGATGGTACTTTGGAGATGGAGATCAAAGGCACAACATGATGATGGTCATATCATGTCACATATTTTGATTGCATGTGATGTTTATCTTTTATGCATCTTATTTTGCTTAGTACAACGGTAGCATTATGAGATGATCCCTTACTAAAAATTTCAAGGTATAAGTGTTATCCCTGAGTATGCACAGTAGCGACAGTTCTTTGTGCTGAGACACCACGTGATGATCGGGTGTGATAAGCTCTACGTTCACATACAGCGGGTGCAAGCCAATTTTGCACATGCAGAATACTCGGGTTAAACTTGACGACCTAGCATATGCAGATATGGCCTAGGAACACTGAGACCGAAAGGTCGAACGTGAATCATATAGTAGATATGATCAACATAGTGATGTTCACCATTCAAAGCTACTCCATCTCACGTGATGATCGGACATGGTTTAGTTGATATGGATCACGTGATCATTTAGATGACTAGAGGAATGTCTATCTAAGTGGGAGTTCTTAAGTAATATGATTAATTGAACTTAAATTTATCATGAACTTAGTCCTGATAGTATTTGCATATCTATTTTGTAGATCAATAGCTCGCGTATAGCTTCCTCGTTTTATTTATGATATGTTCCTAGAGAAACTATGTTGAAAGTTGAGAGTAGAAATGATGCGGACTAGGTCCGTGATCTGAGGATTATCCTCATTGCTGCACAGAAGAATTATGTCCTTGATGCACCGCTAGCTGATAGAACTATTGCAGGAGAAAATGCAGACGTTATGAACGTTTGACAAGCTTGGTATGATGACTACTTGATAGTTTAGTGCACCATGCTTTACGGCTTAGAACCGGGACTTCAAAAATGTTTTGAAATGCCATGGAGCATATATATGAGATGTTCCAAGAGTTGAAATTGGTAATTTCAGACTCATGCCCGAGTCGAGAGGTATGAGACCTCTGACAAGTATTTTTGCCTACAAGATGGAGGAGAATAGGTCAACCAGTGAGCATGTGCTTAGAATGTCTGAGTACTACAATCGCTTGAATCAAGTGGGAATTAATCTTCCAGATAAGATAGTGATTGGCAGAGTTCTCTAGTCACTATCACCAAGTTGCTGGAACTTTGTGATGAAATATAATATGCAAGGGATGACAAAAACGATTCCCCGAGCTCTTCGTGATGCTTATATCAGCGAAGGTAGAAATCAAGAAAAGCACCAATTGTTGATGGTTGACAAGACCACTAGTTTCAAGTAAAAGGGCAAGGGAAAGAAAGGGAACTTCAAGAAGGATGAAAAGCAAGTTTCCACTCCCATGAAGAAGCCCAAAGCTAGACCCAAGCCTGAAACTGAGTGCTTCTACTGCAAAGGAAATGGTCACTTGAAGCAAAACTGCCCCAAATACTTGGCGGATAAGAAGGCTGGCAAAGTGAACAAAAGTATATATGATATACATGTTATTGATGTGTACTTTACTAGTATTCATAGTAGCCCCTGGGTATTTGATACTAGTTCAGTTTCTATGATTAGTAACTTGACACGGGAGTTATAAAATGAACAGGGACTAGTTGAGGGCAAGGTGGCGATGTGTGTTGGAAGTGATTCCAAGGTTGATACGATCACCATCGCACACTCCCTTTACCTTCGGGATTAGTGTTGAAACGTACCTAAAATAAATGTTATTTGGTGTTTGCGTTGAGCATAATATGATTGGATCATGTTTATTGAAATATGGTTATTCATTTAAGTTAAAGAATAATTGTTATTCTGTTTACATGAATAAAACCTGTTGTGGTCATACACCCAAGGTGAATGTTATATTGAATCTCGATTGTAGTGATACACATATTCATAATATTGAAGCCAAAAGAATGCAAGGTTAATAATGATAGTGCAACTTATTTGTGGCACTGCCGTTTAGGTCATATTGGTGTAAAGCATATGAAGAAACTCCATGCTGGTGGGCTTTTGGAATCACTTGATGCTTGCAAACCATGCCTCATGGGCAAGATGACTAAGACTCTATTCTCTGGAACAATGGAGCGAGCCACTGACTTATTGGAAATAATACATACCGATGTATGTGGTCCGATGAGTGTTGAGGCTCGCGGCGGGTATCGTTATTTTTTGACCTTCATAGATAAATTTGAGCAGATATGGGTATATCTAATTAATGAAACACAACTATGAAACATTTGTAAAGTTCAAAGAATTTCAGAGTGAAGTTGAGAATCATCGTAACAAGAAAATAAAGTTTCTACGATCTGATCGCCGAGGAGAATATTTGAGTTACAGATTTGGCCTTCATTTGAAACAATGTGGAATAGTTTTGCAACTCACGCCACCTGGAACACCACAGCGTTGTCGGTGTACTAAAGTAGGGGTACCTTAGTACTCCGGACTTGTGCACGGGCAGTCGTAGCACCCCGCGGCAAGGCTTGCCAGGCGATCGCCAAAACTCACCGTGGTCCCTTTTTGGGCCATCCAAGAACAAAGTATTTGAGCCAAGGCCCCGGCAGGAGGAGCCTGCCGGGAAGGCCACCCGAAGAGAGCAAGGCCCCGGCAAGATAAGCTTGCCGGGACGACCGCTCGAAGCACAAGGCCTCGGCAAGAGGAGCTTGCTGGGAAGGCCGACCGAGGCACGACAAGATACTTGCTGCGACGCGCCCCGCGTCCCGGCAAGGACCGGTGAGCGACAAGATCCCGGGCGCGACAAGGCGCCCACCGCGGCAAGGCGCTTGCCGCGGAAGTCACCACCCCGCGCCTGCGCTCCAGCTCATCCACCCACGCGTCGCTCTGGGGCCATTCCAGGCGTACGTGGTGAGAGGCTGCGCAGCCAGGGGCATGCGGTGGCGAAGCAACGCTGACAGAGTAGCCATCGTGGCAAACGGTGGCGCTCTTGACGGCCCCTTTCCTGCACTGTTTGGGCGACCCAGACGGGCATTTCATGCCCTTGTCCCCTGCCGTCAGAGTTAGGTATGATAGCACTGTGCAAACAGCTGTACCCAACACAACGTTTTCCAGTTTTACCCCCGCCTACGTTGCCACCTGTGGGTAACCCCTTGCACATATAAAAGGAGGCCCCATGCACAATGGAGGGGGAGGAGGCCATTCACGCTCGGTCTCGCCAGCAGCTCGCGTGTACTGTAGCACCACACGCTCCCGAGCAAGAACACAATACCAAACCACAAAGCAGCAGTAGGGTTTTACGCATCCGTGCGGCCCGAAGCTGGGTAAACCCCTTGTGTGCATCGCCTCGATCCGCTCTTCGCGCGACCTCCACCCCCCCGCCGAACCAAGAAAGGGGCTCGGTCCCCATAGGTGTCCGTGGAGGCAGATTTCCCACCGACATCTTTTGGCGCGCCAGGTAGGGGGCGTCGAAGTTGTGCGAACCTGATCCGGCGTCTGCACAGGCTAGATCTCCATCATCTTCATCGACATGCCACCGAAGAAGAAGGTCCCGGAGGTGGCTGGTCCGTCCGCGTCGAACCCACCGCCCCTAGAGCGAACGGGTGGTGGGGACGGCACCGGCGGCGGAACGGGCGCCACCGAGCCAGCTCATGGTGCCACGGCGTCCGAACATACGCCGACACCTCTCGGCGCAGGTAAGCCCTGGTATGACCAGGCAGCCTCTTGCCCCATTCCATGGAGCGGGGACAGTTAGCCCCACGGATCTCGCATACGGGCCACCTCGAGTGCTCGCTCACGCTGAGCTCGAGCGAGAGCAGCTGCGACGAGATGGCGCGCTGCTCTTCGAGGAGGACCGTCTTGAGGCCGCTGTGCGAGCTGCTCACTACCAGCAAGCTTTGCGCTGCTTTTATAGCCGCAAAGTTAGTGCCAGAAGTTCCGAGGAAGTGGGAAGGCCCTTACCGGGTGAAACAAGTCGCTAGGCTTGGCGCTGTCCGCCTTGAGACCGAAGATACCACTCCGGTGAGCAACTCCCGGAACGTTGGGCATCTTCGTAAGTTTCGCCCGTAAGGCGCGGTTTTCGGACCCCGTCCGGCAACCACCCTTCTGTACAAAGTCTTGCCGCTGTTGCATGTGATCCTTTGTACAGAGCCAGGCGCAGACCCTGTGCGCAGATTGAGTTCATGTGTTCCGCGCATCTCACCGATACCATGCTCTTTATTCTTTGCATGCATTATCTGACACTCTGTGCAGCACTGACCCCCGGTAAGCGATGGCGAGCCCCATGTTTTGCCTTGCCAGAAAGCGACCTTGCCGGGTAGCGAGCCACGGAAAAGCTAAGTTGCCAAAGTATGAGCAATCAAGTTTTTAAATTTTTGAGTTATCCCCCTTGAACGACCGTGCTTTGTATGAAAAACCTGTGCGCGGAGGGACCGGCTCGTGGCTAGTTGCGCCCTTACTTCGTTTCGAGTCCGCTCAACGACTTAAGTGTGCTACAACCAGAGTAGCATCCTTACTTTGTTTCGAGCTCGCTCGGCAGCTTAAGTGTGCTGCGACTGCAGTCGCAACACTTACTTTATTTTGAGCCTGCTCAACAATTTAAGTGAGCTGCAGCTAGCCGCGGCAAGGTTTCTTGCCGGTGATGGTGCCACTGGCGGGCTGCTGATGTCCCGCACTCAGAGGCCGCGGCAAGGCGGAGTCCTATGCCGGCGAGTCCCCAAAAGCGTAGGGCAAAAACATACAAAGCACGGAATCAAGTAGAGGAGATAACAGTGCAATCACTACCTAAGATAAAGTTATATTACAAGATAACTTGTCGCAGCCCTAATGAATCGTTTTCATAACTCGGCCAGCGGCGACAAGAAAAGAAAAGGGCAGGCGGCCTAATCCACGCGGTCACCCTCGATCCTCTTGATCCCGGCCACCCTTTCCACGATGGGAGCGACGAGGGACCTGATCTCCTCGAGGTCAGCGTCTGCCGGCAGGGACCTGAGGACGTTGGTGAGCTTGAGGCCTGGGTTGCGGAAGACGATCTTCACCAGCACCTTCTCGAGGGCTCCGGCGATGGCATCGCGTGTCTCGCCGGCCAGCTGCTCTGGGATCGCATTCCGGAGATGCTGAAGGGCCGCCGCCACGCCTTTGAAGAACGAAGTAAGCTTGGCGCTGGGTGGGAGGTTCGCGTCGGAGGGATACTCGTGACCCTCCATCCCCAGCAGCGACAGCTCCTTGTCGATGGAGGCGGCGATGTGCACCAGACCCTCCGTCCACTGCTCCACCATCGCCTTGAATTCGTTCTGGGTGACTGCGGCGCTCTCCAACAGCGCCTCGTTGTCCGCGACCTCCTTCCGCAAGGTCACCTCTTGCTCCTTGGCGCTGTCCAGCGCCTTGGACAAGGTGTCCAGCTTCAGCTCGAGATCAGCGTTGGAGTCCTTGGCGGCATCAAGCTCCTTGATCTTCTCGGCGAAGCGGCCCTGCAGCTCGCCGAGGGTGTGGGCACCCTTCTCGCGCTCCTGTTTGAGCGCGGCGAGTTCCTCACCGCTCGCCGTGAGATCAGTGTCGAGCTGCGCCACCTTCGCCTCCAGCGCCTTCTTGGCAGCCTCGGCGGCCGCGACAGCATCTTGCGCCTCCTTGAGGGCTCCGCCGAGCGCTTGCTCCCGCGCGGCGACCTCCTCCTCGTGGCTGGCGAGGCTGGCTTTCTGCTGCGCCAGCTCGCCCTCCCGCGCGGACAGCCCCGCGGCGGCAAGCCTTTGCTGCTCTTCGGCTTCTGCCTTCTCGAGGATGAAGGCCGTCCGCGCCTCGTCGAGCTGCCTTCGCTCCTCCGCCAAGGATCGGAGGGCCTCCTGGTTGAGCTCTCGGAGCTCCCCGGCGTGCTTCTCCATGTCCACTCCCGCCTTCGCGACAAGCGCTTCCCGGCATTCCACCTGGGCTTGTCGGGTGCGGTAGAGTGACACCAGCTTCCGGAGCAGCCGCTCCTCCTCAGGTTCGCCGCCGCTGCTGCTTGGCACGTCAACCAGCGTCAGCCCGGCGAAGGCGAGCACCTCTCCATCCAAGGTCTCCCCCTCGACCGGCGCCCTGGAAGTCGACTCCCAGGGGAGCTTGATGAAGATATCATCGCCGGCCTTCAGATAGGCGCCTGGCTGGGGCTCCTCGGGGCCCGACGCTGCTGCGGAGGCGGACTGCCCCTGTTTCCCCTGCTTATAAGGGGGAAGGGAGGGGGGCGTTCCGCCTTTCCGAATAAACAAATCACCTGCAACGTGACGCATGCCCGCGGGGCTCAGCCCTGCGCACATCGCCCACGTCACGCACGCCGCTCCCCACGATGCCGCATTCGACGCGTGCCGTTCGGGGAGGGCGTGGTGGACGCAGAAGCAGATGCAGCGTGACCCAGGCCACGCGTGCCCGTGCACTGTTTTGGGCCTGGCGCAACAGCGCTCGGCACCGTGTATGGCCCAGGCCCGGGGGCTCCTGTCCGTGTACTAAAGTAGGGGTACCTTAGTACCCCGGACTTGTGCACGGGCAGTCGTAGCACCCCGCAGCAAGGCTTGCCAGGCGATCGCCAAAACTCTCCGTGGTCCCTTTTTGGGCCATCCAAGAACAAAGTATTTGAGCCAAGGCCCCGGCAGGAGGAGCCTGCCGGGAAGGCCACCCGAAGAGAGCAAGGCCCCGGCAAGAGGAGCTTGCCGGGACGACCGCTCGAAGCACAAGGCCCCGGCAAGAGGAGCTTGTTGGGAAGGCCGACCGAGGCACGACAAGATACTTGCTGCGACGCGCCCCGCGTCCCGGCAAGGACCGGTGAGCGACAAGCTCCCGGGCGCGACAAGGCGCCCACCGCGGCAAGGCGCTTGCCGCGGCAAGTCACCACCCCGTGCCTGCGCTCCAGCTCATCCACCCACGCGTCGCTCTGGGGCCATTCTAGGCGTACGTGGAGAGAGGCTGCGCAACCAGGGGCATGCGGTGGCGAAGAAACGCTGACAGAGTAGCCATCGTGGCAAACGGTGGCGCTCCTGACGGCCCCTTTCCTGCACTGTTTGGGCGACCCAGACAGGCATTTAATGCCCTTGTCCCCTGCCGTCAGAGTTAGGTATGATAGCACTGTGCAAACAGCTGTACCCAACACAGCGTTTTCCAGTTTTACCCCCGCCTATGTTGCCACCTGTGGGTAACCCCTTGCACATATAAAAGGAGGCCCCATGCGCAATGGAGGGGGAGGAGGCCATTCACGCTCGGTCTCGCCAGCAGCTCGCGTGTACTGTAGCACCACACGCTCCCGAGCAAGAACACAATACCAAACCACAAAGCAGCAGTAGGGTTTTACGCATCCGTGCGGCCCGAAGCTGGGTAAACCCCTTGTGTGCATCGCCTCGATCCGCTCTTCGCGCGACCTCCGCCCCCCGCCGAACCAAGAAAGGGGCTCGGTCCCCATAGGTGTCCGTGGAGGCAGATTTCCCACCGACAAGCGTAATGGTGTGTCTGAGCGTCGTAACCGTATTTTATTAGATATGGTGTGATCTATGATGTCTCTTACCGATTTACCACTATCATTTTGGGGTTATGCATTAGAGACAGCTGCATTCACGTTAAATAGGGCACCGTCTAAAAATATTTTGAGACGACACTGTATGAACTGTGGTTTAGAAAGAAACCTAAGCTGCCGTTTCTTAAAGTTTGGGTTTGCGATGCTTATGTGAAAAAGTTTCAGCCTGATAAGCTCAAACCCAAATCGGAGAAGTGCGTCTTCATAGGTACCCAAAAGAAATTGTTGGGTACACCTTCTATCACAGATCCGAAGGCAAGATCTTTGTTGCTAAGAGTGGATCCTTTCTAGAGAAGGAGTTTCTCTCGAAAGAAGTGAGTGGGAGGAAAGTAGAACTTCATGAGGTAATTGTACCTTCTCTAGAATTGGAAAGTAGCTCATCACTGAAATCAGTTCAAGTGATGCCTACACCAATTAGTGAGGAAGTTAATGATGATGATCATGAAACTTCAGATCAAGTTACTACCGAACCTCGTAAGTCAACAAGAGTATGATCCGCACCAGAGTGATACGGTAATCCTGTTCTGGAAGCCATGTTGCTAGACCATGATGAACCTACGAACTATGAGGAAACGATGATGATCCCAGATTCCGACAGATGGCTTGAGGCCATGAAATCTAAGATAGAATCCATGTATGAGAACAAAGTGTGGACTTTGGTGGAGTTGACCGATGATCGGCAAGCCATTGAGAATAAATGGATCTTCAAGAAGAAGCCAGACACTGATAGTAGTGTTACTATCTACAAAGCTCGACTTGTCGAAAAGGTTTTTTTTTGACAAATTCAAGATGTTGACTACGATGAGATTTTCTCACTCGTATCGGTGCTTAAAGTTTGTCCGAATCATGTTAGCAATTGCCACATTTTATGAAATCTGACAAATGGATATCAAAACTGCATTCCTTAATGGATTTATTAAAGAAGAGTTGTATATGATACAACTAGAAGGTTTTGTCAATCTTAAAGGTGCTAACAAAATGTGCAAGCTCTAGCGATCCATCTATCGACTGGTGCAAGCATCTCGGAGTTGGAATATACGCTTTGATAAGTTGATCAAAGCATATAGTTTTATACAGACTTGCGGTGAAGCCTGTATTTACGAGAAAGTGAGTGGGAGCACTACAGCCTTTCTAGTAAGTATATGTGAATGACATATTGTTGATCGGAAATGATGTAGAATTTTCTGGAAAGCATAAAAGAGTGTTTGAAAGGAGTTTTTCAAGGAAATACCGCGATGAAGCTGCTTACATATTGGGCATCAAGATCTATAGAGATAGATCAAGACGCTTGATAAGATTTTTCAATGAGTACATACCTTGACAAGATTTTTGAAGTAGTTCAAAATGGAACAGTCAAAGAAGGAGTTCTTGCCTGTATTGCAAGGTGTAAAGTTGAGTAAGACTCAAAACACGACCATGGCAGAAAACAAAAAGAGAATGAAAGTCATTCCCTATGCCTCAGCCATAGGTTCTACAAAGTATGCCATGCTGTGTACCAGACCTATTGTATACCCTGCCCTGAGTTTGGCAAGGGAGTACAATAGTGATCTAGGAGTAGATCACTGGACAATCAACATTGGCCTTAGAGAACTAAGGAGATTTTTCTCGGTTATGGAGGTGATAAAGAGTTCATCGTAAAGAGTTACGTCGATGCAAGCTTTTACACCAATATGGATGACTCCGAGTCTTCTGGATGCATATTCAAAGTGGGAGCATTTAGCTAGAGTAGCTCCGTGCAGAGCATTGTAGACACAGAAATTTGCAAAATACATGCGTATCTGAATATGGCAGACCCATTGACTAAACCTCTGTCACAAGCAAAACATGATCACACCTTAGTACTCTTTGGGTGTTAATCACATGGCAATGTGAACTAGATTACTGACTCTAGAAACCCTTTGGATGTTGATCACATAGCGATGTGAACTATGGGTGTTAATTACATGGTGATGTGAACTATTGGTTAAATCACATGGCGATGTGAACTAGATTATTGACTCTAGTGCAAGTGGGAGACTGAAGGAAATATGCCCTAGAGGCAATAATAACGTTATTATTTTATATTTCCTTATATCATGATAAAAGTTTATTATTCATGCTAGAATTGTATTAACCGAAAATTTGATACATGTGTGAATACATAAACAAAACAAAGTGTCCCTAGTATGCCTCTACTTGACTAGCTCGTTAATCAAAGATGGTTAAGTTTCCTAACCATAGACATGTGTTGTCATTTGTGTAACGGGATCACATCATTAGGATAATGATGTGATGGACAAGACACATCCGTTAGTTTTATTGCTATTGCTTTCTTCATGACTTATACATATTCCTTTGACTCTGAGATTATGCAACTCCCAAATACCGTAGGAACACCTTGTGTGCTATCAAACGTCACAATGTAACTAGGTGATTATAAAGATGCTCTACAGGTGTCTCCGAAGGTGTTTGTTTGGTTGGCATAGATCGAGATCAGGATTTGTCAGTCCGAGTATCGGAGAGGTATCTCTGGGCCCTCTCGGTAATGCACATCACTATAAGCCTTGCAAGCAATATGACTAATGAGTTAGTTACGGGATAATGCATTACGGAACGAGTAAAGAGACTTGCCTGTAACGAGATTGAACTAGGTATGATGATACCGACGATCGAATCTCGGGCAAGTAACATACCGATGACAAAGGGAACAACGTATGTTGTTATGCGGTTTGACCGATAAAACATCTTCATAGAATATGTAGGAACCAATATGAGCATCCAGGTATGTGTCTCGGTCGTGTCTACATAGTTCTCGAACCCATAGGTTCCGTAAGCTTAACGTTCGATGACGATTTGTATTATGAGTTATGTGATTTGATGTACCGAAGTTTGTTCGGATTCCCAGATGAGATCATGGACATCACGAGGAGTCTCGAAATGGTCGAGACATAAAGATTGATATAGTGGAAGGCTATGTTTGGACACCGGAATGGTTTCGAATAGGTTCGGGCATTTACCGGAGTATCGGGGGGTTACCGGAACCCCCGGGGGGGCCTTCATGGGCCCTAGTGGAAGAGAGGAGGTGGCGGCTAGGTGGAGGCGCCCCCAAATCCCAATCCAAATTGGACTAGGGTTGGGGGGCGGCCCCCCTTTCCTTCTCTCCACCTCCTCTCGCGCCCCTTCTCCTTGTGGGAATAGGAAAGGGGGGCGAATCCTACTTGGACCGGGGGTCCAAGTAGGACTCCCCCCTTGGCGCGCCACACCTGGGCCGGCCTCCTCCTCCCCCCTCCTTTATACATGTGTGAGGGTTGCACCCCAAAGACACACAAGTTGATCTTTTAGTCATGCATGGTGTCCCCCTCCACAGTTACACACCTCGGTCATATCGTCATAGTGCTTAGGCGAAGCCCTGCGTCGGTAAATTCATCATCACCGTTGCCATGCCGTCGTGCTGACGGAACTCTCCCTCGGCCTCAACTGGATCAAGAGTTTGAGGGACGTCACCAAGCTAAACGTGTGCAGATCATGGAGGTGCCGTACGTTCGATACTTGGATCGGTTGGATCATGAAGACGTTCGACTACATCAACCGCGTTACTAAATGCTTCCACTTTTGGTCTACGAGGGTACATGGATACACTCTCCCCGCTCGTTGCTATGCTTCTCCTAGATAAATCTTGCGTTATCGTAGGATTTTTTTTTGAAATACTACGTTCCCCAACAAGAGCCACACCGACGATGGCGGTGGTCAGAGCGGATTTGAGGGTGCCAGATTCGTCCCTGCGGCTTATCTGGTAAGTAATGTAGGAGAGAAAGGGGCAGTTTCTAGTGCATTCAACATCTTGGTAATTGGGGGATTTTGACTTAGTGTTGTTTATTATGTGAAATTAAAGCTAGGAAATACTCGTTGTGATTTAGAGACAAAATTTGTGGAGGGTGAGGCCTATTTCACGGGAGCGGGTCATGATTTTGGGTCTCAAATCTCAGTCGTTGCTTCCAGTTGCTCTACTATTCTTTCGTTTCATCGAAATATGACTGGCCAGGGCTCCCCTTTGTCTTGGGCTAGAAGAACCAAGATGATGAAGCTGATGCGGCCGGGAATAGCATCGGTCTGGACGGGTTGATGGAGCTGGCGCCTACCTCCCAGACCATGGTGAACAGCGAGCCGATAGCAACTACTGCCTTGTCTCTGTTGATGAAAGAGAAGGGCATTGTGGGGGCCGAGTGGCCTCATTCTGGCTTCACTGAAGGCCTCCATTGGCTTTGCTGCCATGGCGATGTCGCCCCCTACCCTTCATAAGAATAGAAAGGCAAACTTGCGCTCTCCGACAATGATCAACGACAAGTCGATTGTCATCGACATGGAGGCGGCTTTGCTGGTAGTGGCGGACAAGATGGTGGTGGGTCGGGTACTTTCACCATACTTGGCTCACCCCAGGCCGTCTTCAACAAGCTGAAAGGTCCATGGCAGTTGCGTGGCAAGGCGGTGGCCCAGCGAGTCAAAAGTGAAGATGGGAGGTTCGTCATCACCTTCTCGGAGGAGGGAGACCGGCGTCATGTGCTGCAAGCTGGTCCGTGGCACTACACAAATGATGTCGTCCTGCTCGCGGCATTTGATGGAAGCGGTGACCCCGTGGATGTTCCCCTGGATTCTTTCAGAATTTGGGTGCAAATCCATGGGTGGCTGGTTCCGGTCAAGACCGTGGAAATGGGATGGATCTTAGGCAACAAGCTCGGCACTGTCATTGCGGTGTCACACAAGAACAAGATGATCGTCGACGAGTACATTCACGTCCACGTCGAGCATCAGGTGGACGAGCCAGTGAGGAAGTTCATCGACACAACTGTCGTTGGGGGCAATAACAAGATATACTTTCGTGTTAAATATGAAAAGTTGCCAAATTTTTGTTTGTGTTGCGGCATCATGGGGCACACTATGCCAAGTTATGTGGACTCGCTAGTGAGCTACGGAAGAAGAACTTATCCATCAACCTCAAGGCTCCAGCACATCCGAAGGATTTGCACGCTTCGGGGGCTTCGACCTGGCCTCTCCTCGATTATGAAGGGCTGTCGGTGGCCACTAGAGATGCGGAGGTGGCAGGCAGGTCCAAGCTCTTGGAGAAGATGATCAAGGCGGTGACCACGGCTGTCCAGAAGCTCACGGTCATTGCGACGCCTTTGTTCTCCACTTATGTTGGTGTGCATACTTGTGGGAAGTAGATGTTGGCGGCTAGGAGCCTCTCTCTCTCTCAATGATGCTGAGATGGACAATGCGTCTGGCATGGCGGACGGGTTGGATCAGGCTATTGTAGGGGTTAAGGGGGGCACTTACTCCATCATCTAGAGTGCTCCTGAGACCGGCATGCTTCTGCTGTGTTGCGGCACATAGAGATGCAGATTGTGCTCCTATAGTCAGCTAGGGTGACCTGGTGGATATTCAGGGCACTAAAGGCGTGGGTGCTAGCTCCATCAACATGAGTGCCCATGCTAAAGGAGAGGCTGCTAACCCATCCAAGCGAGCTGAATCTTTTCAAGGCCGATGGAAAAGACTGTATAGAGATGGGCAGCTAGAGCACGATGCCGTTCAAGACATGTGCGCCAAGGATGTGAAGTTTGGGGTCCCAATACCACCAAATAGCAGCAGCAACATGTCCAATCGCAAGGGTGCCTTTGCGGCCATCCTGAAGAGCATGGCTTGTAGCAAAAGGTGTCTTCCTGATGATCAAAACTTAGTGTTTAGCATGGATAGCACTAATTCAGAGAGCTTAGAGTATAAGAGTGCAAATGGTATAAGTCTTTCTTGTAAGAGGGTATGTACTGAGAGAGTTGAGGTTGTAGTTGGTGTAGATGGGTCAATTGTTCATGTAAATGAGGAGAGGGAGGGGAGAGAGGAGGAGGCTCAGGATAGGAGGAGGGAATCTATGGGTATGGAAAAAGAGGATGGGGCTGTAGCAAAGGAAGCTACCGGCCTTGGGGCTGTCGGTGACCTGACGGGCGCGGATGTCGCCCATCAGGAGCCATGAAAATGTTGAGTTGGAACTATCAAGGCTTGGGTCAGCCTCGTATAGTTCAAGAGTTGGTGTGCCTCTCTAAGACACACAGACCCAATATTATCTTTTTATCTAAAACAAGGAAAAATAAAGAGTATCTTGAGAGTTTGCGCTACAAGTTGGGTATGAATAATGTGTTTACTATTTTTGGCCATGGTAAAGGTGGAGGACTAGTTGTGTTTTGGGATGAGGCCTACTCTTGTGAGCTGGACAAATATGGTGATAATTTTATTGATATGTACGTCGGCAAGGGAGATGGAACAAAGTGGAGGTGCACATTCATTTACGGTGATCCTAAGGCAAGCCAAAGGAACATTATGTGGGATATCTTGAGACGGATAAAACCTCTTGGTGTTGGAGATTAGTTTTTTGTTGGGGATTTTAACAAAGCTATGTGGCAAAATGAGCACATCTCTCGTCATAAGAGGTCTACTAGATTTATGGCTACTTTTCGGGAAGCCCTATCTAATTGTAATCTATATGACTTGGTTTTCATGGCGTGCCTTGGACGTATGATAATAAGCAAGATGGTTTCAAGAATGTTAAGGTGCATCTTGATCGTGCGTTGTCTTGCCCGCTTTGGTCTTCTATGTTCCCTCGATATAAGGTATCCCATATTATAAGCTCTAGGTCTGATCACTTCCCATTTTTATTGACTTGCTGGGTTCTCCCAAGGTTGGTAGATTTGTTAAACAGTTGAAATATGAATCTTATTGGGAGAGGGAAGGTGGGGCTTTGGATGATCAGGTTAGTGCTTGCTGGAATAGAGATTCAAATATTGATGATCTTGAAGATGTTGCAAAATAAGCTAGACAAATTAATGAAATCTCTTCATGGGTGGAGTCGGATTCATATTGGGTATCTGCCAAAGAAACTGGAGTGGGCTCGTAAAATACTAAATGTGTTGGTTAGCAGAAATGATCATTATGCAGTGTTAGAAAGGAAGAAAATTCTTGTAGAGATGGATGAACTTCTTATAAAGGAAGAAATGTTATGGAAACAAAGATCTCGGCTGGATAAGATAAGAGGAGGAGACCATTAAAAGCTCCAGGCCCGGATGGTTTTCCTGTAAGGTTTTCCCAGCAGAATTGGGGTTTGATTAACGAGGATATTGTTAAGGATGTCCAACGGTTTTTTAATTCTGGAATTATGCCAGAGGGGATTAATAACACAACTATTGTTCTCATCCCGAGGATTAAGAATCGTCTATTAAAGATTTCAGGCCGATCAATTTGTGCAATGTTATCTACAAGATTATTTCCAAGTGTCTTGTTAATAGACTGCGGCCGCTCCTTGATGATATGATTTCCCCTAGGGATTTTTACATATGTGCCCCTGGTTCCTTAGCTGTACTCATTCATCCCCACGCTCTTAACTTTTGCTCACTTTTCCCCACCCCTTGGCTGAAACTCTCACAAATGGGCAAACTGGACGTTGTCGTCGGGTCAATAGCTTGACCGTTAACTTTGACTAGTGGGGCTACGTAGGCGTGCATGCAACTGACCGCGGTCGTGGGGTAGCACGTGTCCCTGGAACATGCCAAAAACATCCCATCGTATAAGATGGGAAACCGCGTCGCCCCTACCATTTCCCCCCAAATCCCCTCCCTGCCGCATCGTCTCCCTCTCTCCCACCGCGTCGTCTCGCTCTCCTCTATCGCACTGTCCCGCTCTCCCCCACCGCATCCTCTTCCTCACCTTCATCGCCTCCCTCCTACCGATAGTGGACGCTCATGGCAACGCCGGCACAAAAGACAGAGATTTGCAGGGCGTAGTGATCGCGGTAGCAGATGCAGTGCAGGACGTTGGCAGTGTCCACTGTGGTGCAGGGAAAATCGCAACCGCTATCGCGGCTGTGGATGTGGAGAAGGAGGTGGCAGGCTCTGCCTCAGCACTGCCGGAGCTGAAGGTGACGGCGTCGAGCGCAGTCCATCTAGATGCGTAGCCTGGCGAGGAGAAGGTGGTACAGGAGGTACTTCCATGTGCTTGTACCCTAGTTGCAATATTTAGATTGTAGAGTTAGTCCCTAGTTTCATTGGTTCGATTATGATTCATAGGGTAGTACAGATGGTTAGAGTAGTTGGTTTGAGGGATGGGGTTTTCTGTAGGGTTGGGGGGATGGGGTTTTTTGTATGGGGTTTTTTTGGATTACATTTGTTGCAAAAGTGCTAGACATATCTTAATGAGAGATAGGGATCTCTGTTCTTAAATGCTACACGTGATTATTAGATTTTTTTTGAATGCTACATAGATTAGGATTTTCATGTATGCTTAGATTTTTTTTGAATGCTACACGGATTGGTGTTTTGAATGTCATATGCCCAAATGGAATGCAGTAATTTTGATGTAAACTTACTTGATTCATCAGTATATAAATTTGTCCACAATATGTAGTTATATTAGCTTTGTTGTTCAATGTGTGTGCATGACAATGGAAAATGCAAATAGGATCATAGTATGGATAATATGATCAATGTGTCATGTGTGCATATCTAAATTATTAGTTGACTTCTGTATTTACTAGTAATGGATGTAATTGTATATTCAGGAGGATGATTTTGTGGGGAATAAGAGGAAGCTGGCCCTTACTGGGTTCGACCCGTACGATCCAGAGTACAATGATGATGAAGAATATGAGATAAGCCTACTTGAAATTTAGATTGTTCATTTAGTTCCTTTGACATGGTGTATATGAATCTATAATGTATTAAAGTAATTCATTCATGTGTGCAGTATGATTCAGGAGAAGACGTGTACAAAGGGAACGTCGTGTCTTTCAAAGCGAAGGAGGTGGAGAAGATCAAGGCCAAGGGAGTTGCTTCCTTCTACAACCGCAAGATCAAGAAGTGGCACTGCCACTACTACACCACCAAGCCAAAGCCAAAGGATGGCCACTTCGATCACCTTGTGTCTCATGCAGAGGATGTAGCGGTTCGCGGGGAGGAATACAAGATCAGGGGGCAGCGTGTTGCCCTCGCGAAGGCCCTAACTCCGGTGTGATGTGATGATGTGATGAACTAAATGTGGCAGCATGTTTCATCTTTATCTTTTGGGTTACTTTTGGTAAACTGAATGTGGTTGTTTGGTAAACTTTGTGTGGTGGTATCTAAACTTTGTGTGTGATCTATGGTAGTAATGTATTATGCTATCTATACTTGTATGTCCTTAAATTTGCCTGTGGTGTATGGTTACTTCTGTTTAGATGTTGTGAGCTATGAGTTTAGGTGCTGCAATGATCACACATGCTGCTTCAGTGTTGCTTCACTGATCAGACATGCTGCAAAGAATAAGCAAAAATAGCAAATAGTCCATCATTTGATCAAATATTCCAATAACAGAGCAAAAAAACTACATTTGAATGAAGATGGTCCATCATTTGATCAAGTATTCCAATAATAGATGAAATATTCCAATAACAGATCAAATATTCCAATTTGAATTTGAGGCAAATTTTGAATTTGAACCAACACTTGAAGTCCATTGCCATGTGGTGTGATGTTGCAAAGTTTGTTGAACTATTATAAATGTTAGGTGATCAATCCGGTCTCTTTTGGATAGTAAAACTTATAGTCATGAGAAATGTGCTCCAAATGAGCTCCAGTTGTAATCAAGTTTTTTTGGACCTACTCCAAATGAGCCAAATATTTTTTTATTAAAACCTATTCAATCTATATAGTGTAGATTCGAAGTCTCACTATTTATTGAATTAATCTTCATATTTTTACAATTTTTTTAAAAAATTATGCTTTAATAAAAAACCATTTTGAAATCAAAGTTTGGTGAGTTTTTTTTTATTTTTCAAAAGCCTAAGGGAACGCTACCTTCTCTCCTTGAACTCTCTACAATGTTGTACGTGATAGCTCATATGTGTGAAGGTTTTTTCTGAAAATGTCCATATACCAAGTTTATGATTTTTGGTTGGTAACATGTCACATAAGACAACATTGTGCGTAGGTCTTATATTTTTTTAAATTTTTTTTAATTAATGGTGCTCATTTGACCTCGATCGTGCCACCTAGGTTTTTTTAATTTCTGTGTACCAAGTTTAGTATTTTTCCTCGTTAGTGTGTCTTATAAAACGACGAACGACAAAGATTTTGTTTTTTTATTTTTTAAAATTAGTTATGCTCAGTCGAAGCCTAGATAACCCTGTTGACCAGCTCAAAACCCCTCTAAACCCCGCGGGGTTTTGCCTAACCCTAGCTCTGAACATCAGTCATCCGATCATACACTAGCGCCAAGCGCCAGCCCTCAGATGTGGTCTTCTAGAAGGGCTTGCTGTGTGCAGGCTCCGCGCTGTTGGATCAGATGGAAGGCTCCACATTGTTGGATCATGGGGCGATCCGCGAGATATTCTCCCATTGGTTGTGCTCACTCACCATTGACTCCGCAAAAAAAAACATAGTTATTGGGCCCAAAATGAAACCAAGCTCTGGTTGGGCCATTGCATTGGCTCTATTGTTTTTGCTTGACCCTTTTTTTGAGTTCCCGATGCCGTGATGGGTGTGAAAACGAGCTAGTTCACATTTGACCCCATTACTGCCACTGCGAAAGAACACATCGCACTACGGCTATTTAAGCCACACATCACCTTCTTCTTCCTCTCACATCCCTCATCTATCTCCCATCCTCTGCCATCGGCCCTTCTTGTTCTTCGACCCCATCTTCTTCGACCATGCAGTACACTGGACCAACCTACCGTTTCCCATCCACTGTGCTAGAGAGGCTCTTCCCGGCTAGTGTGTACGTTGAGCATACACTACGTGTGTGGGCGATATCAAGGTGGAGGACCGCATGGGGCTTCACCGAGTTCGCTCTCGCGGCCGGCTACCGCCACCTCCCACGAGGATCTCCATCGATGTTCCGCATCGAGGAGGTCATCCAAAATGGGGTGGTGGTTGCTATCCTTGCCCACTTCACCAACCCCTTTGACACCTTCTACCTCCTCGGCCGCGTGTTTTGGTGTGGCTGCGAGTTCATCGCTTTCACCACCCATAACATCTTCACGGAGTACAGTAACATCTTCCCAACCGCGTTGTGCATGCACACTCTGCCGTACCCCATCGACAACACCCCGGAGGAGTAGTGAAGGGCGCCTGGAGGAGCGAGGTGGAGAAGGCGACGGCTAGGGTTTAGAACCCTCTATCTTTTTTCTTTTTTTTGAATCTATGTTATGTTATTAAGTTGTAAGTGAACTATATAATCGTTCTCTAGGCTTGTTGGCCCTATCTATGTTATGTTATTAAGTTCTACTATTAAGTTTTCTATCTATCCTATTATTACGTTCTTGCTAGTTTGTACTTTTTTGAATTATTTATTGTTTTTTGAGAGAGCTCGTTTTGTTCGTAAGCACGTAGTGCATGCATAGCTAAACAAGCCACCACCACGTCGAGGAAGCTTCGTCGGTGACGAGGGTTTCGTTCCTTAATGGTATGGTGTGCTTACTCACTATCTCCATAAATCATATGAAACATACTGAGCTTCTTTCCTTTGAGGGGGCACATGAACTTATTTAGTTTAGCAAGCATAGGATCATCTATATCATAATCATCATAATTATCCTTCGCATCAAGATACTCATCACAAGGAGTAGAAGGAGCGAAAAGAGGAGGGATTGATCGTGGGGTTACCTTGACCTTGTGAGAAGAGTTTTGGCCCTCTCCATCTTCTACCACGGCCTTTGACTAGCCTCAAAGTGTTTTCAGAATCTTGAGCTATGTAGCCACCTAGTGCATGCAGCCAAAAACAATAAAAAATATTGTTCAATTTATTTGTCATAGAAAAAAGGGTGCAGATGTGAGTGGATCGAAAAGGATCAAATGATGTTCTAAATCGAGGAGACAAGCATCGGCACATGCAGGCAGCGACCGTCGTTGCGTCCGTGGTAGCTGGCGTGCACGAAAGCGGCTCGGTCGGCATGCATCGGCGCATGCAGGCAGGCTAGCTGCATGCATGCATAGCAGGCTAGCTGGATATGTCGTTCATGCATTGCAGGCTTCTGTCATGGCGGCGCGCGCAGGAGTTTCATGCAACGGCCCAAAAGGCCAACGAAACCATGGCCCAACAGTCAAACAGCGTCACTGTCCAAGGCCGCCCCACTTGTCAGGTCCAACGGGCGACACGGTCCAGTGCGGCCCCACTCGTCAGAATTAACGGTCAAATCACTGACCCGACGGCATCCACCATTTGTGACCATTTCTTAGGGTTTCGGACAAGAGAGTGGGGGAAAGTGAGCAAAGGTTAAGAGCATGGGGATGGATGAGTATGGCTAAGGAACCAGGGGCACAGATGTAAAAAACTATTTCCCCTACTCAAAGTGCGTTTACTCCGGGAAGGTTAATTTCTCACAATGCTCTCATAGCCTTTGAATGTCTGCATTCGTTGAGCACGCTTAAAGATTTAAGATGGGAATTTGTGTGTATAAGTTGGATTTGGCGAAAGCTTATGACCGTGTCGACTGGCATTTCTTGCAATGTATGATGGGGGCTTTGGGTTTTGCACCGAGGTGGACAAATTGGATTATGTCATGTGTTACATCAGTGAAATTTGCGGTGCGCTTTAGTGGATAGTTGTTGGAGTCATTTTCACCTTCTCGTGTTGGGGAACGTAGTATTTCAAAAAAATCCTATGAACACGCAAGATCTATCTAGGAGAAGCATAGCAACGAGCGGGGAGAGTGTGTCTACGTACCCTCGTAGACCGAAAGCGGAAGCGTTTAGTAACGCGGTTGATGTAGTCGAACGTCTTCGCGATTCAACTCCCCTTGGGGGCGCGCCACCTCTTGGCTGCTGCCCTCTCTCTCCCCTAAGGCCCGCTGAGGCCCATTACTTCCCGGGGGGTTCCGGTAACCCCTCCGGCACTCCGGTTTTATCCGGAACACTTCCGGTGTCCGAATAACATGGTCCAATATATCAATCTTTATATCTCGACCATTTTGAGACTCCTCGTCTTGTTCGTGATCTCATCCGAGACTCCGAAAAATCTTTGGTACATCAAATCACATAACTCATAATACAAATCGTCATCGAACGTTAAGCGTGCGGACCCTACGGGTTCGAGAACTATGTAGACATGACCGAGACACCTCTCCGGTCAATAACCAATAGCGGAACCTGGATGCTCATATTGTTCCTACATATTCTACGAAGATATTTATCAGTCAAACCGCACAACAACATACATTGTTCCCTTTGTCATCGGTATGTTACTTGCCCGAGATTCGATCGTCGGTATCATCATACCTAGTTCAATCTCGTTACCGGCAAGTCTCTTTACTCATTCCATAATACATCATCCCTCAACTAACTCATTATTCACATTTCTTGCAAGGCTTATAGATATGTGCATTACCGCGAGGGCCCAAAGATACCTCTCCGATAATCGGAGTGACAAATCCTAATCTCGATCTATGCCAACTCAACAAACACCATCGGAGACACCTGTATAGCATATTTATAATCATCTAGTTACGTTGTGATGTTTGATAGCACACTAAGTGTTCCCCCGATATTCGGGAGTTGCATAATCTCATAGTCATAGGAACATGTATAAGTCATGAAGAAAGCAATAGGAATAAAATAAACGATCATAGTGCTAACCTAACGGATGGGTCTTGTCCATCACATCATTCTCTAATGATGTGATCTCGTTCATCAAATGACAACATATGTCTATGGCTAGGAAACTTAACCAACTTTGATTAACGAGCTAGTCTAGTAGAGGCATACTAGGGACACTCTGTTTGTCTATGTATTCACACATGTACTAAGTTTCTAGTTAATACAATTCTAGAATTAATAATAAAAATTTATCATGATATAAGGAAATATAAATAACAATTTTATTATTGCCTCTAGGGAATATTTCCCTCAGTCTCCCACTTGCACTAGGGTCAATAATCTAGATTACACAGTAATGATTCTAACACCCATAGAGTCTTGGTACTGATCATGTTTTGCTCGTCAGAGAGGCTTAGTCAACGGATCTGCAACATTCAGATCCATATGTATCTTGCAAATCTCTATGTCTCCCTCCTTGACTTGATCGCAGATGGAATTGAAGCGTCTCTTGATGTGCTTAGTTCTCTTGTGAAATCTGGATTCCTTTGCCAAGGCAATTGCACCAGTATTGTCACAAAAGATTTTCATTGGACCCGATGCACTAGGTATGCCACCTTGATTGGATATGAACTCCTTCAGCAAGACTCCTTGATTTGCTGCTTCCGAAGTAGTTATGTACTTTGCTTCACACGTAGATCCCGCAACGACGCTCTGCTTAGAACTGCACCAACTGATAGCTCCACCATTCAATATAAATATGTATCCAGTTTGTGACTTAGAGTCATCCAGATCAGTGTCAAAGCTTGCATCGACGTAACCATTTACGACGAGCTCTTTGTCGCCTCCATAAACGAGAAACATATCCTTAGTCCTTTTCAGGTATTTTAGGATGTTCTTGACCGCTATCCAGTGATCCACTCTTGGATTACTTTGCTACCTCCCTGCTAAACTAATAGCAAGGCACACATCAGGTCTGGTACACAGCATTGCATACATGATAGAACCTATGGCTGAGGCATAGGGAATGACTTTCATTTTCTCTCTATCTTCTGCAGTGGTCGGGCATTGAGTCTGAATCAACTTCACACCTTGTAATACAGGCAAGAACCCTTTCTTTGCTTGATCTGTTTTGAACTTTTTCAAAACTTTATCAGTCTATGTGATTTGTGAAAGTCCAATTAAGCGTCTTGATCTATTTCTATAGATCTTGATGCCCAATATATAAGCAGCTTCACTGAGGTCTTTCATTGAAAAATTCTTATTCAAGTATCCTTTTATGTTATTCAAAAATTCAATATCATTTCCGATCAACAATATGTCATCCACATATAATATCAGAAATGCTACGGAGCTCCTACTCACTTTCTTGTAAATATAGGCTTCTCCAAAAGTCTGTATAAAACCATATGCTTTGATCACACTATCAAAGCGTATATTCCAACTCCGAGAGGCTTACACCAGTCCATAAATGGACCGTTGGAGCTTGCACACCTTGTTAGCACCTTTTGGATCGACAAAACCTTCTGGTTGCATCATCTACAACTCTTCTTTAAGATATCAATTAAGGAATGCAGTTTTGACTTCCATTTGCCAAATTTCATAATCATAAAATGCAACAATTGCTAACATGATTCGGACGGACTTAAGCATCGCTACAGGTGAGAAGGTCTCATCGTAGTCAACTCCTTGAACTTGTCGAAAACCTTTCGCAACAAGTCGAGGTTTGTAGATAGTAACATTACCTTCAGCGTCAGTCTTCTTCTTGAAGATCCATTTATTCTCTATGGCTTGTTGTCATTGGGCAAGTCCACCAAAGTCCACACTTTGTTCTCATACATGGATCCCATCTCAGATTTCATGGCCTCAAGCCATTTCACGGAATCTGGGATCATCATTGCTTCATCATAGTTCGTAGGTTCGTCATGATCAAGTAACATGACTTACAGAACAGGATTACCGTACCACTCTGGTGCGGATCTTACTCTGATTGACCTACGAGGTTTGGTAGTAACTTGATCAGAAGTTCCATGATCATCATCATTAGCTTCCTTGCTAATTGGTGTAGGAATAATTGTTGAGGAACGTTGCAGAAAACAAAAATTTTCCTACGGTTTCACCAAGATCCATCTATGAGTTCATCTAGAAACGAGTCATGGGAGAGAGATTGCATCTACATACCACTTTGTAGATCGCGAGCGGAAGCGTTCAAGGAACGGGGATGAGGTAGTCGTACACGACGTGATCCAAATCACCGGAGATCCTAGCACCGAACGGACGGCACCTCCGCGTTCAACACACGTACGGTCAGCGTAACGTCTCCTTCTTCTTGATCCAGCAAGGCAAAGGAGAGGTTGGGGAAGAAGGCTCCAGCAGCAGCACGACGGCGTGGTGATGGTGGAGCTGCAGTACTTCGACAGGGCTTCGCCGAGCTCTACGGAGGAGGAGGAGGTGTTGGAGAGGGAGAGGGAGGCGCCAGGAGCAAGGGGTGCGCTGCCCTCCCCTCACCCCTCTATTTATAGGGGAAGGGGCAAGGGGGGCCGGCCCCTCTAGATGGGATCTAGAGGGGGGGCGGTGGCCAGGGAGGGGGGGGGACTTGCCCCCCAAGCAAGGGGGGCGCCCCCTTTAGGGTTCCCCCCAACCCTAGGCGCATGGGCCCATGGGGGGAGGCGCACCAGCCACTTTGGGCTGGTTCCCTTCCTCATACAGCCCATGGGGCCCTCCGGGAGAGGTGGCCCCTCCCGGCGGACCCCCAGAACCCCTCCGGTGGCCCCGGTACAATACTGACATGCCCCCGAAACTTCCCGGTGTCCGTATGACGACTTCCCATATATAAATCTTTATCTCCGGACCATTCCGAAACTCCTCGTGACGTCCGGGATCTCATCCGGGACTCCCAACAACATTCGGGTTACTGCATATACATATCTTCACAACCCTAGCGTCACCGAACCTTAAGTGTGTAGACCCTACGGGTTCGGGAGACATGCAGACATGACCGAGACGGCTCTCGGGCAATAACCAACAGCGGGATCTAGATACCCATGTTGGCTCCCACATGCTCCACGATGATCTCATCGGATGAACCATGATGTCGAGGATTCAATTAATCCCGTATACGATTCCCTTTGTCAATCGGTATTTTACTTGCCCGAGATTCGATCGTCGGTATCCCAATACCTCGTTCAATCTCGTTACCGGCAAGTCACCTTTCTCGTACCGTAATGCATGATCCCATGATCTAACACTTTGATCACATTGAGCTCATTATGATGATGCATTACCGAGAGGGCCCGGTGATACCTCTCCGTCAAGCGGAGTGACAAATCCCAGTCTCGATCCGTGTCAACCCAACAGACACTTTCAGAGATACCCGTAGTATACCTTTATAGTCACCCAGTTACGTTGTGACGTTTGGCACACCCAAAGCACTCCTACGGTATCCGGGAGTTACACGATCTCATGGTCTAAGGAAAGGATACTTGACATTGGAAAACTCTAGCAAACGAACTATGCGACCTTATGCTATGTTTAGGATTGGGTCTCGTCCATCACATCATTCTCCTAATGATGTGATCTCGTTATCAATGACATCCAATGTCCATAGTCAGGAAACCATGACTATCTATCGATCAACGAGCTAGTCAACTAGAGGCTTACTAGGGACATGTTGTTGTCTGTTATTCACACATGTATTACGATTTCCGGATAACACAATTATAGCACGAATAAAGACAATTATCATGAATAAGGAAATATAATAATAATGCTTTTATTATTGCCTCTAGGGCATATTTCCAACAGTCTCCCACTTGCACTAGAGTCAATAATCTAGTTACATTGTCATGAATCGAACACCCATAGAGTTCTGGTGTTGATCATGTTTTGCCTTAGGGAGAGGTTTAGTCAACGGATCTGCGACATTCAGATCCGTGTGCACTTTACAAATTTCTATGTCTCCATCTTGAACATTTTCACGAATGGAGTTGAAGCGACGCTTGATGTGCCTGGTCTTCTTGTGAAACCTGGGCTCCTTTGCAAGTGCAATAGCTCCAGTGTTGTCACAGAAGAGTTTGATTGGCCCCGACGCATTGGATATGACTCCGAGGTCGGTGATGAACTCCTTCACCCAAATTGCTTCATGTGCCGCCTCCGAGGCTGCCATGTACTCCGCTTCACATGTAGATCCCGCCACGACGCTTTGCTTGCAACTGCACCAGCTTACTGCCCCACCATTCAAAATATACACGTATCCGGTTTGTGACTTAGAGTCATCCAGATCTGTGTCGAAGCTAGCGTCGACGTAACCTTTTACGACGAGCTCTTCGTCACCTCCATAAACGAGAAACATTTCCTTGGTCCTTTTCAGGTACTTCAGGATATTCTTGACCGCTGCCCAGTGTTCCTTGCCGGGATTACTTTGGTACCTTCCTACCAAACTTACGGCAAGGTTTACATCAGGTCTGGTACACAGCATGGCATACATAATAGAACCTATGCCTGAGGCATAGGGGATGACACTCATCTCTTCTATATCTTCTGCCGTGGTCGGACATTGAGCTGAGCTCAATTTCACACCTTCTAACACAGGTAAGAACCCTTTCTTAGATTGATCCATATTGAACTTCTTCAATATTTTATCAAGGTATGTGCTTTGTGAAAGACCTATGAGGCGTCTCGATCTATCTCTATAGATCTTGATGCCTAATATATAAGCAGCTTCTCCAAGGTCCTTCATTGAAAAACTTTTGTTCAAGTAGGCCTTAATGCTGTCCAAGAGTTCTATATCATTTCCCATCAAAAGTATGTCGTCTACATATAATATGAGAAATGCTACAGAGCTCCCACTCACTTTCTTGTAAACACAGGCTTCTCCATAAGTCTATGTAAACCCAAACGCTTTGATCATCTCATCAAAGCGAATGTTCCAACTCCGAGATGCTTGCACCAGCCCATAAATCGAGCGTTGGAGCTTGCACACCTTGTCAGTATTCTCAGGATCGACAAAACCTTCCGACTGCATCATATACAATTCTTCCTTAAGGAAACCATTAAGGAATGCCGTTTTGACGTCCATTTGCCATATTTCATAATCGTAGAATGCGGCAATTGCTAACATGATTCGGATGGACTTCAGCTTCGCTACCGGTGAGAAAGTCTCATCGTAGTCAATTCCTTGAACTTGTCGATAACCCTTAGCGACAAGCCGAGCTTTATAGATGGTCACATTACCATCCGCGTCTGTCTTCTTCTTAAAGATCCATTTATTTTCTATCGCTCGCCGATCATCGGGCAAGTCTATCAAAGTCCATACTTTGTTTTCATACATGGATCCTATCTCGGATTTCATGGCTTCTAGCCATTTGTCGGAATCCGGGCCCGCCATTGCTTCCTCATAGTTCGAAGGTTCACCGTTGTCTAACAACATGATTTCCAAGACAGGGTTGCCGTACCACTCTGGTGCGGAACGTGTCCTTGTGGACCTTCGAATTTCAGTAGGAGCTTGATTAGAAGTATCTTGATCATCATCATTAATTTCCTCTCTAGTCGGTGCAGGCACCTCAGAAACGTTTTCTTGAGTTTCGCCATTTTCCGGTACAAGAGGCAACACTTCATCAAGTTCTACTTTCCTCCCACTTACTTCTTTCGAGAGAAACACTTTTTCTAGAAAGGATCCATTCTTGGCAACAAAGACCTTGCCTTCGGATCTGAGGTAGAAGGTATACCCAACAGTTTCTTTAGGGTATCCTATGAAGACGCATTTTTTCGACTTGGGTTCGAGCTTTTCAGGTTGAAGTTTCTTGACATAAGCATCGCATCCCCAAACTTTTAGAAATGACAGCTTAGGTTTCTTCCCAAACCATAATTCATACGGTGTCATCTCAACGGATTTCGACGGAGCCCTATTTAAAGTGAATGCGGCAGTCTCTAAAGCATAGCCCCAAAAAGATAGTGGTAAATTGGTAAGAGACATCATAGATCGCACCATATCTAATTGAGTGTGATTACGACGTTCGGACACACCATTACGCTGAGGTGTTCCAGGCGGCGTGAGTTGTGAAACTATTCCACATTTTCTTAAGTGCGTTCCAAATTCGTGACTCGAGTATTCTCCTCCACGACCTGATCGTAGAAACTTGATCTTTCTATCACGTTGATTTTCAACCTCACTCTGAAATTCCTTGAACTTTTCAAAGGTCTCAGACTTGTGTTTCATTAAGTAGATATACCCATATCTACTCAAGTCATCAGTGAGGGTGAGAACATAACGATAGCCACCGCGAGCCTCAACACTCATTGGACCGCACACATCGGTATGTATGATTTCCAATAAGTTGGTTGCTCGCTCCATTGTTCCTGAGAACGGAGTCTTGGTCATTTTACCCATGAGGCATGGTTCGCACGTGTCAAATGATTCATAATCAAGAGACTCTAAAAGTCCATCTGCATGGAGCTTCTTCATGCGTTTGACACCTATGTGACCAAGGCGGCAGTGCCACAAATATGTGGGACTATTGTTATCAACTTTAACTCTTTTGGTATTCACACTATGAATATGTGTATCATCACGTACGAGATTCATTAAGAATAAACCATTAACCATCGGAGCATGACCATAAAACATATCTCTCATATAAATAGAACAACCATTATTCTCGGATTTAAATGGGTAGCCATCTCGAATTAAACGAGATCCAGACACAATGTTCATGCTCAAACTTGGCACTAAATAACAATTATTGAGGTTTAAAACTAATCCCGTAGGTAAATGTAGAGGCAGCGTAACGACGACGATCACATCGACCTTGGAACCATTCCCGACGCGCATCGTCACCTCGTCCTTCGCCAGTCTCTGTTTATTCCGCAGCTCCTGTTTTGAGTTACAAATGTGAGCAACTGCACCGGTATCAAATACCCAAGAGCTACTACGAGTACTGGTAAGGTACACATCAATTACATGTATATCACATATACCTTTTGTTTTGCCGGCCTTCTTGTCCGCTAAGTATTTGGGGCAGTTCCGCTTCAAGTGACCACTTCCCTTGCAATAAAAACACTCAGTCTCGGGCTTGGGTCCATTCTTTGGCTTCTTCCCGGCAACTTGCTTACCGGGCGCGGCAACTTCCTTGTCGTCCTTTTTGAAGTTCTTTTTACCCTTGCCCTTCTTGAACTTAGTGGTTTTATTCACCATCAACACTTGATGCTCCTTCTTGATTTCTACCTCTGCTGATTTCAGCATAGCATATACCTCAGGAATGGTCTTTACCATCCCCTGCATATTGTAGTTCATCACAAAGCTCTTGTAGCTAGGTGGAAGCGACTGGAGGATTCTGTCAATGACCGCTTCATCCGGGAGATTAACTTCCAGTTGAGTCAAGCGGTTGTGCAACCCAGACATCTTGAGTATTTGTTCACTGACAGAGCCATTTTCCTCCATCTTACAGCTAAATAATTTGTCGGAGACTTCATATCTCTCGACCCGGGCATGAGCTTGGAAAACCATTTTCAGCTCTTCGAACATCTCATATGCTCCATGTCTCTCAAAACGCTTTTGGAGCCCCGCCTCTAAGCTCTAAAGCATGCCGCACTGAACGAGGGAGTAATCATTGCAGCGTGACTGCCAAGCGTTCATAATGTTGGGGAACGTTGCAGAAAATTAAAATTTTTCCTACGGTTTCACCAATATCCATCTATGAGTTCATCTAGCAACGAGTCATTGGAGAGAGAGATTGCATCTACATACCACTTTGCAGATCGCGAGCGGAAGCGTTCAACGAATGGGGATGAAGTAGTCGTACACACCGTGATCCAAATCACCGGAGATCCTAGTACCGAAATCACGGCACCTCCGCGTTCAACACACGTACGGTCAGCGTAACGTCCCCTTCTTCTTGATCCAGCAATGCAAAGGAGAGGTTGGGGAAGAAGGCTCCAGCAGCAGCACGACGGCGTGGTGATGGTGGAACTACAGTACTCCAGCAGGGCTTTGCCGTGCTCAATGGAGGAGGAGGAGGTGTTGGGGAGGGAGAGGGAGGCGCCAGGAGCAAGGGTGCGCAGCCCCCTCCCCTTCCCCCCTTTATATAGCCCCTTGGGGGGGCGCCGGCCCTAGGAGATGGAATCTCCTAGGGGGGGCGGCGGCCAGGGAGGGGACTTGCCCCCCAAGCACGGGGGCGCCCCCTTTAGGGTTCCCCCCCAACCCTAGGCGCATGGGCCCTTGGGGGGGAGGCGCACCATCCCACTTTGGGCTGGTTCCCTTCCTCATACAGCACATGGGGCCCTCCGAGGCAGGTGGCCCCAGCCGGTGGACCCCCCGGGACCCTCCGGTGGTCCCGGTACAATACCGATAACCCCGAAACTTGTCCCGATGGCCAAAACAACACTTTCTATATATAATTCTTTACCTCCGGACCATTCCGAAACTCCTCGTGACGTCCGGGATCTCATCCGGGACTCCGAACAATATTCGGGTTACTGCATATACATATCTTCACAACCCTAGCGTCACCGAACCTTAAGTGTGTAGACCCTAGGGGTTCGGGAGACATGTAGACATGACCGAGACGGCTCTCGGGCAATAACCAACAGCGGGATCTGGATACCCATGTTGGCTCCCACATGCTCCACGATGATCTCATCGGATGAAACACGATGTCGAGGATTCAATTAATCCCGTATACGATTCCCTTTGTCAATCGGTATTTTACTTGCCCGAGATTCGATCATCGGTATCCCAATACCTCGTTCAATCTCGTTACCAGCAAGTCACCTTTCTCGTACCGTAATGCATGATCCCATGATCTAACACTTTGATCACATTGAGCTCATTATGATGATGCATTACCGAGAGGGCCCGGTGATACCTCTCCGTCAAGCGGAGTGACAAATCCCAGTCTCGATCCGTGTCAACCCAACAGACACTTTCAGAGATACCCGTAGTATACCTTTATAGTCACCCAGTTACGTTGTGACGTTTGGCACACCCAAAGCACTCCTACGGTATCCGGGAGTTACACGATCTCATGGTCTAAGGAAAGGATACTTGACATTGGAAAACTCTAGCAAACGAACTATGCGACCTTATGCTATGTTTAGGATTGGGTCTCGTCCATCACATCATTCTCCTAATGATGTGATCTCGTTATCAATGACATCCAATGTCCATAGTCAGGAAACCATGACTATCTATCGATCAACGAGCTAGTCAACTAGAGGCTTACTAGGGACATGTTGTTGTCTGTTATTCACACATGTATTACGATTTCCGGATAACACAATTATAGCACGAATAAAGACAATTATCATGAATAAGGAAATATAATAATAATGCTTTTATTATTGCCTCTAGGGCATATTTCCAACAGTCTCCCACTTGCACTAGAGTCAATAATCTAGTTACATTGTCATGAATCGAACACCCATAGAGTTCTGGTGTTGATCATGTTTTGCCTTAGGGAGAGGTTTAGTCAACGGATCTGCGACATTCAGATCCGTGTGCACTTTACAAATTTCTATGTCTCCATCTTGAACATTTTCACGAATGGAGTTGAAGCGACGCTTGATGTGCCTGGTCTTCTTGTGAAACCTGGGCTCCTTTGCAAGTGCAATAGCTCCAGTGTTGTCACAGAAGAGTTTGATTGGCCCCGACGCATTGGATATGACTCCGAGGTCGGTGATGAACTCCTTCACCCAAATTGCTTCATGTGCCGCCTCCGAGGCTGCCATGTACTCCGCTTCACATGTAGATCCCGCCACGACGCTTTGCTTGCAACTGCACCAGCTTACTGCCCCACCATTCAAAATATACACGTATCCGGTTTGTGACTTAGAGTCATCCAGATCTGTGTCGAAGCTAGCGTCGACGTAACCTTTTACGACGAGCTCTTCGTCACCTCCATAAACGAGAAACATTTCCTTGGTCCTTTTCAGGTACTTCAGGATATTCTTGACCGCTGCCCAGTGTTCCTTGCCGGGATTACTTTGGTACCTTCCTACCAAACTTACGGCAAGGTTTACATCAGGTCTGGTACACAGCATGGCATACATAATAGAACCTATGCCTGAGGCATAGGGGATGACACTCATCTCTTCTATATCTTCTGCCGTGGTCGGACATTGAGCTGAGCTCAATTTCACACCTTCTAACACAGGTAAGAACCCTTTCTTAGATTGATCCATATTGAACTTCTTCAATATTTTATCAAGGTATGTGCTTTGTGAAAGACCTATGAGGCGTCTCGATCTATCTCTATAGATCTTGATGCCTAATATATAAGCAGCTTCTCCAAGGTCCTTCATTGAAAAACTTTTGTTCAAGTAGGCCTTAATGCTGTCCAAGAGTTCTATATCATTTCCCATCAAAAGTATGTCGTCTACATATAATATGAGAAATGCTACAGAGCTCCCACTCACTTTCTTGTAAACACAGGCTTCTCCATAAGTCTATGTAAACCCAAACGCTTTGATCATCTCATCAAAGCGAATGTTCCAACTCCGAGATGCTTGCACCAGCCCATAAATCGAGCGTTGGAGCTTGCACACCTTGTCAGTATTCTCAGGATCGACAAAACCTTCCGACTGCATCATATACAATTCTTCCTTAAGGAAACCATTAAGGAATGCCGTTTTGACGTCCATTTGCCATATTTCATAATCGTAGAATGCGGCAATTGCTAACATGATTCGGACGGACTTCAGCTTCGCTACCGGTGAGAAAGTCTCATCGTAGTCAATTCCTTGAACTTGTCGATAACCCTTAGCGACAAGCCGAGCTTTATAGATGGTCACATTACCATCCGCGTCTGTCTTCTTCTTAAAGATCCATTTATTTTCTATCGCTCGCCGATCATCGGGCAAGTCTATCAAAGTCCATACTTTGTTTTCATACATGGATCCTATCTCGGATTTCATGGCTTCTAGCCATTTGTCGGAATCCGGGCCCGCCATTGCTTCCTCATAGTTCGAAGGTTCACCGTTGTCTAACAACATGATTTCCAAGACAGGGTTGCCGTACCACTCTGGTGCGGAACGTGTCCTTGTGGACCTTCGAATTTCAGGTGGAGCTTGATTAGAAGTATCTTGATCATCATCATTAATTTCCTCTCTAGTCGGTGCAGGCACCTCAGAAACGTTTTCTTGAGTTTCGCCATTTTCCGGTTCAAGAGGTAACACTTCATCAAGTTCTACTTTCCTCCCACTTACTTCTTTCGAGAGAAACTCTTTCTCTAGAAAGGATCCATTCTTGGCAACAAAGATCTTGCCTTCAGATCTGAGGTAGAAGGTATACCCAACAGTTTCTTTAGGGTATCCTACGAAGACGCATTTTTCCGACTTGGGTTTGAGCTTTTCAGGTTGAAGTTTCTTGACATAAGCATCGCATCCCCAAACTTTTAGAAACGACAGCTTAGGTTTCTTCCCAAACCATAATTCATACGGTGTCGTCTCAACGGATTTCGACGGAGCCCTATTTAAAGTGAATGCGGCAGTCTCTAAAGCATAGCCCCAAAAAGATAGCGGTAAATCGGTAAGAGACATCATAGATTGCACCATATCTAATAGAGTGCGATTATGACGTTCGGACACACCATTACGCTGAGGTGTTCCAGGCGGCGTGAGTTGTGAAACTATTCCACATTTTCTTAAGTGTGTGCCAAATTCGTGACTCAAGTATTCTCCTCCACGATCTGATCGTAGAAACTTAATCTTTCTATCACGTTGATTTTCAACCTCACTCTAAAATTCCTTGAACTTTTCAAAGGTCTCAGACTTGTGTTTCATTAAGTAGATATACCCATATCTACTCAAGTCATCAGTGAGGGTGAGAACATAACGATAGCCACCGCGAGCCTCAACACTCATTGGACCGCACACATCGGTATGTATGATTTCCAATAAGTTGGTTGCTCGCTCCATTGTTCCTGAGAACGGAGTCTTGGTCATTTTACCCATGAGGCATGGTTCGCACGTGTCAAATGATTCATAATCAAGAGACTCTAAAAGTCCATCTGCATGGAGCTTCTTCATGCGTTTGACACCTATGTGACCAAGGCGGCAGTGCCACAAATATGTGGGACTATTGTTATCAACTTTAACTCTTTTGGTATTCACACTATGAATATGTGTATCATCACGTACGAGATTCATTAAGAATAAACCATTAACCATCGGAGCATGACCATAAAACATATCTCTCATATAAATAGAACAACCATTATTCTCGGATTTAAATGGGTAGCCATCTCGAATTAAACGAGATCCAGACACAATGTTCATGCTCAAACTTGGCACTAAATAACAATTATTGAGGTTTAAAACTAATCCCGTAGGTAAATGTAGAGGCAGCGTAACGACGGCTATCACATCGACCTTGGAACCATTCCCGACGCGCATCGTCACCTCGTCCTTCGCCAGTCTCCGTTTATTCCGCAGCTCCTGTTTTGAGTTACAAATGTGAGCAACTGCACCGGTATCAAATACCCCAGAGCTACTACGAGTACTGGTAAAGTACACATCAATTACATGTATATCACATATACCTTTTGTTTTGCCGGCCTTCTTGTCCGCTAAGTATTTGGGGCAGTTCCGCTTCAAGTGACCACTTCCCTTGCAATAAAAACACTCAGTCTCGGGCTTGGGTCCATTCTTTGGCTTCTTCCCGGCAACTTGCTTACCGGGTGCGGCAACTTCCTTGCCGTCCTTCTTGAAGTTCTTTTTACCCTTGCCCTTCTTGAACTTAGTGGTTTTATTCACCATCAACACTTGATGCTCCTTCTTGATTTCTACCTCTGCTGATTTCAGCATAGCATATACCTCAGGAATGGTCTTTACCATCCCCTGCATATTGTAGTTCATCACAAAGCTCTTGTAGCTAGGTGGAAGCGACTGGAGGATTCTGTCAATGACCGCTTCATCCGGGAGATTAACTTCCAGTTGTGTCAAGCGGTTGTGCAACCCAGACATGTTGAGTATGTGTTCACTGACAGAGCTATTTTCCTTCATCTTACAGCTAAAGAATTTGTCGGAGACTTCATATCTCTCGACCCGGGCATGAGTTTGGAAAACCATTTTCAGCTCTTCGAACATCTCATATGCTCCATGTCTCTCAAAACGCTTTTGGAGCCCCGGCTCTAAGCTGTAAAGCATGCCGCACTGAACGAGGGAGTAATCATCGCAGCGTGACTGCCAAGCGTTCATAACGTCTTGTTCTGCAGGGAGAATAGGTGCGTCACCCAGCGGTGCTCGTAGGACATAATCTTTCTTGGCAGCTATGAGGATGATCCTCAGGTTCCGGACCCAGTCCGTATAGTTGCTGCCATCGTCTTTCAGCTTGGTTTTCTCTAGGAACGCGTTGAAGTTGAGGACTACGTTGGCCATTTGATCTACAAGACATATTGTAAATATTTTAGACTAAGTTCATGATAATAAAGTTCATTTAATCAAATTATTTAATGAACTCCCACTTAGATAGACATCCCTCTTCTAGTCATCTAAGTATTACATGATCCGAGTCAACTAGGCCGTGCCCGACCATCACGTGAGACGGACTAGTCAACATCGGTGAACATCTTCATGTTGATCGTATCTTCTATACGACTCATGCTCGACCTTTCGGTCTTCTGTGTTCCGAGGCCATGTCTGTACATGCTAGGCTCGTCAAGTCAACCTAAGTGTTTTGCGTGTGTAAATCTGTCTTACACCCGTTGTATGTGAACGTTAGAATCTATCACACCCAATCATCACGTGGTGCTTCGAAACAACGAACTGTCGCAACGGTGCACAGTTAGTGGGAACACTTTCTTGAAATTAGTATGAGGGATCATCTTATTTACTACCGTCGTTCTAAGTAAACAAGATGCAAAACATGATAAACATCACATGCAATCAAATAATAAACGTGACATGATATGGCCAATATCACATAGCTCCTTTGATCTCCATCTTGGGGCTCCATGATCATCTTGTCACCGGCTTGACACCATGATCTCCATCATCATGATCTTCATCATCGTGTCTCCATGAAGTTGCTCGCCAACTATTACTTCTACTACTATGGCTAACGCGTTTAGCAATAAAGTAAAGTAATTTACATGGCGTTTCTCAATGACACGCAGGTCATACGATAAATAAAGACAACTCCTATGGCTCCTGCCAGTTGTCATACTCATCGACATGCAAGTCGTGATTCCTATTACAATAGCATGAACATCTCATACATCACATATAGATCATTCATCATTCATCACAACTTTGGCCATATCATATCACAAAGCACTTGCTGCAAAAACAAGTTAGACGTCCTCTAATTGTTGTTGCAAGTTTTACGTGGCTGAATTAGGGTTCTAGCAAGAACGTTTTCTTACCTATGTGAAAGCCACAACGTGATTTGTCAACTTCTATTTACCCTTCATAAGGACCCTTTTCATCGAATCCGCTCCAACTAAAGTGGGAGAGACAGACACCCGCCAGCCACCTTATGCAACTAGTGCATGTTAGTCGGTGGAACCGGTCTCACGTAAGAGTACGTGTAAGGTTGGTCCGGGCCGCTTCATCCCACAATACTGCTGAAGCAAGATAAGACTAGTAGCGGCAAGAAAGTTGACAACATCAACGCCCACAACAAATTGTGTTCTACTCGTGCAATAGAGAACTACGCATAAACCTAGCTCATGATGCCACTGTTGGGGAACGTTGCAGAAAATTAAAATTTTGCCTACGGTTTCACCAAGATCCATCTATGAGTTCATCTAGCAACGAGTCATTGGAGAGAGAGATTGCATCTACATACCACTTTGCAGATCGCGAGCGGAAGCGTTCAACGAACGGGGATGAAGTAGTCGTACACACCGTGATCCAAATCACCGGAGATCCTAGTACCGAAAGCACGGCACCTCCGCGTTCAACACACGTACGGTCAGCGTACCGTCTCCTTCTTCTTGCTCCAGCAAGGCAAAGGAGAGGTTGGGGAAGAAGGCTCCAGCAGCAGCACGACGGCGTGGTGATGGTGGAACTACAGTACTCCAGCAGGGCTTTGCCGTGCTCAATGGAGGAGGAGGAGGTGTTGGGGAGGGAGAGGGAGGCGCCAGGAGCAAGGGTGCGCAGCCCCCTCCCCTTCCCCCCTTTATATAGCCCCTTGGGGGGGGCGCCGGCCCTAGGAGATGGAATCTCCTAGGGGGGGCGGCGGCCAGGGAGGGGACTTGCCCCCCAAGCAAGGGGGGCGCCCCCTTTAGGGTTCCCGCCCAACCCTAGGCGCATGGGCCCTTGGGGGGGGAGGCGCACCAGCCCACTTTGGGCTAGTTCCCTTCCTCATACAGCCCATGGGGCCCTCCGAGGCAGGTGGCCCCACCCGGTGGAGCCCCCGGGACCCTCCGGTGGTCCCGGTACAATACCGATAACCCCGAAACTTGTCCCGATGGCCAAAACAGCACTTTCTATATATAATTCTTTACCTCCGGACCATTCCAAAACTCCTCGTGACGTCCGGGATCTCATCCGGGACTCCGAACAACATTCGGGTTACTGCATATACATATCTTCAATACCCTAGCGTCACCGAACCTTAAGTGTGTAGACCCTACGGGTTGGGGAGACATGCAGACATGACCGAGACGGCTCTCGGGCAATAACCAACAGCGGGATCTGGATACCCATGTTGGCTCCCACATGCTCCATGATGATCTCATCGGATGAACCACGATGTCGAGGATTCAATTAATCCCGTATACGATTCCCTTTGTCAATCGGTATTTTACTTGCCCGAGATTTGATCGTCGGTATCCCAATACCTCGTTCAATCTCGTTACCGGCAAGTCAGTTTTCTCGTACCGTAATGCATGATCCCGTGATCAAACACTTTGATCACATTGAGCTCATTATGATGATGCATTACCGAGAGGGCCCGGTGATACCTCTCCGTCAAGCGGAGTGACAAATCCCAGTCTCAATCCATGTCAACCCAACAGACACTTTCAGAGATACCCGTAGTATACCTTTATAGTCACCCAGTTACGTTGTGACGTTTGGCACACCCAAAGCACTCCTACGGTATCCGGGAGTTACACAATCTCATGGTCTAAGGAAAGGATACTTGACATTGGAAAACTCTAGCAAACGAACTATGCGATCTTATGCTATGTTTAGGATTGGGCCTTGTCCATCACATCATTCTCCTAATGATGTGATCTCGTTATCAACGACATCCAATGTCGATAGTCAGGAAACCATGACTATCTATCGATCAACGAGCTAGTCAACTAGAGGCTTACTAGGGACATGTTGTTGTCTGTTATTCACACATGTATTACGATTTCCGGATAACACAATTATAGCACGAATAAAGACAATTATCATGAATAAGGAAATATAATAATAATGCTTTTATTATTGCCTCTAGGGCATATTTCCAACACATAACGTCTTGTTCTGCAGGGAGAATAGGTGCGTCACCCAGCGGTGCTCGTAGGACATAATCTTTCTTGGCAGCTATGAGGATGATCCTCAGGTTCCGGACCCAGTCCGTATAGTTGCTGCCATCGTCTTTCAGCTTGGTTTTCTCTAGGAACGCGTTGAAGTTGAGGACTACGTTGGCCATTTGATCCACAAGACATATTGTAAATATTTTAGACTAAGTTCATGATAATAAAGTTCATTTAATCAAATTATTTAATGAACTCCCACTTAGATAAACATCCCTCTTCTAGTCATCTAAGTATTACATGATCCAAGTCAACTAGGCCGTGTCCGATCATCACGTGAGACGGACTAGTCAACATTGGTGAACATCTTCATGTTGATCGTATCTTCTATACGACTCATGCTCGACCTTTCGGTCTTCTGTGTTCCGAGGCCATGTCTGTACATGCTAGGCTCGTCAAGTCAACCTAAGTGTTTGCATGTGTAAATCTGTCTTACACCCGTTGTATGTGAACGTTAGAATCTATCACACCCGATCATCACGTGGTGCTTCGAAACAACGAACTGTCGCAACGGTGCACAGTTAGGGGGAACACTTTCTTGAAATTATTATGAGGGATCATCTTATTTACTACCGCCGTTCTAAGTAAACAAGATGCAAAACATGATAAACATCACATGCAATCAAATAATAAACGTGACATGATATGGCCAATATCACATAGCTCCTTTGATCTCCATCTTGGGGCTCCATGATCATCTTGTCACCGGCTTGACACCATGATCTCCATCATCATGATCTCCATCATCGTGTCTCCGTGAAGTTGCTCGCCAACTATTACTTCTACTACTATGGCTAACGCGTTTAGCAATAAAGTAAAGTAATTTACATGGCGTTTCTCAATGACACGCAGGTCATACGATAAATAAAGACAACTCCTATGGCTCCTGCCGGTTGTCATACTCATCGACATGCAAGTCGTGATTCCTATTACAATAGCATGAACATCTCATACATCACATATAGATCATTCATCATTCATCACAACTTTGGCCATATCATATCACAAAGCACTTGCTGCAAAAACAAGTTAGACGTCCTCTAATTGTTGTTGCAAGTTTTACGTGGCTGAATTAGGGTTCTAGCAAGAACGTTTTCTTACCTACGTGAAAGCCACAACGTGATTTGTCAACTTCTATTTACCCTTCATAAGGACCCTTTTCATCGAATCCGCTCCAACTAAAGTGGGAGAGACAGACACCCGCCAGCCACCTTATGCAACTAGTGCATGTTAGTCGGTGGAACCGGTCTCACGTAAGAGTACGTGTAAGGTTGGTCCGGGCCGCTTCATCCCACAATACCGCTGAAGCAAGATAAGACTAGTAGCGGCAAGAAAAGTTGACAAATCTACGCCCACAACAAATTGTGTTCTACTCGCGCAAGAAGAACTACGCATAGACCTAGCTCATGATGCCACTGTTGAGGAACGTTGCAGAAAACAAAAATTTTCCTACGGTTTCACCAAGATCCATCTATGAGTTCATCTAGCAACGAGTCATGGGAGAGAGATTGCATCTACATACCACTTTGTAGATCGCGAGCGGAAGCGTTCAA
This sequence comes from Aegilops umbellulata, assembly GCA_032464435.1. Taxonomy (NCBI): domain Eukaryota; kingdom Viridiplantae; phylum Streptophyta; class Magnoliopsida; order Poales; family Poaceae; genus Aegilops; species Aegilops umbellulata. Next base: position 472,622,763 of record CP136055.1, on the reverse strand, counting down.
GGAACGGGGATGAGGTAGTCGTACACGACGTGATCCAAATCACCGGACATCCTAGCACCGAACGGACGGCACCTCCGCGTTCAACACACGTACGGTCAGCGTAACGTCTCCTTCTTCTTGATCCAGCAAGGCAAAGGAGAGGTTGGGGAAGAAGGCTTCAGCAGCAGCATGACGGCGTGGTGATGGTGGAGCTGCAGTACTCCGACAGGGCTTCGCCGAGCTCTACGGAGGAGGAGGAGGTGTTGGAGAGGGAGAGGGAGGCGCCAGGAGCAACGGGTGCGCTGCCCTCCCCTCACCCCTCTATTTATAGGGGAAGGGGCATGGGGGGCCGACCCCTCTAGATGGGATCTAGAGGGGGGGCGGCGGCCAGGGAGGGGGGGGGGCTTGCCCCCCAAGCAAGGGGGGCGCCCCCTTTAGGGTTCCCCCCCAACCCTAGGCGCATGGGCCCTTGGGGGGGAGGCGCACCAGCCCACTTTGGGCTGGTTCCCTTCCTCATACAGCCCATGGGGCCCTCCGGGAGAGGTGGCCCCTCCCGGTGGACCCCCAGAACCCCTCCGGTGGCCCCGGTACAATACCGATATGCCCCTGAAACTTCCCGGTGTCCGTATGACGACTTCCCATATATAAATCTTTACCTCCGGACCATTCCGAAACTCCTCGTGACGTACGGGATCTCATCCGGGACTCCGAACAACATTCGGGTTACTGCATATACATATCTTCACAACCCTAGCATCACCGAACCTTAAGTGTGTAGACCCTACGGGTTCGGGAGACATGCAGACATGACCGAGACGGCTATCGGGCAATAACCAACAGCGGGATCTGGATACCCATGTTGGCTCCCACATGCTCCATGATGATCTCATCGGATGAACCACGATGTCGAGGATTCAATTAATCCTGTATACGATTCCCTTTGTCAAGCGGTATTTTACTTGCCCGAGATTCGATCGTCGGTATCCCAATACCTCGTTCAATCTCGTTACCGGCAAGTCACTTTTCTCGTACCGTAATGCATGATCCCGTCATCAAACACTTTGATCACATTGAGCTCATTATGATGATGCATTACCGAGAAGGCCCGGTGATACCTCTCCGTCAAGCGGAGTGACAAATCCCAGTCTCGATCCGTGTCAACCCAACAGACACTTTCAGAGATACCCGTAGTATACCTTTATAGTCACCTAGTTACGTTGTGACGTTTGGCACACCCAAAGCACTCCTACGGTATCCGGGAGTTACACGATCTCATGGTCTAAGGAAAGTATACTTGACATTGGAAAACTCTAGCAAACGAACTATCCGATCTTATGCTATGTTTAGGATTGGTTCTCGTCCATCACATCATTCTCCTAATGATGTGATCTCGTTATCAATGACATCCAATGTCCATAGTCAGGAAACCATGACTATCTATCGATCAACGAGCTAGTCAACTAGAGGCTTACTAGGGACATGTTGTTGTCTGTTATTCACACATGTATTACGATTTCCGGATAACACAATTATAGAACGAATAAAGACAATTATCATGAATAAGGAAATATAATAATAATGCTTTTATTATTGCCTCTAGGGCATATTTCCAACAATAATGGAACTGATTTTTGTGATGAGCTACTTTCCAATAAGGGAGCAGGTACAATTACCTCATCAAGTTCTACTTTTCTCCCACTCACTTCTTTCGAGAGAAACTCCTTCTCTAGAAAGGATCCATTCTTAGCAACGAATATCTTGCCTTCGGATCTGTGATAGAAGGTGTACCCAATAGTATCTTTTGGGTATCCTATGAAGACATATTTCTCCGATCGAGCTTATCAGGTTGAAGCTTTTTCACAAAGGCATCACAACCCCAAACTTTAAGAAACGACAGTTCAGGTTTCTTGCCAAACCACAATTCATATGGTGTCATCTCAATGGATTTAGATGTGCCCTATTTAACGTGAATGCAACTGTCTCTAAAGCATAACCCCAAAACAATAGCGGTAAATCAGTAAGAGACATCATAGGTTGCACCATATCTAATAAAGTGCGGTAACGACGTTCGGACACACCATTACGTTGTGGTCTTCCAGGTGGCGTGACTTGCAAAATTATTCCGTATTGTTTCGAATGAAGATCAAACTCGTAATTCAAATATTCACCTCCACGATCAGATCGTATAAATTTTATTTTCTTGCTACCATGATTTTCCACTTCACTCTGAAATTCTTTGAAATTTTCAAATGCTTCAGACTTATGTTTCATTAAGTAGATATACCCATATCTGCTCAAATCAGCTGTGAAGGTCAGAAAATAACGATACCCGCCGCGAGCATCAACACTCATCGGACCGCATACATCGGTATGTATTATTTCCAACAAGTCTGTTGCTCGCTCCATTGTTCTCGAGAACAGAGTCTTAGTTATCTTGCCCATGAGGCATGGTTCACAAGCATCAAGTGATTCATAATCATGTGATTCCAAAAGCCCATCAGCATGGAGTTTCTTCATGCGCTTTACACCAATATGACCTAAACGGCAGTGCCACAAATAAGTTGCACTATCATTATTAAACCTATATCTTTTGGCTTCAATACTAGGAATATGTGTACCACCACTATCGAGATTCAATAAAAATAGACCACTCATCAAGGGTGCATGACCATAAAAGATATTACTCATATAAATAGAACAACCATTATTCTTTGATTTAAATGAATAACCGTATTGCATCAAACATGATCCAAATATAATGTTCATGCTTAACGCTAGCACCAAATAACAATTATTTAGGTCTAAAACTAATCCCAAAGGTAGATGTAGAGGTAGTATGCCGACGGCGATCGCATCGACTTTGGAACCATTTCCCACGCGCATCGTCACCTCGTCCTTAGCCAATCTTCTCTTAATCTGTAGCCCATGTTTCGAGTTGCAAATATGAGCAACAGAACCAGTGTCAAATACCCAGGCGCTACTACGAGCATTAGTAAGGTACACATAAATAACATGTATATCAAATATACCTTTCACTTTGCCATCCTTCTTATGCACTAAATACTTGGGGCAGTTCCGCTTCCAGTGATCAGTCCCTTTGAAGTAGAAGCACTCAGTCTCAGGCTTAGATCCAGATTTGGGCTTCTTCACTTGAGCAGCAACTTGCTTGCCGTTCTTCTTGAAGTTCCCCTTCTTTCCTTTGCCCTTTTTCTTGAAACTAGTGATCTCGTTCACCATCAACACTTGATGCTCCTTCTTGATTTCTACCTCTGCAGCCTTTAGCATCGCGAAGAGCTCGGGAATTTTCTTATCCATCCCTTGCATATTATAGTTCATCACGAAGCTTTTGTAGCTTGGTGGCAGTGATTGAAGAACTCTGTCAATGACACTATCAACCGGAAGATTAACTCCCAGCTGAGTTAAGTGATTGTGGTACCCAGACATTCTGAGTATATGTTCACTGACAGAACAATTCTCCTCCATTTTGCAGCTATAGAACTTATTGGAGACTTCATATCTCTCAATCCGGGCATTTTCTTGAAATATTAACTTCAACTCCTGGAACATATCATATGCTCCATGACGTTCAAAGTGTCATTGGGTCGCGGTTCTAAGCCGTAAAGCATGGCACACTGAACTATTGAGTAGTCATCAGCTTTGCTCTGCCAGGCGTTCATAACGTCCGGTGTTGCTCCTGCAGCGGGTCTTGCACCTAGCGGTGCTTCCAGGACGTAATTCTTCTGTGCCGCAATGAGGATAATCCTCAAGTTACGGACCTAGTCTGTGGTTGCTACCATCATCTTTCAACTTAGATTTCTCTAGGAACGCATTAAAATTCAACAGAACAGTAGCATGGGCCATTTATCTACAACAACATAGACATGCAAAATACTATCAGGTATTAAGTTCATGATAAATTAAAGTTCAATTAATCATATTACTTAAGAACTCCCACTTAGATAGACATCCCTCTAATCATCTAAGTGATCACGTGATCCATATCAACTAAACCATGTCCGATCATCACGTGAGATGGAGTAGTTTTGAATGGTGAACAACACTATGTTGATCATATCTACTATATGATTCACGCTCGACCTTTCGGTCTCAGTGTTCCGAGGCCATATCTGCATATGCTAGGCTCGTCAATTTTAACCCGAGTATTCTGCGTGTGCAAAACTGGCTTGCACCCGCTGTATGTGAATGTAGAGCTTATCACACCCGATCATCACGTGGTGTCTCGGCACGATGCTACGTCTCCAAAGTATCTATAATTTTTTATTTCTCCATGCTATATTATCTATTGTTTTGGGCAATATTGGGCTTTATTATCCACTTTTATATTATTTTTGGGACTAACCTATTAACCGAAGGCCCAGGCCAGATTTGTTGTTTTATACCTATTTCAGTGTTTCGAAGAAAAGGAATATCAAACGGAGTCGAAACGGAATGAAATCAACTCGAGAAGTTATTTTTGGAAGGAAAGCCACCAAATAGACTTGGACTCTATGTTAGGAGATACGGGAGGTGCTCACGAGGGTGGGGGCGCGCCCCCCTCCCTAGGGCGCGCCCCCTGCCTCGTGGGGCCCCCGTAGCTCCTCCGACATACCCCTTGCACCCATATATACCTACGTACCCTAAAACTTCCAGAACAGAGATTAGATCGGGAGTTCCGCCACCGCAAGCCTCTGTAGCCACCAAAAACCAATCGGGACCTTGTTCCGGCACCCTGCCGGAGGGGGGAACCCTCAACGGTGGCCATCTTCATCACCCCCGCGCTCTCCATGACGAGAAGGGAGTAGTTCACCCTCGGGGCTGAGGGTATGTACCAGTAGCTATGTATTTGATCTCTCTCTCTCTCGTGTTCCTGATTTGGCACGATCTTGATGTATCGCGAGCTTTGCTATTATAGTTGGATCTTATGTTTCTTCTCCCCCTCTACTCTCTTGTAATGAATTGAGTTTTCCCTTTGAAGTAATCTTATCGGATTGGGTCTTTAAAGATTTGAGAACACTTGATGTATGTCTTGATGTGCTTATCTGTGGTGACAATGGGATATCACATGCCACTTGATGTATGTTTTGGTGATCAACTTGCGGGTTCCGCCCATGAACCTATGCATAGGGGTTGGCACACGTTTTCGTCACGATTCTCCGGTAGAAACTTTGGGCACTCTTTGAAGTACTTTGTGTTGGATTGAATAGATGAATCTGAGATTGTGTGATGCATATCGTATAATCATACCCACGGATACTTGAGGTGACATTGGAGTATCTAGGTGACATTAGGGTTTTGGTTGATTTGTATCGTAAGGTGTTATTCTAGTACAAACTCTAGGGCTGTTTGTGACACTTATAGGAATAGCCCAATGGATTGATTGGAAAGAATAACTTTGAGGTGGTTTCGTACCCTACCATAATCTCTTCGTTTGTTCTCCGCTATTAGTGGCTTTGGAGTGACTCTTATTTGCATGTTGAGGGACAGTTATATGATCCAATTATGTTATTATTGTTGAGAGGACTTACACTAGTGAAAGTATGAACCATAGGCCTTGTTTCCTATCATTGCAACACCGTATACGCTCACTTTTACCGCTCGCTACCTTGTTGTTTTTATATTTTCCGTTTACAAATACCTATATCTACCATCCATATTGCACTTTTATCACCATCTCTTCGCCGAACTAGTGCAAGTATACAATTTAACATTGTATTGGGTGTGTTGGGGACACAAGAGACTCTTTGTTATTTGGTTGCAGGGTTGTTTGAGAGAGACCATCTTCATCCTACGCCTCCCACGGATTGATAAACCTTAGGTCATCCACTTGAAGGAAATTTGCTACTGTCCTACAAACCTCTACACTTGGAGGCCCAACAACGTCTACAAGAAGAAGGTTGTGTGGTAGACATGAAGCTCTTTTCTGGCGCCGTTGCCGGGGAGGTGAGTGCTTGAAGGTATATCTTTAGATCTTGCAATCGAATCTTTTTGTTTCTTGTTTTAGCACTAGTCTAGTTTATAAAAGAAAACTAAAAAATGGAATTGAGTTTGTCTCATACGCTTCACCTTTTTAATATCTTTCATGAGTATGATGGAAAGGAAAATTGTGCCAAAGTGTTAGAAGAAGAATGCATTAAAATGTTTGGCACTAAATCTTTGAATGATGAGCATGATTGCAATGTTGTTAGTATGAACTCCTTGAATATCCATGGTACTAATGATGATTGCACTAGTTATGATGAAAATGCCTCCTATAAACATGTCAATTTTTGTGGAGTGCATTTGGTTTGTAAGTACACACCAAATAGGGAAGATAGATATTGCAAGAGGCATAAGTACTTAGAAACCAAATTTTTGCCAGAAAGGCTAGATGTTTGTGCTAAAGATTTAAATTATCTTGGCCATACTTGTGGACTTTGCAATAAAAGTGGTCATTTAGCTATCCGATGCAAATTGTTTCACGATCTAATCCTGTCCAAAAATTGTGATGACTTGATTTCCCTTGCACATTATAATGAACTTAGTTTGCTTATGGGCTATGAAGAAATGAAACGTTTAACTAATGATCTTCCAGAATTTGCCCGTTACAAACTTCTTGGCTTTGATCTAGAAGAAATTTATATGTATTGTGCGGTGAATTGCATTGAAAATCCTTATATTGCCAATTACATAAAGAAAAGAAAACAAATAGAGGATGAAGAGAATACTAACGAAAGGGAAGAGACTTGATGAATCAGGTAACGAGGAGGAGCCTTCTATTCAACCAATCTCATTAATAAGGAGCTCCAAAAAGAGTATTGAACCCACACATGTGGTGAAGAAGAAGAAAAGGAAAAGGAAGAGAGGTAAAAAGGTATCTCTCCCAAATAAAGTTGCTCCTATTATGGTTTTGCCTCATGAAAATGAATCAAAAATAATTGTGGAAGCTGATGCACTTGACGATGATCTAGTTATGCCTATTGCTTGTTGTGATGATTATGATTGGGAAGATAATGATACTTCTTATGATCTTGAAAATGATAATAATGTTTTGTATACTATTGGTGCTATCCATACTATTAACGATGAGAGTTATTGTGCTTATGTTATGAAAAGGCCCAAGCTTGGGGAAGCTATGTTTGAGAATATATTTGCTATAATTAATGTTTGTCCCAAGCTTGGGGATGCTATGTTTAATAATGATAAGTTTTTAGCCTCCCAAGTTTTGATATGCAAAGTTGTTATGATGATGATAGCATGCCTTCTACCTATGATGATTATATTGATGAAAGTGGGTTTGGAAGAGTGTCGACTTTAGGAAGTAGTGATCCCACTATCTTGGAGGATGTTGAATCTTATAATATTAATGAAAGTGGATTTGGAGAGGTCATGACATTATTTAGTGATGTATCCACTATTTCGGAAGAGGTTTCAATCGATTATGATGAGAACAAAGTTGCTACTTATGATGATTATTGTGATAAAACTTATGGTATAAAGAGTAGTGATGATTATATTTATAAAACTTGTCATGATTATGAGTGCCCCTTCTCTGAACATTACTCCTTTAACGTGGAAACAATTTATAGTGTTCAAGTCTCTTATGATGCTCCCACTATTATTCATGAGAAGAAATTTGCTTATGTGGAGAGTAATAAAAATTCTATACTTGTAGATCATGAAAAGAATGCTTTAGGTTCTGGTTATATTGTTGAATTCATTCATGATGCTACTGAAAATTATTATTAGGGAGTAACATATGCTTATAGGAATTGCAATAATATCAAGTTTCCCCTCTATGTGCTTAAAATCTTGAAGTTATGCTTGTCTTGCCTTCCTATGCTAGTTGATTATTGTGTCCATAAATTGTTTGATCACAAAATCCCTATGCATAGGAAGTGGGTTAGACTTAAATGTGCTAGTCATATTCTTCATGATGCTCTCTTTATGTTTCAATTCATATCTTTTATGTGAGCATCGTTGAAATCATCATGCCTAGCTAGGGGCATTAAACGATAGCGCTTAATGGGAGGCAACCCAAATTTATTTTAGCTTCTTGCTTTGTGGTTCTGTTTAGGAATAAATAATCCATCTAGCTTCTGTTTAGATGTGGTTTAGTGTTTGCGCCAAGTAGAACCTTTGGGAAGACTTGGGTGAAGTCTTTATGATCATGCTGTAAAAAACAGAAACTTTAGAGCTCACGAGATTAGCTAGAACTTTTTACTGGAGAGTGATATTTAGTTGATTATTTTTGCAGATGATTACTAGAAAAACTCCTCAGGTCCACCAATTTATTTTAGAATTTTTGGAGTTCCAGAAGTTTGCGTTAGTTACATATTACTACAGACTGTTCTGTTTTTGACAGATTCTGTTTTCATTGTGTTGCTCGCTTATTTTGATGACTCTATGGCTAGTAAAATAGTTTATAAACCATAGATAAGTTGGAATACAGTAGGTTTAACACCAATATAAATAAAGAATGAGTTCATTACAGTACCATTAAGTGGTGTTTTGTTTTCTTTCGCTAACGGAGCTTACGAGTTTCTGTTAAGTTTTGTGTTGTGAAGTTTTCAAGTTTTGGGTAAAGATTCGATGGACTATGCAATAAGGAGTGGAAAGAGCCTAAGGTTGGGGATGCCCAAGGCACCCCAAGGTAATATTTAAGGATAACCAAGCATCTAAGCTTGGGGATACCCCGGAAGGCATCCCCTCTTTCGTCTTCGTTCATCGGTAACTTTACTTGGAGCTATATTTTTATTCACCACATGATATGTGTTTTGCTTGGAGCGTTATTTTATTTTCTTTAGCTTTGCTTGCTGTTTGAATCAAGTATCAAGATCTGAAATTCTTAAATGTTAGAGAATCTTCACACAGTTGCATAATTATTCGACTACTCATCGATCTTCACTTATATCTTTCGGAGTAGTTTGTTGTTTGCTCTAGTGCTTCACTTATACCTTTTAGAGCATGGTGGTAGTTGTATTTTGAAGAAGTAGATGAACTATCATGCTTCACTTATATTATTTTGAGAGTCTTAAATAGCATGGTAATTTGCTTAAATAATCCTAATATGCTAAGCATACAAGATTTGTAAAAATTCTTATGAGTGTGTTGAATACTAAGAAAAGTTTGATGCTTGATAATTGTTCTGAGATATGAAGATGGTGATATTAGAGTCATGCTAGTTGAGTAATTGTGAATTTAAAGAATACTTGCGTTAAAGTTTGTGATTCCCGTAGCATGCACGTATGGTGAACCGTTATGTGATGAAGTCGGAGCATGATTTATTTATTGATTGTCTTCCTTATGAGTGGCGGTCAGGGACGAGCGATGGTCTTTTCCTACCAATCTATCCCCCTAGGATCATGCGCGTAATACTTTGCTTTGATAACTTGTAGGTTTTTGCAATAAGTATATGAGTTCTTTATGACTAATGTTGAGTCCATGGATTATATGCACTTTTACCTTCCTTCCACCATTGCTGGCCTATCTAATACCGCGCACTTTTCGCCGGTATCATACACCCACCTTCCTCAAAACAGCCACCATACCTACCTATCATGGCATTTCCATAGCCATTCCGAGATATATTGCCATGCAACTTTCCACCGTTCCATTTATTATGACACGCTCCATCATTGTCATATTGCTAGCATGATGTAGTTGACATCGTATTCATGGCAAAGCCACCGTTCATAATTCTTTCATACATGTCACTCTTGAATCATTGCATACCCCGGTATACCGCTGGAGGCATTCACATAGAGTCATATTTTGTTCTAAGTCTCGAGTTGTAATTGTTGAGTTGTAAGAAAATAAAAGTGTGATGATCATCATTATTAGAGCATTATCCCAAGTGAGGAAAGGGTGATGGAGACTATGACTCCCACACAAGTCAGGATGAGACTCCGGACGAAAAATAAATAGAAAATAAATAAAAAGGCCATAAAAAAGAGAAAAGGCCCAAAAAAAATGAGAGAAAAAGAGAGAAGGGGAAATGCTACTATCCTTTTACCACACTTGTGCTTCAAAGTAGCACCATGATCTTTATGATAGAGAGTCTCCTATGTTGTCACTTTCATATACTAGTGGGAATTTTTCATTATAGAACTTGGCTTGTATATTCCAATGATGGGCTTCCTCAAAATGCCCTAGGTCTTCGTGAGCAAGCGAGTTGGATGCACACCCACTTAGTTTCTTTTGTTAAGCTTTCATACACTTATAGCTCTAGTGCATCCGTTGCATGGCAATCCCTACTCACTCACATTGATATCTATTGATGGGCATCTCCATAGCCCGTTGATACGCCTAGTTGATGTGAGACTATCTTCCCCTCTTTCTGTCTGCTCCATAACCACCCTTCTATTCCATATATAGTGCTATATCCATGGCTCACTCTCATGTGTTGCGTGAAGATTGAAAAAGTTTTGAAAATGTTAAAGTATGAAACAATTGCTTGGCTTGCCATCGGGGTTGTGCATGATTTAAATACTTTGTGTGGTGAAGATAGAGCATAGCCAAACTATATGATTTTGTAGGGATAACTTTCTTTGGCCATGTTATTTTGAGAAGGCATGATTGCTTTGTTAGTATGCTTGAAGTATTATTGTTTTTATGTCAATATGAATTTTTGTCTTGAATCTTTCGGATCTGAATATTCATACCACAATTAAGAAGAATTACATTGAAATTATGCCAAGTAGCACTCCTCATCAAAAAGTCTTTTTTATCATTTACCTACTCGAGGACGAGCAGGAATTAAGCTTGGGGATGCTTGATACGTCTCCAACGTATCTATAATTTTTTATTTCTCAATGCTATATTATCTACTGTTTTGGGCAATATTGGGCTTTATTATCCACTTATATATTATTTTTGGGACTAACCAATTAACCGGAGGCCCAGCCCAGATTTGTTGTTTTATACCTATTTCAATGTTTCGAAGAAAAGGAGTATCAAACAAAGTCGAAACGAAACGAAATCAACTAGAGAAGTTATTTTTGGAAGGAAAGCCACCAGATAGACTTGGACTCTACGTCAGGAGATACGGGAGGTGCTCACGAGGGTGGGGAGCGCGCCCCCCTGCCTCGTGGGGCCCCCGTAGCTCCTCCGACATACCCCTTGCACCCATATATACCTACGTACCCTAAAACTTCCAGAACACAGATTAGATCGGGAGTTCCGCTGCCGCAAGCCTCTGTAGCCACCAAAAACCAATCGGGACCCTGTTCCGGCACCCTGCCGGAGGGGGGAACCCTCAACGGTGGCCATCTTCATCATTCCAGCGCTCTCCATGATGAGGAGGGAGTAGTTCACCCTCGAGGCTGAGGGTATGTACCAGTAGCTATGTATTTGATCTCTCTCTCATGTTCTTGATTTGGCACGATCTTGATGTATCGCGAGCTTTGCTATTATAGTTGGATCTTAGTTTCTTCTCCCCCTCTACTCTCTTGTAATGAATTGAGTTTTCCCTTTGAAGTAATCTTATCGGATTGAGTCTTCAAAGATTTGAGAACACTTGATGTATGTCTTGTCGTGCTTATCTATGGTGACAATGGGATATCATGTGCCACTTGATGTATGTTTTGGTGATCAACTTGCGGGTTCCGCCCATGAACCTATGCATACGGGTTGGCACACGTTTTCGTCACGATTCTACGATAGAAACTTTGGGCACTCTTTGAAGTACTTTGTGTTGGATTGAATAGATTAATCTGAGATTGTGTGATGCATATCGTATAATCATACCCACGGATACTTGAGGTGACATTGGAGTATCTAGGTGACATTAGAGTTTTAGTTGATTTGTATCTTAACGTGACGAACTCTAGGGCTGTTTGTGACACTTATAGGAATAGCCCAATGGATTGATTGGAAAGAATAACTTTGAGGTGGTTTCATACCCTACCATAATCTCTTCATTTGTTCTCCGCTATTAGTGGCTTTGGAGTGACTCTTTGTTGCAAGCTGAGGGATAGTTATATGATCCAATTAAGTTATTATTGTTGAGAGGACTTAGACTAGTGAAAGTATGAACCCTAGGCCTTGTTTCCTATCATTGCAATACCGTTTATGCTCACATTTATCGCTCCCTACCTTGCTGTTTTTATATTTTCCGTTTACAAAAACCTATATCTACCATCCATATTGCACTTGTATCACCATCTCTTCGCCGAACTAGTGCACCTATACAATTTAACATTGTATTGGGTGCGTTGGGGACACAAGAGACTCTTTGTTATTTGGTTGCAGGATTGTTTGAGAGAGACCATCTTCATCCTACGCCTCCCATGGATTGATAAACCTTAGGTCGTCCACTTGAGGGAAATTTGCTACTGTCCGACAAACCTCTGCACTTGGAGGCCCAACAACTTCTACAAGAAGAAGGTTGTGTAGTAGACATCACACGACGAACTATCGCAATGGTGCATACTCAGGGAGAACACTTGTACCTTGAAATTTAGTGAGAGATCATCTTATAATTCTACCGCCGTACCAAGCAAAGTAAGATGCATAAAGGATAAACATCACATGCATTTAATATAAGTGATATGATATGGCCATCTTCATCTTGTGCCTTTGATCTCCATCTCCAAAGCACCGTCATGATCACCATCGTCACCGGCTTGACATCTTGATCTTCATCGAAGCATCGTTGTCGTCTCGCTAACCATTGCTACTATGACTATCGCTGCCGCTTATGATAAAGTAAAGCAATTACATGGCGATTGCATTTCATACAATAAAGCGACAACCATATGGCTCCTACCAGTTGCCGATAACTATTACAAAACATGATCATCTCATACAATAATTTATATATCATCACGTCTTGACCATATCACATCACAGCAAGCCCCGCAAAAACAAGTTAGACGTCCTCTACTTTGTTGTTGCAAGTTTTACGTGGCTGCTACGGGCTTCTAGCAAGAACCGTTCTTACCTACGCATCAAAACCACAATGATTTTTTGTCAAGTGTGATGTTTTAACCTTCAACAAGGACCGGGCGTAGTCACACTCGATTCAACTAAAGTTGGAGAAACAGACGCCCACTAGCCACCTGTGTGCGAAGCACGTCGGTAGAACCAGTCTCATGAACACGGTCATGTAATGTCGGTCTGGGCCGCTTCATCCAACAATAACGCCAAATCAAAGTATGTCATGTTGGTAAGCAGTATGACTATTATCGCTCACAACTCTTTGTGTTCTACTCATGCTGTCATGCATATAACATCTACACATAGACATGGCTCAGATGCCACTGTTGGGGAACGTAGTCTTTCAAAAAAATCCTATGAAAACGCAAGATCTATCTAGGAGAAGCATAGAAACGAGCGGGGAGAGTGTGTCTACGTACCCTCATAGACCAAAAATGGAAGAGTTTAGTAACGCGATTGATGTAGTCGAACGTCTTCGTGATTCAACCGATACAATTACCGAACGTACGACACCTCCGCAATCTACACACATTCATCTTGGTGACGTCCCTCAAACTCTTGATCTTACCGAGCTCAAGGGGGAGTTCCGTCAGCACAACGGCGTGTTGACGGTGATGATGAAGTTACCGGCACAGGGCTTCGCCTAAGCACTACGACAATATGACCGAGGTGTAAAACTATGGAGGGGGCACCGCAAATGGCTAAAGACCAACTTGTGTGTCTATGGGGTGCCCCCCCCGTATATAAAGGAGGGGAGGAGGACGGCCGGCCGGCCCTAGGGGGCGCGCCCAAGGGGGGGATCCTACTCCAAGTAGGAATCCCCCCCTTTCCTAGTCCAAGTAGGAGAAGAAGGAAGGAGAGGGAGAGGTAGAGGGAAAGAGGGGCCGCGCCCCCTCCCCTAGTCCTATTCATACTCCCCTTGGGGGGCGCCCCACATCCTGGCTGCTGCCCTCTCTCTCCCCCTAAGGCCAACTAAGGCTCATTACTTCTCGGGGGGGTTCCGGTAACCCCTCCAGCACTCCTGTTTTATCCGAAACTATCCGGAACACTTCCAGTGTCTGAATAACATGGTCCAATATATCAATCTTTATGTCTCGACCGCTTTGAGACTCCTCGTCATGTCCGTGATCTCATCCGGGACTCCGAACAACCTTCGGTAAATCAAATCACATAACTCATAATACAAATCGTCATCGAACGTTAAGCGTGCGGGCCCTACGAGTTCGAGAACTATGTAGACATGACCGAGACACCTCTCTGGTCAATAACCAATAGCGGAACCTGGATGCCCATACTGGTTCCTACAATTCTACGAAGATCTTTATCGGTCAAACCGCACAACAACATACGTTGTTCCCTTTGTCATCGGTATGTTACTTGCCCGAGATTCGATCGTCGGTATCATCATACCTAGTTCAATCTTGTTACTGGAAAGTCTCTTTACTCATTCCATAATGCATCATCCCGTGACTAACTCATTAGTCACATTGCTTGCAAGGCTTATAGAGATGTGCATTACCGAGAGGGCCCAGAGATACCTCTCCGACGGTCGAAGTGACAAATCCAAATCTCGATCTATGCCAACTCAACAAACACCGTCGGAGACACCTGTAGAGCATATTTATAATCACCCAGTTACATTGTGACGTTTGATAGCACACTAAGTGTTCCTCCGTTATTCGGGAGTTTCATAATCTCATAGTCATAAGAACATGTATAAGTCATGAACAAAGCAATATCAATAAACTAAACGGTCATAGTGCTAAGCTAACGGATGGGTCTTGTCCATCACATCATTCTCTAATCATGTGATCCCGTTCATCAAATGACAACACGTGTCTATGGCTAGGAAACTTAACCATCTTTGATTAACGAGCTAGTCTAGTAGAGGCATACTATGGACACTCTGTTTGTCTATGTATTCACACATGTACTAAGTTTCTGGTTAATACAATTCTAGCATGAATAATAAACATTTATCATGATATAAGGAAATATAAATAACAGCTTTATTATTGCCTCTAGGGCATATTTCCTTCATCTCGGGGGCTCAAGCAAGGGTCCCTTTATCTGCGTACTTGTTTCTATTTGTAGCTAAGGCACTTTCTTTGCTGCTTAATGATGCTTCTGCCAGGGGAGCTCTTCAGGAGTTTCATTTGAATAGACAAGCTCCATGTATTTTGCACTTGTTGTTCGCGGATGACGGTATGTTATTTTTTAAAGGCTCCATTGATCAAGCAGTAGCCATTAAAAATATTCTAACAGGCTACGAGAAGGGGACTGTGCAGCTTTTAAGTCCTGATAAGTGTTCCATGTTGTTTGGGAAAAAATGCAGTTTGGAGCATCAAGTGCTATAATGGTAATCTTAAAAATGATAGTAGATGGGTTTGAATATAAATATCTTGGACTACCAGTTCCAGAGGGAAGAATGAAGGCTGGTAAGTTTTAAGCAAGTAAAGAAAAGGTTTTGAAAAGGCTCTCTGATTGGATTGAAAAATACACTTATTCTGGGGTGAAGGAAGACTTAATAAAGTCATTTATTCAGGCTCTACCTATGTATGCAAATCTTTAAGTTTCCGGCTTCCCTTTGTGAGGAGTTATCCAGATTATCAGGATTTTTTGGTGGGGAGATGAGGAAGACAGATCATTGGTTAACATGGGACAAATTAACAAGGTCTATAGGTATGGGACTATGGGATTTCGGGATCTCAGATCATTTAACTGAACCCTCTTATCTAAAAAAGCATGGTAGTTATTGCTTTATCCAGACTCGTTGTGTGCCAAGACGATGAAAGCAAAGTATTATCCATAGGGACATATTCTTGATATGGTGTTTCCGCAGTCTGCATCAGTGACTTGGCAAGGTATGATGCATGGTCTGGAATTGCTTAAGAAGGGAGTCATTTGGCAGGTGGGTGATGGATCTAGCATTGATATTTGGAGGGATTGGATTCCTAGGAGCTCTGGTCTTAAAATTTCAGCTAAAAGGCATAATACTGCATTGAAGTGGGTCTGATTTGTTCTTCAGCGGGAGAAAGGTTTGGGATGAAAATTTGATTAAGTATCTTTTATATCTCCATGATGCAGAACATATTCTTAAGATTCGTATTCACTCCTTTGGGGATGGGGATTTTATTGTGTGGCGCTATGAGAAGAATGGTATATTTTCTGTTAAAAGTGCGTACATTTTTGCGCTTAAGTTGATCAATCTAGTGACGAACCAATTGAAGAAAGAAGGCTTTGGAATCTAATTTGGAAAGCTAAAATTCCTCAGAAAATAAGGATCTTTGCATGGTGTGCCTCATACGATAGCTTGGTGGTCCAGACTAATAGAGTTAAACACCATCAGATTACTTAAGGTATGTGCTCTATTTATGGAGAAGAAGATGAAAGCTCTTTTCATGCTCTCGTTATATGTTCAAAGGCTCGTTCTCTGTGGTTGGCTTTGAGAGAGTCGTGGAATATTCCTGATGAAGAATTGTTCAAATTCTCAGGACCAGATTGGCTTTTGATTTTGTTGGATCATTTGAGTTGGCAACAACGAGAGCAGATTTTGTTTCTTTTCTGGTGTGCTTGGCACCTGAGAAATGATTTAATTTTTGGAAAGGGGAAAGAATCCATTGTTGCTTCTGTAATTTTTGTGGACAATTATTGGTCTTCTTTTACGTCCTGTCACAACAATATTGAGGTTGTTCCCAGTAACAAAGGTAAAGGAAAATTGGGAAGTGTGATATCAGTTTTCGCACCAGTATAAAATCATGTGTTGTGGAAACCTTCCCTAGATGATAATATCAAGATCAATGTCGATGCCAGTTATGTGGAAAGTAGTAATGCCGCCAGTGTGGGGGTGATTGCTAGAAACTCATCCGTGAAGTTATTATTTCTTCGTGGGACTTTCTGGGTCAGTGTTCCAGCGTGAATGGAGTTGGATTGTGTGCATGCCTGGCTGGCCTTTACATCGGTATTAATCTTCACTACTCCATTATTCTGGAGACTGATTATGCTTTTAGCTATTCGTTCCTTGCAAATGAGAAGCTTGACAAGTCTCCTCTCATTGATCTGAAGAAAGAAGACTTAAGTATATCCAGGATGATCAAGAATTTTAAAATTATGAAAATCAATCGGCTAGCCAATGGGGTGGCTCATGAAATTGCAAAGTTTTGCTTTATTAGTAGATCAGATGGGATTCTTCTTAGTAGTGTTTCTCCCTGCGTGGTGAACTTTGTAATGTATGATTATAATAACATTTTTAATTAATTATTATATGGGGGTTTTTCAAAAAAATGAGGCACGTCATATGACCCATAATACACAATTCATGGTCTGGCGGAAGAAGTAAACACTCTAGCATTGCCTCACCAGCATGATCAACTTCACAAGCTATTTCAATAATATCATCCATCCCCGACCTTTCTCAAACCTCCCTTGCTCCGTTATAGAGAAATAGCATGTGCTTCGTATCTTCTAGGTTGGTAGAGCAAGTAGGACACATATGTGAGATTGTCATATGTCTGTTGCAAGCGTAACACGGCATGGGAGAGTGCCACGTAGCATATGCCGAATAGAAAATTAACATTTCTCCAAATAGGGTTAACTATTGTTCGTCCGATCTCGTTGGTGTGTCTCAGTTTGCTTCCATGCTGATAATCCCATTCCTCAAAATAGGCTGACAGAACCAAAAACATACCCTTTTTCATGTAGCTTCAAGCAAAAAAATCTGTCATGTCGTGTTGCTAGAGTGGGATTGCGAGTACCCATTGTACATCAATAGGTCATAGAGTTTTCTAATCAGATCTTCATCCCAATTATTTGAGGCATGATCATGTTGGGAATCGTTGCATGGAAAACAAAAAAAATTCTACACAGTCGCAATGATCTATCCATGGAGATTCATAGAAACGAGGGGAGAGTGTGTTTATGTACCCTCATAGACCATAAGCGGAAGCGTTTCACAACGCGGTTGATGTAGTCGAACTTCTTCGCGCTTCAACCGATCAAGTACCTAACACACGGCACATCTGCGTTCTGCACATATTCAGCTCGGTAACGTCCCTCGCCTTCTTGATCCAGCAAGACGTGAAGGTAGTAGATGAGTTACCTCAGCACGACGGCATGGTGACGGTGATGGTGAAGTGATCTCTGCAGAGCTTCACCTAAGCACTACGAAAATATGACCGGGGTGTAAATGGTGGAGGGGGGCGCCGCACACGGCTAGGCAATTGTCTGGTGTGTGCTAGCCCCCCCCCCCCACATATATATATAGGTGGGAGGGAGAGGGGAGGCTTCCAGGAGGCACCCCAAGTATACCGAATCCTACTTGGGGTCCTCCCCAAGTGGCCCCCCTGCCAGATTTAATCAAGGGGGAAGGAAAGAGGGGGGAGAGGGAAGGAAGGGGAAATCCTATTCCACTCTTTCCTTTCCCTTCCCCTCTTTCCTTCTCCTCCTAGGCCAGCCCATATGGGAGGTGCACCAGCGCCTTGTGGCTGGTGCGTTTCCCCTCTTAGCTTAGAAGGCCCATATCTTTTGTCGGGGGTGCCCTAAACCCCTTTCGGTGACCCGATAAGTACCCGGTACCCCCTGAAACACTTCCGGTGTCTGAATTGTTGGAAATATGCCCTAGAGGCAATAATAAAAGCATTGTTATTATATTTCCTTGTTCATGATAATTGTCTTTATTCATGCTATAATTGTGTTATCCGGAAATCGTAATACATGTGTGAACAATAGACACCAACATGTCCCTAGTAAGCCTCTAGTTGACTAGCTCGTTGATCAACAGATAGTCATGGTTTCCTGACTATGGACATTGGATGTCAATGATAACGAGATCACATCATTAGGAGAATGATGTGATGGACAAGACCCAATCCTAAACATAGCACAAGATCGTATAGCTCGTTTGCTAGAGTTTTCCAATGTCAAGTATCCTTTCCTTAGACCATGAGATCGTGTAACTCCCGGATACCGTAGGAGTGCTTTGGGTGTGCCAAACGTCACAACGTAACTGGGTGACTATAAAGGTATACTGCGGGTATCTCCAAAAGTGTTTGTTGGGTTGACACAGATCGAGACTGGGATTTGTCACTCCGCATGACGGAGAGGTATCACCGGGCCCACTCGGTAATCCATCATCATAATGAGCTCAATGTGATCAAAGTGTTTGATCACGGGATCATGCATTACGGTACGAGTAAAGTGACTTGCCGGTAACGAGATTGAACGAGGTATTGGGATACCGACGATCGAATCTCGGGCAAGTAAAATACCGATTGACAAAGGGAATTGTATACGCGATTAATTGAATCATCGACATCGTGGTTCATCCGATGAGATCATCGTGGAGCATGTGGGAGCCAACATGGGTATCCAAATCCCGCTGTTGGTTATTGCCCGAGAGCCGTCTCGGTCATGTCGGCATGTCTCCCGAACCCGTAGGGTCTACACACTTAAGGTTCGGTGACGCTAGGGTTGTGAAGATATGTATATGCAGTAACCCGAATGTTGTTCGGAGTCCCGGATGAGATTACGGACGTCACGAGGAGTTTCGGAATAGTCTGGAGGTAAAGAATTATATATAGGAAGTGCTGTTTCGGCCATCGGGACAAGTTTCGGGGTCATCGGTATTGTACCGGGACCACCAGAAGGGTCCCGGGGGTCCACCGGGTGGGGCCACCCATCCTGGAGGGCCCCATGGGCCAAAGTGGGGAGGGGAACCAGCCCATAGTGGACTGGTGCGCCCCCTAGGCCCACTCCAGCCCTTGGCCGCCGCCCCCCTAGGAGATCCAATCTCCTAGGGCCGGCGCCCCCCCTAGGGGGCTATATATATGAGGGTGGGGAGGGGGCAAGAACACCTGAGTCCTGGCGCCTCCCTCCCTCCCTGCTACACCTCTTCCTCTCGCAGTACACGGCGAAGCCCTGCTGCTGTGACGCCCTGCATCCACCACCACGCCGTCGTGCTGCTGGATCTTCATCAACCTCTCCTTCCCCCTTGCTGGATCAAGAAGGAGGAGATGTTACGCTGACCGTACGTGTGTTGAACGCGGAGGTGCCGTCCGTTCGGTGCTAGGATCTCTGGTGATTTGGATCACGTCGTGTATGACTACCTCATCCCCGTTCTCTGAACGCTTCCGCTCGCGATCTGCAAAGGTATGTAGATGCATCCGATTACTCGTTGCTAGATGAACTCATAGATGGATCTTGGTGAAACCGTAGGAAAAATTTTTGTTTTCTGCAACGTTCCCCAACAGTGGCATCATGAGCTAGGTCTATGCATAGTTCTTCTTGCGCGAGTAGAACACAATTTGTTGTGGGCGTAGATTTGTCAACTTTCTTGCCGCTACTAGTCTTATCTTGCTTCAGCGGTATTGTGGGATGAAGCGGCCCGGACCAACCTTACACGTACGCTTACGTGAGACCGGTTCCACTGACTAACATGCACTAGTTGCATAAGGTGGCTGGCGGGTGTCTGTCTCTCCCACTTTAGTTGGAGCGGATTCGATGAAAAAGGTCCTTATGAAGGGTAAATAGAAGTTGACAAATCACGTTGTGGCTTTCACGTAGGTAAGAAAACGTTCTTGCTAGAACCCTAATTCAGCCACGTAAAACTTGCAACAACAATTAGAGGACGTCTAACTTGTTTTTGCAGCAAGTGCTTTGTGATATGATATGGCCAAAGTTGTGATGAATGATGAATGATCTATATGTGATGTATGAGATGTTCATGCTATTGTAATAGGAATCACGACTTGCATGTCGATGAGTATGACAACCGGCAGGAGCCATAGGAGTTGTCTTTATTTTTTGTATGACCTGCGTGTCATTGAGAAACGCCATGTAAATTACTTTACTTTATTGCTAAACGTGTTAGCCATAGTAGTAGAAGTAATAATTGGCGAGCAACTTCATGGAGACACGATGATGGAGATCATGGTGTCAAGCCGGTGACAAAGATGATCATGGAGCCCCAAGATGGAGATCAAAGGAGCTATGTGATATTGGCCATATCATGTCACGTTTATTATTTGATTGCATGTGATGTTTATCATGTTTTGCATCTTGTTTACTTAGAACGACGGTAGTAAATAAGATGATCCCTCATAATAATTTCAAGAAGTGTTCCCCCTAACTGTGCACCGTTGCGACAGTTCGTTGTTTCGAAGCACCACGTTATGATCGGGTGTGATAGATTCTAACGTTCACATACAACGGGTGTAAGACAGATTTACACATGCAAACACTTAGGTTGACTTGACGAGCCTAGCATGTACAGACATGGCCTCGGAACACAGAAGACCGAAAGGTCGAGCATGAGTCGTATAGAAGATACGATCAACATGAAGATGTTCACCGATGTTGACTAGTCCGTCTCATGTGATGATCGGACACGGCCTAGTTGACTCAGATCATGTTATACTTAGATGAGTAGAAGAGGGATGTCCATCTAAGTGGGAGTTCATTAAATAATTTGATTAGATGAACTTTATTATCATGAACTTAGTCTAAAATATTTACAATATGTCTTGTAGATCAAATGGCCAACGTAGTCCTCAACTTCAACGCGTTCCTAGAGAAAACCAAGCTGAAAGACGATGGCAGCAACTACACGGACTGGGTCCGGAACCTGAGGATCATCCTCATAGCTGCCAAGAAAGATTATGTCCTACAAGCACTGCTGGGTGACGCACCTGTTCTCCCTGCAGAACAAGACGTTATGAACGCTTGGCAGGCACATACCGATGACTACTCCCTCGTTCAGTGCGGCATGCTTTACAGCTTAGAGCCGGGGCTCCAAAAGCGTTTTGAGAGACACGGAGCATATGAGATGTTCGAAGAGCTGAAAATGGTTTTCCAAGCTCATGCCCGGGTCGAGAGATATGAAGTCTCCGACAAATTCTTCAGCTGTAAGATGGAGGAAAATAGTTCTGTCAGTGAGCACATACTCACTATGTCTGGGTTACATAACCACTTGACTCAGCTGGGAGTTAATCTCCCGGACGACGCGGTCATTGACAGAATCCTCCAGTCGCTTCCACCTAGCTACAAGAGCTTTGTGATGAACTACAATATGCAGGGGATGGAAAAGACCATTCCTGAAGTATTTGCTATGCTGAAATCAGCAGAGGTAGAAGTCAAGAAGGAACATCAAGTGTTGATGGTGAATAAAACCACTAAGTTCAAGAAGGGCAAGGGTAAAAAAGAACTTCAAGAAGGACGGCAAGGAAGTTGCCGCGCCCGGCAAGCAAGCTGCCGGGAAGAAGCCAAAGAATGGACCCAAGCCCAAGACTGAGTGCTTTTATTGCAAGGGAAGTGGTCACTGGAAGCGGAATTGCCCCAAATACATAGCGGACAAGAAGGTCGGCAAAACAAAAGGTATATGTGATATACATGTAATTGATGTGTACCTTACCAGTACTCGTAGTAGCTCTTGGGTATTTGATACCGGTGCAGTTTCTCATATTTGTAACTCAAAGCAGGAGCTGCGGAATAAGCGGAGACTGGCGAAGGACGAGGTGACGATGCGCGTCGGGAATGGTTCCAAGGTCGATGTGATCGCCGTCGGCATGTTACCTCTACATTTACCTACGGGATTAGTTTTAAACCTCAATAATTGTTATTTAGTGCCAAGTTTGAGCATGAACAGTGTGTCTGGATCTCGTTTAATTCGAGATGGCTACTCATTTAAATCCGAGAATAATGGTTGTTCTATTTATATGAGTGATATGTTTTATGGTCTTGCTCTGATGGTTAATGGTTTATTCTTAATGAATCTCGTACGTGATGATACACATATTCATAGTGTGAATACCAAAAGAGTTAAAGTTGATAACAATAGTCCCACATACTTGTGGCACTGCCGCCTTGGTCACATAGGTGTCAAACGCATGAAGAAGCTCCATGCAGATGGACTTTTAGAGTCTCTTGATTATGAATCATTTGACACGTGCGAACCATGCCTCATGGGTAAAATGACCAAGACTCCGTTCTCAGGAACAATGGAGCGAGCAACCAACTTATTGGTAATCATACATACTGATGTGTGCGGTCCAATGAATGTTGAGGCTCGCGGTGGCTATCGTTATGTTCTCACCCTCACTGATGACTTGAGTAGATATGGGTATATCTACTTAATGAAACACAAGTCTGAGACCTTTGAAAAGTTCAAGGAATTTCAGAGTGAGGTTGAAAATCAACGTGACAGAAAGATCAAGTTTCTACGATCAGATCGTGGAGGAGAATACTTGAGTCACGAATTTGGCACACACTTAAGAAAATGTGGAATAGTTTCACAACTCACGCCGCCTGGAACACCTCAGCGTAATGGTGTGTCCGAACGTCGTAATCGCACTCTATTAGATATGGTGCGATCTATGATGTCTCTCACCGATTTACCGCTATCTTTTTGGGGCTATGCTTTAGAGACTGCCACTTTCACTTTAAATAGGGCTCCGTCGAAATCCGTTGAGACGACACCATATGAATTATGGTTTGGGAAGAAACCTAAGCTATCGTTTCTAAAAGTTTGGGGATGCGATGCTTATGTCAAGAAACTTCAACCTGAAAAGCTCGAACCCAAGTCGGAAAAATGCGTCTTCATAGGATACCCTAAAGAAACTATTGGGTATACCTTCTACCTCAGATCCGAAGGCAAGATCTTTGTTGCCAAGAATGGATCCTTTCTAGAGAAGGAGTTTCTCTCGAAAGAAGTAAGTGGGAGGAAAGTAGAACTTGATGAAGTGTTACCTCTTGAACCGGAAAATGGCGCAACTCAAGAAAACGTTCCTGAGGTGCCTGCACCGACTAGAGAGGAAATTAATGATGATGATCAAGATACTTCTGATCAAGCTCCTACTGAAATTCGTAGGTCCACAAGGACACGTTCCGCACCAGAGTGGTACGGCAACCCTGTCTTGGAAATCATGTTGTTAGACAACGGTGAACCTTCGAACTATGAAGAAGCAATGGTGGGCCCGGATTCCGACAAATGGCTGGAAGCCATGAAATCCGAGATAGGATCCATGTATGAAAACGAAGTATGGACTTTGACTGACTTGCCCGTTGAACGGCGAGCCATAGAAAATAAATGGATCTTTAAGAAGAAGACAGACGCGGATGGTAATGTGACCATCTATAAAGCTCGGCTTGTCGCTAAGGGTTATCGACAAGTTCAAGGGGTTGACTACGGTGAGACTTTCTCACCGGTAGCGAAGCTGAAGTCCGTCCGAATCATGTTAGCAATTGCCGCATTCTACGATTATGTAATATGGCAAATGGACGTCAAAACGGCATTCCTTAATGGTTTCCTTAAGGAAGAATTGTATATGATGCAGCCGGAAGGTTTTGTCGATCCTAAGAATGCTGACAAGGTGTGCAAGCTCCCACGCTCGATTTATGGGCTGGTGCAAGCATCTCGGAGTTGGAACATTCGCTTTGATGAGATGATCAAAGCGTTTGGATTTACGCAGACTTATGGAGAAGCCTGCGTTTACAAGAAAGTGAGTGGGAGCTCTGTAGCATTTCTCATATTATATGTAGATGACATACTTTTGATGGGAAATGATATAGAACTCTTGGACGGCATTAAGGCCTACTTGAATAAGAGTTTTTCAATGAAGGACCTTGGAGAAGCTGCTTATATATTAGGCATCAAGATCTATAGAGATAGATCAAGACGCCTCATAGGTCTTTCACAAAGCACATACCTTGATAGGATATTGAAGAAGTTCAATATGGATCAATCTAACAAGGGGTTCTTACCTGTGTTACAAGGTGTGAAATTGAGCTCAGCTCAATGTCCGACCACTGCAGAAGATATAGAAGAGATGAGTGTCATCCCCTATGCCTCAGCCATAGGTTCTATTATGTATGCTATGCTGTGTACCAGACCTGATGTAAACCTTGCCGTAAGTTTGGTAGGAAGGTACCAAAGTAATCCCGGCAAGGAACACTGGACAGCGGTCAAGAATATCCTGAAGTACCTGAAAAGGACTAAGGAAATGTTTCTCGTTTATGGAGGTGACGAAGAGCTCATCGTAAAGGGTTACGTCGACGCTAGCTTCGACACAGATCTGGATGACTCTAAGTCACAAACCGGATACGTGTATATTTTGAATGGTGGGGCAGTAAGCTGGTGCAGTTGCAAGCAGAGCGTCGTGGCGGGATCTACATGTGAAGCGGAGTACATGGCAGCCTTGGAGGCAGCACATGAAGCAATTTGGGTGAAGGAGTTCATCACCGACCTCGGAGTCATACCCAATGCGTCGGGGCCAATCAAACTCTTCTGTGACAACACTGGAGCTATTGCACTTGCCAAGGAGCCCAGATTTCACAAGAAGACGAGGCACATCAAGCGTCGCTTCAACTCCATTCGTGAAAATGTTCAAGATGGAGACATAGATATTTGGGTGTGCCAAACGTCACAACGTAACTGGGTGACTATAAAGGTATACTACGGGTATATCTGAAAGTGTCTGTTGGGTTGACACGGATCGAGACTGGGATTTGTCACTCCGCATGACGGAGAGGTATCACCGGGCCCACTCGGTAATGCATCATCATAATGAGCTCAATGTGATCAAAGTGTTTGATCATGGGATCATGCATTACGGTACGAGTAAAGTGACTTGCCGGTAACGAGATTGAACGAGGTATTGGGATACCGACGATCGAATCTCGGGCAAGTAAAATACCGATTGACAAAGGGAATTGTATACGGGATTAATTGAATCCTCGACATCGTAGTTCATCCGATGAGATCATCGTGGAGCATGTGGGAGCCAACATGGGTATCCAGATCCCGCTGTTGGTTATTGCCCGAGAGCCTTCTCGGTCATGTCTGCATGTCTCCCGAACCCGTAGGGTCTACACACTTAAGGTTCGGTGACGCTAGGGTTGTGAAGATATGTATATGCAGTAACCCGAATGTTGTTCGGAGTCCCGGATAAGATCCCGGACGTCACAAGGAGTTTGGAACAGTCCGGAGGTAAAGAATTATATATAGGAAGTGCTGTTTCGGCCATCGGGACAAGTTTCGGGGTCATCGGTATTGTACCGGGACCACCAGAAGGGTCCCGGGGGTCCACCGGGTGGGGCCACCCATCCCGGAGGGCCCCATGGGACAAAGTGGGGAGGGGAACCAGCCCATAGTGGGCTGGTGCGCCCCCCTAGGCCCACCCCATGCGCCTAGGGTTGAAACCCTAGGGGTGGGGGGGCGCCTCACCTTGGCTTGGGGCCACTCCAGCCCTTGGCCGCCGCCCCCCTAGGAGATCCAATCTCCTAGGGCCGGCGCCCCCCTAGGGGGCTATATATATGAGGGGGGGGAGGGGCAAGAACACCTGAGTCCTGGCGCCTCCCTCCCTCCCTGCTACACCCCTTCCTCTCGCAGTACACGGCGAAGCCCTGCTGATGTGACGCCCTGCATCCACCACCACGCCATCGTGCTACTGGATCTTCATCAACCTCTCCTTCCCCCTTGCTGGATCAAGAAGGAGGAGACGTTACGCTGACCGTACGTGTGTTAAACGCGGAGGTGCCGTCCGTTCGGTGCTAGGATCTCCGGTGATTTGGATCACGTCGTGTACGACTACCTCATCCCCGTTCTCTGAACGCTTCCG
This sequence comes from Aegilops umbellulata, assembly GCA_032464435.1. Taxonomy (NCBI): domain Eukaryota; kingdom Viridiplantae; phylum Streptophyta; class Magnoliopsida; order Poales; family Poaceae; genus Aegilops; species Aegilops umbellulata. The sequence continues at coordinate 472,596,259 of CP136055.1, read as the reverse complement.
CTCGCGATCTACAAAGGTATGTAGATGCATCCGATCACTCGTTGCTAGATGAACTCATAGATGGATCTGGGTGAAACCGTAGGAAAATTTTTTGTTTTCTGCAATGTTCCCCAACATGAATACCATCGTCCTATATATAAATATTTACCTCTCAACCATTTCAAGATTACTCGTCATATTTGTGATCTCATCCAGGACTCTGAACAACATTCGGTCACCAAATCACATAACTCATATAACACTATATCGTCATCGAACGTTAAGCGCACGGACCCTATGGGTTCGAGAACTATGTAGACATGACTGAGACACCTCTGCGGTCAATAACCAATAGCAGAACCTGGATGCCCATATTGGCTCCTACATATTCTATGAAGATCTTTATCGGTCGAACCGTTATGACAATATATGTAATTACCTTTGTCCATCGGTATGTTACTTGCCCGAGATTCGATCATCGGTATCTTCATACCTAGTTCAATCTTGTTACCGGCAAGTATCTTTACTCATTCCGTAATACATCACCTTGTGACTAACTCCTTAGTCATTTTCTTGCAAGCTTATGATGTGTATTACCAAGAGGGCTCAGAGATACCCCTCCGATACTCGGAGTGACAAATCCTAATCTCGATCTATGCCAACTCAACAAACACCTTCGAAGATACCTGTAGAGCATCTTTATGATCACCCAGTTACGTTGTGACGTTTGATAGCACACAAGGTATTCCTCCGGTATCCAGGAGTTGCATAATCTCATAGTCAAAGGAATATGTATTTGACATGAAGAAAGCAATAGCAATAAACTGAACAATCAATATGCTAAGCTAATGGATGGGTCTTGTCCATCACATCATTCTCCTAATGATGTGATCCCGTTATCAAATGAAAACACATGTCCATGGTTAGGAAACCTTAACCATCTTTGATCAACCAGCTAGTCTAGTAGAGGCTTACTAGGGACACTTTATTTGTTATGTATTCACACGTGTATTTGAGTTTCCGATCAATACAATTCTAGCATGAATAATAAACCTTTATCATGAATAAGGAAACATAAAATAACAACTTTATTATTACCTCTAGGGCATATTTCCTTCAGATCAATCAAGTACCCCACCTTACAGTTGTCCCCCTTCGGAGTAACTACTTTCCTTGTGGCAAAATTTAAAATCCAAGCATCTTCCCAAATATTTATATTCTTGCCATTCCTCACTCGCCAAATATAATCATGTTTCAGAGAATTCACACATGCCATAATACTTTATCAGTAAAAGAGGCACCTTTCTTTAACTTAGTATTCAATAAATTGCCATTGGGGTAGTGCTTAGCCATCAAAATAGTACCACACATGGAGTTGGGATTCTCAAGAAGACGCCAACTCTGATTGGCCAGCATTGCCAAATTGTAGCAGTGAATATCATGAAAACACATCCCCCTTTGTTCTTAGGGACACACATTTTTCAACAAGCCATCCGATGCACCCTCCTCTAGTTCTCCTCGTCTCTCTACCATAAATGCACCATCACGTTAATAATAATTTTACCTTTTTAGGAATTTTAAAGACCGACATTGCATAGATAGTATGGCTTTGACAACAGACTTGAGAATGATCTTCTTTCCTCCGGTAGAAACTAATTTTTTTTCAACCACTGATTTTCATAATAATACGATCAATCAAGTACTTGAAACAATTTGTTTTATCCAATCCCACATTGGATGGCAAGCCCAAATATTTATCGTTGAGGACCTTAGTTATTATATTCATCATGGTACACATTTGTTCTCTGGTCTCCACCTTTGTATTAGGGCTAAAAAGATGTTGGATTTATCAACACTGACCAATTGCCCCGAGGCCGCATAGCATGAAACTAGAGCTGATTTTAGAACTTCTGCGATGTGTAGATTAGCTTTCATAAGAATCAACGAGTCATCAGCAAAAAGAATATTTGTAATAGGTGGGGCATCTCTACAGACTTTCACTCCTGAAATATTTTCAGTTTCCTCCGCATGTGTCAGAAGAGCAGCCAGCCCCTCCATGCACAACAAGAATAGGTAAGGTGACAACGGGTCACCCTACCTTAACCCCTTTTTAGACTTAAAACTCTCACTTTCCTCTGCACTAAACCAAATTCGATATTCAACAGTTGGAACGCATTGCATAATAAAATTTACCCAACTTTCACGAAAACCTAGTCTCAGCATAGTCTCCTTCAAGAAAGGTCACTCAAATCGGTCATAAGCTTTGTGCAGATCGAGCTTTATAGCACACAAGCCCTCTTTACCTCCTCTTTTGTTCTCGATTGTATGAAAGCACTCGTAGACCACTAAAATGTTATCCGTAATCAATCTACCGGGAACTAAAACACTCCGAGTCGGGCTAATAATACCATATAAGAAAACCTTCAAGCGACAGGCCACCATTTTTGCAATTATTATATATAGCACATTGCATAAGCTGATCGGCCTAAATTGGATTACCTTTTTCGTAGAATTGACCTTAGGAATCATCACAACCGCATTATCATTCCAACCGCATGATGGGATAGTGCAAGTATTTAACTTATCGCTTGAAGGACCTTCTCAATTAGATCGTCCCTTAACATAGGTCAAAATCTTTTATAGAAGATATAGTACAAGTCAATAAACACCGATCTAGCAAAACTAAAAAGACAGCAGAACGCTAGCCTTTGTATAAAAAAACACCAATCAAGAAGTAAAATTACAATCAAGACTAAAAAAATTATTTGAGCTTGACATCAACGCTCGTCACCTACCTCTAGCACCACCACAGCAGTCGCCAAAGGTAAAAAAATGATGGATCATCTTACACCCAAGCTCGATGCAGTTTCATCGCGGATATGTAGCTTTGCGGACCTTTAAGGTGGCTCATCAAAGGCGAAACCATTACCATTGAGCGAATCAAACCGGGGCAACACCCCAGACATGCCATCAAACTACAGATCTGGCACCCCCACACGACTAAGACGTTGGAGGATAAAACCATATTTGTCAACCATAAACCACAAACCCAACACACAATCCACCATCTTTAAGATGTCGCTGATGCATATCACAATCACTAGGTTAGGAGAGTACACGTATTTTAGTCAACTCACTTGAATACTAAATTGAACATTATTGCATAGTTAACGTAGTTTTACGAGGACGTATGACCTGCCACAAGGTTAATGATTGCCGAAATATGCGGCCCGTACTTTCGTACACCAAATTAATGATTGCGAATCAACCTGTGGTTGAGTTGGTTAGGTGGACAGTGGTATCCCCAACCCACCAGGGTTCAAATCCTGGTGCTCGCATTATTCCTGGATTTATTTCAGGATTTCCGGCAATGCGCTTTCAGTGGGAGGAGACGTTCCCGTCGAGGACGAGGCGACTATGGTAACTTCGTAAATCTCAAGATGATATGCCGGCTCAGTCTCTCAGAGGTGCTCATAGGGGTAGGGTGTGCGTGTGTGCGTTCATAGGAGTGAGTGTATGCGCGTGTATATGAGCGCTTGTGTCTGTACTGATGCTCAAGAAAAAACTATGAGCTCATCTTGTAACAGGTGGCGGTTCACTCGGAAATTCGCAGGGCACGCAACTGCTCGGCCTTGCTCGTTATCCGCAAAGTCGTTGTACTCCAAATTTTAAGTTCTACTATCTGAAACTTACATTTTTCTTATGCTTGCAAGTTTTGAAAACTTATGATTCTGTCATTTGCTCGCACAAGTTTCAGATCTCAATGTTCGGAGTTTCTGAAACTTGCATTTCTTTTGTTCACTCGCACTAAGTTTCAACTACTGAAACTTAATGAATTTTAAAAATTCATTGGAAACATATTTGAAATCGATCTTATTTGAAAGCTCTAGTGACAAGCAACACGAATCTGAAAACAAAACTTAATTTGAATCTTTGGTTGAAAAGGTATGAAAGTTTTAAATTCAAAAGCCAGAAGAAAAAGCTCTCGCATGCGTGGCACAAATCCTCTCGAGTTAATTGTGATTTCTGCAGATGTAGATAAACTATATATGAATTCATAGTACATGACTAATATACATCCATTTACGTAAGTCCTGAGGTTTTCTCTTTTGATTTCTTATCCACCAGCAAGAGCTTTGAAACTGTTGGACTACGTACTCTCTCACTCTCTCTCTTTCTTCTAAAATGATCACATGCAGTTCTCGGGTATGGTTCAACAAAAAGCAGGAGCTTTGAATCCTTATTAAGTAGGATAAGAATTGGCTAACTTACAAGAAAACTGGTCGAAAAAGGATACGTTAGAGATATATGCACACACCAACTTTCACGTTGCACAATAAACAAGTCGACAGCTCGACCATTTAAGTTGCATTTACGCAAGTGAATCCAGGGGCCTCGAGGGCTCAAATACAAGTGCTCGATCATAGACAAGTCAGCGGAAGCAACAATATCTGAGTACAGACATAAGTTCAACAAGTTTGCCTTAAGAAGGCTAGCACAAACGGGGATACAGATCGAACGAGGCGCAGGCCTCCTGCCTGGGATCCTCCTAACTACTCCTGGTCGTCATCGGCGGGCTGCACGTAGTAGTAGGCACCTCCAGTGTAGTAGGAGTCGTCGTCGACGGTGGCGTCTGGATCCTGAGCTCCAACATCTGGTTGCGACAACCAAGTAGAAGGGATAGGGGGAAAAGAAGGAGAAAGCAACCGTGAGTACTCATCCAAAGTACTCGCAAGCAAGGAACTACACTACATATGCATGGGTATATGTGTAAAGGGCCATATCAGTGGACTGAACTGCAGAATACCAGAATAAGAGGGGGATATCTAATCATGTCGAAGACTACGCTTCGGACAGCCTCCATCTTGCAGCATATAGAAGAGAGTAGACTGAAGTCCTCCAAGTAGCATCGTATAGCATAATCCTACCCGGCGATCCCCTCCTCGATGCCCTGTTAGAGAGCGATCACCGGGGTGTATCTGGCACTTGGAAGGGTGTGTTTTATTAAGTATCCGGTTCTAGTTGTCATAAGGTCAAGGTACAACTCCGGGTCGTCCTTTTACCGAGGGACACAGCTATTCGAATAAATAAACTTCCCTGCAGGGGTGCACCACATAGCCCAACACGCTTGATCCCATTTGGCCGGACACACTTTTCTGGGTCATGCCCGGCCTCGGAAGATCAACACATCGCAGCCCCACCTAGGCACAACAGAGAGGTCAGCACGCCGGTCTAAACCTAAGCACGCAGGGGTCTGGGCCCATCGCCCTGAGCACACCTGCACGTTGCGTACGCGGCCGGAGAGCAGACCTAGCAACCTCCATTTCAAAGGAAGTCACGTTACGCGGTCCAACCCGGCGCGCGCCGCTCAGTCGCTGACGTCACGAAGTGCTTCGGCTGATACCACGACGTCGGGATACCCATAACTACTCCCGTGTAGATGGTTAGTTCGTATAGACCAAATGGCCAGACTCAGATCAAATACCCAGATCTCGTTAAGCGTGTTAAGTATCCGCGAACGCCGACCAGGGCCAGGCCACCTCTCTCCTAGGTGGACTCAACCTGCCCTATCGCTCCGCCACAAAGTAACAGTCGGGGGCCGTCGGGAACCCAGGCCCACCTCTACCGGGATGGAGCCACCTGCCCCTTCAACCCCCATCTCCGAACAGTATCACAGGTAATGTAACAGTGTAAAGTATATAGTATATGCCCGTGATCACCTCCCGAAGTGATCACGGCCCAGTAGTATAGCATGGCAGACGGACAAGAGTGTAGGGCCACTGATGGAACACTAGCATCCTATACTAAGCAGTAGGATAGCAGGTAAAGGTAACAACAGTAGTAGCAAGGACAGGCTATGCAGCAGTATAGGATTAACTGAAAGCAGTAACATGCTACACTACTCTAATGCAAGCAGTAGAGAAGAATAGGCGATATCTGGTGATCAAGGGGGGGCTTGCCTGGTTGCTCAGACAAGAAGGAGGGGTCGTCGATGTAGTCGATCACAGGGGTACCGGCATCGGTCTCAGGGTCTACCGGAAAGAAGTAACGGAGGGGGAACACAATAAATAACAGAGCAATCAAATGTAACAAAAAGCAAGAAGCGGCAATACGTTGTGCTAGAGGTGACCTAACGTAGGGATAGGTGACACCGGTTAAGGGGGGAAACATCCGGGAAGTATCCCCGGTGTTTCACGTTTTCGGGCAGAGGAACCGGAGGGGGAAAGTTGCGAGTTGGATATGTTAGGGATGCGTGGTGGACGAACGGGCTGCGTATCCGGGTTCGTCTCGTCGTTCTGATCAACTTTCATGTACAAAGTTTTTCCATCCGAGCTACGGTTTATTTTATATTAATTTTAAAAGATTTAAATAGTGTTTAGGATTTATTTAATTATTTAAATCAACATTATCCAGAACAGGGCTTGCTGACATCATCATGACGTCAGCATGACGTCGGCGGTCAACAGTGCAGTTGACTGGGTCAAAACTGATCTGTGGGTCCAGTGGGACCCACCTGTCATGGACTAAGGCTAACCAAACATGTTTAATTAGTTTAGCTTAATTGATTAGGTTAATTAAACAAGATTAATTAAGTTAATTAATTCTTTAATTAATTAAGTAATATTTTTATTATAATTACTTTATGTTTTAGTTCAATTTATAATATTTATGCATTTTATAAAACTGTGTCTTCTACACCATAACTATCTATGTAATATTTAGTACAAAACGAACATTTTTATTTTAATGTTTGAAAACTTTTATTATTTATCTGATTTTTAAATTGAATTCGATTCGGTTTTCAACTAATGCGAGATTAGCCACTGTAATCGAGGTGACGTGGCATCATTAGCGGAGGGTTATGGTAGCATAACGATCCGGGCGTCACAATTCTCCTCCACTACAAGAAATCTCGTCCCGAGATTTAAGAGGGGAGTAAGGGGGAAAGTTCTGGTTACGATATTCTAGCGGATCTTCTTGAAGAGGTTAATCCCTTTCATTAATGTGTTCAATTCTTTATTCCAATGCATCATGATGAAGTTGTCGCCCTTTCTTCGGGAACGCCATCGTACTTACTAAATATTAAAGCGGGAGTATTCGGGGAGAACGGACCTCGGCAAGGTTGACTACCTGGTCGATAACATCGGGGAAGGTGGTGGAAAGTAACTCTCGAATTGAAACTTAAGAAAATATTGAGAGCAAAGTAAGGAGGTATCATGGGAAGTTTCGAGTGGGCAGCCAAGCATTCGATGCCTGAAACAGGGCGTGAAAGGGGTTCCCAGCAACGAGATTAAGTATTGCTTCTGTTACCAGAATAGATCACTAGGAATGTGGCTCGCGAATTGCATACGAAGCCAAGCGCGAGGATTAACTTTGGAAACAGGGTGTACCGGAGAGTTAGGTTTTGATCCTGTGGAACTGTGGGTTATGGGCCCACCATGTGGTTAAAAGTAGGAAGGGCGTTGACATCTTGCACGGTCATGTAAGCAAGGCATGTCAGAGGTTAGTCTGCCAGTTATGTCGACAACAACATCGGTACCAAGGGCGAGGGACGAAGAGAACCATTTTCCCGCTCGTTGAACGAGGCGGACCAATAGGCAAAGTTCTCGTCCATCGGTGGTTACCGGGATGCTATCAATAATGGTAACAGGGTCTTACTAACAGAGTTGTACAATGAGGTGCTTACTAAGCAGGGAATTATCACTGCTCGGTTAAGTCAGATTACAAGAAAGCTTAAGTAAGACAATGGAAGGGAAAATGCGATTATCTAGTTTAACCCGAACAATGGAAATGAAAATGTGTATACACACATATTTCGGGGGTATATCTTTCCCAAGGACAAGCGGAGCATGATATCCATGACATGATAGAAAGTAGAAAACCATTAAGGTAAGGGGAAGGAATTTCATGATATTACCCATACAACGGTGTTTGGATAATTGAGCAAGAAAACATTTAGCATTGGGCTTCAAATGTTCTTGTCGAAAATCGGAGTACCACAGACATGCTTCGAGATAGCATAGAGTCACTGGGTAAAGATCAGACTTTGGATACACAAAGGATCCATTAGGAACAACTTATAGAATAATTCTTATAATTTCCTCATGGAAGAATGGATAGCATTGGTAAAAGGAAAATTATAACAATAGGTCCTCCGGTCAGGTGTGCTAGGCATGACAACACCTTACCGAGTCGTAAAAAGACCAACGTTATAACTCTTGGAAAATGTTCCAGCCATCATATCTGGCCGAGATTCAGATCTGATTGGTGTCAGGATAACTCAGACCCGGGGACTGAACTATGGGAGTGAGTTCCGAAATGAGAGTTCATCATTAAACTAAGGAGAGGATGAGGAGGTGGCTGATGGACTCGGCGACAACTCATCGAGATTTCCAAAAAGATGGATTTCCACAATTATGTGAACAAGGAAATATCATTTGTCAGACCAAATGATATAATGATGTATGCTCGAGGGAAACATACACAACTGAACAATGATAGAAGGGTGCACCCAGGAATCTGGACTAGGTAGCACGATCAATGTTCGAATGATGATTAAATAAGCAATAGACTTGGAATGAAATTGTAGAGCAATAACTTCAAAGCAATAGGGTTGCTAGAAGTTTAGAATATACACATCACAGACCATTTGTCGGTATTCCGGTTAGAAACAACACGGAGACCAAGAAATGAACGCAGAAGGTGAGAGATATTACTATACCAAGAATTCTCAAGAGGTGGTAAAATTACCACGACATTCTTGACATAAGAGGTGGTAATATTCCAAGGTAAGGGAGAACAATTCCTGGATAGCAAGGAACTCAAGGTATAACATCAAACACGAACAAGTTTGTGTTGAACGAAAGGCAATAAAGTGGTCGATGATAACACAAATCATCGAGGGCAAGGATGGTGTTTCTCATCATGAATTCAATAGATACCCTGGAAGAGCTCAGAGTGCTGATGATGATCATGACACATTTGTCAAGAGATTTCATGAAGAGGTAATCGATCGGCGATGATATCAAGTCAAAGGAATGATGAAGCAAAATGTTATTGTAACCATGGGTACGACACAACCTCGGAATCAAGTATTGTTGTTCAAGAAAATAATATATGACAAGGAAGATCGACGTAAGCTTACCTCAGCGTCAAAAGTGTGTTCCGGGAAGAAAGGCCACATAATACTGTTAAGATTTAGCACGATAATGATATAGCCGATCAGGATAGGAACGACATGATCGGGTACAAACTCGTAAGTAAAGAATATCAGCAGGAGTTGTTGAACCGTAACGCGGACTCGGTTCAGTTATCGGGGTCTTCGAGTATTTGACCACTCGGAGCTCGTGAAAAATTGGAATCAGTCAGAATGTAGCACTTGATGAAGAACTCATAAGAAGTTATGCAGTTCCATTATAATCTCGAGATACCAGGGGGGTAATACTCGACGACAGATCAAAGTAGAGGTTGGACGGGTGCATTGATCTATAGAAGACAAGTGCTTAAACTTGCACAGGAAATAGTATTTAAAGGAGAACATGGTCGGATCCATGATTGCAACGGATCAATTCACCGATATCAAAAGGATATTATATCAAGGAAATAGTTACAAGAAACTTCCATGATAGGATCTACATCGTGTCCATGGGCATGAACACAAAGTTCAAGGTCGACTCCCACTTCTCCAATGCATAACCTTTCATTCACTTCTCGCGTTCGATGAAGTTGCAGTGTTGAAATTTTATCTGGCGAAACATCAGAAGAGTATGGCTCGTGAAAACTTTCGGGTTCTCACGGTTTAGAGAAGGCATATGTTCAACCCACGGGGGCTTCTTAGAAACATATACCACAAGTTTCAAGAGTAATTAACACAAGCCCGAAAGCAGAGCATGGTTGAGAAAGTAGAGGATACAATTTTGCAAAGGCATTATGTATCCTAGGAAAGGCTCACAAGGTTATTGAATATGAAGGACGTTGTCGGATAAAATCCAACAAGGTTCTGATGGTCCATAAAGGATCTGATGTGAGTATCGGCACACAACCAGAGGAAGAATCAATGCAAAGACCTTGGATTATAGAAACAACTGAGTAATTTAGAGCTCAATTGCAAAGGAATTATGATTTACAAAGCGAAGGGTCAGAAGTAGACGCTTTGATCAAGGATGGATAAGTTCATTAGACATAGGGGCACAATCGACGACAATTTGATTGGCGAGAACCAGCTCACGTTGAAAATGACGTCTGAGCCGGAAGGATGAATTCTAAGATCTGATTGAGGATTGCGAGCATTCGCAACAAATTGAATCAACAAACTCAAAATGATAATGACAAGAGATGCCAACAAGATTACGAGACTTATGGGATTAACCATAATGCGAGCAAGCAAGAATTTCAAGAGCAAGAGGCTCCTGAGGATTTTTGGAAGATCGAATGGTATTTCGAAGATTGATGACATACATGAATCATCTGGGGATGAGCGGATACTCGATAAATGCGAGAAATTATCCGTAGGGGTATTCATGTGGCAAAGAACTGCAAGGCAATAGGCACAAGGTATTCTCGGGGTATCTTATAATAACAAGATCGGCTGGGAATAAAAGTAAGCACGACAGGTGTAAACACTTATCCATAGGGATAGTTCGGTGGTAGGCAATTGCAAAAGCAACGGCACAAAGTCTCGGGAGAACATCGGAGAGTATTGTCAGAATCTTCCGTTGAAGCAGTCGATCATCCGTATTAAAGGGCTCTCCGGCAGGAAGTGGTAACGAGAACCTAGAGTTAGATTTTAGCAAAATCATTTAACCCGAATAGAAGAGATGTCAGAGTCCCAGAGTAAAGGTCGAGGAGTAAAAGATCCTAGTACCACCCGATGGCGACGTGGGCCCGTAAGGCACACAGCCAAGTTAGTAAAGTTTTTGTAATGTCTAGACTCGACTTCGGCCAAGGAGTATGGAAAGGGGGATTCCTACAGGCAGTCGGCTCTGATACCAACTTGTGACGCCCCCGATTCAATCGTACACTAATCATGCACGCAAATGTGTACGATCAAGATCAGGGACTCACGGGAAGATATCACAACACAACTCTACCAATAAAATAAGTCATACAAGCATCATAATACAAGCCAGGGGCCTCGAGGGCTCGAATACAAGTGCTCGATCATAGACGAGTCAGCGGAAGCAACAATATCTGAGTATAGACATAAGTTCAACAAGTTTGCCTTAAGAAGGCTAGCACAAACGGGGATACAGATCAAACGAGGCGCAGGCCTCCTGCCTGGGATCCTCCTAACTACTCCTGGTCGTCATCAGTGAGCTGCACGTAGTAGTAGGCACCTCCAGTGTAGTAGGAGTCGTCGTCGACGGTGGCGTCTGGATCCTGAGCTCCAACATCTGGTTGCGACAACCAGGTAGAAGGGATAGGGGGAAAAGAAGGAGAAAGCAACCGTGAGTACTCATCCAAAGTACTCGCAAGCAAGGAACTACACTACATATGCATGGGTATATGTGTAAAGGGCCATATCAGTGGACTGAACTGCAGAATGCCAGAATAAGAGGGGGATATCTAATCCTGTCGAAGACTACGCTTCCGGCAGCCTCCATCTTGCAGCATATAGAAGAGAGTAGACTGAAGTCCTCCAAGTAGCATCGTATAGCATAATCCTACCCGGCGATCCCCTCCTCGATGCCCTGTTAGAGAGCGATCACCGGGGTGTATCTGGCACTTGGAAGGGTGTGTTTTATTAAGTATCCGGTTCTAGTTGTCATAAGGTCAAGGTACAACTCCGGGTCGTCCTTTTACCGAGGGACACGGCTATTCGAATAGATAAACTTCCCTGCAGGGGTGCACCACATAGCCCAACACGCTTGATCCCATTTGGCCGGACACACTTTTCTGGGTCATGCCCGGCCTCGGAAGATCAACACATCGCAGCCCCACCTAGGCACAACAGAGAGGTCAGCACGCCGGTCTAAACCTAAGCACGCAGGGGTCTGGGCCCATCGCCCTGAGCACACCTGCACGTTGCGTACGCGGCCGGAGAGCAGACCTAGCAACCTCCATTTCAAAGGAAGTCACGTTACGCGGTCCAACCCGGCGCGCGCCGCTCAGTCGCTGACGTCACGAAGTGCTTCGGCTGATACCACGACGTCGGGATACCCATAACTACTCCCGCGTAGATGGTTAGTGCGTATAGACCAAATGGCCAGACTCAGATCAAATACCCAGATCTCGTTAAGCGTGTTAAGTATCCGCGAACGCCGACCAGGGCCAGGCCACCTCTCTCCTAGGTGGACTCAACCTGCCCTGTCGCTCCGCCACAAAGTAACAGCCGGGGGCCGTCGGGAACCCAGGCCCACCTCTACCGGGATGGAGCCACCTACCCCTTCAGCCCCCATCTCCGAACAGTGTCACAGGTAATGTAACAGTGTAAAGTATATAGTATATGCCTGTGATCACCTCCCGAAGTGATCACGGCCCAGTAGTATAGCATGGCAGACAGACAAGAGTGTAGGGCCACTGATGGAACACTAGCATCCTATACTAAGCAGTAGGATAGCAGGTAAAGGTAACAACAGTAGTAGCAAGGACAGGCTATGCAGCAGTATAGGATTAACTGAAAGCAGTAACATGCTACACTACTCTAATGCAAGCAGTAGAGAAGAATAGGCAATATATGGTGATCAAGGGGGGGGGCTTGCCTGGTTGCTCAGACAAGAAGGAGGGGTCGTCGATGTAGTCGATCACAGGGGTACCGGCATCGGTCTCAGGGTCTACCGGAAAGAAGTAACGGAGGGGGAACACAATAAATAACAGAGCAATCAAATGTAACAAAAATCAAGAAGCGGCAATACGTTGTGCTAGAGGTGACCTCACGTAGGGATAGGTGACACCGGTTAAGGGGGGAAACATCCGGGAAGTATCCCCGGTGTTTCGCGTTTTTGGGCAGAGGAACCGGAGGAGGAAAGTTGCGAGTTGGATATGTTAGGGATGCGTGGCGGACGAACGGGCTGCGTATCCTAGTTCGTCTCGTCGTTCTGGTCAACTTTCATGTACAAAGTTTTTTCATCCGAGCTACGGTTTATTTTATATTAATTTTAAAAGATTTAAATCGTTTTTAGGATTTATTTAATTATTTAAATCAACATTATCCAGAACAGGGCTTGCTGACATCATCATGACGTCAGCATGACGTCGGCGGTCAATAGTGCAGTTGACTGGGTCAAAACTGATCTGTGGGTCCAGTGGGACCCACCTGTCATGGACTAAGGCTAACCAAACATGTTTAATTAGTTTAGCTTAATTGATTAGGTTAATTAAACAAGATTAATTAAGTTAATTAATTCTTTAATTAATTAATATTTTTATTATAATTACTTTTTGTTTCCTTTTTTTAAATAGCATAGGGGCGTGGGCCCCGTTCGTCATTGGGCCAAAGACTAATTAGGTGGGGGTTAAGTTAATGGGGATTAGCCCCCCAAATTATTGGACCGAGCCCAGCGGTAGTGGCCAGCGGCCACAGCCCGCACGCAGCCACTGGCCGAGGCCAGGGCGCGACGAGGCCAGCAGGTCGGCGCGTCGTGAGCGGGAGTGAGCAGGGGGGCGGGGCGAAGCTGGCGAGGAGGGGTGGTTGGGGCGCGGTTGCCGGCGCTAGCAGCGATCGGAGGCGGGCTCTGGAGCGGAGCTCCGGCGGGGCTAGGCAGAGCAACTGATGCGGAAGCAGCGGTGCAGCTGGGTGGAAGCAATGTAGCATGGGGGCGCGGTCTCGCGCGCAGGGCGTCGAGGACCGGCGCTCGGGGGCAAGGACGACAGTGAGCGGCAGCAAGCATCAGCGCAACAACAATCTTCAGCGGCAGCAGTAGGCGCTAGCAACGACGAGCGAGGCGAGGGCTGCGGCAATGCGCGAGCAGGCACGCACGGGGGCACGACCAGGGAGTGCCCAGGGCGGCCAGGACGCAACGGGAGCACGGGCACGACACGGTGAGAGCGGGCGGGGGAGAGAGGAGAGGCCGGGGGCCTCACCGGCGATCGTGGGGAAAGGGCAGCGGGGCTCGGGGTGGTCGACGGGGACGACGGCGACGGCCCGATGGAGAGGAGGCAGACCATCGGGGAGGAGGAGGCAGTCCGGCAAGGTGCGTCAGCGACGGACGGCGTCGGGCGGCAGGGATCGAGCGGCGCGGGCGCCGCTGGTCCAGATCCACTCGGGGGTGGGGAGGGGGAGTGGCGACGTGAGGGAAGGGGAGTGGGAGCTAGTGGGCTAGGGTTCGGGGGTACGAGGGGGATAAGGAGTGGGAGGGGCCGGCTGGCCGGTCGACTGCATTGCCAGCTGGGCCGAGGCCCAGCGGGGGGGGGGGGCGGTTCCCTTTTTTTATGTTGTTGTTTTTGTTTAGTCCTTTTCCTTTTATTTATTTTTCTTTTCTGTTTTAGTTCAATTTATAATATTTATGCATTTTATAAAACTGTGTCTTCTACACCATAACTATCTATGTAATATTTAGTACAAAACGAACATTTTTATTTTAATGTTTGAAAACTTTTATTATTTATCTGATTTTTAAATTGAATTCGATTCGGTTTTCAACTAATGCGAGATTAGCCACAGTAATCGAGGTGACGTGGCATCATTAGCGGAGGGTTATGGTAGCATAACAATCCGGGCGTCACAATGTCGGGGCGGCGGCCTTGGTGGTGGGAGCCCTGGTGCTTGGGGCGGAGCTCGCAGCTCAGGCGATGTTTGGTGACCATGGTCGTTGGGGTGGCATGGTCACCAGGGTGTGACGTTCGATGGCGGTGTTGCGGTTGTCCATGCCTCCATTCGGTGTTGGTGAGTGCTGGCCGGATGAAAACCTAGTCTGACTTGTCAGGCCAACGGCGGCGGTGTGCTAGCGTCGTCCCTTTCTTGAAGGCGTTGTCGCGGGTACTCATTGCTCGCCATGGTGCTCTAGCGGAAACCCTAATCCTCGGATTAGGCGGCGGCGACGCTCCAAGTCGTTTACATCCTGAAGACGCTGCTTTGGAGTTTGGAGCCCATGATTCGCCATGCACGGCTTCGTCTCATCGCAGTGTCTTGATCACAGATGAGGGCCCCAACGACTCCATAATTTTTTATAAAGGGTGGATTTTATTGGCTCAGAATAGAGCATCAAGAGGATACAAAAACAATGAGCACACACCCGGCCTCTGCATAGTTAGGATGCACGCAGCCAACACCAACGCAAAAAAATACGTCGACAAATAGCAAAGTCAAATAAGTGCAAAGCTATGCATAGACGATGAAAAAAACCCTAAAGCGATCAGATCTGCAATCAGCAAGCTATAACAAGGACCATATCCGCACCAACCATTTAATAACACCACATGGACGACAAAGTTCTTCAACAGCAACGCCTTTAGGAAGGGAGCAACGCTCAAGCATCACCGTCAACGGATCCAACTACCAAAGGCAAGAATCTAGGTTTTCACCCTGTAGAATTAGTTCGAGCAAAACCAAGCAATGCCTTCAACAAGGTAACGAATTAATATCGACATTTCCAGGTATAACCAACTCGGGTCAGACCTAGGTTTTCACCCTGGAGCTCGAGACCAGAAGCTCAAGTAGCACGACCGTCGACGTCACACATGTGTTATGACCACCACTTTTCCGCGATCCCAGCAACAAAATGCGATATGCACCAACGCCACTGCACCATCATCCCTTTGTGTCAAGCCGTGTTTTATAATTTGCATCTCACCATTGGATCTGAAGGAAGGAACCCTCACAAAGACCTTTCTATGGCCACCACAATCTGCAGCGAGGCCGCTGCTGTAGGCCGGAGAGGTCACCAAAGAACCAACCAACGGCGAAGCACACCACTGTCGATTACCACCTCGTCAGAGAGAGCCCTGCACAGGCCGTTAGCCTAGGGACCAACATGGTCGGAACCAGGATGCGAAAAGCAGATCACCATCACCAAAGTTGGCTGGCCAGTTGATACATCCATTTTGCATCATGCTTTTATATCAATATTTATTGCATTATGGGTTGTTATTTCACACTATGTCACAATACTTATGCATATTCTCTCTTATTTTACAAGGTTTACATAAGGAGGGAGAATGCCGGCAGCTGGAATTCTGGGCTGGAAAAGGAGCAACTATTAGAGACCTATTTTGCGCAACTCCAAAATTCCTGAAACTCCATGGAAGTGATTTTCAGAATATATAAAAAATATCCAGCGGAAGAAGTTCACCAGAGGGGGCCCCACCTGGTCACGAGGGTGGGGGCGCGCCCTACCCCCCTGGGCGTGCCCCCCTATCTCGTGGGCCCCCTGTTGTCCCTCCGATGCCCATCTTCTGCTATATGAGGTCTTTCGTCGAGGAAAAATTGATAAGCAACCTTTCGGGATGAAACTCCGCAGCCACAAGGCGGAACCAATCTAGGGCTCCGACGGAGCTGTTCTGCCGGGGACACTTCCCTCCGGGAGGGGGAAATCATCGCTATCGTCATCACCAACGCTCCTCTCATCGGGAGAGGGAAATCTCCATCAACATCTTCACCAGCACCATCTCATCTCCAAACCCTAGTTCATCTCTTGTATCCAATTCTTGTCTCCAAGTCCGGGATTGGTACTAGTAGGTTGCTAGTAGTGTTGATTACTCCTTGTAGTTGATGCTAGTTGGTTTACTTGGTGGAAGATCATATGTTCAGATCCTTTATGCATATTATTACCCCTCTGATTATGAGCATGAATATGCTTTGTGAGTAGTTACGTTTGTTCCTGAGGACATGGGAGAAGTCTTGTTATTAGTAGTCATGTGAATTTGGTATTCATTCGATATTTTGATGAGATGTATGTTGTCTAGCCTCTAGTGGTGTTATGTGAACGTCGACTACATAACACTTCACCATTATTTGGGCCTAGAGGAAGGCATTGGGAAGTAATAACTAGATGATGGGTTGCTAGAGTGACAGAAGCTTAAACCCTAGTTTATGCGTTGCTTTGTAAGGGGCTGATTGGATCCACCTGTCACATGCTATGGTTAGGTTTACCTTAATACTTTTGTTGTAGTTGCGGATGCTTGCACTAGAGGTTAATCATAAGTGGGATGCTTGTTCAAGTAAGAACAGCACCCAAGCACATGTCCACCCACATATCAGATTATCAAAGTACCGAACACGAATCATATGAACGTGATGAAAACTAGCTTGACGATATTCCCATATGTCCTCGGGAGCGCTTTTCCTTATATAAGAGTTTGTCCAGGCTTGTCCTTTGCTACAAAAAGGATTGGGCCACCTTGCTGCACTTTATTTACTTTTGTTACTTGTTGCTCGTTACAATTTATCCTATCACAAAACTATCGGTTACCACTTATTTCAGTACTTGCAGAGAATACCTTGCTGAAAACCGCTTATCATTTCCTTCTGCTCCACGTTGGGTTCGACACTCTTACTTATCGAAAGGACTATGATAGATCCCCTATACTTGTGGGTTATCAAGACTCTTTTCTGGCGCCGTTGCCGGGGAGTGAAGCGCCTTTGGTAGGTGGAATTTGGTAAGGAAAAATTTATACAGTGTGCTGAAATTTACTGTCACTTGTTACTATGGAAAGTAATCCTCTGAGGGGCTTGTTCGGGGTATCTTCACCCCGACCAGTAGAGCAAAAAGTTGCTCCTCAACCTACTGAACCTATTGAATATGAAAATGTTCCCTTTGAATTTCCTTTGGGTATGATAGAAAAACTGCTAGCTAATCCTTTTTCAGGAGATGGAACAAAGCATCCTGATGAGCACTTAATATATGTGGATGAAGTTTGTGGATTATTTGAGCTTGCAGGTATACCCGATGATGTTGCTAAGAAGAAGGTCTTCCCTTTATCTTTGAAGGGAGACGCATTGACATGGTATAGGCTATGTGATGATACGAGATCATGGAACTATAGAAGATTGAAATTGGAATTTCATCAAAAGTATTATCCTATGCATCTTGTTCATCGTGATCGCAATTATACATATAATTTTTGGCCTCGCGAAGGATAAAGCATCGCTCAAGCTTGGGGGAGGCTTAAATCAATGTTATATTCATGCCCCAATCATGAGCTCCTAAGAGAAACAATTATTCAAAACTTTTATGCTCGGCTTTCTGAAAACAATCGCACAATGCTCGATAATTCTTGTGCTGACTCTTTTATGATGAAGACTATTGAATTTAAATGGGATTTATTGGATATAATTAAACACAACTCTGAAAATTGGGATCTCGACGAAGGTAAGGAGTCAGGTATGACACCTAAGTTTGATTGTGTTAAATCTTTTATGGACGCCGATATTTTCCATAAGTTTAGCACTAAATATGGACTTGACTCTGAGATAGTAGCTTCTTTCTGTGAATCTTTTGCTACTTATGTTGATCTTCCTAAGGAGAAGTGGTTTAAATATCATCCTCCCATAGAAGTAAAAGTAGCTGCACCAATTAAAGTTGAAGAAAAGACTGTCACTTATAATGATCCTATTGTTCCTACTTCTTATGTTGAGAAACCACCTTTCCCTGTTAGAATAAAGGATCATGCCAAAGCTTCAACTGTGGTTTGTAAAAGCAATATTAGAACTTATACACCTCCTGAGCAAGTTAAAGTAGAACCTAATATTGCTATTGTTAAAGATCTCTTGGCTGAGAATATTGATGGGCATGTTATTCAATTCTGCGGTGAAACTGCTAGAATTGCTAAACCTGGTTCTAAAGATAAACATAGACTTGTGGTAGGCGTGCCTGTTATTTCTGTTAAAATAGGAGATTAATGTTATCATGGCTTATGTGATATGGGTGCTAGTGCTAGTGTTATACCTTATGACTTGTATAAAGAAATTAAGCATGAAATTGCACCTGTTGAGTTAGAAGATATTGATGTCACAATTAAACTTGCCAATAGAGATACTATATCAGCAATGGGAATTGTTAGAGATGTTGAAGTCTTGTGTGGAAAAACTAAATATCCTGATGATTTTCTTGTTCTTAGTTCACCACAACATAGCTTTTGTCCCATTATATTTGGTAGACCCTTCTTGAACACCGTCAATGCTAAGATAGACTGCGAAAAGAATGTTGTTACTATTGGCTTGGATAATATGATTAATGAGTTTAATTTCTCTAAATTTAGTAAACAACATCATGAAGAAGAATTGCCTAGTAAGGATGAAATTATTAGTCTTGCTTCTATTGCCATACCTCCTAGTGATCCTTTAGAACAATATTTGCTAGACCATGAAAATGATATGTTTATGAATGAAAGAAGGGAAATAGATGAAGTATTCTTTAAACGGGAACCTATTCTGAAACACAATTTGCCCGTTGAAATCCTAGGGGATCCTCCTCCACCCAAGGTTGATCCCGTGTTTGAGCTTAAACTATTGCCTCATAATATTAAATATGCTTATCTTGATGAAAAGAAGATATATCATGTTATTATTAGTGCTAACCTTTCAGAGCATGAAGAAGAAAGATTGTTGAAAACTCTGAAGAAGCACCGTGTTGCTATTGGATACACTCTTGATGATCTTAAGGGCATTAGTCCCACTCTATGTCAACATAAAATAAATTTGGAAGCAGATGCCAAACCAGTTCGTGATCCACAAAGACGTCTGAATCCTAAAATGAAAGAAGTGGTAAGAAAAGAAATACTAAAGCTTCTGGAGGCAGGTATAATTTATCCCGTTGCTGATAGTCAATGGGTAAGTCATGTCCATTGTGTCCCTAAGAAGGGAGGTATTACTATCGTTCCTAATGATAAAGATGAATTGATCCCGCAAAGAATTATTACAGGTTATAGGATGGTAATTGATTTCCGTAAATTAAATAAGGCTACTAAGAAAGTGTCGGGGAAATCTGCCTCCACGAACACCTATGGGGACCGAGCCCCTTTCTGGTTCGGCGGGGGGCGGAGGTCGCGCGAAGAGCGGATCGAGGCGATGCACACAAGGGGGTTTACCCAGCTTCGGGCCGCACGGATGCGTATAACCCTACTTCTGCTTTGTGGTTTGTATTGTGTTCTTGGGAGCGCTGAGTGCTACCGTACAGTCAGGCACCTAATCAGACCGAGCGTGAGTGGTCTGCCTTCTCCCCCTCCTCCCTATCCCCTTCACGTTGCGCACGGGGCCTCCTTTTATATGCGCAAGGGGTTACCCACAGGTGGCAACGTAGGTGGGTGTAAAACTGGAAAACGCTGTGTTGGGTACAGCTCTTTGCACAGTGCTATCATACCTACCTCTGACGGCAGGGGACAAGGGCATTAAATGCCCGTCTAGGTCGCCCAAACAGTGCAGAAAAGGGGCCGTCAGGGGCGCCACCGTTTGCCACGACGGCTACCCTGTCAGCGTCGCTTCACCACCGCATGCCCCTGGCTGCGCAGCCTCTCGCCACGTACGCCTGGAACGGCCCCAGAGTGACGCGTGGGTGGATGAGCTGGAATGCAGGCGCGGGGTGGTGACTTGCCGCGGCAAGCGCCTTGCCGCGGTTGATGCCTTGTCGCGCCCGGGAGCTTGTTGCTCACCGGTCCTTGCCGGGACGCGTGGCGCGTCACAGCAAGTCTCTTGTCGTGCCTTGGTCGGCCTTCCCAGCAAGCTCCTCTTGCCGGGGCCTCGTGCTTCGAGCGGCCGTCCCGGCAAGCTCCTCTTGCCGGGGCCTTGCTCTCTTCGGGTGGCCTTCCCGGCAAGCTCCTCCTGCCGGGGTCTTGGCTCGAATACTTTGTTCTTGGAGGGCCCAAAAAGGGACCATGGAGAGTTTTCGCGATCGCCTGGCAAGCCTTGCCGCGGGGTGCTACGACTGCCCGTGCACAAGTTCGGGGTACTAAGGTACCCCTATTTTAGTACACCGACAGGAGCCCCCGGGCCTGGGCCATACACGGTGCCGAGCGCTATTGGGCCAGGCCCAAAACAGTGCACGGGCACGCGCGGCCTGGGTCACGCTGCATCTTCTTCTGCATCCACCACGTCCTACCCGAACGGCACGCGTCGAACGCGGCATCGTGGGGAGAGGCGTGCGTGACGTGGGCGGCGTGCGCGGGGCTGAGCCCCGCAGGCATGCGTCACGTCGCAATAAAGGGGGGACGGTTCGCGCTATCCCCATAAGTGGAGGGAGGCGTGGAGGCGCGGCTCGTTTGCTGGACGGGGCCGAGGCACGGTTTCCGAGGCGTCCGCTCCCCACGATCACGGGGCGAGGGGAGGTTGCCTCGGTCCTGCACGCCAGCCACGCGGCTCCCATGCACCTGGGGTCGCGGACGGTGGGGGCAGGAAACCGGGCCGAGGCAGCAGGCCGGTCCCAGTCGCCTGCTCTTCCTGCGTCTTGATTGGCTGAGCGGGGCGGTCGAGCCCCCACCCTGCTCCTTTATAAAGAGCAAGAGGGGGGCGACGAAAACCCACACTCCTCCATCTTCGCTTCTCTTCAGCTTCTGATCCCCTCTCTCCATTCGCCATGGAGAAAGGGAATCCTGGTCCTTCATCGGTGGCGGCGAGGGTCGCCGCTAGGCAACGCGCCCCTCCTCCCCTTGCACCCGCGGTGGCAGAGCCAACCGTAAGGGGAAGGGGGAGGGGCGAGGTCGTGGACGAGGTCGTGGACGAGGCCGAGGCGCTCAGGGACGAGGCAGACGGGGCGACGCGCCGGCCTCGCCTCCGCCAGCGGCCCCTCTTCTCATGGCAGTCCACATCGGGGACGACCCCTGTGAGTTCTTCGTCAGGCTGCGCCGGGCGCCTCGTCGTCGCCTCCGCCTCCCGGCCCCCTTTGCAAGCGTGATGGAGGTGGAACAACCCGAGACGCTAAGACTGCGCATGAGGGGCTGCGGGATCAGCGGCACGCGGGTCCACGTTGAGTCCCCAGCCCCCGGCGTGATGTATCTTGGTCGAGGGTGGAAGACGTTCGCCCGTATCCACAGCTTGATGGAGGGGTTCACCCTCCATTTTAAGTTGATGGAGGGTGATCTCCTCTCCTTCAAGGTCTTCGGGTGCTTCGGGATCCGGGCCCGGTGCTGCGTGGATAGCTCCTCCGACAGCGAAAGCTCCTCCTTGAGCGAGAGTGACGAGGAGGGGAGCGACAGCGACGACGAGGGTAGCGGTCGTCGGGATGACGGGTCCGACTAGGCGTCGGTCGCGGCTCCGCGTGGCACCGGCGACCCCATCATCCGTGTCTCCGGCTCCTTGAGCTTCCCGGGGTCGTCTCCTTGGCGGCTGGCGTGGCGAGGCTGCGGAAGAGGAAGAGGGCTGGCGGCAAGGCCGTCAAGTCGGAGTACGAGGGCGAGGTGCCCTCGACAGTGTGCTGACGTCCAGCCGCCCCGTCGAGCCCTGCTTCCGGAGCCGCCACCACCACCTAGCCTTCAGACGGTCCCCGGGGCATTCTGTTGGTGTCTTCTGCCACCCGTAGCTCGTCTAGGTGCCCCTTTTGCCCTTTGCGCCTCCTTGTCCTACCTCCTGAGGAGAGAGACAAGAAAGGGATTACAGGCACCTTATCTCTTTTTAACTTGTAAGCCTTCGGGCCTTATTAGCATTTAAAGCTTGTAATCCCATCTCTCATGTTTTTCATTCTCTTTGAACTGTACCTGAGCGGAATGTTTTTAATGAAAAGGGGATGTTTGCCGGGCCATTTGTCTCGCGGGTAAAACCCACGCCAAGGAGCGAATCCTTTATATGTTAAGATAGACACTTCTTTGCCCGGCAACAGGCCCTGCCGTCTTCCCGCGCCACTCGACCTTCCTCACGCCTTTGGCGGAGGTAGGGATGAGGCGGGTTCGGGCTCCTCATTCCGTTCCTTTGCCGCCGCGGCTACTACCAAAACTGGCCCCAGGAACGCGCTCCGGGGCCCAGAGTTAAGGGGGTACGGCAGCTTTTTTTTAGGAAGAAACAAGGCTTTCGCATTCCTCAGTCCATAAGAGAATGCATGATAAGGGATGACAAACTTATCTGGGATTGCAGCCCCCGGCAACTTTGGCTTGCCGCGGGCGAATCTTTGTACTTGCAGCCCCCGGCAACACTGGTTTGCCAGGGACCAGATGCTGGTCCGCCCTTCTTCTCTTCTTTGTCCTTAAGCGGTCTGGCCAGGATATGCAAAACCCTGCGAACCAAAGGAAACGGAAGAACAGGAAAAAAGGACGCAGACCCGACCTCTAAGCTAGGGGTTAGCAGCTGTTAGGCACTATCAACCCTAACCAAGGACGAGACTCGACTCAGCATGCATGCTAAAACTTAGGGCGCCAGCGCTTCATTTCTGCTGCTCAGGGTCTGCGCCTGGCTTTGTACAAAGGATTACATGCAACAGCGGCAAGACTTGTACAAAAGGGTGGTTGCCGGACGGGGTCCGACAACCGCGCCTTACGGGTAAAACTTACGAAGATGCTCAATATTCCAGGAATTGCTCACCGGAGTGCCATCTTCGGTCTCAAGGCGGACAGCGCCGGGCCTCGTGACTCGTCTCACCCGGTAAGGGCCTTCCCACTTCGGCATTAACTTGTTATGATTCTTGGCAGACAGAGCGCGCCGAAGAACAAGTTCGCCTTCCTCGAAGCTTTTGGATTTAACTTTGCGGCTATGGTAGCGACGCAAAGCTTGCTGGTAGCAAGAGGCTCGCACAGCAGCCTGAAGACGATCTTCCTCAAGGAGCAGCGCGTCATCTTCACGCAGCCGCTCTTGCTCAAGCTCATCATAAGCGAGCACTCGAGGTGACCCGTATACGAGTTCCGTGGGGGTAACTGCTTCTGCTCCATAGACTGGAGCAAATGGTGTCTGGCCAGTGGCTCGATTTGGCGTCGTTCTAATCGACCAAAGAGCCACCGGCAGCTCCTCGATCCAGTTTCTTCCGCACTTGTGCAGCCTGTCGAAAGTTCTAGTCTTGAGCCCGCGCAGCACTTCAGCATTGGCCCTCTCCGCTTGACCGTTGCTCCTGGGGTGAGCAACAGAAGCGAAGCAGACCTTGGCGCCGAGATCTTGGACGTATTGCATGAAGGCGCGGCTCGTGAATTGCGTACCGTTGTCAGGACCCCGATCCTAAGCCACATCGATCCAGCGTGTAACACATCATATCACTTTGCGGCCTCACGCACGGTGCTCCCACGGGTGCCACCTTACCTGGCCCGGGACCGTTTGCGCCTTTTGGCTCACGTATATGATAGTGTCGCTAGCATCCATATGACAGAGAACCCGGGCCGACATGGCTAGTCGTGAACCCAAAGCGGCGCTAGCCTATGAGGACAGGCATACATGAGTCACATCGAACATGTCGGTCATCAACGTGTCTACTCGGGCTGTAGCACTGGGCTAACAGGACTCCGGTAACCCGGGCTGTAGCAGGCTAGGCAGGACTCCGAATATCAACGCGTGACATTTCCCCGAAGGGACAGACATAGGAACGACGTGAGACACATGCCGGCCAGTCAAGTGTCCAAGCAGTAGTGCTGGGCTAGCAGGACTCCGGTGAACCGGGCTGTAGCGGACTACTATCGCTCAGAAGCACAAGACTTACATTTCCCCATATGAAAGGCTGCCAAGGATAAACAACTAGATAGTCGGATCCCACTCATACCAAGCATTTCAATCATACACACAATATGCCCGATATGAGTAAATACAACATGGCAACACAACAGTACTCTACGACTCAAGTACTTTATTTAGAAGGCTCCGAGGAGCCATACATATCATTCATACAGATAGGGGTCACATGACCCAACACTCAAGTCATACAACATACAAGCACATGCGGAAGCAAACTAGTCTGAGTACAGACACTAGAAAGAAAGAAGGCTTGATGTAGCCTGTCTATCTACAACGACCCTTCACAAGTCTTGGATCACCACCTGGGTGATAAGTCACTCGTCAACGTCGAGGTCTACATAGAACCCATCAGAAGGGTTGGTGCAGTCGTCTGAAAAACATGATTAAAGCAACATCAGTACGGAGGTACTCAGCAAGTCTTACAACAGGAACCTACTATATATGCACATTCTCAAGAAGGTGGTGGGGTTATTGCAGCAAGCCAGCTTTGACTCTTGGCTAAGCTATCCTACGATAGACACCACTTGTAAATCATTTGTCGCACACGAGTCCACTAACACCAACACAATACTCCACCGTGGATCCTCTCTCGCCATCCCACAAGAGGGCCATCCGCGGTACTCACACTTATCTTGAGATTTTTAGTAGTATCCATTTAACTTGTCTATGAACTGATATGAGCGAACCAGAAGTCCATTACCGCGGACACGGCTATTCGAATAGATCATTTATAACCCTGCAGGGGTGTACTTCTTCACACATGTTTCCACCACTTAGCGTCTGCACACGACATGTGCTCGGCAGACTTCAAGCGAAAGCCGACGTGGATGTAGACCACGACCTACCTAAACACTCAAGTCTCTAGTCCAGGTTTATCGCCTATTCGGGTTCCATCCGCAGGGAGTCCGGCCGAGGTTTCCACTAACGGCCCCGAACGATGTGAACAGGGTTCCGAGACACCAAACGGGCGCCCGGTTGACCCGGCCACGTGCCTACCGCAACACAGCCCACCCCGATGGTCAGCGCCGCGTGCGGCCCCCAGCATACTACAAACACCAGAAACTACTTGCAACTCCTGGACAGAGAACAAGGGTGGATAAGAAGTCGAGCGGGGTCATATTTCAGGGCCCAATGTGTGGTAGTAACTGTATCATGGATCACAAACACAGATCTCAGTTCTTAAGGACGGCCTCAATGAAACAACCCACCATGTACTCCTACATGGCCTCTCATCGATTCCTTTACCAAATCGTGTTCAACACTTCACTCTTGTCACCGACACAACCTTTCACTCCAGTTCATCATCCCGATGAGCCAGACCTGACACAACTCTAAGCATAGCAAGCATAGCATGGTAGGAACACACACACATGTAATGGCTCAATCAACTCCTACACATGCTAGTGGGTTTCATCTAGTTACTGTGGCAATGACAGGTCATGCAAAGGAGGTGGGTTCAACTACCGCAACACACAGCAGTTTGAAACGCGTTGTCTTAATGCAGTAAACAAGGGCAGAAGCGAGAACATGGGTTTGTATCGGAATGATCAATGGGTTGCTTGCCTGATGGAGTGGTGGTGGGATACTGCCCTTCAGTTGGATACTCGGAGATATCCTCGGAGGCAGAACCTACCACGATGAACACGTCGGAACACAATCAATACATGGCAATATGCAACAATATGATGCATGCTATGACATGGCAATATGGATGTGCCCTGACCTAGTGTAAGTTAAGTCAGAAGGAAATGACCCCATTTGAACCAAAGATTCAAATGGTAGTGCATTTATAAGATCATATTAGTGCAAAATCTCATAATGCCTAAACAGTGGGTTTAACTTGTTTTAACATGCATGAAACCAGTACCAATGGATAAATTGGATTTTTCTGATAATTTTTCATATATAAAACTTTGCATTTGGAGTTATAGATAATTTTCTATGAATTTTTGAAGTTTGAACTATTTTCTGGATTTTCCTGTATAAAAATAAATCCAGCAAAATAGATTACTGCGTCAGCCTGAAGTCATGCTGACCTCAGCAGTCAAACCAGCTGGCTGGTCAAACCTGACGTGTGGGGACCACACGTCAGTGACACAGGGCTAATCCCGGTCAAACCCGTGCTGACTGGGGTTTGACTGGACCCTAGGGCCCACTGTCAGTGACCCAGGGTGGTTATTAGCTGGTGGGGTTAGTTGCTAATGACAGCCACGTCGACTCGCCGGAGTTTCGCCGGCGGCGACCATCCAGTGCGGCGGAGGAAAGTGCAAAATCGCGCTCCGGTGACCAAAAGAGCGGCGGAGGACATCTACAGCTAGCCAAGGGCAAGCCGCGTCTATTGGTGGCGGTGGTTTGTCTCGGGGTCGCCGGAAACAACGCCGGCGACGTGTTTGGCGGCGCCGGAGCTCGGGTCGAAGTGCGAAACGAGCTACGGGGCACGGCGAGGTGCGTGCGGTAGTGCGTTGGCCTCCTAGGGTTGCGGTGAGGCCGTTGGACAAGGTGGGGTGGCCAGTGGTTAGCCGGAGACACGCCGGCGACGTGCTCCGCGGCGGTGCGTGCGGTTGAGCATCGTGCGCTCGCTGTGGTGCACGAGGAAGAGAAAGGAGAGGATGGGGAGGTAGCTGAGCTCACCGCGGTCTCGGAGAAGTGGACGTCGGGGTCGGGGACGAGCTGGTGCGGCGGTGAGGTCGAAGGGGATCTCCGGCGGCCGGAGGTTGAAGAAGAGCTCGGGGAAGCGCTGTAGAGCGAGCGAGCGCTCGGGGCTCAGCTAGCTCGAAGAAGAGGAGGGCGGTGGAGCTGCTGGACAGGTCGGAGCGGCGCAAGGACGACGGGGAGCGCGACTACGGCGACGGTGCAGCTGCGGTGGCGTCGGCCATGGCGTGGAGGTGCGTGGGAGAGAGGCAGAGGGGCGAATGGCGTGTCCAGGGCGTCGGGGGCGCGACGTGGAGGCCGTCCAGGACAGCGGGGCGGCGAAGCGGCGAGCAGGGAGGCAGGGCGCTGCGTGGCGAGCTCCTGCTCCGGCGTCGAGCACCTGCCTGCCTGGCTGGCGAGGCGAAGCAGCTCGCTGGCGCGGCTGGTGGGCTGGGCCGGCCAGGTGGGCCGCCAGGTAAGTCAGTTGGCTTTCTGCTTTTGGTTTTTCTTTTTCTATTTCTTCTGCAACTTTGTGGAGTTATTTAAAATACCTAGACCACTCCAAAAATCCTCAAACTGCACATGCTTGCTATTTAAAATATAGACAACATGAAACATTTCTGTTTGAGAATATTTGAACATTTAAAATATTTTTATAAATTTTAAATGCCCAAATTCAAATACTTATGTGTTAATTCAAAAACCTTCTGTTGACCTAGAAAATTGTGCACCACTTTTGTCAAAGGTTTAAACCCAAAACAAAGGGGGTGAACATTTCAGAAGGGCATTTCAGGTTCATTGAAAAAGGTTTTAGTAAACCCTAGTTATTTCCAGGGGGGGGAGGTGTGTGTTGGGGGTTCTGGCATTTCCCATTTCAAAATTAGATAGAATTTAAACATGATGCACACTCTAATGCATGGCCTAGCTGGGATGTGACAACTCACCCCTACTCAAAAGAATCTCGTCCCAAGATTTAGGTTCCTCCGAAAAGAAGGCGGGATACTCAAGTCGAAGACGATCCTCCCTTTCCCATGTAGCTTCTTGCTCGGAATGGTGTGACCATTGAACCTTGAGAAACTTGATATTGTGGCGTCGAGTGGTACGCTCGGCTTGATCAAGGATACGAATGGGGTATTCCCGATAGGTGAGGTTATCTTGGAGATCAAGCGTTTCGTGGTCCACTCCACGGATAGGATCCGCGAAGCAACGCCTGAGTTGAGAAACGTGGAAGACATCATGAACTCTGGAGAGATGCGGAGGTAGTTCCAGTTGGTAGGCAACTTCCCCTCGTTGGGCAAGAATGCGAAAGGGTCCAATGTAGCGAGGAGCCAATTTGCCTTTGATACCGAATCGATGGGTTCCCTTTAAAGGTGTAACCCGAAGGTAAGCCATCTCGCCGACTTCATAAGCCATGGGCTTATGCTTGCGGTCATACTGACTCTTTTGTCGAGATTGGGCGGTTTTCAACTTCTCACGAATAATACGAACCTGCTCTTCTGCATCCTGGATCATGTCCGGGCCAAAGAGTTGTCTCTCGCCGGTTTCTGACCAGTTAAGAGGCGTTCGACATTTTCGTCCATAGAGAACTTCGAAAGGGGCTTTGCCCAAGCTAGCTTGATAACTGTTGTTATAAGCGAACTCGGCGAATGGAAGGCACTTCTCCCAATTCATACCGAAAGAGATGACAGAAGCTCGGAGCATATCCTCCAGAATTTGATTGACTCGTTCTACTTGACCACTTGACTGAGGATGGAAGGCGGTGCTAAAGGAGAGTCGAGTTCCCAAAGCATTTTGGAAACTTTCCCAAAATCGAGAGGTGAAAAGACTTCCACGGTCTGAATTAATTTCCAATGGAACACCATGGAGAGATACTATTCGAGAGATGTACAAATCAGCTAGCTGGCTAGCGGTTATACTCTCGCGAACAGGTAAGAAGTGGGCTACTTTGGAGAGACGATCGACAACAACGAGGATAGCATTATTCCCTCTTTTGGTTCTGGGAAACCCGGTAATGAAATCCATACCGATTTTATCCCATTTCCATTCAGGAATCTCCAAAGGTTGAAGGGTGCCAGCAGGCCGTTGATGCTCTGCTTTAACACGACGACAGACGTCGCAAGTAGCAATGTATTGAGCGATTTCTCTCTTCATCCTAGTCCACCAAAACCTCTGGCGTAGGTCTTGATACATCTTAGTGCTACCGGGATGAATGGTGAGAGGGGATTCGTGAGCTTCCTTAAGGATCAATTGACGTAAATGTTGCTTCTTGGGAACCACCAAGCGGTTCTCAAAGAAGACAACACCTCGTTCATCCATGGAAAAACATTTAGCAACTCCGCTAGCGATGTTTTCCTTAATCCGAGATATGCCTTTATCGCGCTTCTGGGCAGCTATGACTTGATCCATAAGGTTAGGTTTCGCCACCAGGGTGGAAAGGAATCCTCGAGGAACAATGTGAAGGTTAAGCTTATGAAATTCCTCGTGGAGAAGTGGTTGACCTTGTTGTAACATCAGGTTGTTACAATAAGATTTACGACTTAGCGCATCCGCCATGACATTGGCTTTGCCTGGGGTGTAAGTTATTCCTAAGTCGTAATCCGAGATCAACTCGACCCAACGTCTTTGCCTGAGATTCAAATCCGGTTGGGTGAAGATATATTTCAAACTTTGGTGATCAGTGTAGATTTCGCAACGATTACCCAGAAGGTAATGTCGCCAGGTTTTGAGTGCATGGACTACCGCTGCAAGCTCTAGATCATGAGTGGGATAATTATCCTCATGTGGACGCAACTGTCGAGATGCGTAGGCAATCACATGACGATCTTGCATGAGTATGCAACCTAGTCCTTGTCGCGAGGCGTCGCAATAGATAACAAAGTCCTTAGAGAAGTCTGGTGGTACCAGTACGGGAGCAGATGTCAGGCGTCTTTTCAGTTCCTGAAAGCTGAACTCGCACTGTGGGGTCCACTCGAACTTTTTATCTTTCTTGAGGAGTTCAGTTAGAGGCTTAGCAACCTTGGAGAAATTCTCGACGAAGCGGCGGCAATAGCTCGCTAAACCAAGAAAACTCCGAACTTGCTTGACCGTCTCAGGTGGAGTCCAGTCAAGGACGGCTTGAACTCGCTCGGGATTGACAGCAATGCCCTTGCCAGAGATTACATGGCCCAGATAGGTCACTTCTGGCAACCAGAATTCGCACTTGGAGAATTTGGCATAAAGGCGATGCTCTCGAAGTTTCATCAATACCAGCCTTAGATGTTCGGCATGTTCTTCCTCATTCTTGGAGTAGATGAGTATATCATCGAGGTATACCACGACGAATTTATCCAAGTAATCCATGAAGATCGAGTTCATTAACCGAGAGAAGGTGGCTGGAGCATTGGTTAAACCGAAGGACATGACGGTGTACTCGTATTGGCCGTAACGAGTAACGAAGGCCGTTTTGGGAATGTCCCCGTTCTTGATTTTGATTTGATGGTAGCCCAACCTCAAATCCATCTTGGAAAAGACTGAGGATCCAGCGAGATGGTCATACAGGTCGTTGATCCTGGGGAGCGGATACTTGTTCTTGATAGTGACCAGATTGACAGGTCGGTAATCTACAACCATCCGATCCGTTCCATCCTTCTTCTTGACGAAGAGGACGGGGCAAGCCCATGGAGATGAACTAGGACGGATGAAACCTTTTTGCAAGGACTCATCGAGTTGTTTCTTAAGCTCAGCTAGTTCTAGGGGTGCCATCTTGTAAGGTCTTCTAGAGATTGGGACGGTTCCTGGGACAAGGTCTATCACGAACTCGACATCTCTGTCAGGTGGAACACCTGGCAGTTCCTCTGGAAAGACATCCGGGAAGTCACGGACTACCGGAATATCTTCGAGGTCTGGAAGGGGATTGGCATTTAGAGAGTAGAGCTGACGCTCCGATACTCGGGTCAAAACATTGACTGTCTTGCCCGATGGATGGGTAAGTTGGACAGTTCTAGTTGAGCAGTCAATCTTGGTGTAATGAGCTGACATCCAGTCCATACCCAAGATGATATTTATGTCTGAAGACTTGAGAGCTATTAGTGACGCAAGGAAAACCAATCTGTCCACAAGAATTTCATTTCCATGGCTGATCCTAGAGGTTTGCCATCTAGAACCGGGAGTTTGAATTTCCATGGAGGTGGGCATGTCACTAAAGGTAGTGTTGTGCAATCGAGCATAGCTCTCAGAAATAAATGAATGAGATGCTCCAGTATCAAAGAGAACAGTTGCCGGATGGCAATTAACAAGGAGCGTACCGAGAACGACGTTGGGGTCCTCTTGAGTTTCTTCAGCTGAAACGTAGTTGACATGGCCACGAGCAGTGGTGGCTGGCTTGGCGACAAGCACTTTTGCTGTTGACTTACCACGGCCAACAGACTTTCCGAACTGGCCGGGGTTGTTCTGGGGACACTCACGGATGTAGTGGCCCGGCTCACCACACTTGAAACAAGTTGTTATATTGGGACGTGGAGCAGCATTGGCAGTGGGGCCACCAAAAGTCTTGGGCGGCACATACTGTTGATTGGGGCGAGGCGCCTCAAAGGATGGCCTCGGGGTATACCTGGGTGGCATAGCAGAATTTGGAATCCAGACCCGGCGCTTCTGAGATCCAGAGCCGGATGAAGATCCATAGTCACGGGAGTGCTTGCGTGAAGCTTCAAAATCATTCTGCCCCGTCTCGGCACTGATGGCCTTATTGACAAGCTTCGGAAAAGAAATGCATTCATGCAGACGAAGGTCACGTCGGAGCTCAGGGCTAAGTCCCTTGCGGAACCTTGCCTGCTTCTTGGCATCGGTGGATACCTCTTCGGGAGCATAGCGTGCAAGCTTCCCAAACTCGCGACTGTATGCATCCACAGTCAGCTTCCCCTGGGTGAAGTTACAGAACTCCTCCCTCTTGCGATCCATAAGACCTTCCGGGATATGATGCTCACGGAAAGCGGCACTGAAATCAGCCCAAGTAGTGAGTTGGCCGACCGGACGCATAGCTTCATAATTCTCCCACCAAAGGCTGGCAGGGCCTTCGAGGTGGTAGGCAGCAAAGGTAACTTTATCATCTTCAGCTACGTTGGCAGAACGTAGCTTGTGGGCGATGCTGCGGAGCCAGTCATCCGCATCGAGAGGTTCGATGGAATGATTGAACTTTGGCGGGTACAGCTTGACAAAGTCATTGATGGACACTGGATTGACCCTTTGCTGACGTGCAGTGTTTTGTTCAATCCGCTCTAACAAGCGATTGGTGTCGCGCCTGTTGCGCTCTGCCTCCAGCATCACTTCGGCCAGAGAAGGTGGTTGAGGAAGACTTTCCTCTCTAAGTGCACTAGCTTCCCCCTGCTCCGGAACAGCAGGGTTGCTGCGGGTGTTGACCATCCTGGGAAAACAAAACAACGATTTAAACCAGGATGGCAAAATCTGGTCAAGGAAGTGCGGAATGTAATGGATAACAAGGAATGCAGAGATGATCATCCGTATGACATGGTAATATAGAAACTGCCATATATATACCAACGGTCATACACATCATACATAGTTTAGTACAAGCTCAAGCTGAAGTACAACTAAGACGAGAGACGTTACATCTCATCGAAGGCATTCCAAGCTCCTATACATTATTTTTCTACACCTCCGGAATTGATACACACTAAGTTATATTCCACAATCACGCAGGACGGTGGACATACAACTATTACAATACTAGCGAGACTGCTACTAGCTCAGATAGCTCCGTAGAAGTCCTCATAGAAGTCACCACCCAGACCTGGAAGCGGAACATGGTCATCTGGGAACAGACGGTCCTGCGGTGCTTGTGGACCATAGGGACTTGGGTGCGGCCTCGGTCCAACAGATGGCGGCAGAAGAGGCCCACGAGGAGGGGTGATGCCTCCCACCTCACGCCATTCCATGAAGTCTGGCAGACTAGCCCGCACAGGGTACAAGTCTCTCGTGTCCATGTATCCGGCTTGCACAGCAGGTGCAAACCTCGTCAAGGTGGCCCAATGATCAGCACGAGCATTAAAAAGCTCCATACGCAAGGCCCGGTTTTCACGGTCCTTATCTTCCAACATCTCAGTAGTGGTGCAAAGGAGTGAGTCCTCATGGGATGCATCACTGTACATGCCCTGAAGGTAGCCATGCGCCCCAGGGAGGGATGTTGGCATGTAGCGAAATTCAGTGTTGCTCAACAAGGCAGTTCTAGCTCGCATAATGGTCATCATCGAGTAGGCTGCATCTTGAACGGACATCCCAATGGTGATCCCGAGTCCATAAGAACGGTGGAGTGGTTCCGTGGCTCCG
The DNA here is from genome assembly GCA_032464435.1 of Aegilops umbellulata. Lineage (NCBI taxonomy): Eukaryota > Viridiplantae > Streptophyta > Magnoliopsida > Poales > Poaceae > Aegilops > Aegilops umbellulata. The sequence goes on along the minus strand of CP136055.1, from coordinate 472,562,817 downwards.
GGATAAGACGGATATATTCTGACCGTGCACAGATATTGGCTCTGGTTGAAATCTCTAAACTGCTCTTCGACGGTGTATTCAGGGTACCATCGGTAACCTGCCTCAACCATCACTCGAACCAACATGGCGGTATGACCACATACACCGATGCAACGGGTCAGACGAACCACTTGGTTTTGGGGACGGGTAGCCATCTGAAAGCACAAAATAGTGCAAAGGCATTAGAATTTCTGGATGAAATTGGACAGCATAACGGCTGTAAATGCTCAGGAAAGGAATTGAGGCATGCACAACAGTTTGCGAAACCACTCAACAACAACATATCAAGGTTCTGGTTCAATTGGCAACATACTAGACTTTAGTAGAGCTGAACTGGGTTGTAACCAACAATCCTATAAGTTACTACGGATTTAGTAACACGTGAACCTGATAGAGAGAAGAGAGCCTAGTTCCTTAACCCACGTAGAATGAGAAGAGAATGACTCAGAATAGAGGGCATAAGGTAAAGGAGTAAAAGAGCCTTACGTTCCCTCCCACAATCAATTCCCCTACATATAACTAAAGCATTTCTAGACTCGACATCGACCAGTTTGGCTTAGCGAACCTACAGGCAGTCCGGCTCTGATGCCAACGCTGTCAGGACCCCGATCCTAAGCCACATCGATCCAGCGTGTAACACATCATATCACTTTGCGGCCTCACGCACGGTGCTCCCACGGGTGCCACCTTACCTGGCCCGGGACCGTTTGCGCCTTTTGGCTCACGTATATGATAGTGTCGCTAGCATCCATATGACAGAGAACCCGGGCCGACATGGCTAGTCGTGAACCCAAAGCGGCGCTAGCCTATGAGGACAGGCATACATGAGTCACATCGAACATGTCGGTCATCAACGTGTCTACTCGGGCTGTAGCACTGGGCTAACAGGACTCCGGTAACCCGGGCTGTAGCAGGCTAGGCAGGACTCCGAATATCAACGCGTGACATTTCCCCGAAGGGACAGACATAGGAACGACGTGAGACACATGCCGGCCAGTCAAGTGTCCAAGCAGTAGTGCTGGGCTAGCAGGACTCCGGTGAACCGGGCTGTAGCGGACTACTATTGCTCAGAAGCACAAGACTTACATTTCCCCATATGAAAGGCTGCCAAGGATAAACAACTAGATAGTCGGATCCCACTCATACCAAGCATTTCAATCATACACACAATATGCCCGATATGAGTAAATACAACATGGCAACACAACAGTACTCTACGACTCAAGTACTTTATTTAGAAGGCTCCGAGGAGCCATACATATCATTCATACAGATAGGGGTCACATGACCCAACACTCAAGTCATACAACATACAAGCACATGCGGAAGCAAACTAGTCTGAGTACAGACACTAGAAAGAAAGAAGGCTTGATGTAGCCTGTCTATCTACAACGACCCTTCACAAGTCTTGGATCACCACCTGGGTGATAAGTCACTCGTCAACGTCGAGGTCTACATAGAACCCATCAGAAGGGTTGGTGCAGTCGTCTGAAAAACATGATTAAAGCAACATCAGTACGGAGGTACTCAGCAAGTCTTACAACAGGAACCTACTATATATGCACATTCTCAAGAAGGTGGTGGGGTTATTGCAGCAAGCCAGCTTTGACTCTTGGCTAAGCTATCCTACGATAGACACCACTTGTAAATCATTTGTCGCACACGAGTCCACTAACACCAACACAATACTCCACCGTGGATCCTCTCTCGCCATCCCACAAGAGGGCCATCCGCGGTACTCACACTTATCTTGAGATTTTTAGTAGTATCCATTTAACTTGTCTATGAACTGATATGAGCGAACCAGAAGTCCATTACCGCGGACACGGCTATTCGAATAGATCATTTATAACCCTGCAGGGGTGTACTTCTTCACACATGTTTCCACCACTTAGCGTCTGCACACGACATGTGCTCGGCAGACTTCAAGCGAAAGCCGACGTGGATGTAGACCACGACCTACCTAAACACTCAAGTCTCTAGTCCAGGTTTATCGCCTATTCGGGTTCCATCCGCAGGGAGTCCGGCCGAGGTTTCCACTAACGGCCCCGAACGATGTGAACAGGGTTCCGAGACACCAAACGGGCGCCCGGTTGACCCGGCCACGTGCCTACCGCAACACAGCCCACCCCGATGGTCAGCGCCGCGTGCGGCCCCCAGCATACTACAAACACCAGAAACTACTTGCAACTCCTGGACAGAGAACAAGGGTGGATAAGAAGTCGAGCGGGGTCATATTTCAGGGCCCAATGTGTGGTAGTAACTGTATCATGGATCACAAACACAGATCTCAGTTCTTAAGGACGGCCTCAATGAAACAACCCACCATGTACTCCTACATGGCCTCTCATCGATTCCTTTACCAAATCGTGTTCAACACTTCACTCTTGTCACCGACACAACCTTTCACTCCAGTTCATCATCCCGATGAGCCAGACCTGACACAACTCTAAGCATAGCAAGCATAGCATGGTAGGAACACACACACATGTAATGGCTCAATCAACTCCTACACATGCTAGTGGGTTTCATCTAGTTACTGTGGCAATGACAGGTCATGCAAAGGAGGTGGGTTCAACTACCGCAACACACAGCAGTTTGAAACGCGTTGTCTTAATGCAGTAAACAAGGGCAGAAGCGAGAACATGGGTTTGTATCGGAATGATCAATGGGTTGCTTGCCTGATGGAGTGGTGGTGGGATACTGCCCTTCAGTTGGATACTCGGAGATATCCTCGGAGGCAGAACCTACCACGATGAACACGTCGGAACACAATCAATACATGGCAATATGCAACAATATGATGCATGCTATGACATGGCAATATGGATGTGCCCTGACCTAGTGTAAGTTAAGTCAGAAGGAAATGACCCCATTTGAACCAAAGATTCAAATGGTAGTGCATTTATAAGATCATATTAGTGCAAAATCTCATAATGCCTAAACAGTGGGTTTAACTTGTTTTAACATGCATGAAACCAGTACCAATGGATAAATTGGATTTTTCTGATAATTTTTCATATATAAAACTTTGCATTTGGAGTTATAGATAATTTTCTATGAATTTTTGAAGTTTGAACTATTTTCTGGATTTTCCTGTATAAAAATAAATCCAGCAAAATAGATTACTGCGTCAGCCTGAAGTCATGCTGACCTCAGCAGTCAAACCAGCTGGCTGGTCAAACCTGACGTGTGGGGACCACACGTCAGTGACACAGGGCTAATCCCGGTCAAACCCGCGCTGACTGGGGTTTGACTGGACCCTAGGGCCCACTGTCAGTGACCCAGGGTGGTTATTAGCTGGTGGGGTTAGTTGCTAATGACAGCCACGTCGACTCGCCGGAGTTTCGCCGGCGGCGACCATCCAGTGCGGCGGAGGAAAGTGCAAAATCGCGCTCCGGTGACCAAAAGAGCGGCGGAGGACATCTACAGCTAGCCAAGGGCAATCCGCGTCTATTGGTGGCGGTGGTTTGTCTCGGGGTCGCCGGAAACAACGCCGGCGACGTGTTTGGCGGCGCCGGAGCTCGGGTCGAAGTGCGAAACGAGCTACGGGGCACGGCGAGGTGCGTGCGGTAGTGCGTTGGCCTCCTAGGGTTGCGGTGAGGCCGTTGGACAAGGTGGGGTGGCCAGTGGTTAGCCGGAGACACGCCGGCGACGTGCTCCGCGGCGGTGCGTGCGGTTGAGCATCGTGCGCTCGCTGTGGTGCACGAGGAAGAGAAAGGAGAGGATGGGGAGGTAGCTGAGCTCACCGCGGTCTCGGAGAAGTGGACGTCGGGGTCGGGGACGAGCTGGTGCGGCGGTGAGGTCGAAGGGGATCTCCGGCGGCCGGAGGTTGAAGAAGAGCTCGGGGAAGCGCTGTAGAGCGAGCGAGCGCTCGGGGCTCAGCTAGCTCGAAGAAGAGGAGGGCGGTGGAGCTGCTGGACAGGTCGGAGCGGCGCAAGGACGACGGGGAGCGCGACTACGGCGACGGTGCAGCTGCGGTGGCGTCGGCCATGGCGTGGAGGTGCGTGGGAGAGAGGCAGAGGGGCGAATGGCGTGTCCAGGGCGTCGGGGGCGCGACGTGGAGGCCGTCCAGGACAGCGGGGCGGCGAAGCGGCGAGCAGGGAGGCAGGGCGCTGCGTGGCGAGCTCCTGCTCCGGCGTCGAGCACCTGCCTGCCTGGCTGGCGAGGCGAAGCAGCTCGCTGGCGCGGCTGGTGGGCTGGGCCGGCCAGGTGGGCCGCCAGGTAAGTCAGTTGGCTTTCTGCTTTTGGTTTTTCTTTTTCTATTTCTTCTGCAACTTTGTGGAGTTATTTAAAATACCTAGACCACTCCAAAAATCCTCAAACTGCACATGCTTGCTATTTAAAATATAGACAACATGAAACATTTCTGTTTGAGAATATTTGAACATTTAAAATATTTTTATAAATTTTAAATGCCCAAATTCAAATACTTATGTGTTAATTCAAAAACCTTCTGTTGACCTAGAAAATTGTGCACCACTTTTGTCAAAGGTTTAAACCCAAAACAAAGGGGGTGAACATTTCAGAAGGGCATTTCAGGTTCATTGAAAAAGGTTTTAGTAAACCCTAGTTATTTCCAGGGGGGGGAGGTGTGTGTTGGGGGTTCTGGCATTTCCCATTTCAAAATTAGATAGAATTTAAACATGATGCACACTCTAATGCATGGCCTAGCTGGGATGTGACAACCGTTGTCGGTGATGATCCTGTTGGGGATCCCGAAGCGGCAGACAATCGACCTGAAGAACTTGACTGCTGACTGTGCTGTCACCTTCCTCACTGGTTCCACTTCCGGCCACTTTGTGAACTTGTCGATTGCGACGTACAAGTACTCAAAGCCCCCGACAGCTCGGGGGAAGGGGCCGAGGATGTCGAGCCCCCAGACCGAAAACGGCCAGGATAAAGGGATCATCTGGAGAGCTTGAGTTGGCTGGTGTATCTGCTTGGAATGGAACTGGCACGCTTCACACTTGGTTACTTGTGCAGTTGCATCCTGGAGGGCTGTCGGCCAGAAGAAACCTTGCCGGAACGCTTTGCCGGCAAGTGCTCTGGCGCCAATGTGGTGACCACATATGCCTCCATGTATCTCTGCCAACAGCTTTTGTCCGTCTTCCCGAGAAATACACTTCAATTTAACACCGTTGCGCCCTCTTCTGTACAGCGTGTTGTCGACGCACTGGTACATACTCAAGCGCCGGGCTACTCTTTCCGCTTCTTCTTGTTCTTCGGGAAGTTCTCCATTCTGGAGGAAATGGACAGTCTGCTGCGCCCATGCTGGAGCCTGTGGCTCGACAACAAGGACTGAAGGCACATCTGCTGCTGCGGGAACGTCCGCTTCTACGGCGAGGATCTGGGGCTCAGCCGGAGCTTGACGTTCCCAGGCAAGCTTGCCGGGGCAAAACTTGTTGGGAGTGCCTGCTTCTACGGAACAAACCCTGGGGTTTGCCGGAGCAGACGGCTCCTTAGCGCTCTTGGCGTCGATCTTGGGGACCTTCTTGGTGGCGGCTCCGGGGAGCTCTGCTGGAAGATAGTCGCCGGAGACCAACTTCCTCTTCTTGCTCTGTCCGGTTGATGGTGTCATGGATGGCTGAGTCAGCTTGAGCACAAAGGTTCCTGGTTCCACAGGTAACTTAAGTGCTGCGCACTTTGACAGGCCATCAGCGATGTCGTTCTCAGCTCTTGGAACGTGTTCCATTTGCAGGCCGTCAAAGCGCTCTTCTAGCTTCCTCACTTCATCAACGTACGCTTCCATCAACGGACTCTGGTAATCTTTGTTCACTTGGCGGACGACAAGCTGCGAGTCACCCCTGACAATGAGCTTCTTGATCCCAAGTTCTGCCGCGATCCTGAGACCGGCGAGCAAACCTTCATACTCTGTAGTATTGTTGGTTGCTTGCTCCTTGGGGAAGTGCATCTGGACTATGTACTTGAGATGCTCTCCGGTGGGTGCGATAAGCACCGCGCCAGCACCGGCGCCTTGCAGCGAGAAAGCACCATCAAAATACATCAGCCACTCTTTGCTTGCTTCTTTGACGGGGATGCTCGTCTCTGGGATCTCTTCGTCTGGTGTCGGTGTCCACTCTGCTATGAACTCCGCCAATGCTCTGCTTTGGATAGTTGAAGTGCTCTCGAATTTGAGAGCGAAGCTTGACAGTTCCAGTGCCCACTCGACAATCCTGCCTGTTGCTTCTGGATTCTGCAGTATCCTCTTCAGCGGAAAGCGGGTGACAACTGTAATATCATGTGCTTGGAAGTAATGGAGCAGCTTTCTCGAGGCCATGAGAAGGCCGAAAAGCAATTTTTGCACACCAGAGTACCTTGACCTAGCCCCCTGCAGAAGGGAGCTGACAAAGTAAACTGGGCGCTGCACCATTCTCTTCTTCTGCACCTCCACTTGCTCCTGCGCAGATTCATCCTTGTCGGGGCCAGAGCTTGTCGGGGAAGCCTCTTGCTTGTCGCTGGACGCGCTTGCCGTGGTTGCTAGCTCATCATCTGCCTCCCTCTCCGCTACTAACGCAGCACTAACCACTTGATTGGTTGCCGCCAGGTACAACAGCAACTTCTCTTGTGGTTTAGGCGCGACAAGTATTGGAGCGGAGGACAGGTATTTCTTCAAGTCCTGCAGCGCAGCCTCCGCTTCCGGAGTCCATTTAACTGGACCCGCCTTTTTGAAAACTTTGAAAAATGGCAGGTTGCGTTCTGCAGACTTGGAAATAAACCTGCTGAGAGCCGCGACGCAGCCGGCAAGCCTTCGTACATCCTTGACGTGTGTTGGTGCTTCAATCTGCTCGATGGCCTTGATTTTGTCTGGATTGGCTTCGATTCCTCGCTGAGACACGAAGAACCCGAGAAGCTTGCCGGAAGGGACTCCAAACACGCACTTCTCGGGGTTGAGCTTGAGGCTGATCCTGCGCAGGTTCGTAAAGGTCTCTTCTAAATCTTGAATCAGGGTTGCCCTGTTCCTGCTTTTGACCACTATGTCATCCATGTAGGCTTCCACATTTCTGTGGATTTGCGGCTCAAAAGCGGTATGGACAACCCTCGCAAACGTCGAACCGGCATTCTTCAAACAGAAAGGCATCCGTACAAAACAGTACATGCCACATGGAGTGATGAATGCGGTCTTTTCCTCATCCTCTTCAGCCATGAAGATCTTATGGTACCCTGAGTATGCGTCAAGAAATGAAAGCGGGTCACATCCGGCCGTGGAGTCAACAATCTGGTCAATGCGCAGCAAGGGAAAGGGATCTTTGGGACAAGCTTTGTTAACATCAGTAAAGTCGATGCAAAGCCTCCATTTCCCATTTGCTTTGCGCACGACAACAGGATTGGCCAACCACGTCGGATGGAGCACACCTCTGACGAGGCCTGCCGCTTCCAACTTCTTGATCTCTTCTGCGATGAACTCTTGGCGCTCCACCGCTTGCTTCCTGACTCTCTGCTTGACGGGCCGCGCATGAGGACAGACGGCGAGGTGGTGCTCAATCACTTTCCTGGGAATGCCGGGGATGTCAGATGGTTGCCAGGCAAACACATCGACATTCGCCCGTAGGAAAGCAACGAGCGCGCCTTCCTATTTGGGGTCGAGAGTGGCACTGATGGTGAAGGTACCACCAGTGCCGTCCTCCTTGGCGGACACGTTCTTGGTTGTTGGCGAGGCTGCCATTGACTTCTTACTCTTGCCGGTGGAGCTCGATGGCACGTCCTCGACGGTAGCGCAGCACTCCGAAGAGGTGCGCTTGCCGGAGTGGGCACCAGAGCACTTGCCGGGCTTGGTCTTCTTCTTCCCTCCGGGAGCTTCAGCGGCAAATGGCTTGTGATCCGTCGCGGCTGCTGCTTCCCGGTAGATCTTGTCGGCACAGATAAGGGCATCCTTCTTGTCGCCGGGGACAGAGATGACGCTTATCGGGCCCGGCATCTTGAGCATGTTGTATGTGTAGTGAGAGGCCGCCATGAACTTGGCGAGCGCTGGACGGCCGAGAATTCCATTGTAGGGCAATGGAAAATCGGCAACGTCAAAAGTGATCCTCTCTGTCCTGAAGTTCAGCTCGCTGCCAAATGTCACTGGCAACGTTATCTTCCCCTTCGGCTTGCTCCTTCCCGGGTTGATTCCTTGGAACGTGCCGGTCTCTTCGAGCTCGCTGTCGGGGACTTGGAGTTTCTGGAGTACAGCGGAGGAGATTAGGTTCAAGCCGGCCCCACCGTCGACTAGCATCTTAGTGACCTTGAGGTTGCGGACTGTTGGTGAGACCAACATCGGCAAGCACCCGATCGCAGTTGTGCGGTCAGGGTGGTCCTCAATATCGAAGATGATAGGCGTGCTGGACCATTTCAGAGGCCTGCGCGACTCGATGGGTGGTTCCGCTGCATTGACTTCTCGCGCCCACTGCTTGAGCTGGCGGTGAGAAGTATGCAGAGAAGCACCGCCGTCTACGCACAGGACCACTGTGGCTTTCTGAAACTCCTGCTCACTGGTCTCGACATCATCCATGTCTTCGTCTTCGTCGTCGTCTTCGTTCTTGTCGCGGCCGCGGGGAGGTCTGTCCGCTTGCCGCTGCTTGTCCTTGTCGCGGCGTCCTCCCTGGCCGGGACGCTTCGTGCCTGATCCTCTGCCACCTCCCCGGGCTCTCTCCTTGTCGCGCCGCTCGTACTCGGCCTTTTGCAGCTCGACGAGCCGCTCGACCTGCTTGCAGCTCTGGAGGTCATGGCCCTTGGTGCGGTGGATCTTGCAGTACTGTTTGTTGGTGCCGTCCCGCTTGTCGGCAACCGCCACAGCCTGGCAGTTGGCGCACCCGGCAACCTCCTTGCCGGAGCTACCAGCCTGGGCCTTCTTGGCGGCGCCTTCATCGCCGGACTGCTCAACAACCAGTACTTCTTGGCTCTTCTTCTTCCTGTTGCTCCGCCGCCGGTTCTTCCTTGCCGGGGCGGTATCCTCACTGTTAGATTCTCATGCTCCAGTGTTCTCTCCGGGGAGTTTCCTTCCTTCCTCAGCGCGTGCACACTCGTCGGCCAGGGCATATAGCTCGCTGACGTCTTTGATCTTGCACATCGCCATCTCCTCCCGCATCCTGCGGTTACGCACATTCTGATGGAACGCACTGATGACCGTGGCAGGGTGGACGTCTGGGATGTTGTAGTGCACGCGGCTGAATCTCTGGATGAACTTGCGCAAGGATTCCCCTTCCTTCTGGACGAGCAGGTGAAGGTCGCTCGCTTGGCCATGGGGTTTGTGGCCGCCCGTAAAGGCGCCAACAAACTGGTGGCACAAGTCTGTCCAGGAGGTTATGGAGTTATCCGGCAAGTGCATGAGCCAGGATCTGACGTTTGATTTGAGTACCAGCGAGAAGTAGTTGGCAAGGATCTTGTCGTCTCGCCCTCCAGCAGCCTGCACCGCAATGGTGTAGATGCTGAGGAACTCCGACGGATGCGACTTGCCGTCGTACTTCTCTGGTACGTCTGGCTTGAAGTTCTTCGTGCTGGGCCACTGGACTTGCCGCAGCTCACGGGTGAACGCAGGGCAGCCTACCGCGTACGGCAGGTCGCCTGGTCCCCCCGGCGCATGCATGTCGACAGAGGGCCCAGCGCGCTGGTCTGATTGACGTCGCGCTTCTCTCCGACGCACGATGCGCGTACGAGCGTCCTCTTGCTCTCGTTCGTGAAGAACGTGACGTTGATCGTGACGAGTTCGCGGATTTGACGACGCGGTGGAGTCGTTGTCGTGGTGGCTCCGGCGAGTCGGCGATCTTGGCCTTTGGGGCGGAGAATGCACGATGGTCGCACCCCCACCGGTCTTGGCGCCATCGGTTCTCTCCTGGCCGACCTGCCGCGGCTGCGACGCACTGTGCTGCCGCGGGGTGTCGCCGTTAGCGAAGCCGATGAGACTCTGTATCGTGGCCCTCCAGTCGTCGAGCTTGTCCGCCGTTGGAGGGTAGTCTAGGAGCAGTTGAGCTCGTGCTAGAGCTTCTGCTGGAGTGGCGGGCAGCGGTGGCGAGCGGCGCGTGGAGCGGGATGTGCTCGAACTTCTAACTACGTTAGAAGGAGCAACACCCGGACCAAGCAGTCGCGCCACGCTCGCGCCAGCACGTTGGTGTGTATGCTGGCCTTGAGCACCCTGGGATCCGCCAGCTCGATCTGGGTCCAGCGAGCGTATGGTACCATGAGTGCCAAGACGTTGCTGGTCCCGTGCCTCCTGAGAGGGGCGCGGTGCATGTTCGGACGCCGTGGCACCATGAGCTGGTTCGGCGACGCCCGTTCCGCCGCCGGTGCCGTCCCCACCACCCGTTTGCTCCAGGGGCGGTGGGTTCGACGCGGACGGACCAGCCACCTCTGGAGCCTTCTTCTTCGGTGGAATGTCGATGAAGATGATGGAGATCTAGCCTGTGCAGACGCCGGATCAGGTTCGCACAACTTCGACGCCCCCTACCTGGCGCGCCAAAGGTGTCAGGGGAAATCTGCCTCCACGAACACCTATGGGGAGCGAGCCCCTTTCTGGTTCGGCGGGGGGCGGAGGTCGCGCGAAGAGCGGATCGAGGCGATGCACACAAGGGGGTTTACCCAGCTTCGGGCCGCACGGATGCGTAAAACCCTACTACTGCTTTGTGGTTTGTATTGTGTTCTTGGGAGCGCTGAGTGCTACCGTACACTCAGGCAACTAATCAGACCGAGCGTGAGTGGTCTGCCTTCTCCCCCCTCCTCCCTCTCCCCTTCACGTTGCGCACGGGGCCTCCTTTTATATGCGCAAGGGGTTACCCACAGGTGGCAACGTAGGCGGGGGTAAAACTGGAAAACGCTGTGTTGGGTACAGCTGTTTGCACAGTGCTATCATACCTACCTCTAACGGCAGGGGACAAGGGCATTAAATGCCCGTCTAGGTCGCGCAAACAATGCAGAAAAGGGGCCGTCAGGGGCTCCACCGTTTGCCACGACGGCTACCCTGTCAGCGTCGCTTCGCCACCGCATGCCCCTGGCTGCGCAGCCTCTCGCCACGTACGCCTGGAACGGCCCCAGACCAACACGTGGGTGGATGAGCTGGAACGCAGGCGCGGGGTGGTGACTTGCCGCGGCAAGCGCCTTGCCGCGGTCGATGCCTTGTCGCGCCCGGGAGCTTGTTGCTCACCGGTCCTTGCCGGGATGCGTGGCACGTCGCAGCAAGTCTCTTGTCGTGCCTTGGTCGGCCTTCCCAGCAAGCTCCTCTTGCCGGGGCCTTGTGCTTCGAGCGGCCGTCCCGGCAAGCTCCTCTTGTCGGGGCCTTGCTCTCTTCGGGTGGCCTTCCCGGCAAGCTCCTCCTGCCGGGGTCTTGGCTCGAATACTTTGTTCTTGGAGGGCCCAAAAAGGGACCATGGAGAGTTTTGGCGATCGCCTGGCAAGCCTTGCCGCGGGGTGCTACGACTGCCCGTGCACAAGTTCGGGGTACTAAGGTACCCCTATTTTAGTACACCGACAGAAAGATCATTAGCCCTTACCTTTTATCGATCAAATGCTAGAAAGATTATGCAAACATACACACTATTGCTTTCTAGATGGTTATTCTGGTTTCTCTCAAATACCTGTGTCGGCTAAAGATCAATCAAAGACTACTTTTACATGCCCTTTTGGTACTTTTGCTTATAGACGTATGCCTTTTGGTTTATGTAATGCACCTGCTACCTTTCAAAGATGCATGATGGCTATATTCTCTGACTTTTGTGAAAAGATTTGTGAGGTTTTCATGGACGACTTTTACGTCTATGGATGTAAGTGCATCTAGTGCCCCTTAGTGGTTTTGGTGTATTGAAGACTTATAGGTTAAGTATCTAATGCGTTTATGAGTGTACACAGGTCTATAAGTCTATGAGGAGTTTGATAATTACAGAGAAAGTCGACCCCTAAAAATGAAGTTCTTCGACTAAAGACTTTGGTATTCTGAAGACTTTCTGAAGACTTTGAAAGTGAAGAATTTGGTGTGACCTTGAAGACTTGGTATTCATTCGAGGAACATGAAGCGTGAAGAGTTTTGTTTTCATAGTTTCGTTTTCTCTTTCTTGGGTCATAGGAAACACTGTACTGTTAAAGGGGGTTGAGGAAATACTAAGAAAAAAATTCCATGTGATGCTCAACTCAAAATCCTACACCTACCAATCCCTTCGAGTGAAGCCATTGGAAATCTCATACAGTTCAGTCAATTTCTTTAGTAACAGAGACAAAGTTCTTCTGATCTCTGAGGAATTTGTTCTGACTGAGGAGTTAGGAATTCGCCAGTGCGGATTGACTACACAGAGAGGAACATGATAGCCCTGAGGAATTTCAACCTCAAATTTCCGACCGTTGCTGTGTTGCGCGCCAGCTGTCCCCAAAATATCTTATCCACCTAACGGTCGTATCATTGAAGGGCATTTATGTCTTATCATGTCGGGTTGTTCCCTAAGCTATAAATAGCCGCCCCCTACAACTACTAGCTGGTTCGCTGCTCCGTGAGAAACTGACACTTGTCATTTGAGAGCAACCCATCCTCCGAGGACTTTGAGTGAAAATCATCGAGTGAGGAAAAACCCAAACCCAAACACCTACAAGCCCAAAGTGATTGAGCATCACTGAAGAGATTGATCATGCGTGGATCCGACGCTTGTTACCTTTGAAGACTTTGCTTCTTCCAGACGGTTAGGCGTCATGGTCTAGAGCATCCAAGAGGAATTGTGGATCGCCGAGTAACCGAGTTTGTCAAGGTTCGGAAGTCACCTGAAGACTTACCACGAGTGATTGGACGAGGTCTGTGTGACCTTAGTTCAAGGAGAATACGGTGAGGACTTCGTGTCCCGAGCTGCGTGGTCAGGATTGGGTGTCCGGGACTGTGTGTCCTCGAGTTTAAATACTCAGCCGCTCCAACCAGATGTACAACTGAGACAGAAGTTGGAACTGGTCTACCAAATCATTGTCTTCACCAAGCCAACTGGTTCTATTTCCTCAAATCTTTCATTTCTTTAGTATTGTGTTCTGTGCCTGTCATATCTGTGTTTGAAGACTTTGACTGAAGACTTTCTCAATTTCCTCAGTTCAATGTCTTCAGTCTGTTTGTCTTCATTCTGTGTTATCCTATGATTAAGCTTTCTGTACTCTGTGCTTGTCTTTATTTCACCATGATGACTATGCTAGTCTTATGTTATGTTTATATCTGAGTACTTATTCCGCTGCTAGTAGTTCTTCGCTAAGGAATTTCCTCAGTGGAAAATTCCTCAGTGAAGAATTCATAAAAATCGCCTATTCACCCCCCCCCTCTAGTCGATATAACGCACTTTCAATTGGTATCAGAGCAAGGTACTCCCTTGTTCTATGTGATTTTGGTTTAACCGCCTGGAGTTTTAGTTATGTCGACCGCAGGTATGAAGAAAGTGGCATGCCCCATCTTTGACGGTCATGAGTATCCCAAGTGGAAGGCCATGATGAAGAAGCACCTCATGGCGATGAACAGCAAGCTGTGGACCATCACTGAGATTGGTACCGATCTATGCAAGATGGTGGACACTGATGATATTCGCAAGTACACTCGACTTGACATCATGGCAAAGGATATCATCTGTTCCTGCCTATCCAGAGATGAATTCAGGCGCATCATGCATCTTTGCAATGCGAAGCTTATCTGGGACCGAATCTCTGACATCTATGAAGGTCATCGAACTTGTCATGATCCCTGGTTTGACGATTTCAAGGAATGTCTCAAAACGATGACTTTCGAACCAGAACCATCATCCTCTGCACCATGCCTCATGGCAAACGGTGCCAAGGTAACCGAATGTTCCTCATCCGAGTCTAGTGATGATGAATCTGATGATGATTTTGGACCGAGCTATACCAAGCTTGTTTGCATTGCCACTAAACAACAAAAGGCCTTGGAAAAGGTTCAAAACATGCTAGACAGAAGCGATGATATGTTGGGCGAAGAAATGGATCGCACTAAAACCTTGACTAAAAATCTTCAAAGACTTCAGACCAGGTTTGACAACCTTCAAGGTCATCATAACACTCTTTTATCTGATCATGAGAAACTTTCTTATGAATTTCTTCAAAGAAAGCAAGATCTTGAGAAGCTAAGAGTGAGTTATGAAGATCTTCAGAAGGAGTGTGATTCATTACTTGCTCAACAAATCAGCGCTGCTCGGGAAGAATTTGTTCCTCCATGTTTGAAATGCATTGAATGTGAATCTGCTAATTCTTCACATGAATGTTCAAATGCTTCTAATGTTACAAATTCTTCACCTGCCTGTTCTATCACTAATTCCTCATCTGAGGACATTGCTAGTATCACTGACAATGCAGGGCTGAAGGAATTGTACATGACAGGCATGTACAAAAGCCTCAAAGGGCATCAGACTCTTTGTGATGTGCTTAAAAAGCAGATCCTCAACAGGAACCCTAGGAAAGAGGGTATTGCCTTTGAGAGGAAACTCAATGCTGATGGTACATATTGGAAGCCTGAGCAGTCCCCAAAACCTCATGGGTTGCTGCAAAGGGACCTCCAGTTGATCCATCTAATTTATCTGGCTATACATGTGAATCTTCTCATTCTTCTGATGAGTCATTTGACTCCAACTATAAACTGTTCAAAAATCAGAATGGTGAAGTATTTGCTAGATATGTTGGCACTAACTGCAGGAATGGTTCCCCTATGAAGAAAATCTGGGTTCCCAAAAGGTGTTTTGAAAGTCTTCAGGTGAATGTCCTCATGACACCACCTGTGAAGAATAAGAACCCCAGATCAAATTCTTCATATGGACCAAATTCGTCATATGGATCTAAGTCCTCATACGGACCAAATTCCTCACGTGGATCAAATTCCTCACGTGGATCAAATTCCTCAACAGGACCAAAGTTCTCATATGAACATCATCGTGCTAACAACTCTGTTTCGCAGGGAAGAGCCAAGGGCTATGAATATGAGCATTATTCTTCAAATTATTATGTTCATAAGTCCTCGAAGAATTTCTCTGCTTATTCATATGCTTATCCTAACCCCTCTTATGTGAAACGAACTGGTTTGGCATCCATGCCACCTTCCTCGTATGGAGCTCGCAGAGTGATGAACTCTTTGCCACCCCTTCAGATGTGGGTGGTGAAGAAAAAGAACTAATCTCTTCTGCAGGGTCAGGTCTCCAGACGTGCTCAAACGTCTGAAGAATTTGCTAGAGACCTGAAAATTGCCTGAGACGCTGGCTAATCATGAAGAAATGAACTTTCATTTCACACGTCCTCCTACTATTTTATTTGTCTTACTGCTTGATGAAATTGATCTGATGAATTGTAATATCATATTCTTCACTGATGAAGTATATGAGGTTCGTAAGCTGCACTAATTCATCTGCAGGATGATCAACCCAAAGCCACTGAGTGGGTCCTCGATAGTGGATGTACAAATCACATGACTGGTGACAAGAATCTATTGATGGACACTCCCTTATCACCATCGCATCTGAAGCATATCATCTTCGCTGACAAAGGTAAAAGTCAGGTATTGGGTCTAGGTAAGGTTGCAATCACAAAGGATCGACACATGGACAAAGGCATGCTTGTTGAGTCCTTAGGATACAACCTTATGTCTGTCTCAATGCTTTGTCTTGATATGGTTGTTGTCTTTGGCAAGTATCGTTATGTTGTGATTATGGAAGCTGACATTTCCAAAGTCTTCGAAGGCTTTAGGAGAGGAGACTTGTATATTGTTGATTTCTCTACAAGTTCACAGCCAGCCATGTGCCTACTTGCAAAAGCTTCAGAAGGATGGCTATGGCATCGACGACTTGGTCATGCAGGCATGAGGAATTTGCACACGCTTGCAAAGAAGAAGCATGTCATTGGCATTGAGAATGTCAAATTCTTCAAGGATCACTTATGTGGTGCCTGTGAAGCTGGAAAGATGACAAAGGCTAAGCATCCAGCTAAGACTATCATGACCACTACTCGTCCATTTGAATTGCTTCACATGGATCTCTTTGGTCCTAATCATTATTCTGCCGTTTCAAATGAAGCATCTCAATATGGCTTTGTTACTGTTGATGATTACTCTCGTTACACATGGGTACACCTTGTTACTTACAAACATGAAGTGCAGGAAGTCTTCAAACGATTTTCCTCGAGGGCTTCAACCAACTTTGGTGTGAAGATCAAGCACATCAGAAGTGACAATGGCACTGAGTTCAAGAATTCTGGTCTCGATGACTATCTTGATGAACTTGGTATTACTCATGAGTTATCTGCTCCTTATACTCCTCAACAGAATGGCGTCATGGAGCGCAAGAACAGGACTCTTGCTGAGATGGCCCGCACTATGCTCGATGAGTACAGAACACCTCGTCGTTTCTGGGTTGATGCAATTGATACTACGTGCCATATCATCAACAGAGTATATCTTCACAAATTCTTCAAGAAGACTGCCTATGAACTCCTCACTGACATGAAACCCAATGTGAGTTATTTCAAAGTCTTCGGTGCTAAATGCTGGATTAGAGATCCTCATCACAACTCTAAATTTGCACCGAAAGCACATGAAGGTTTTATGCTTGGTTACGGAAAGGACTCGCACACCTACAGAGTCTTCAACAATGTTCTTCACAAGATTGTTGAAACTGTAGATGTGCGATTTGATGAGACTAATGGCTCGCAAAGAGAGCACCTACCTTCTGTGTTAGATGAACCAGCACCAGAGGATTCTATCAAGCATAAGGCTACTGAAGATGTCATTCCTACTGAAGAATCTGCTGAAGAATTCATTCCAGAACGTGAAGAGGTCATTTGATATTAGCTCACTTGATGAATGGAGAACCCAAGCTTATGAAAATGCCAATTTGTTTAAAGAAAAAGTTAAAAGATGGCATGACAAAAGAATACAAAAGCGTGAGTTCAATGTAGGTGATTATGTATTGCTACACAACTCTCATTTAAGATTTTTTTGCAGGAAAACTTCTCTCTAAATGAGAAGGCCCCTACGTTATCGAGGAGGTCTATCGTTCCGGTGCCATAAAAATCAACAACTTTGAAGGCACAAATCCGAAGGTGGTGAACGGTCAAAGAATTAAACATTATATCTTAGGTAATCCCACAAATGTTGAAACCAATATTATTGAAACCGTAACCCCGGCGGAATACATAAGAGACACTTTCCAGAACGTTTCAGACCCCGAAAAGGAATAGGTATGTGGTACGGTAAGTAAACCGACTCCAAAACAATTTTTAAGGCAATATTTCTCCGTTTTGGAATATTTAGAAAAATAGAAAAAAATAGCTGTCCGGGAAGGACACGAGGGCCCCACGAGGGTGGAGGGCGCGCCCTACCCCCCTGGGCGCGCCCCTTGCAGGTGCGCGTTGTGTCTACAGTGACCCTGAACTTACTGATCACTACATGCAAGTTTTAGTGAAGCCTTTGAAGCCAGGGCAGGCCCCTCGAACCAAATTCCTCGTCAAGGAATTACAGTATGTGCCTCGGACTGTCTATCGTATTCTGTCGAAGACATTGAGTCCTATCAAAGGCCACGACTCAAATGATGAAGAAGTCGTTGGCATCATGAAGAATCTGCTCTTCAACATCATTCATGGCGTTCTCGTCAACTTCCATGATTTCTTCATGAGGACTCTGGCAAATATTGCCATGTCACATTTGAGCTGAAGCCTTATGCATCGTGGATTATGAGATTCATCAGGACAGGGTCTTCACTCAACTACAAAGCTGGCACTCTGAACCACTACAGCTACTTGCCTCCAATTGAAGTCCTCAAGCAGACATTTTCCTCAGCTGATGACAAAGGCAAGGCAGCTGCAGTGATAGATGAAGGTATTCGTCCATTGGATGGTCAATTTCACAAGGTTGCATCCTATTCCACCAATGATGACTCTGCCACTCATGACGCTGCCGCCAACAACTCTGCCAAGCAAAATCCTCAAGCCACAGCACCCAGGGTGATGACTGATCGTGAATTACTCCTCAGTCTTCATCAGAAGATTGATCACAATCATAAATGGGTCAAGCGTCAGTTTGGTTCAATTCTTCACAACATGACCTCAACACACAATGCAGTGAAGAAAAACCAATACTACCTCCATGAAACCTTCAACTGCACCTGGATTGTTCTGTCTCATGTCTACAGCGCTGAAGAACTGAAGAAAATGGGTCTCAAGGAAGAATTTGACTGGTCTGCACCTCCTCCGAAGAAATACAAGAAGGTCAAGGTTCCTTCCTTGGTGGCTAGCTCCTATTCTTCATCGCGTGAAACTGATGAACATGAAGACTTGGACGACACAGCGGCAGGCCCTACTACAACAACCGACCTCGACAACGCTGGCGCTCCTTCATCAACCTGATTATCTTCAGGGGCATTAGTCCTTAGTTTTGATCCTTTTGGTCATTCAATGACAAAGGGGGAGAAATTTGAGTTAGTTTTCAAGCGGGTCTATTATATGGGCGTTTTTTTGCTAAGTTATAACTCTCGTTCTTCTGAAACTTTTATTGGATCAAGTTGTAATCTTAAACCCGATGGTGGTCTAATACTTTTGCTACGTTATTCTGCATGCTTATTCCTCGATAATATTATTGCACGCATGCTGAATTACATCAGTCACCATATTTCATCATGCATTTCAAATTCTTCATATTATCTGTCAAATGTGTGTATGAATTACAAGATATAGGGGAGTTCTCCATGATTCTACTCTTCAAGTGTGCATTGCTTCGAAAGCAAATTCCTCACTATGCACATCTTCAAGGGGAGTTCTTCTATATCTTGCAATCAAATTCCTCAATATCAGCATTTACTCTTCATATGTTTATCCCCATTGAAAACTTAACCTATATTGTCATCAATCACCAAAAATGGGGAGATTGTAAGTGCATCTAGTGTCCCTTAGTGATTTTGGTGTATTGAATACTTATAGGTTAAGTATCTAATGCGTTTATGAGTGTAAACATGTCTATAAGTCTATGAGGAGTTTGATAATTACAGAGAAAGTCGACCCCTAAAAATGAAGTTCTTCGACTGAAGACTTTCTAAAGACTTTGAAAGTGAAGAATTTGGTGTGACCTTGAAGACTTGGTATTCAATCGAGGAACATGAAGCGTGAAGACTTTTGTTTTCGTAGTTTCGTTTTCTCTTTCTTGAGTCATAGGAAACACCGTACTGTTAAAGGGGGTCGAGGAAATACTAAGGAAAAAATTTCCATGTGATGCTCAAGTCAAAATCCTACACCTACCAATCCCTTCGAGTGAAGCCATTGGAAATCTCATACAGTTCAGTCAATTTCTTCAGTGACAGAGACGAAGTTCTTCTGGTCTCTGAGGAATTTGTTCTGACCGAGGAGTTAGGAATTCGCCAGTGCGGATTGCCTACACAGAGAGGAACATGATAGCCCTGAGGAATTTGAACCTCAAATTTCCGACCGTTGCTGTGCTACGCGCCAGCTGTCCCCAAAATATCTTATCCACCTAACGGTCATATCATTGAAGGGCATTTATGTCTTATCATGTCGGGCTGCTCCCTAGGCTATAAATAGCCGCCCCTTACAACCACTAGCTGGTTGGCTGCTCCGCGAGAAACTGACACTTGTCATTTGAGAGCATCCCATCCTCTGAGGACTTTGAGCGAAAATCATCAAGTGAGGAAAATCCAAAACCCATACCCAAACACCTACAAACCCAGAGTGATTGAGCATCACTGAAGAGATTGATCATGCATGGATCCAACGCTTGTTACCTTTGAAGATTGTGCTTCTTCTTGACGGTTAGGCGTCATGGTCTAGAGCATCCAAGAGGAATTGTGGATCGCCGAGTGACCGGGTTTGTCAAGGTTCGCAAGTCACCTGAAGACTTACCACGAGTGATTGGACGTGGTCTGTGTGACCTTAGTTCAAGGAGAATACGGTGAGGACTTGATGTCCCGAGCTGCGTGCTCAGGACTGGGTGTCCGGGACTGTGTGTCCTCAAGTTTAAATACTCAGCCGCTCCAACCAGATGTACAACTGAGACAGCAGTTGGAACTGGTCTACCAAATCATTGTCTTCACCAAGCCAACTGGTTCTATTTCCTCAACTCTTTCATTTCTTCAGTATTGTGTTCTGTGCCTGTCATATCTGTGTTTGAAGACTTTGACTGAAGACTTTCTCAATTTCCTCAGTTCAATTTCTTCAGTCTGTTTGTCTTCATTTTGTGTTATCATGTGATTACGCTTTCTGTACTCTGTGCTTGTCTTTATTTCACCATGATGATTATGCTAGTCTTATGTTATGTTTACATCTGAGTACTTATTCCGCTGCTAGTAGTTCTTTGCTAAGGAATTTCCTCACCGGAAAATTCCTCAGTGAAGAATTCATAAAAATTGCCTATTCACCCCCCCCCTCTAGTCGATATAACGCACTTTCAATGGATCTTCTTTTGATGATTGCTTGAGCAATCTTGATCGAGTTTTGCAGAGATGTGAAGAAACTAATCTTGTCTTGAATTGGGAAAAGTGCCACTTTATGGTTAATGAAGGTATTGTCTTGGGGCATAAAGTTTCTGAAAGAGGTATTGAAGTTGATAAAGCCAAGGTTGATGCTATTTAAAAGATGCCATGTCCCAAGGACATCAAAGGTATAAGAAGTTTCCTTGGTCACGCCAGATTTTATAGGAGGTTCATTAAGGACTTCTCAAAGATTTCCCGGCCTCTGAAATTTATTACAAAAAGATATACCATTTGTATTTCATGATGATTGTGTAGAAGCATTTGAAATACTTAAGAAAGCATTGATCTCTGCACCTATTGTTCAGCCACCTGATTGGAATCTACCCTTCGAAATTATGTGTGATGCTAGTGATTATGTTGTAGGTGTTGTTCTAGGGCAAAGAGTTGATAAGAAATTAAATGTTATCCATTATGCTAGTAAGACTCTAGACAGTGCTCAAAGAAATTATGCTACTACTGAAAAGGAACTTTTAGCAGTTGTATTTGCTTGTGATAAGTTCAGACCTTATATTGTTGATTCTAAAGTAACTATTCACACTGATCATGCTGCTATTAAATACCTTATGGAATACAAAGATGCTAAACCTAGACTTATTAGATGGGTTCTCTTGCTACAAGAATTTGATTTACATATTGTTGATAGAAAAGGAGCTGAGAACCCCGTTGCAGACAACTTGTCTAGGTTAGAAAATGTTCTTGATGACCCACTACCTATTGATGATAGCTTTCCTGATGAACAATTAAATGTCATAAGTACCTCTCGTAGTACTCCATGGTATGCTGATTATGCTAATTACATTGTTGCTAAGTTTATACCACCTAGTTTCACATACCAACAAAAGAAAAAGTTCTTCTATGATTTGAGACATTACTTTTGAGATGACCCACACCTTTATAAAGAAGGAGTAGATGGTGTTATTAGACGTTGTGTACCTGAGCATGAACAGGAACAGATCCTACGCAGGTGTCACTCCGAAGCTTATGGAGGACACCACGCTGGAGATAGAACTGCACACAAGTTATTGCAATCCGGTTTTTATTGGCCTACTCTCTTCAAGGATGCCCGTAAGTTTGTCTTGTCATGCGATGAATGTCAAAGAATTGGTAATATTAGTAGACGTCAAGAAATGCATATGAATTATTCACTTGTTATTGAACCATTTGATGTTTGGGGCTTTGATTATATGGGACCTTTTCCTGCCTCTAATGGGTATACACATATTTTAGTTGCTGTTGATTACGTTACTAAGTGGGTAGAAGCTATTCCAACTAGTAGTGCTGATCATAAAACTTCTATTAAAATGCTTAAAGAAGTTATTTTTCCGAGGTTTGGAGTCCCTAGATATTTAATGACTGATGGTGGTTCACACTTTATTCATGGTGCTTTCTGTAAAATGCTTGCTAAGTATGACGTTAATCATAGAATTGCATCTCCTTATCACCCACAGTCTAGTGGTCAAGTAGAGCCGAGTAATAGAGAGCTCAAATTAATTTTGCAAAAGACTGTCAATAGGTCTAGGAAGAATTGGTCCAAGAAACTTGATGATGCATTATGGGCTTATAGAACTGCATATAAAAATCCTATGGGTATGTCTCCATATAAAATGGTTTATGGAAAAGCATGTCACTTACCTCTCGAACTAGAACATAAGACATATTGGGCTATTAAAGAGCTCAACTATGATTTCAAACTTGCCAGTGAGAAGAGGTTATTTGATATTAGCTCACTTGATGAATGGAGAACCCAAGCTTATGAAAATGCCAATTTGTTTAAAGAAAAAGTTAAAAGATGGCATGACAAAAGAATACAAAAGCGTGAGTTTAATGTAGGTGATTATGTATTGCTACACAACTCTCATTTAAGATTTTTTGCAGGAAAACTTCTCTCTAAATGAGAAGGCCCCTACGTTATCGAGGAGGTCTATCGTTCTGGTGCCATAAAAATCAACAACTTCGAAGGCACAAATCCGAAGGTGGTGAACAGTCAAAGAATTAAACATTATATCTTAGGTAATCCCACAAATGTTGAAACCAATATTATTGAAACCGTAACCCTGGAGGAATACATAAGAGACACTTTCCAGAATGTTTCAGACCCCGAAAAGGAATAGGTATGTGGTACGGTAAGTAAACCGACTCCAAAACAATTTTTAAGGCAATATTTCTCCGTTTTGGAATATTTAGAAAAATAGAAAAATAAATAGCAGTCCGGGAAGGACACGAGGGCCCCACGAGGGTGGAGGGCGCGCCCTACCCCCCTGGGCGCGCCCCCCTACCTCATGAGCACCTCGTGTGCCTTCCGGACTCCGTTTTCTTGCACGATACGTATTTTGGTCGGTAAAAATTCACTATATATTCTCCCGAAGGTTTTGACTCCTGTATCTCGCAACTATCCTCTGTTTTTGTTTCAAGCTGTTGCTGCTGCAGATTAGAGCAAGATGTCTTCTCAAGAGTCAGTCGGGGAGAGCCGGGTATCTAATCCGGCACCGGAACCAAGGGCAAACAGTGACGCTGACCACTTTGGGCCAGCAACGGAGGAAGAGATGGAGGCTGGCTTGATGAGGGTAGATGCCATGGAGGATCAAGAAGTCACTTCTCGCTTCCGCGTTGGGTTCACGATGGGGGAACTATAGAGCTCAGCTATTCCAAACTCGGTTATCCCTTCCAATGTTAGATTTCTTTCTTATGAAAATATGAAGAGGAGTGTCACTTGTTCTCCCGCAGCTATGCAACACCCTTGGGTGCAAGGAGCTTTAGCCGTTACAGGAAAGCTTCGTAAGGAAATAATGGACCTCAAGCAGCAAGTCAATAAACTCGAGGAAGAGAACCGCATCCTAAGGGGAATCATCGCCAAGAATATTACACCAACAACAAAGAAGGAGACATAATCACATGGTATGGACACTCCCCTTAGCAACTGCCAAGCTTGGGGGAGGTGCCCCGGTATCGTATCACAATCACACTCCTATCTTTACCATTTTTCTTAGTTTGATCCTATTAGTAGTATCTTGATCTAGTAGAATAAAGTTGATGGCATGATCTAGTTTTGAGTTTTGCTTTATGATCTCTCTATGTAATCGAGTCCGTGAGCTATATATAATAAAGATTAGTGTTGATTCAAGGGCTTGATTATTTTGCCATGATCTTGAGTGAACAAAAGAAAAGAGAAGAAAAAGAATAAAAAGAAACAAACAGTTCATATTGATCTTATTGAGAGTAATGACTTCACATAGAAAGAGTATGATGATTAAAAGTTGTTTGGGAGTTGGCAGACATAGCTTTTGTCATCGTTGCAATTAATAGGAAGTAATAAGGAAAGAGAGGTTTCACATATAGATATATTATCATTGACATCTTTTATGATTGGGAGCACTCATTAAAATATGACATGCTAAAGAGTTGATGTTGGACAAGGAAGACAACGTAATGGATTATGTTTTCTTATATCTGAAATAAAGTATGTTGTCATGGATGATCCAACATGTTGAGCTTGCCTTCCCCCTCATGCTAGCCAAATTCTCAGCACCAAGTAGAGATACTACTTGTGCTTCCAAATACCCTTAAACCAGTTTTGCCATGAGAGTCCACCATATCTACCTATGGATTGAGTAAGATCCTTCAAGTAAGTTTTCATCGGTGCAAAAGCAATAAAAATTGCTCTAAATATGTATAATTGATTGGTGTGGAGGAAATAAGCTTTATACGATCTTGTGATGTGAAAGAAATAAAAGCGACGGACTGCATAATAAAGGTTCATATCACAAGGGGAAATATAAAGTGACGTTCTTTCGCATTGAGATTTTGTGCATCCAACCCTAAAGCGCATGGCAATCTCTGCTTCCCTCTGCGAAGGGCCTATCTGTTATTATTATCTTCTACCTTATGCAAGAGTCATGGTGATCTTCACCTTCCCTTTTTCATTTTATCCTTTGGCAAGCACAGTATGTTAGAAAGATCCTGATATATGTACCTAATTGGATGTAGGGGAGCATGAGTTATTATTGTTGACATTACCCTTGAGGTAAAAGGTTGTGGGGCGAAACTATAAGCTCCTATCTTTCTCTATGTCTGATTAAAACTCCGTAACCACAAGTATTGCGTGAGTGTTAGCAATTATGAAGGACTAAAGGATAGTTGAGTATGTGGACTTGCTGCTAAGCTCTGACATAGACTCTTTCTGATGTTATGATAAATTGCAATTGCTTCAATGACTGAGATTATAGTTTGTTGGTTCTCAATAACGTTTCTGATTCATACTTTTGCATTGTGAATAGATCATCACTTGAACATAAGTAATCATATGACAATATCCATATATGTTGCTGTTATGAGAATAATCATGATGCCTTCATGTCCGTATTTTATTTTTATCGACACCTCTACCTCTAAACATGGGGACATATTTATCGTTATCGGCTGTCGCTTGAGGACAAGCGAGGTCTAAGCTTGGGGGAGTTGATACGTCCATTTTGCATCATGCTTTTATATCGATATTTATTGCATTATGGGTTGTTATTTCACTTTATGTCACAATACTTATGCCTATTCTCTCTTATTTTACAAGGTTTACATAAGGAGGGAGAATGCCGGCAGCTGGAATTCTAGGCTGGAAAAGGAGCAAATATTAGAGACCTATTCTACGCAACTCCAAAAGTCCTGAAACTCCACGGAAGTGATTTTCAAAATATATAAAAAATATCCAGCGTAAGAAGTTCACCAGAGGGGGCCCCACCTGGTCACGAGGGTGGGGGCGCGCCCTACCCCCTGGGCGCGCCCCTACCTCGTGGGCCCCCTATTGGCCCTCCGATGCCCATCTTCTGCTATATGAGGTCTTTCGTCGAGAAAAAATTGATAAGCAACCTTTCGGGACGAAACTCCGCCGCCACGAGGCGGAACCTTGGCGGAACCAATCTAGGGCTCCGGCAGAGCTGTTCTGCCGGGGACACTTCCCTCCGGGAGGGGGAAATCATCGCCATCGTCATCACCAACGCTCCTCTCATCGGGAGAGGGAAATCTCCATCAACATCTTCACCAGCACCATCTCATCTCCAAACCCTAGTTCATCTCTTGTATCCAATTCTTGTCTCCAAGTCCGGGATTGGTACTAGTAGGTTGCTAGTAGTGTTGATTACTCCTTATAGTTGATGCTAGTTGGTTTACTTGGTGGAACATCATATGTTCAGATCCTTTATGCATATTATTACCCCTCTGATTATGAACATGAATATGCTTTGTGAGTAGTTACGTTTGTTCCTGAGGACATCGGAGAACAGCAACTACATAACACTTCATTCGATATTTTGATGAGATGTATGTTGTCTAGCCTCTAGTGGTGTTATGTGAACGTCAACTACATAACACTTCACCATTATTTGGGCCTAGAGGAAGTCATTGGGAAGTAATAAGTAGATGATGGGTTGCTAGAGTGACAGAAGCTTAAACCCTAGTTTATGCGTTGCTTCGTAAGGGGCTGGTTTGGATACACCTGTCTCATGCTATGGTTAGGTTTACCTTAATACTTTTGTTGTAGTTGCGGATGCTTGGAATAGAGGTTAATCATAAGTGGGATGCTTGTTCAAGTAAGAACATCACCCAAGCACCGGTCCACCCACATATCAGATTATCAAAGTACCGAACGCGAATCATATGAACGTGATGAAAACTAGCTTGACGATATTCCCATGTGTCCTCGGGAGCGCTTTTCCTTATATAAGAGTTTGTCCAGGCTTGTCCTTTGCTACAAAAAGGATTGGGCCACCTTGCTGCACTTTATTTACTTTTGTTACTTGTTGCTCGTTACAAATTATCCTATCACAAAACTATCTGTTACCACTTATTTCAGTACTTGCAGAGAATACCTTGCTGAAAACCATTTATCATTTCCTTCTTCTCCTCGTTGGGTTCGACACTCTTACTTATCGAAAGGACTACGATAGATCCCCTATACTTGTGGGTCATCACCAGGCAGTGTTGTCACTAGCCGTCACCAATGACTCCACCATGGTTCTTATTGTTCTCTTGTTACTGACTTGGAGTTGGTTGGGGTAGTATGGCTATTCTCGGCGTCTTTGTATCATGTCTTGAGTGCGTGTGGTGTGGTGGTGTGTTTGTATATGTGTGTTTGTTTCAGTTGGCTTGGTGATGACTGCTTTATGTATGAAGCGAAGGAACCCTTTTCCATTATCTTTCCCTAATAATAAAGCACGGATTGATTTCGTGGGTTCACCGTCACATACACTTCTTCCTGTGATTTTATGCTTTCAGTTTGAATTTAAAACATATTCGAGGTGGTACTAAATTTTGTCTCTGCAATATTCTCAACTCGATTAACCACTACAAGCATGCCAAATTAACCAGCCCGTGTGATGCGGCCAATGGCCCAAGGAATCGAGCCCACTTATCCTGACGAGCCAGACCCACGCGAAAAGTGTTTGATCGTAGAATCGAACACTCAACCTCTTGTTGAGCGCATAACGCCACAACCAACCGAACCAGGTTATATTATCTTTCCCTAATAATAAAGCACAGATTGACTCCGTGGGTTCACCGTCACAATACACTTCTTCCTGTGATTTTACGCTTTCAGTTTGAATTTAAAACATATTCGAGGTGATACTAAATTTTGTCTCTGCAATATTATCGATTTGATTGACCGCTACGAGCAGGCCAAATTAACTAGCCCGTGTGATGCGGCCGATGGCCCAAGGAATCGGGCCCACTTATCCTAACGAGCCAGACCCACGCAAAAAGTGTTTGATCGTAGAATCAAACACTCAACCTCCAGTTGAGCGCATAACGCCACAACCAACCGAACCAGGTTATATTATGTGTTAAAAGAAAGGTCAACTTGCCTGTCAAATAATACCACATCACCTCCTTATATGTAATCCACCCAATTTATATACTCCCTCCGTTCCTAAATATAGGGTGTATAGTTTTTGGCACGGATATTAAAGAACGCACGTGGAGGAAAAATTTCACAAGTTTTGGCCGAGATTACACCTGACTAATTGGCATGAGAAAATAGAGGAGCTTGCCTAATATAAGGAAATGTAACCAAATCCCTAAACAAATTGTCCAAACGAGTGGTGCAATGCAATACACCTTATATTTCAGGTTTTTTTCAAAAATCTATACACCTTATATCAGAAATGAGGAAGAAAAGAAAGAAAGAGAGGCTGATTTCAGAAATGAGGAAGAAAAGGAGAAACGGACGTGATTCACGTTCCTCAAGAGGGCTAAGTAAGGAAGGAAAGAGAGAGGGGCTAAGGAGGGAAAGAGGATTGTGATTTCAGAAATAAGGAAGCAAAGAGAAAATAGACGTGATTCATGTTGCGTCAGGGGCGCTAAGAAAGGAAAGGAGAGGCTCGTGAGTTGTGATCAGAACATGATATTTAAGGAAGCAAAGAGAATATGTGAGTACCCAAGAAAAAAAGACGGTAAAATTACAACAAATTATTGTGATTCATTGCATTCACATCCGATATAGAACTGTAGTTGGACGGAAAATGTGTGCTGCTTCAATGTCAGCAAAAAATGGACGCTCTATCAACACATCCAACAATCAATGATGCAAAATCTATTCAGTTTCTTTTTTAATTAATAACAGATGCATACAATATAAGAAGCTCTCATGCAGGCAAGCGATTTGGATCACAATCTCAGGTCATTGGTACCAAGTAACAAAGAAGGAGTTGTCTCAAAAAAAGTAACAAAGAAGGAAAAGGGATAGAGAACGGTATGCACGGATGACCAATGAAGAAAAATAGAAAAAACCAAAAAAGTGTCGTGCAACCTATCGGCAAAATAAAACAATTAAGATTCAATCCAGTTGCAAAATAAGACACAGGGGAGGAAGAAATATTCAAACATGGAGCCAACACAAAAGAAAAAAATGTGCATGAGAAAGGCAGAAATATGCAGTAGAAAAAATTTATGTTTCGGTATTTTGAATTTTGTTATCTTTTGTATGTACTTTTATTCTTATGCTTGAGTTTATTTTATTTTTTATCACAGTTGGGGATAGCTATCTTTAATCAAACCCGTAAATTGTACAGTGCATAAGTTTATTAGCTGTTTGCAGAAATCGGTTGGCTGAAATCAAAATTATCCTTCATGTTATTCCTTAGCGCACACATTTCCACCGCGATGCATATTTGATTTAGGGGCATGTGTTTTTCTCCCATTACAACGCATGGGCATATTTGCTAGTATTACGAACGTCTCTTAGTTCCCGTGATCAAAGTGCGTTGCATGCATGCATGATGCTTCATTCTTCTTCGTTCAACTTACTATCAAATTGATTGAGTGTCCTGCATATTATGGGAGAAGCGGTACCCTGACCTTGGCGACTTGAACTTTAGAATATCAGAATTACTTACCATAGAAATAGATAAAATAGATTTATCTAAAACTAAAATACGTCTAGATATATTTATTTCTTTGAAGAGTATTTCCGGACGAAGGAAGTACTACCTCCGTCCGGAAAAACTTGTCCCTCAAATGAATGTATCTAGCACTAAGTTAGTGCTAGATACATCTATTTAAGGAACAAGCTTGGGACAAGTTTTTTCGGACGGAGGGAGTACTATTTAATTTCTGATTTAGGATGAGCTACCAAATTAGTGGATTCAGCTGGCTTGTGATCAATCAGTTGTGTGTTTGAATTAGATGAGAGGTAGTGCAGCAGCATGCATGATTGCCGCGAGAGGCGCGAGAACATGGATACCCCTGTTGCCAAACCAATCATCCACTAATATTCCACTAATATGCATATTGGTTAAGTACTAGTAGTATTTTCTAGATACATTCGTTGGAGTTTCGCTAATTCCGGACGGAGGAAGTATTTTGTGTAATAATACCCTGTGTATCCTAGTTTAAGAAAATAACCCTCGAAGGGGCAGCACGGTCGTCCACCCTCCCTCAGTTCCCCGCTGCATCATATTCGCTATTGTTTGCTCTCTATGATTCAACGTTATCCGAGGTGCAATAATGTGCTTTGTTAACCTCCAAATGCGTACGGAACGCCACCGTCCGTACTACGCCACTCGCTTGGCTCGTTTCATCACCTGCGCCAATTGATCAATCAGCACTGAACAGGTGTACCAACCTGGTCAACTTCTTTTGTCTAATCTTTTTTAAGATAACCAACGGGCATCTTAGATCTGATAATTATCAAGGAAATTAATCGGTACAATAGAAAAACAACTCGACTTTTTTTTAGGATAAAACAACTCGACTTAGAACGATCGGTAAAAGATAAAATTTACAATGAAAAACATACTAATCTGCTTCCTTCTTCGATTACACCGTCTGTCGGAGATTGAAAATCACACTAAACCAACAGTAATGAAAAAGGACACCTGCAACCACCCTCACCAGTGGCGAAGCTATGCACAAGCAAAACTGTGTTATGGCCCTCTCAGCCCATGACCAAAAAAGTAGGTGTGAGGGCAAATGTACCTCAAGAAGGTAAAAAATTCAGACTCCTCTTTAGCTTAGCCAATTCTGGCCCACCCAACATATTGTCCATAGCTTCGCCACTGGCCCTCATCATACCAGCTTTTAAAGACCGCAATAGCCACCCGCCACTCGAAACAAGATCTAGAAGTCGCTAAACAAACTTCGGTTGAAACATCACCCCACATAGTACATGCTTGAAATCCATCATCACGGCCCAGAAAGTTCGAGAAACCGGACCATGTCGCAAAACAACAAAGAAGAAGATATCCAAGTCGCCACACCAATAGCTAGTCAATTGCTCTCCTTGATAGCCACACAAACTGTCAAGATCCAAAGAGAGCCAACAAAGCCATTCATCGACGCCGGATCGAACATCGTCGGGGTAGGACTTCGGAGTGACCTTATTCAAATATGCCATCGTCGCCGCCACCTCGTCGATGTCATGAGAGAAACAAAACAGACGGGTCCCTGACGTTGTCATGGATTAGGGGGTGCTAATCACGTCGGCCCCTGAATCATGGGTTGGGCCGAGGACCCCCAGACAACCGACAAGTGGGCCACGTTTGCCATGCCCCACGGCGTGCTGAAGATGGACTCCTCTGAAGACTTAGCGGACACTAGCTACAAGACACATTTGAATCATCGGCATGTTTATCCCTTGATGTAACCGACCTACATGTAACCCTAGGTACCCCCAATGTATATATAAGCTGAGGGGTTTAGTCCATAGGGTTAGAGACATTCACATACGATCTCGAGGTAGATCATCATGTACTTTGTACCCTATCCACAATCAATACAATAGAAGCAGGACATAGGGTTTACCTCTTCGAGAGAGCCTAAACCTGGGTAAAACACCGTGTCCCTCTTTTTCATGTTATCATTAAGCCAAGGTCACTAACTCGGGACCCCTTACCCGAGATCCGCCGGATTCAACTCCGACAGCCCGCCTCCTCTTGCCGTCGACAAGGCCACCAGACGGGGCAGAGGAGGTGGGCCGAGGCGGCGGCATGGATAAGATCCTTGGCAGTCGCTAGGGCTGGGAAAGGAGCCCTGTCCAAAACGCGATACTTTGGTGGTTTTTCAACGCACCAACTTTTGGCTACCCCTTTTGCCTAATCTTTTTCCTAACCTGAGTTCAGATGATACATGTGTCTCAGATTTTTTTAAGCATTCGAATCTATTATAAAAATTCCTCAAAAGTACAAAACTCCCAAATATAATAAAAATTACATTGAGATCCCTACATCACCGAACACCACTACCGCTATCAGAACGATTTGTCGATGCGTCGATGTTGCCGCTTCCCTATCGAAGCTAGGCTGACCTTGTCGATGATAGTCGAGAAGTCCTCATGCACGTTCACCTAGGAACAAGTGCCCTGGAGCTGCAATCGTCACCCTAAGGAGACTAAAAGAATCTATGCTGGATCTCTATCGATTTCGTACGGACACACGAACTAGAAGACGATCAAAGCCTGAAAGACCAACTCAAAGAAAAGGCATTGCCATCCGCCCTAACGTTGTCCCTGTGAGGATTAGAAAGCCCTAACCTAAACCTAGCCAGAGCTGAGGTACAAGGATTCTCCTTCCCGCTATTGGCCATCGAATCATCAGGCAAAGGAGAGCAGAATCTACTGGCTCGACAATGATGCTTGGAGGGCAGGTATATACCTTGGTCGCCTCATTGAAGACACCTGTGTGTAAGAGTTGCTCTTGGGCATTTGTAATGTATTTCTAGCTCATCAATAAAACTTTCCCGTCTGGTGGAAAACACTGTAAGATAAAGGGGCAATCGCACGCTTGCGTGGGCCTGCCACTTGAGTCACAAGGTTATCATATTTTTCTTTTATAACTTCCTTGTTAGTAGGAGGACTAATAATATCATGCTCATCAAACTCATCATCTCCAAGTTTGTAGCTTTGTGTATCATTAGCACGATTGAGATTCATGAACCAAGGTCGTCATCTTTCACGGTGTACCCAAGCGGGCCATTGGTCGGCCCAGCCATCAAGACTTCCGCCGAGGACTCCATACTCTCACAACTTCCTACTCCCCTTCATGAAGGGAGGCGAACATAGCGTAGAATGACTCTTCGGGCTCTAGCATAGCCACTTGCTCGGCTGCGGCCGAGATGATGCATGTTTTACCGACTGCTGGAGTCGCGATCGGCCGGAGTGCTTGCAACGACGTCTAGCAGAGAGGAGAGGGGCCGTTAGGTACGGAGAGACGGTTGTCGGAGAAGGACTCCATAGGAACTAACGTGGAAGTGCCCGCGCCGCGGACGGGTAATGACTCCACATGCAACGGGAGTTCCTGAAGCCATGTTGAATCATCGATGAAGAAACGGAGGGCGCTGAAGCGGACTTTGTTGTCGGGCACCATCTCGACAGTGGAAACCATGGAGGATGAAGAATCCACCTGCGCATGTATTGCTAGATGCGCAGCCCCACTCTGGGCGCCAACTGTCGTGGTGATGAATCTGACAGTGAGTAATAGGGGTACGAATCGAGGATGTACCTAGCTACGGCGCAAGTGTCACACGAGGTTTTGCGAGCTTGGGCCTCTCTCGCTAGAGGTAAAGACCCGAGACAGGAGGTTTAGAACCATGGCTCAGTCGAACATATGGTCAGCGTCGTCCGATCTAGAGTAGCTCACGTATGGATCCGAGCCATGCCAATGTTCAAATTTCTCTTATGATGTACTGTCATCGTTAATACATCTCTCCGTAGGGAAGCCTAGGCCTAGGCGGGCTTTATTTTTTTAGGACATGTTGGCCTGGCACGCCTCCCTATGCCACTGTAGCACAGTTGCCCAATCGCAAGGATACAAAAAAAGAAATATTATGTCCAGGCATGTCGGCACTATTGAAATCTCCTATATGCCGCTCGTTGTGGCAGATTGGCAGGGGTTCGAACAAGCGGGTAGCGCATGTGGGCCAGCCAATTAGGTGATACTGTAGTGAGCGGGGTAAAATTGACAAAAAAAAGTACGCAGTACCCAGTGATCGAACTCACAACTCCTTGCCATATAGTGCGCGTAGCTAGCCGCCACAAATGATGCCTGTTTGTTACTAATAAATAGGCACCGCGAAAATTTAAGGAATATTGACACCTGCATATCTGAATATTTTCCAAAAAAAATGTAAACTTTTTATAAATTCTGAAGTGTTTTCAACAAACGCAGACAATTTTAGAAAATATGAACAATCATGTTTGTAAACAATTTTTTAAAACATGAACAAAGTTTTGAAATCCCATTTGTTTTTGAATTTTCGAGCACTTTTCTAAAAATGACATTTTTTTTCTAAAATGTAAACAGAATTGTATATTTCTATACGAAAACATGAACAAATTTAGAAATTCTGAAAAAAATTCAAAAACATGAACAAAATATAGAAATACTGAACATCTTTTGAAAAGTGAACAAATTTTGAGAAACGTGAACAAAATTCTATAGAAGAAGCATGCACGATTTTTTAAAGCATGAACAAATTTCAATATTCAGTTTCATTTTGTAAAAGTGGACAAATTTTGAAAAGCATCAACAAGATATTGAAATTCTTAACAATATTTAAAAACGTGAACAAATTTGAAAAACTTTAACAATTTTTGAAAATGTGAACAAAACTCCTAAAATCTATACAAAAATATGAACAAATTTCAAATATACTACCATTTTTGGAAAATGTGAACAATTTTTGAAAAAGTGAATTTTATTTTAAAAAACATGAACGAAACATTGAAATTATGAACATTTAAAAAACGTGAACAAAATTTTCGAATCCAAACTTTCTAAAAAGTGAAAAAAATTATTAAAATCTTAACTTTTTTAAGAATTCATTGAAATTACGAAAAAACAAAAACGACAAAAGGAAAGAAAATAAAACCGTAATAAGAAGGTTCCCAAAACCGGAAGAAATACTGTACAGTGAGAAAAAAGGTTTGCCAGAAATTGGGCCGGCCCACTACGTCGTTCGGTCACGCAAGCCTGTGCAAAGCCTCGGCATTACGACGCAGTGTGCGGCGTATATAGGGTTTTCCGGCACTATTCATCTTCCTTCACCATTTTTATCCCGGCTGTAGGAACACAGCAGACCAGAACTCCATTGTTCTTCTTGGGCTAAAGTAAAACTGATAGGCTTCTAAATATTTCTATAAAAAATAAACTATATGTTTTGTTCTGTATCCTGTATAAAGCTGATATTTTTTTAGTTTCTCAGTCAGAATTACCAGCCTCTCCCTGGTATGTACTACCAATTATGGATATCCCCAACAGACGGCGAATCCTTCACCACTAGCAGCATTCCACCTTTGAAAGAGAGAACCTTTGCATTACTGCTTATTGCTTACGTAGAAACGAATGAATCAAATGGTTCCACACATACACAGATGAGCTATCTGGGAGCTCGACTTAGTTCAGTTCATACACAACAGCGCTAGTCTTATCTTTAGAACCAAATGTCTAAAACTTAGACAGTGGAGGAAGTACGAATTCTGCACGTGTCGGCCTTCTCACCTTCACACGGTCCCGACCAACAGGAGGAAGCTCATGACTGCAATATGACGCGCGCGGAGTCCCCGGGCTCGCAGACCAGCACGCGCCGATCCACCGGGATCTTGCTCACCAGCTCGGGCTGGGCCTTCTCGTACTCGGCTCCAACGTACGCCGCCGCCTCCTCCGCGCGGTCGCTTTCAACGATGGCGAGGCAGCAGCCTCTGAAGCCAGCGCCGCTGAACCGCGCGCCGAGGACACCGGGCGCCTTCAGGAGGATCTCGTACAGCTCTATCATCTCTTTGCTCCCTGCAATTTCGGTTTGGGAATTCCGTCAAATGGTAGTAGCGTTCGTTCTGTCTAGGACTGCTGGCGACATGTAAAAGAATTGTGACCTGAAACTGAATGTCACAGTGGATCCTGAAGTGTTTCAATGGACATACCGCATTCGTAGTTGACTATGGAACTGCGGCCAGATGCAGAGATCAGCTGTCCCAATTCTTGTAGGTCTCCACGAGCCCATGCGTCTCTTCCTGAACACAGATTGACCAGAACGAAACTATTAGTTGAAACTTCAGTGGACATACGACAGAGTCAGTGGACCGTGAAATGTTAACTGTAAGTCTGTAACCTTCTGTCTAGCAGGTCCAGTCAAATAGTACTACTATATATGGTGAATGAGAAATACCAGGTAAACCACCTCTTTCTTTTGGACGTGCATAGATTGAGATAGATGCAACCCCAGTATTTTCATGAAGAATACAAGGTACTACTACATACAGTTCATGTATGCTGAACAAAAAGGTCGAGAAACGCTGGTTCTTTTTTTGGACATGCAATGAGTAGTACAAATATGGAGAACCATGTATTTAATATTCCTGTGATAAAAAAATGGATTTGATATCCCTGTGCATGGAAACTTGTCAAGGAGGAATTCAAGTTGCAGAATCAAACACATTGAAGGGCGTACATGAAACATATGATAAGCTTACCCTTAACAACTCGCTTCATTTCAGAGAAATAGTGCTCAGCTCTCTTGGCAAGATTTTCATCTAATATACACTGCACGAAATGTTATTGTCAAAATGCGCTAGATTCAAGGTCTGATACCAGTAATAAGATATCTAGGAAATGGAGCTGGAATTGGTAGGGCACCTTTTCGGCCTCATATACACCTGGATCAACTGCCATAACAGGAAAAGTGATATCAGACTTGTTAGATTTGACGAATGGGTCACAACGAACCAATGTTAATTAGATATTTTACCTTTACGAAGTATTGGTGCATCTTCAGAGCCTGACGCACTGGGAATTCAAATAGCGAATGATGATTAAACTTTTGTTATGTTATATGAGAAAGGAAGCTACTAACAGAGACTGCACAGGGATCATGAACTGTAGTTCTTTAAAATTGAAGATGCCATCTGTTTGCATGACTAAACTGAAATACTCGATCATGGAACTCACCATAAAAGAGCACGCGCAGCCTCTTTGCACTCGAAGACTCGCATATTATACCCACGCGACTTGGGTAGGTTATGTTGCAAACCTGAAAATGCCAACAAAATCTTGAATGGCAGCCGACCTTGAGGTTGCTGGCTTTTACTTAGTTCCGAGAAGTAGACGTAGGAAGGTGAGGCAGTCTACAAAATCGAGTCTCAGTCACTACAAAAATACTAACAGACAACATTGCAATTAACATTTCCCAGCAAAATCTGGGCGTGAACGACACAAAATAAGGAAAGGGATGCTAGGGCGAGTAGACATGTTTGAATAGCCCCAATACTGCAGTTCGACCAAAAATTTGAACTTAAAGGCGCTTTTTTTTTGCGGGTGAAAAAACACTTTTTCTAATATCATAACAGCAGCCTTAGGATGTTAAAAAAATATATCATGCTGGCTGGACAAATAAACATACTCCCTCCGATCCGAATTAATGTATAGAGGCTGCGTCAACTAATTTGGATCGGGGGGAGTAATAAACTTTGAGAAAAAACAAAAGCAAAGTGTTACCTTGCAATCCATGAAGGTGAGGTAGCTGTATCGAGACAATAAAATGGCTGATGGATCTAGAATGCCATTTTCAAGACCCAAATATTTATTTTCAATGGACCTGACAAACAGGATGCACATTGTTCTAGGTCATTCCATGGTTAGCAACAGCAAGTTCAACAAACATACTGGGGGGTTGAAACTACTTTGATCCTTCCTAGAGTATAGAGAATTGGAGATGGAAAGGAAACAAACTTACTTGTCCAACTGAATGTTATCAACAGGTGATAAGACCAGATCATTTACATTTTCTAAAGCCAGCAAATAGGCGATGCCAACCTGAGAGGATTGTACAGAGAAAAGTATATTAATATGTGCTCTTGCACAAAGCTGTTATTTACTCCAAGTAAAATAATGTACAGATGGGGCATAGAAAAAGTTAAGAACATATGTTGTTGTGCATGATCTATATGCTAGCAAAGTTACATCAGGTTTTAACTATAATTACAGCATAATAAAAAGTTGTAGCTAGGACCTGTATTAATTCAATGTTATCTTTCAACGCATGATAACGCATATAAGATATAACATATCAGTTAGCTTACAGCTGCAGACGAACTAAGCCCTGAACTGTCAAGTCCATTCACTCCAGAAATATAACCTACTATACCCTGTAAAGAAGCCATTCGTCAACAGTTCTCTGAAACCTAGGATAATCTGGACTGTTACATGGTTGAAATGGAGATACCTTTCTGAGATCATATCCACTATTTTGCAGGGCATAAACTGCACCTCTTGCATAGCTTTCCCAAGTTATGTTTCCTCGGTTCTCAATAGGCTTTTGCAAGTCATCAACTCTGTTAAAAGTGATGGAGCATGCAAGTTCTGACTTTAGCTCTCTCACATTGAAGATTTAACAGAACCTGAATTTAGGGATAGAAACAACAGCTATCATAAAATAGGGCGATCTTTCCTAGCAAGGTAATGTGTTCATCACGAACTAGCTAGAGGTAACAGAATGAAGTGACTACAGGTTAATACTTAGTCATCACAAAAAACAATGAGACGGCGCTCAAAGTTTTCCTCTATGGACCCACGTGGCTAGAGTATTCAATATTTGTTAGGGTGCAAACTGTATTTGAAGAGATGTGGTGTGTATGGCCCTACCTGAATCGAGTAACGCCTTTAAATTGACCAGATTGGAGTACAACCTGAAAAAGGAAAGGAGTTCACCAACGGCAAATATGCATAACACTATTGCCATAGTGTGATACAATTGATTATACGAGTGTGAATGCATAACTGCTAATTTGAAAGAAGACCACATTTTCCACATGTGGTGGTTTTAGCAAACATATAAAGTAGATTAAGAAACAGGATTCGGAAGGTGGTGCAATCGATTACAATATCAGAGTCCTCACAAAAAATATATGGAATATCAGAGAACCTACAGAAAAACTGCTTCAGTATATTTACCCACCTCAGCATCATCAGAGGGCACAAAGCCAAGAAGTACTCCATAATTGATTGTCATAGCAGTCACTATTCCGCCCTGCCAGTTTGCAGAACAGATTGTCATAGTGGTACTCCAAGTCAGTTAGCAGATCCTCGTATTGCTAGAGACAACAAAATAGACAAAACTAACTTACAGCAAAATAGACAAGTTTTCATCAGAATAAAATCACGAGTATTATGCACCCCGAATCACAAGAACTAGCTGTCTATATAGCCATTTGCGAAACGCTAGATTCATGCAACACCATTGACTCGTCCAAGAGTGGAGATACTACAATGGCTATTCCAAGCAGGCATGCACTAGTTTACAGTCAGCTGGACCCTGTACCGTTAATTGTTGGCAGCACTGACTTGGTATGTTACCTGCTGACAACAGGGTCATTCCCACCATAACTCGGTAAAACAGCAGTTTATACACATTTTGTCCTTCCTCTAAATATTATTATGAAACACTGTCCTCCTTAGCGAAAAACTAAACATGAAATCAAAACAAATGCTGCACAAGCTTATTCATAACTCTGAAGTAATTCATGCTGCAGCCCTAATAAGAAATATTTGGACTTATCACACCTTTCCAAATAAGGCCAAACTGATATTTCTGGTTATTGGCAAAAACCAGTTATCGCCATTATGTCTAACTTGCTAGCTCTGCTTTACTATCATCTGCTAGCCAATTATTATCCTAAAAAACATCAAGGCCGATCAATATTGCTGGTACCACTTGGTCCACACATCTTATCCAACAATTTTCTAGTCATGTAGCTACAATATGACTTGCAATACATTGTATACAATCGAAGCTGTGTGAATAGCAAGGCATGCTGGATGCACAGCTGAATTCTAGCTTTCAGTTCCAGTGCTGCAGTATGATATACTGCATATGACAGTAAGTATAACCATGACTTAATGGTTATCAAGTAATGGCAGTTACCTGATGATCAATGTGGGCCCCCAAAGGACAAATCCTGTAGGGGCAAGCAACCACCCTAACCTCTCTCACATCTCTTCCGCTAATCTCGACCACATTCTTCCGCACAATGTCAAGCTGCATTGCCAGAAACAGTATAAATAAACCTGAGGCTCATACACATCAATAAGATAAGATGAACTTAAGTTGGCAACATACGATAGCATGTAATTTAACCAATATAATTGCCTAACTAAAATGCATCCCAGGTCATTAGGATGTCACTGAAGCGACTGAATTTCCTTTGTCAGATTAGCTATAGCAAAACTTGAGCTGATGGGATCTACAAAATCTCCAGGCGTTCAGAGAGTGCAGCAGATTGTGGTCCTACTGGAGCCATCCACATCAGCAATTTATCACGTAATAAAAGCCGAAAAAACAAGTGCAGATCCTTACGTTCCCTCTCCCACAGGTCTTCGGCAAAGCTCCACCTTATATCCCCAAAAAATAGATTAATTCAGAAATAACCGCCACAGTGAAAATTATGTCCGCACTCGGCACCACATTAATTCCGAGCAATCAGTGCACCGCTACTATCGACCGCATGTAAATCCGTTGGGGAAAAAATTCTAACAGTAAAAGTTCCTTTTCGACGCCCGCGCTAGAGAAATGGCAAGGGAATTAAACTGGACAGTTTGTCGAGTAAGCAGCTCAGACGTCAAGTCGTGGCTAAACAAATGGGGACACGCGGATGAGCGCCCGCGATTCGAGGCTTGAACCCTAGATAAATCCCCAAACATCCCGAAGTCTACGGGGCCGCGAGATCGAGAGCACCGACCGCCCGATCGATCATCCAGGCAATGCGGGTGGGGGCGGGGGTGGGGGCCTTTCCTTACCTCCTCCTCCGACGGCCACCGCGACGGCGACCCTCCTCCCGCCGGCGCCACCATTCCTCCGCCCGCCGCCGATCTCGCCGCTCGCCGCCTAGCAGGTGGTGGCCGTATGCGAGTGGCGCGGCCGCAGTGTGCGCGGGGCGGCGTGAGGTGGCGTGTGCGCGTTTGTTTCTTTCCGCCTTCGATCGAGCGCGCGTGAGTTGTTTATCTCTGGCGGCGTCGCGCTGTCAGTCAGGCGAAGGGGATGGCGATTTGTTGGTTGTTGATCACGGGATCGCCGCCGTTCACGTCCGCACGGACGGACGGATGGACTGTGTACGCATCTGTGACAGCTACGTCCAACCGCTGCGATTTTCTGAACGAACGACAGTGATCTGCGTTCGGGCGCACCAAAATAGGTTACACTGTTTTTTTTCTGAGGGTACGGAAATACTGGTACACGGGAGGACAATAATGATTTTCCGGAGGACCGTGTGAGGGACCACACCGGGCCGATCTGTGTCGGTACGTTCCTGTAGCTGAACGCTGCATGCATGCGCAAATTTGACAAATTTGACCTATATACGAAATTAAATTACAGAATAAACTGTCCGTTAAACTATTTCACGCAGCTGATCCGTGGCGCCTAGCTCTCAGGGCGCTGCACTAGTGCAACGCCTAGGAGCTAGGCGCTGCACACTGACTTAATAATTTTCGGATTACACGCATACGACGCTGGCCGTGTAGCGCCTATCTGGGAGGCGTTGCACAGTGTAGTGTGGCGCCTTCGTGTCGGGCGTCACACAAAAAGGTCAGCCGCGTGAAATAGTTTCACGGACAGTTCATTCTGTGATTTGATTTCGTCCATAGGTCAAATTTGTCAAATTTGCCACATGCATGTGCGCGAGGGGTCACGGACTCAGGCCAACTCCACCGCGCGACCCTATCCTTTCCGCCCCCGTTCGTTTGGGGTAAAAGGGACAAACGAGTCGGCCCAGCGCGCGGGCGCAAACGGACAAATGTCCGGATTCCGTCCGCTTTCGACCCATCCCCGGCCCAAACTTGCGCTCGGTTTGGGGTGAAACAGACGCGCGCAGACGGCCTGGACGGACGCCCTTGTCCCCCCGTGGCCCGCCTGTCGGGGACACTAGCAGTCCCTCCGCTCCCAACGCTTCACCCTCTCTCCCCGCCCCGCCCCGCCGCCGGCGCCGCCGCTATTCTCCGGCCGCCTCCTCACCACGCAGCCCCCCGTCGTCCATACCAAACCACGTCTCGACATGGCCACCACCACGCCGCGCTTCCGCCGTAGTTTTGGTCGTCGATCGGAGAAGGTTTGGCCGTGGCCGTCCTTGCTGGTGGCAGAGCGGACACGACTGTCGGCGACGTACCACGGCGGCCGAGGCAGATTCCGACGAGAGCTCCAGAGCGGCCTGTAGCTGGCCGGCAACCACCTTCCTGCGTCGAGGTGATCATCGCGGCCTCTTCGCCACCACGACCGCAAGGTGTTCGACTTTTTGCCAACAAAGGTATGGACAGTGGAGACGAGTTTTTCTTCCATCACTTCCTTTGTTCATCGGACGATTCGTCATCGGATGATGACGATCTTGTGGTGGCTGCACTAGTCGTTCACGACCATATTCAACGGCAGCTTCCTCGGTACAGGGGGTCACTCCCTGGCTGTGCTCCCAACCTGAACCGCAACAGGGAGAGAGGCCACGCCCTGCTCTATGCAGATTACTTTGCCAACACCCCGCTCTTCAGGCCGGATAAATTTCGTCGCCGTTTTCGTGTGGCAAGGCATGTGTTCAATCGTATCTGAGAGGGAGTGGTTGCTCATGACCCATACTTCGAGTGCAAGACGGATGCCCTTGGCAAGCTTGGATTCTCCTCCTACCAGAAATGCAGCGCGGCCATGCGCATGCTTGCATATGGAATTCCAAGCGATCTGGTGGATGAGTATGTGCGTATGAGTGAGACAACATGTCTGATGTCAACATGTCTGGAACGTGCTTTTGGTGTGCTTCAATCCCGGTGGGGTATCGTTCGAAACCCTGCATTGTCATTGGATGAAGGGAAGCTTTGGGAGGTGATGACTGCTTGTGTGAGCATGCACAACATGATCGTCGAGGACGAGCGTGATGAGAGTATCTTCGACCAAGGATTTGATTATCAAGGTGAAAATATTGAGTCCCTGCACCAAGACCCGGCCACATTTGAACAGTTTGCCCAATTCCACCGTGAGATGCGTGATTGGCACACTCATGTGAATCTTCAAAATGACTTGGTTGAGCACGTGTGGGATCACATTGGCAACCAATAGATGTATTGGTCTATTTTACGTTCAGTCAAGACAAATTCGATTTGGTTGTAAAACTATTTTATTAAAGATAATTTCAATTGGGTTGTAAAACTATTTTAATTTTCAGACAAATATTTGGGTTCAAAACTAGTTTTAATGCAAATTTGGGCATTTCTTGGCCCTGACGGACAGGATGGGGCAAAAGGATGCGGCTGCGCGCTGGGCGCACGGCCACCGCATCCCAGGACAGGCCCGGACACGACCCCAAATCCCTACCCAAAGGGACAAAAACAGGACAAAACAGACGTCCGTTTGGGGTCGCGCGGTGGAGTTGGCCTCACGCTGTTGTCTTTAGCGTACGTGCTACCGGACAAAATGGAAGCCACGGTCGGTACATGTTGTTCGTGAAGGCAAATTTGATAATTTTGACCTCTGGGCGAAATCAATTCACAGAATGAACTGTACATGAAACAATTTCACACCCCTGACCTTTTTGTGCAGCGCCCGCCACGACGGCGCCACATCCTGAGGTGCAGCGCCTAGCTCGGGGGCGTTGCACTCCAGTCCACCGTGGCAGCCCCTGGGCCTGCACCCCAGCAGTGCAGCGCCTCTGAGCTAGGCGCCACACATGTAATGTGCAGCGCCCGGCCCGTAGGCGCTGCACTGTGACTTAGATGCTAGGCGCCCGCTCCCCCTCCCCCCACCCCACCCATTCGTTCCAGGAGTTACAGAAGGGGCGCGCTGGCGGCTTCCTCCTCTCCCCCTCTCAATCCCCTCTCCCAAATCCTTCAGATCCGACGATTTGGTTCGTGCATTTCTTCACCAATCCATCCTATAAGGTACTCTCTTCCGATCCCTTTCTTTCTATCCATAGAAAATATTGTATTTTGAAAATTTGAGGAACCCTTGTTTGAATCTTGCATGTATTAGATTTGGGGAGCTTTTGTTTGAATCTTGCATGTATTAGATTTGGGGAACCTTTGTTAGATTAGAATGTGGTTTGGATACATAGGTTGACATGTTATTTATATAGTTTGGATACATAGGTTGACATTTTATTTATATGGAAAAGATATTTGTATTGAATCTTGCATGAGGTAGGCTTAGTTTAGTTTATTGAAATTACATTTCTATTGGCAAGAATGGTTTGGATAAGTATGCTTTGTATTTTGCATCTAGTAGCCGTACTTTACTTTTTTTTGTATTCAAAAGATAATCGTGTTGACAAGAAAGCTTTCTTTCAAATTGTTAGGATGGTTTGGCTTATCAATGATCACTGGGACAAACAACACCGGTTGTATGCTATGTCGATGGAGCAGCGGGTAATAATGAAAGTTACCGGTGTTATGAATTTCGTGTTTTTTTCAAACACATACCCCCCATATGTAATGATTTGTTTGTTTGCTTGTACGAGCTTGCACCTCTGAAGCTTCGGGCTCACGGGGTCAACCTTGGGTGGATGCGCTATGATGAGCGGTACACACCGTATGTTAGGGAGACAGGACTTCTCCCTTTCATTCAGTTGGTCAGCCGGTCGACGCCACCCAACAATGCTCTAGCACTCACCGCGCTTATTGATCATTGGAGGCCGGAGACACACACTTTCCATCTTCGGACCGGGGAGATGACCGTGACGCTCCAGGATATAGCTATGATCACCGGTCTTCCTATTGATGGGAATCCTCTATGTATGAGCACCGATTCTGATGGGTGGCGCGAGCAGATGTTTTCCCTTATTGGTAAGGTTCCTCCGGAGCCTCGCGAACCAGAAGAAGAAGGCAAGACGAAGGTTAGAGTCGCAGCCGGTGCTACTTTCACGTGGATTGTATCGAACTTCAGTATTTGCCCTGAGGATGCTGATGAGGACATGGTGAAGACATATGCTCGTGTCTACATGTGGTACGTGATATCCAGGACTATGTTTGCTGATGGCGCAGGCAAGAATGCTCCATGGATGTGGCTCAAGGCATTGACCGTCTTCGATAGCAAATGGAGTTGGGGTTCGGTGACACTGGCTTACTTGTATAGACAGGTATGAAGTTGTTTCTGTTTCACTTCATTGGTACATTATGAATCCAATCTTCCTGTTAATTCAACCAAGTTCTTTTTTATGTGCAGTTGGACGAAGCCTGTTGTAGGCTATCTGGAGCGTTTGCCGGTTGGACGACCGAAGATCGTGAAGTACGAGGATTGGGACGACAAAGGCGACCCACTACGGCTCCCCACTTGGGCTTACAAGTGGGATGTGTTAAATGAGATGACGGATGATCCCTCGGTCATGTACAAGCTGTACAGGAGCGAGATGGACGCGATCACGCCTGAGCAGGTGAATCTACATTGCATAAGTGATTATGATGCTTCTATCGTAACTCGATATCAATTTTGCATTCTATCCCATTTTGTAGGTTGAATGGGAACCGTATGGAAAAGGAGATAGCTTTGGGAACCCTCTAGAGT
This sequence comes from Aegilops umbellulata, assembly GCA_032464435.1. NCBI lineage: Eukaryota > Viridiplantae > Streptophyta > Magnoliopsida > Poales > Poaceae > Aegilops > Aegilops umbellulata. The sequence goes on along the minus strand of CP136055.1, from coordinate 472,518,331 downwards.
TCAGGCTGAATCTGATGTGCATTAGGGATAGGGATCTCTGGCATATGCGGTGTCCACTCATATGAAACTGGGCGGCTGAGCTTCACCTGCCACATCGGGTGTTCCGCCAGTTTGGTTTGTTCCAGCCACACCCGCCAGAGTGGGAGGACACGGACATAGTGCTACACGCGTAAGATATAATCAACCTTGAGCACTTAGCGGCTTCTTGGCGGTTTCGATGATGCTAATATTCTGTTTCTAACTTGCAGGTTGGATAAGAAAAAGCAGGGAAAGATCAAGGATTGGGCCAAGCATCACAGCAAGTATATCATACAGTTCACGCTTGCTGTGGAGCAAGCTCGGGCTAGAAAACGAGCCCAGCTTCGTCAGCAGTGCCCGATCGCGTTCAACAACTATCTCATATGGTTTCTTGCAAGCACCCGTGTCGAGGTATGCAAGCCGGCGTATGCCGAGGAGATTTTGGAAGAACCCACCGTTTTTGATGAGGTAGCCCAGCACCAGTACAACGCATTAGTCAGGAAAGGCAACTCAGTGATCCCTTCAGCTCCAATGATGAACTTTGTGGTATTTGCCCTTTTGCTTTTCCATTCGCACTATTCACATATTCACTTACCTAACACGATAATACCGTTTCTGTTCATAGCGTGCCCAGATCAAGAAAGCAGCTGATGAGACCGACACTATTCTGGAAACAACCCCGGCTGGCAAAAGCGATGGGGAAGGTGCACTTCGAGCATTCATTAAGGTTCACATCTCCTTCAAACTAGCACTTAATATGTGTTGCTACGTTCGATGTCTCATTCACTTGTTCATGTTGCAGCGCGAGCGCCAAAAGTTAAGGCGGCTATCAAACCTTTTCGGTTGTCGTGACCCCGAGTATGTATCACCAGAACGTTCTAGGTCGGCGACACCATCAGATCCAACTTCTGGCAACCCGCTGATCCTTTGGAGGATCAGGATGTGGGTGTGGTCCCCCAAGAGGTATGGCATGAGGATATATATTCAATTGTTGATGCATTGCTAACTATATCCTCACACATGGTCTTTCCATATCTTTTGTGGATGCATAGATTCCTGATGATATGGTCTTGGGGACCTACAAGGTTCGGTCTGCATATGAGTTAAAGCCTAGGAAGGGAATCAACAAATACACACATGAGGACTTCACCCAAAGAGGCAAAAGGACGGTCGGCACCTCGCGGATGGCTGCTTTGGATGACTATTTGGATGATGAAGTGGATGACGTGGAGGTACCGGAGCCGGAGCCGGAGCGGGTTCCTCTTCCTAGGAAGGTGAAGAAGATAGCCGTCAAGAGGGGGGTAGGAGCCAGCAAGCGCGGAAAGCACTAGTCATCGTCCTTTATTTATAATGTTCAACCCAGAGTGGTGGTAGCTCTTAGTAATGTGGAATTTGTTATGTCATTGAACTTGGAGTGGTGGTTGCTCTATGTGAAACTTGTAATTATGGTAGCTCTATGTTAAACTTGAACTTATTGTGATGGTCCTTTCTAAGAAATGATATCTTTGTTGAACACTTTTTGAACCTTACTGTTTACTATATGCAATGTTGAACTGTGGCTGAAAATGACACAGTCTGAATGCCAAAAAAACACTAAGCGTTTGTGCAGCGCCTTGCTTGGAGGCGCCACACTGCACAGTGCAACGCCTACCTGGAAGGCGCTACACTATGGAGTGTGGCGCCTCATAGCTAGGCGCCACACAGGTCTGTAACTTGTCCAACCTTCTGTTGCTCTCTGGATAGCTACAGACAAGTGTGGCGCCTAGCTGGGAGGCGCCACATTCCACAGTGCAACGCCCACGGGGCAGGCGCTGCACTATGGAGTGTGGCGCCTCCTAGCTAGGCGCCACACTGGTCTGTAACTTGTCCAACCTTCTGTTGCTCTCTGAATAGATACAGACCAGTGTGGCGCCTAGCTGGGAGGCGCCACACTCCATAGTGCAGCGCCCATGGTGCATGCGTTGCACTATGGAGTGTGGCGCCTCCTAGCTAGGCGCCACACTGGTCTGTAACTTGTCCAACCTTCTGTTGCTCTCTGGATAGATACAGACCAGTGTGGCGCCTAGCTGGGAGGCGCCACACTCCATAGTGCAGCGCCCATGGTGCAGGCGCTGCACTATGGAGTGTGGCGCCTCCTAGCTAGGCGCCACACTGGTCTGTAACTTGTCCAACCTTCTGTTGCTCTCTGGATAGATACAGACCAGTGTGGCGCCTAGCTGGGAGGCGCCACACTCCATAGTGCAGTGCCTGCATGCTAGGCGTTGCACTATGGAGTGTGGCACCTCCAGGCTAGGCGCTGCACAAACACTTAGCGAATTTTTTGGCCCAAACTGGAGGGCTACCTTCTGTTGCTCTCTGGATAGCTACAGACCAGTGCAGCGCCTGGCAGGGAGGCGCCACACTCCATAGTGCAACGCCTGCCGTCTGGGCGCTGCACTATACAGTGTGGCGCCTCCAGGCTAGGCGCGGCACAAGTCTGTAGCTATCCAGAGAGCAACAAAAGGGATGGCAAGCTACAGACCTGTGTGGCGCCTAGCTGTGAGGCGCCACACTCCATAGTGCAGCGCCTGCCTCCTAGGCGTTGCACTTGTACTTAGTGATTTTTTTAGCATATGCAAACATAGTAAGATGATGTGAAGTAGGATTGATACATAGCAAGCAAACAACTATGAAGAGAACATATGCACGACACATAGTAGTTCATAACACATAGTACTTCACGACACATAGTAGTTCTTACAACCAAATCGAGGGGAGACATAGTAGTTCTTACAACCAAATCGAGGAGGAGACATAGTAGTCGACGACACATAGTAGTTCTTACAACCAAATCGAGGAGGAGACATAATGGTTCACGACACATGGTAGTTCACAACCACATCGAGGAGGAGACATAGTTCATGACACATAGTAGCTCTATTGTGTAGAGCAAGGCCCCTTTCCCTTCTTCTTCTTCCTCTTCCTCCTCCCTTTTTCTTATGAGGTGAGCCTCCTTAACCACCCTCTCCATGAATATTTGATTCTCCCTCTCTTCTTTTTCAGCTGCAATTGCCCAAAGCTTCATCGTTTTCTCTTGAAAATCCTTTAGACGCTTCTTTTGTGCCTCCTCACATTTCCTCACCAACGCTTGCTCCCTAGAGCCCATCGCATTTGACGCTCTCTCTCTCTTCTCTTCCTCTCCGTCTCAAGCTCCTCTTCCTTCTTATTCTTTAGCTTGGATGCATCCTCCTCTCTAAGCTTCTTGGCAGCCTTCTCCCACCATCCCGCCATCTCATCTTCGCCATCCTCCTTCATCGTTGGTTTGTTGGGTTGGGAAGCCGCCATACCTACAATGAGTGAAACATAATGGTTAGTAGGGACAATAAGAACAAATGGAAGCACATATGAAAAAGAAGAACATATGATACATTATAGTTAGCGAGGAACATACGGAAACGGTCCATCTTGGTATCCAAACATTCCTCTATAACGAACTTGCCCTGTTCCATCACCGCGGCCAAGTCCACCACCAAGGCCAAGACCATCACCAAGGCCTAGACCATCACCATGGCCATTACCACCTCCACGAGCTCTACCACCACCACGGCCTAGACCACCACCACGAGCTCTACCACCACCACGACCTCTTGTAAGTCCTAGTTCCCGACCTCTTTGTTGCCTAGATCCTCTTTGGCTAACACTTGGTTGGCTTGGCACTTGTTGGCTACCACTTGGTTGCCTTGGCACTTGTTGGCTACCACTAGGTTGGCTAGCACTTGGTTGGCTTGGCACTTGTTGGCTACCACTAGGTTGGCTACCACTTCCACTTGGTTGCCTTGGCACTTGTTGGCTACCACTTGGTTGCCTTCGCACTTGTTGGATACCGCGTGGTTGCCTTCGCACTTGTTGGCTACCTCTTGGTTGGCTTGGCACTTGTTGGCTACCACTTGGTTGGCTCCCTTGTGTACCTCCTTGTTGGCTTGTGCTTGCATCATTTGTCTTGGACCTTTTCCTTGGTTTCGTACATTTTCTTTTGTTGTGGCCTTGACCTTTGCACTCCCACAACGGGAGCTCTCACGAGGCTCTTGGAATTGGTCGTTGCCCGCTTCGCGGCGGCCACCATGGCCCCATCCGTCCATGTCGCCTCTAAGACGCTTTGTCTGACGTCTACCCCGTTTAACAACCTTCAACTCCGGATCCGGCCATAGTTGAACTCCATGATACTCCGGCCATTGTGATTGGTCAAAGTACGGGTGAAAGCGGGGAGCCCATGTTTTCTTGACCGTCATAATTGAGAACTCCGACTCCCTCACGGTGCGTGGGTGATTGATGTCCACATTCCTAACGCGATCGGCGGTATACAAGTGTGAGCATGGGAGATGAAGCAACAATGGCCTCCCACAAGTGCAATCACATTGTGTTAACGACACCTTGAAAGCCTTCCCTCCATGTTGTCGGCCATCATTTGTGGTTCCTCCTGGCTCTTTCACTTTGTACTTCCACTCTTCGTTGTCATACAATGTAGCCTCTTCTGAGTCCGCCTTCCGTGATTGAAATACCAACCACTTTGGGTGGGAACTTGTACTTGTACTTTCGTGGGTTCTCACCCGCTATCTGTGCATCGGTTTCCATCGAGTACTTTACCAAGTACGTAGTCATCTTGTCAAATGTGTATTAAACTATTGCCATCACGGGTAATCCACGTGCACCTTTGAGCACCCTATTGAAGCATTCGGCCATATTGCTTGTCGTTTGACCGTATCTCCGGCCATCTTCATCAAAAGCACGTGCCCACTTGTTCCGGTATTGAATGTGCCTATTGAGAAAGTCTTGACCCCCGGCATCAAGCTTTTTGTGTGCGAGCAATTTGTTGTACAAAGTGGCGAAGCGCCTATCGGAGAAAGCGAGACAACAATCTTGAAGATCGTCGGCCAACTCCTTAAGGCCACATGCCCTATAGAAGTTCGAACAAAGTGCCTCATGCACCATCGACGATGCAACGGAGCATGCCCGGGAATGTCAATCTCCACCGCGTTAAGAATTCCTGGATGCCGATCCGATATGACACAAATTTCCCTTTGAGCGGGTAACACCTTTGTCCTCAAAAGATGCAGAAACCACTCCCAGTTGTCATTGTTTTCCACCTCAACCAAAGAAAATGCCAATGGCAACACCCGGTTATTGGCATCACTTGCTATCGCAACCAACAAGGTGCCCTTGTATTGTCCGGTCAAGAACGTGCCATCAATTGCGATGACCGGTCTACAATGTTCGAAAGCCCTCACACATTGCTCGAACGCCCAAAAAGCACGGCCAAATACTCTGACTTTCCTTCCTTCATGAACCGTTGTTTGGCGCCCATGAGGCTCGACCACATGAACCATGCCCGGGTTTGTCGCGGCCATGGCTAACAACAACCTAGGGATTCGGTTGTATGCTTCCTCCCATGTACCATACAACATCTTAAATGTGGCTTGCTTCGCCTTCCATGCCTTGCCGTACTTCACCTTGTAATGAAAGATGGCTTTCACAAGGTCAATGACATGTTGGACGCTCATTGTTGGAAGTGTGGATATTGAGTTGGAGAGCCTGTAAGCGATGAACTCGGACGTGAGTTGTTTGTGGTCTTGAGACACGGTATTGCCATCCACCCTCTTGCCTTGGCACATGTGAGTTGGCACACAACTCACTACATGCCAACTTGGACCTCATTTCCATGGTCTTGCACGCACAATCCACGGACATATTTCATCTTCACATGCACATGCAACCGTGTAGCACACATTGACGTGTGAGTGCACCACCTTGTGTGGACGATAATGCGTAACCGAGTAGTTGTCGAGCCACATTTTCAATTCCAACAAGGTGTCGAACTTAGAACCTTTAGCAATCCGGTTCTTGTCGTCTCCCAAATCACGGTGAGAGCTTGGCCTAACCCCAAGAGGTGCACATTGGCCACCATCTACCACGGCTTCATCCGCGAGACTAACATCCTTGAACAATGTAGTCCGATGATCCCGACGAAATACCTTCTCAAAAGCTTCGGCCTCCTTCACCGTGAACCCCTCCGCATCAACTTGTTCATCGGGACCATCGTCATCCGAGTCTGATACATATGCACGGGAAAAAGGGATGGAATGGTCCATTGTCTCTTGCAAATGATATTTGTCGAGATCACCCACATTGTTGTCATGGAGATCAACTTCATTGTCATCGTCCGCATACTCATCATTGTCCTCTTGCAAAACTTCATCTTGGTTGTTTGTAAACGGTCTCAATGTTGGCCTCACTTCTTGGGTCAAAAGAGGTTCAACAATTTCATCTCGCTTCGGTTCAACAATTTCATCTCGCTTCAAGGATGGGGGGCTACTAGCAACCAAAGGGGAGGGTTCCGGTTCAAGTTCAAATGAAAACTTGAATCAACCTTCCTCGTTGCAAATAACTCAAGAGCCTTGTCTAGTGAATCCGCCACCGTCTCCTTGTATGCAACCCAACGTTGCTCTGAGTTGACACGCATTGTCTTCCAACGGACATGCATTCCAAAACCAACATTATGCCTTACCTCCAACTCAATAATACCACTAGGGTCCATCCAATTCAAATCTTTCCTAACTTGTTGCAAGAGCTCCGCATAGCTTGGACTACTATCAAACACCATGTCAAGCTCATCCAGGTCCGGTTCTATATTGCCTTTCAAAAAGGCGTCTTTGTCCCCATGATGAACAAACACACATGTTCTTCCCATCCCTATAAGCATTCCAAGAAACACAAGGTAACATTGCTTCCATGAGTACTAATCCAAGGATTAACACAGAATAGAAACCCTAATATATATATCAAACAACAACCCTAACCCTAATCATAACCCTAACCCTAACCATAACCATAACCATAACCCTAGCCCTAAACCTAACCCTAGCACCAACATAAGAACACCCATAAGAATAACCCTAGCATACTAACAAAGCCTAATCATAGAAATTGGCAAACAAACATCTCACATCTCCATGCAAATCTCTAGATCCAAACAAAACTAGGGTTTACCCAAACTAGCAAGAAATGAGCAATGGGAGAACTTTACTTGGATCAAAACAAGGGGATCGGAGAAGATTACCTTGAGGGAGGGTTTGACTTCGAAATCCACGGACAAATTCTTCGAATACGCAAGATTTGGGAGAGGATTTGAGAGGGGGAGAGAGTGGGAGAGGGGGCAAAGCTCGGGTTGGAGTGTGTGGTGTGGGGGGTGGGGGAGGGGGGCAGCCAAGTGGCTGGATAAGTCACAGTGCAGCGCCCCCGCGCTGGGCGTTGCACTTTAAGTGTGTGGCGCCTAACTCGGAGGCGCTGCACATTACACGTGTGGCGCCTAGCTCAGAGGCGCTGCACGGCTGGGTGCGGGCCCAGGGGCTGCCACGGTGGACTGGTGTGCAACGCCTCCGAGCTGGGCGCTGCACAGTAGGGTGTGGCGCCGTCGTGGTGGGCGCTACACAAAAGGGTCAGGCGTGTGAAATAGTTTCACAGGCAGTTCATTCCGTGAATTGATTTCGTCCACAGGTCAAAATTGTCAAATTTGCTGTTCGTGAACTCATAGCCAGATGCATCTCCCAAGTGGACCCTCAAAGCAGACCTGGCCAAACGGGCCTACCCGGGCTTGTGCTAAGAGCAACTCCAATGGGGTGACCCATTTCGTCCGCCCGCGTCCGTTTGGGTCGGCGCGGATAAAAGCGGCGGCCCAATGCGCCGACCCAAACGGACGCGCGTCATTTTTCGTCCGCGGGTGACCCATTTCCGGTCCAATTTTGAGCCGGATTTGCGTCAGCGCGAACACGAGACAGACGCGCGCGCGCCTACTCCTCTTCCCGGGCCTGCTGGTAGGTGGCAGCAACCATCATTTCCCCCCCATTTTTCTCAAAAACACTCCCGCCCACGCGCGCTCCCGCCCCCAACCAGCCATGGAGGACGCCACTGACCTCGACGCCGCCGTCGGCCTCACCTCCCTCGCCTTGTCCGGCGCCGGTGCCCCCTCCGAGAAAGGCAAGCCTCGTGCCCCGTGCAAGACCTCCGCCACGCCCAAGCCGAAGAAGGCGCTGATGCCCGAAGAGCGGGCAAGGGAGTCGGCCAAGAGGAAGGGTCGGAGGCACGCCGCGGACGCGAGGGGTGAGGCCGCCGCGCAGGCCGCCGTCGTAGCCGCCGCGCAGCAGGAGGTCACCAAAGCCTGCGTCGCGGCGGCAACGAGGGAGGCGCTCTACATGCTAGGGTTAAACCCTAGCCAGCACGGCCTCGTCCATGCCGCCGTCACCGCAGCCAGCACCGGCTCGTCGGCGTTTCCTCGGATGGTGTTGCCCGACTCGCCCCGCGCGTCGGCTTGCAACCCGATCCCCGGCTTCCATGTCTTCCCACAGGCCTCCCGCCTCCCCTGGGAGTGCTCGCCCGACGTGAGCGTGGTCGCACCTTCCACGCCCACGCCCATCGACCTCAACGCCACCCCGGTGGTCGGTGGCTCGTCATCCGGCAGCACGAGGAAACGCACGTGGCAAACGCCGGCCGGCGGGCTCCCGGACGCTCGTAACCTGTTCGAGGAAATGCCGTCCGTCGTCGACGAGGACTACATGCAAAATCTCATCTTCGAGGGTGGTGCGCCGTGCGCTGGCTACGATCCTGACGAGACACAAAGCCAGGACGGCCGCGGGGCGTTCACGCCGGCCGCTGGCTATGATCCCGATCAGGCGGCCTTCATGCGTGATCAGGTAGGCATCGACCTGGACGGCTTCCCCCTCGACCACGAGTTCCCGGACGACTATGGGCTAGAGGAAGAGGACGAGTGCGACATCGAAGTGGAGCCTTTGTTCGAGGACGAGCTCGCCAACCAAGCCGTCAGTCCTAAGCCGAAGCGCAAGAGCAAGCGCACGAAGGCGTACACAGCTGCCGAGGACAAGCTTCTTTGCGAGTGTTGGCGAGACATTGGACAAGACCCAAAGACGGGCGCCAAGCAAAAGCATTCGCCCTTTTGGACTCGTGTGCATCGAGAGTTTCATGAGCGCAAGAAGTTTCCACCTTACCAATTTGTGAGCACGCGCGGGTGGGTCTCCATTTCCTAGCGGTGGAGGGTGATCCAACAAGAGTGCAACAAGTTTTGCGCCACCCTTGAGAGCGTCAAGGCGCGCCCCGTGAGCGGCATCGGCATGCAAGACATGGTATGATAGCAAGCAAGCCGCCCTCTTTTGTGTCATCAAGATCATCCTTTTACATCTTCATTTGCTATCACTTGCCCATATGCTTGCATGGAAACATTTTGTAGGCATTTCAAGCTTTGGAGGCATTTAAGGTTCAACACAATGGCAAGTGCTTCAACCTCTCCCATTGCTATCGGGTCATCAAGGACGAAGAGAAGTTCAAGACGCAATATGCCGCACTCAAGGCACGTGGGGGGGGGGGAGAAAGCCGTGGAGGATGTTGGGGAGGACGAGCCGGCACAACCGCGGGGAAGACCAACTCCAAGAAGGAGGACAAGCGAGATGCGACCACCAACGCCTTGATCGCAAGCGTGGACGACATGATGAATAAGAAGGACTCAAGGGAGGAGGAGCGCCGGCGTTTCAAGGCAGAGCAAATGGATGCTTTCATGGAGATCCAAAGGAGGAGGCTTGATCTTGACGCCGAGAAGCAAGCCAAGATGTTCGAGCTCGAGGCAGAGAAGCAAGCCAAGATGCTAGAGATCGAGGCCGCCAACGCCAAGACCAAGGCGAAAGAAGTGGCTCTTGCGAGCATGATGACCGGGGTGGAGATCATGAAGGTGGATCTCAACATCGTGTCGCCAAGGAAGAGGCCGTGGTTCGAGAAGATGCAGGCTGACATGCTCAAGTTCGACGATGAGTGATCTATGGCGGCGAGGGCCATCTTTTTTGTATGTCGGCAGGTGTGCCGGCATGACCACGGGAGCCACGATGGTGTGGTCGAACTCAAGTCCCACCCTTTTTTGTGTGCTGGCATGTGTGCTGTTCGGCTGGCGAGTGCGCCAGCATGAACTGTGGTGATATTTTCTGAAGCCGGCATTGTATGCCGGCGCTGGCATGGTGCCGGCATGAGACATGGCCACTGGCATGATCGGTCGCGGGCCTTTTTTATTTAAAAGTTGAATGCGGGCATGAAATGGGTCGGCGCGTTGGGCGCACTGCTGACCCAAATGCAAAACTGGGCGGACGTCGGGCGGGTGGCCGACCCAAACGGACAAAAAGCGGACAAATGCGCCGTTCATTTGGGTCGGCCCGTTGGAGTTGCTCTAATCGTGACTGGCCCGGCACGGCCCGCCGTGGCATGTTTAATAGCCAGGCCGTGCCGTGCCGGCCCATGGGCGCTGCTCCTTGGCCCAGCCACGGCCTAATTAGTAAACGATCCGGGCGGATTGCCCGTTTAGCGCGCTGGGCAGCACATTTTTAGCCTGTTGGGCTGGATTTTAGGCCTACTGGGCTATATTTTAGGTATACACATATTAAAAAAAATCTGAAAATATACTATTAAAAAATTAAACGTGTCGTGTCGTGCCAGCCCGCGTGCCCAGGTTCCAAGCCCAAGCACGGCCCAAGGCATGTCGCGTGCCGGGCACGACCCGTTTAGCCCGTGTCGTGCCTGCCCCATGACGGATTGTGCCGTGCCGGCCTGCGTGCCCAGGCTCCAGGCCCAAGGCGTCCCGGGCACAACCCGTTTAGCCCGTGTTGTGCTCGCGGGCTGGCCTGTTTGGCCATCTATTCCTCAAAGCATGCATACGTCCGACAAAACTGTTTGGACGTAGTTTGTCATTCAACACGGTGCCTCATAGTCCATGGATCAGTCTATTTATTCGAATTTCATGAACCGAAGGCAAATCAGGGGTTGCGAGCGGCCGGGCCACTACCATGTACGCATCTGCCACCTCGGACCAACACAAAAGCACTCCCATGCAAGCGCCCTCTCTCGCACGCGGTTGCCACGCATCCATGTCGGCCCAGAGTGGACGTGACCACCGGCTACAGCCGGCATTGAAGTCTCTTTTATTTTCAAAAGGGACAAATACAATATATTAAGTATCCGATCCTTGCAAACACGCATATGAAGAGATAAATATACATTCAAATATTTAGCGGGGTCGAAGTCTTCTTCCCCTTGCATCCCTCGGCGGCGTGTCGTGAGCATAGCTCGATGCCACTTGTGGGTCTGCGCCTCGGCAGAACAAACTTTCTTAAACCCATGAGCTTCTAGAAACAACGGTCGGCAAGTTGTCTATGTAGACAAGGAGATGTCGGCAGCCGTGATCTGCAAACCAAATCGCCGCCTCGGAGAAGAAAAGGTTAATAAAGGCATGTAGAAAACTCTGAAGACCATGATCGTCAGTCGAATCGAGATGGATCCATCAGAAACCTAAACTGACCGAATCCCGAAAGACCAACCGGAGACATGGTTCCACATGCCCTCCTCTAGTGGTAAACACACAACAGAATGAGGAAAGAGGGGGAAGAACCTTATCCTTAGACACTGACAATGTCGCCACCTTGCTGCCCCAAACCAAACTCGATGACAAAAATCATTCGTGTCGTTGCACGCGAGGTCCAGATTAGATGTTGACCTCGGCGCCGTCCAGGACCAAGCCCCGACATTCTCTTCTTCCAGTTACCTAGCAAGGTCGTGCCACTTTAATAATTGCCACACTCGATCACCAACATCATCATCGAGCATCACCACCGACAACCACGGCCCAACCATGCATCACCGTCGCTATCCTGCATCAGCCCACCAACTTCTCCCTACCGGGCTCATGATGAGCAGCAGCCGCTCCGCCATCGACGGTGTCGCGCGGGTGTTGCTCGATGGCTAACCCCGGCGGGGATAAGAGAGATCGGATCACGGCTGGTGGTTAGGTTAAGTTACTTGTGCGCTTCCTTCTCAGAATTTTATTATATCTGAGGGAGTCCTGGATTAGGGGGTGTCCGGATAGCCGGACTATACCTTCAGCCGGACTCCTGGACTATGAAGATACAAGATTGAAGACTTCCTCTCGTGTCTGAAAGGGACTTTCCTTGGCGTGGAAGGCAAGCTTGGCGATGCGGATATTTAGATCTCCTACCATTGTAACCGACTTTGTGTAACCCTAACCCTCTCCGGTGTCTATATAAACCGGAGGGATTTAGTCCGTAGGACAACATACAACAATCAGACCATAGGCTAGCTTCTAGCGTTTAGCCTCCTTGATGTCGTGGTAGATCTACTCTTGTACTACCCATATCATCAATATTAATCAAGCAGGACGTAGGGTTTTACCTCCATCGAGAGGGACCGAACCTGGGTAAAACTTCGTGTCCCTTGTCTCCTGTTACAATCCGCCTAGACGCACAGTTCTGGACCCCCTACCCGAGATCCGCCGGTTTTGACACCGACATTGGTGCTTTCATCGAGAGTTCCTCTGTGTCATTGCTTTTAGGCCCGATGGCTCCTCCGCTCATCAATAATGATGCAGTCCAGGGTGAGGCTTTTCTCCCCCCACAGATCTTCGTCTTCGGCGGCTTCGCACTGCGGGCCAATTCGCTTGGCCATCTGGAGCAGATCGAAAGCTACGCCCCTGGCCATCAGGCCAGATTTGGAAGTTTAAACTACACGGCTGACGTCCGCGGGGACTTGATCTTCGACGGATTCGAGCCACAGCCGAGCGCGCCGCACTGTCGCGATGGGCATGATCTAGCTCTGCCGCCGAACAGTGCCCTGAGGCCGCGCACGCATCGGTTCCGACCCTGGATTCGGAACCAACTGCGCCGATCGAGGATGAGTGGTTGGACGCCGCCTCGGGGGCTGCGATCCCAATGGCGATCGAGCCGAACACCAGCCCCGCACTCCGCAAGGCCCGTGACTCCGTGGGGCCGGACTCCTCTCTGGACTCCAAGCCCCCCGCGCCCCTGCCGATCGAATCCGATTGGGCGCTGATCATGGAGTTTACCACCGCGGACATCTTTCAGCACTCGCCCTTTGGCGATATTCTGAAGTCATTAAAGTCTCTCTCTTTATCAGAGAGCCCTGGCCGAACTACGGTCAGCAAGGTTGGGATACGGACGACGAAGAAATTCAAAGCCCACCCACCACCCACTTTGTAGCCACTGTCAATGATTTAACTGACATGCTCGACTTCGACTCTGAAGACATCGACGGTATGGACGCCGATGTAGGAGACGACCAAGAACCAGCACCTATAGGGCACTGGAAGGCCACCTCGTCGTATGACATATACATGGCGGATACCCCAAAAGAAGGAGATGGCGATGGAACAGCGGGGGATGACCCCTCCAAGAAACAGCCTAAGCGCCTGCGTCAGCGGCGCCGCTCTAAATCCCGCCAAAGAAAAAACGGTGATTCCGGCACAGGAGATAATAATACTCCGGATAGCGCCAAAGAACACCCCCTCCAGCAAGATTCAGCGTAGGAGGATGGAGAAGCTAGCCCTCACGAGAGAGCGGCAGACAAAGAGGTCGAGGATGACAATTATATGCCTCCCTCCGAAGACGAGGCAAGCCTCGACGATGACGAATTCGTCGTGCCAGAGGATCCCGTCGAACAAGAGCGTTTCAAACGCAGGCTTATGGCCACGACAAGCAGCCTCAAGAAAAACAGCAAAAACTTAGAGCTGATCAAGATTTGCTAGCTCACAGATGGACTGAAGTCCTTGCGGCCGAAGAGTATGAACTCGAACGCCCCTCCAAGAGCTACCCAAAGCGCATGCTGCTACCCCGATTAGAGGATGAAGCACCTAAACCTACATCACCAGCGCATGACACGGCTGACTGACCACCTCGTGGCCGCGACAGAGAGGCCCCTCGGCCCTCCACTCAAGCCGCACCCCGGCGCCGTTCAAAACATTTTAAGGCACGGGAAAATGCGCAGACCTGCGAGACATATTGGAGGACAAGGCAAAGCAAACAAGATTGATCTATGGATCGCGCGGATGCCCCACGACACATGACGGTGATCGTCACTCCGGATATAATAAATCCGGCCGGGCCGGATACAATAGACAAAGCTCATTTGAGCTGCGTCGTGATATAGCCCAATACAGAGGCGCCGCACACCCCCTATGCTTCACAGATGAAGTAATGGATCATCAAATCCCTGAGGGTTTCAAACCCGTGAACATCGAATCATACGATGGCACAACAGATCCCGCGGTATGGATCGAGGATTATCTCCTTCATATCCACATGGCCCGAGGCGACGATCTACACGCCATCAAATACCTCCCACTCAAACTCAAGGGACCAGCTCGGCATTGGCTTAACAGCTTGCCAGCAGAATCTATCAGGTGTTGGGAGGACCTGGAAGCCGCATTCCTCGACAATTTCCAGGGCACCTATGTGCGAACACCAGACGCCGATGACCTAAGCCACATAATTCAGCCGGATGCTGAGGCCCTAGCAGCCTTCAAGCATAATATCCGCGACGAGTGGCTTGCCTGGCACCTTGGACAGGAAAAGCCGAAATCCATGGCAGCACTCACGATGCTCATGACCCGCTTTTGCGCGGGAGAAGACAGCTGGCTAGCTCGTAGCAATAACTTGACCAAGAGCCTTGGTAGTTCGGACACCAAGGACAACAGTGGCAGGTCGCGTCGGAACAAGCAAAAACGCCGCGTTAACAGCGACAACAACGAGGATACGGCAGTCAACGCCGGATTCAGAGGCTATAAATCCGGTCAGCGGAAAAAGCCATTGAAAAGAAATACTCAGGTCCCGTCCAGTTTGGACCGAATACTCAATCGCTTGTGCCAAATACATGGCACCCCCGAAAAGCCAGCCGATCACACCAACAGAGATTGTTGGGTGTTCAAGCAGGTAGGCAAGCTAAATGCTGAAAATAGAGGCAAGGGGCTGCGTAGCGATGACGAGGAGGAGCCCCGGCCGTCGAACAACAGTGGACAGAAGGGTTTTCCCCCACAAGTGTGGACGGTGAACATGATATACGCAACCCACATCCCCAAGAGGGAGCGGAAGCGTGCGTTAAGGGACGTACATGCGATGGAGCCAGTCGCCCCAAAGTTCAACCCATGGTCCTCCTGCCCGATCACCTTCGATCGAAGGGACCACCCCACTAGCACCCGTCATGGCAGATTCGCCGCATTGGTTCTAGACCCAATTATTGACGAATTTCATCTCACAAGAATCCTTATGGACGGCGGCAGCAGCCTGAACCTGCTTTACCAGGATACAGTGCGGAAAATGGGCATAGATCCCTCGAGGATTAAGCCCACCAAAACGACCTTTAAAGGTGTCATACCAGGTGTAGAGGCCAACTGTACAGGCTCAGTCACACTTGAAGTGGTCTTCGGATCTCCGGACAATTTCTGAAGCGAGGAGTTAATCTTCGACATAGTCCGTTCTGCAGTGGCTATCACGCACTGCTCGGGCAAACCGCATTCACAAAGTTCAATGCGGTGCTGCACTACGCATACCTTAATCTCAAGATGCCAGGTCCTCGAGGAGTAATCACGGTCAATGGAAACACCGAACACTCCCTCCGAACGGAGGAACACACGGCGGCCCTCGCAGCGGAAGTACAAAGAAGCCTCTCAAGGCAGCTCAACAGTCCGTCCGTTAAACGTCCGGACATCGTCAAGCGCGCCCGGAGTAACCTACAACAAGACCGCCTGGCACGTTCCGAGCAGGCGTAGCAACGCGGTCCCAACCCCAGCCCTTGCGAACTAGCTAAACCAGTGCCTCGCGTACATAACTACGCTCTCGAAATACCATGGGCACAGGGGGAGGGGTACCATCACGGCGCGCCTGAAACACGGCTTAAACTGCACTAGGGGCTGCCGATTTCTTTATTTTCTCTTACTTTCAGGACTCCACACTTCAGAAGACCTGTTCGGCAATCCAACTGCCGGTCAAACGATGCAAGAACCAGGGAAGCAGTATACCTATTTTGCATACTATTCCGCAGCCTGCCCCTGGAAAGGACATGTTAAATAGTCCCACTTTTGCTTATCGCACTATTTGTATCGTTCTGCTTTGATCGCAGCCTTTTTATAAACAATGCATAGCATTTTGTCTACTTTCGCATTACGGTTTTTTACAAATATATGTTCATTAACGACATGTTGCACCCGTACACTTTGGTACGGTCAATACGCCAGGGGCTTCAGTACCGCCCTTGTATGGTGTGAGAAGTCCGAACACTTTAACAAGTGCGGCACCCCGAACTTATAGCATTATATGCATCGGCTCCGAATCATGTCTTGGGTCAATAGTTGGGTTTGCCCGGCTCCTATGTTTTGGTGCCTTATGTTCCGTTATATCGGCTAAGGTAGCACTAGGAGAACTACTGCGATTGTGCCCCAGTTGAGTTGGGCGGAGCACCTCAGTAGAGAAATCTAAAACTGACTGTCATGATGAAGCGAGAGACCGGTCGTTGTTCGAGAGGTTTTTCGAGTCCCTAAAGACTTATGCCGCTTAGAGCGAGGAGTCGGCTTTGTCCGGCCAAAGGCATGGATAGCGCCCCGAACTCAGTCTTCCGAACACTAGGGGCTTCGCCGAAATTTAAAATTATAGAATTCTATGGCTAAGTGAGAGTGTTCAAGCACTATAGTCCGATTGCCTTTTCGTTGTGCTGAGCGCCTCCCTCAAAGGACCCATACATGGGAAAAAGAGCGCTCAGGTTTCTCCCGAACACCCCAACACTAGTGGCATGGGGGCAGAAGCCGACGACTCTCCATCTCTCAAATTTGATAAACGGCCGCACAGAAGGTAATATTTTAAATTCCAAACGCATTGCTTAAGCGCACATGAACAAGTTTTCAGCGCACAGGATAACACGAGCGAGTTTACTCCAAAATTACATCCATGGAACATTCATCCACCACAAGGCGGGCACCCTTCAGAACATCCTTATAATAGTTCTCGGGCTTGCGATGCTCCTTCCCCGGCGGTGGCCCATCCTTCACAAGATTCTCACCATCCAGCTTGCCCCAGTGCACCTTAGCACGGGCAAGGGCCCTACGAGCACCTTCAATGCAAACGGAGCGCTTGATGACCTCGAGCCTTGGACAGGCCTCCACCAGCCGCCGCACCAGCCCGAAGTAGCTCCCAGGCAGAGCCTCTCAAGGCCACAGCCGAACTATGAGGCCCTTCATGGCCTATTCGGCCACCTTGTGGAGCTCGACCAGCTGCTTCAGCTGGTCGCTCAGGGGCACTGGGTGTCCGGCCACAGCATACTGAGACCAGAACACCTTCTCCGTCGAGCTGCCCTCCTCGGCTCGGTAGAATGCGGCGGCATCGGACATGCTACGGGAAGATCTGCGAATGCTCCTGGAGAGCTCCGGATTCGGGTAAGTATCAAGAAGCTCACTTTTACATGTTTGCTTTACATAAAGAATGCCTTACCCGCCGCTATCTTCTTCGCCGCATCCAACTCCTGGAGGGCCTTCTGGGATTCAGCCTTGGCAGACTTGGCATTCTCAATAAGCTGCCGCGAGCTCAGACGCTCGCGTCTTTGAGTCAAGCTCCAAACTCTCATGTTTTTTCATGAGAGCCTAGAGCTCTTGCCGCACCTCGCCAACATGGGCTTCATACCTCTCCCGCTTGGAGCGCTCCGTGGCCGCTCTCTTATCGACCTCGGCCAACGCTTGCTTGAGGGTCGCCACCTCAGTTGTGGCCCCTACAATAACCATGTTAATCCTGTCATATTTTTGCAATTGCACTTTTATATTTTCTTTTTTTCTATATGGTATTTCTTACCTTCTTTCTCCTCGAGCTGCCGTTTGGCAAGGCCGAGCTCTTTCTCAGTCCGCTCGAGGCCCTGCTTCAGTGTGCCCACCTCCGCAGTCAGTGCGGCAGTCGCCAGAAGCGAAGTTTGCATACGCATATTGAATCTTTTTCTGTTAGACTCCTGCGAATTTTATTAGATCCTCCATTCGGCTTTTCTTTCCAAACGCCAAACAGAGCATCAGGGGCTACTGTCTATGCGGTAATATTTTTTATATATCCTGCACTTACCTCAAAGCCTGTTAGAAGGCTGGCACAAGGTTCAGTTAGTCCGCTCCTGGCGGACTGAACCTTCTGGATCACCGCACTCATAATAGTGCGGTGCTCCTCGTCGATGGAGGCACCGTTAAGCACCTCCAGCAGATTGTCCGGCGCCTCCGGTTGGATGGGGGCCGCCGGCTCAGTAGGCTTGCTCCTCTTGGAAGGAGTTCGCCTACCGCGGTCCGGAACCGCTGACGATTTCGGCACGGTGTCCGGCTCAAAGCCGGACTCGGAGCCCTGGGGGGGTTTTATCCCCTTTACTCCTGGAGTCCAGGGGGTCGCCTTGTGGCACCTCCAGGACCACCTCCTCCTGGCTTGGAACCTGTTGAGACAACACTTCAGCATCGTCCGTAGGGCGGGGGGAGGTAGCCGTCGGAAGGGAGTTTACGTCCGACGAATCCAGGGAGCCGCTCGACGACTCGTCGAGTCCGACCTTGGGCAGACTGCATAATCATATTCGACATAAGGAAAGTGTCGGTGTCAAAACTGGCGAATCTCGGGTAGGGGGTCCCGAACTGTGCGTCTAGGCGGATGGTAACAGGAGAGAAGGGACACGAAGTTTTACCTAGGTTCGGGCCCTCTCGATGGAGGTAAAACCCTACGTCCTGCTTGATTAATATTGATGATATGGGTAGTACAAGAGTAGATCTACCACGAGATCAAGGAGGCTAAACCCTAGAAGCTAGCCAATGGTATGATTGTTGTATGTTGTCCTACGGACTAAAGCCCTCCGGTTTATATAGACACCGGAGAGGGTTAGGGTTACACAAAGTCGGTTACAATGGTAGGAGATCTAAATATCTGCATCGCCAAGCTTGCCTTCCACGCCAAGGAAAGTCCCTTCCGGACATGGGTCGAAGTCTTCAATCTTGTATCTTCATAGTCCTAGAGTCCGGTTGAAGGTATAGTCCGGCTATCCGGACACCCCCTAATCCAGGACTCCCTCAGTAGCCCCCGAACCAGGCTTCAATGACGACGAGTCCGGCGTGCTAATTGTCTTCGGCATTGCAAGTCGGGTTCCCCTCCAGATTCCGTGTACCTGTTGAATAATGTCCTGTGTTCTGTGAATGCAGCGCTCCTTGGCTTCTACGCCCAATAATGGCCGCCTTCCACGTGTCAAACGAATACGAAAAGTCTAGGTGTTTTTACATTCACACCCCTAGCCGCGTAAATGAGCCGCCTATTTAAAGGAATGGGGATTTCGATCCAAACCACACCTTCTCCCCTCCGCGAGTAGTCATCAGAGCGCATCCAGCGAAGATCCATTCCACCATGGCCAGCCGTCGCAACTCCTCCTCTCGCCCTTCCAGTCCTAAGCCTGGAGACTGGGAGAGGTGCTCCATCCCGCATAGCGAGCTAGTATCGCTTCAGACCAAGGGATTCCTCCCTCTGGCCTACATGGGCCCCGTTCGAGCCAGACTCGCCACCTATAATGGCAGAGAGCAAGCGGAGAGCGCCCCCACTCCCTCCAAAGGAGAGCGGGTATGCCTTGTCCCTTATCTAATAAGGGGACTCGGATTTCCAATTCATCCGTTTCTCCGGGGGCTTCTGGAGTTCTATGGCCTCCGGCTGCACAACCTCACGCCTGCCTCTATCTTGCATATCGCGGGCTTCGCTGCCCTTTGCGAGCCGTTCTTGGGGGTTGAGGCTCATTTCGCGCTGTGGAAGAGGCTGTTCTGCCTGGTGCCCCGTTCTCAAGAGGGGTTAATATTGTTGGAAATATGCCCTAGAGGCAATAATAAATTAGTTATTATTATATTTCCTTGTTCATGATAATCATTTATTATCCATGCTAGAATTGTATTGATAGGAAACTCAGATACATGTGTGGATACATAGACAACACCATGTCCCTAGTAAGCCTCTAGTTGACTAGCTCGTTGATCAATAGATGGTTACGGTTTCTTGACCATGGACATTGGATGTCATTGATAACGGGATCACATCATTAGGAGAATGATGTGATGGACAAGACCCAATCCTAAGCCTAGCACAAAGATCGTGTAGTTCGTATGCTAAAGCTTTTCTAATGTCAAGTATCATTTCCTTAGACCATGAGATTGTGCAACTCCCGGATACCGTAGGAATACTTTGGGTGTGCCAAACGTCACAACGTAACTGGGTGGCTATAAAGGTACACTACAGGTATCTCCGAAAGTGTCTGTTGGGTTGGCACAAATCGAGACTGGGATTTGTCACTCCGTGTGACGGAGAGGTATCTCTGGGCCCACTCGATAGGACATCATCATATGCGCAATGTGACCAAGGAGTTGATCACGGGATGATGTGTTACGGAACGAGTAAAGAGACTTGCCAGTAACGAGATTGAACAAGGTATCGAATACCGACGATCGAATCTCGGGCAAGTACAATACAGCTGGACAAAGGGAATTGTATACGGGATTGATTGAATCCTCGACATCGTGGTTCATCCGATGAGATCATCGTGGAACATGTGGGAGCCAACATGGGTATCCAGATCCCGCTGTTGGTTATTGGCCGGAGAGTTGTCTCGGTCATGTCTGCATGGTTCCCGAACCCGTAGGGTCAACACACTTAAGGTTCGGTGACGCTAGAGTTGTTATGGGAAATAGTATGTGGTTACCGAAGGTTGTTCAGAGTCCCGGATGAGATCCCGGACATGACGAGGAGCTCCGGAATGGTCTGGAGGTGAAGATCGGTATATTGGATGAAGGGTATTGGAGTCCCGAATTGTTCTGGGGGTACCAGGTGATGACCAGCGTGTTCGAAAGGGGTTTCGGAGGCCCCGACAAGCGTTGGGGGGCCTTATGGGCCAAGGGGAGAGGGCACATCAACCCACTAAGGGGCTGAGCACCCCTCCCACCCCATCTCACGTAACCAGGAGAGGTGGGGGCACCACCCCTAGGGCAGCCGCCCCTCCCGGCTTGGGGGGCAAGTTTCCTAGGGGGTGGGGGCGCCCAAACCCATCTAGGGTTTCCCCTATGGCCGCCGCCCCTCCCCTAGGGAACCCTAGGGCGCCACCCCCTCCTCCCTTCCCCCTATATATAGTGAGGGAGAGAGAGGGCAGCTGCACCCTTTCCCTGGCGCAGCCCTCTCCTTCCTCCAACACCTCGTCCTCCTCCGTAGTGCTTGGCGAAGCCCTGCCGGAGAACCACGAGCTCCATCACCACCATGCCGTCGTGATGTCGGAGTTTTCCCTCAACTTCTCCTCTCCCCTTGCTGGATCAAGAAGGAGACA
This sequence comes from Aegilops umbellulata, assembly GCA_032464435.1. Lineage (NCBI taxonomy): Eukaryota > Viridiplantae > Streptophyta > Magnoliopsida > Poales > Poaceae > Aegilops > Aegilops umbellulata. Next base: position 472,497,085 of record CP136055.1, on the reverse strand, counting down.
TCCCGGGCTGTACGTGTGTTGAACGCGGAGGTGCCGTCCGTTCGGCACTAGGATCATCGATGATTTGGATCACGACGAGTACGACTCCATCAACCCCGTTCACTTGAACGCTTCCGCTTAGCGATCTACAAGGGTATGTAGATGCACTCCCCTCTCCCTCATTGCTAGATGACTCCATAGATTGATCTTGGTGATGCGTAGAAAATTTTGAATTTCTGCTACGTTCCCCTACAGTGGTATCAGAGCCAGGTTTATGCGTAGTTTCTATGCATGAGTAGAACACAAAGTAGTTGTGGGCGTTGATTTTGTCAATTTACTTGCCGTTACTAGTCTTATATTGATTCGGCGGCATCGTGGGATGAAGCGGCCCGGACCGACCTTACACGTACTCTTACGTGAGACAGGTTCCACCGGCTGACATGCACTAGTTGCATAAGGTGGCTAGCGGGTGTCTGTCTCTCCCACTTTAGTCGGATCGGATTCGATGAAAAGGGTCCTTATGACGGGTAAATAGTAATTGGCATATCACGTTGTGGTTTTTGCGTAGGTAAGAAACGTTCTTGATAGAAACCCATAGCAGCCACGTAAAACATGCAACAACAATTAGAGGACGTCTAACTTGTTTTTGCAGGGTATGCTATGTGATGTGATGTGGCCAAAAAGCATGTGATGAATGATATATGTGATGTATGAGATTGATCATGTTCTTGTAATAGGAATCACGACTTGCATGTCGATGAGTATGACAACCGGCAGGAGCCATAGGAGTTGTCTTAATTTATTAATGACCTGCGTGTCAACATAAACGTCATGTAATTACTTTACTTAATTGCTAACCGTTAGCTATAGTAGTAGAAGTAATAGTTGGCGAGACAACTTCATGAAGACACGATGATGGAGATCATGATGATGGAGATCATGTTGTCATGCCGGTGACGATGATGATCATGGAGCCCCGAAGATGGAGATCAAAAGGAGCAAAGTGATGATGGCCATATCATGTCACTATTTGATTGCATGTGATGTTTATCATGTTTTACATCTTATTTGCTTAGAACGACGGTAGCTTAAATAAGATGATCCCTCAATAAAATTTCAAGAAAAGTGTTCTCCCTAACTGTGCACCGTTGCGAAGGTTCATCGTTTCGAAGCACCACGTGATGATCGGGTGTGATAGATTCTTACGTTCGAATACAACGGGTGTTGACGAGCCTAGCATGTACAGACATGGCCTCGGAACACATGCAAAACACTTAGGTTAACTTGACGAGCCTAGCATGTACAGACATGGCCTCGGAACACGGAGGACCGAAAGGTTGAACATGAGTCGTATAGAAGATACGATCAACATGAAGGTGTTCACCGATGATGACTAGTCCGTCTCACGTGATGATCGGACACGGCCTAGTTGATTCGGATCATGTATCACTTAGATGACTAGAGGGATGTCTATCTAAGTGGGAGTTCATTAAATAATCAGATGAACTTAATTATCATGAACGTAGTCAAAAGATCTTTGCAAATTATGTTGTAGCTTACGCTTTAGTTCTACTGTTTAAGATACGTTCCTAGAGAAAATTTAGTTGAAAGTTGATATTAGCAATCATGCGGACTGGGTCCGTAAACTGAGGATTGTCCTCATTGCTGCACAGAAGGTTTATGTCCTTAATGCACCGCTTAGTGAGCTGAACTTCAAGCGTCAGTTGAAGATGTTGCGAACATCTGACATACACATTTTGATGACTACATAATAGTTCAGCGCGTATGGTTTAGAATTGAGGCACCAAAGACGTTTCTGAAACACCGTAGAACATATGAGATGTTCCAAGGGCTGAAATTGGGATTTCAGGCTAGTGCCCGCGTCAAGAGGTATGAGACCTCTGACAAGTTTCCTAAGCCTACAAACTAAGGAGAAAAGCTCAATCGTTGAGCATGTGCTCAGATTGTATGAGTGCTACAATCGCTTGAACCGAGTGGGAGTTAATCTTCCAGATAAGATAGTGATGGTTCTCCAAAGTCACTGCCACCAAGCTACTAGAGCTTCGCGATGAACTATAACATATCAGGGATAGATATGATCCTTGAGCTATTCGCGACACCGCAAAAGTAGAAATCAAAAGGGAGCATCAATTGTTGATGGTTAGTAAAACCACTAGTTTCAAGAAGGGCAAGGGCAAGAAAGGGATACTTCATGAAACAACAAATCAGTTGCTGCTCCAGTGAAGAAACCCAAAGTTGAACCCAAGCCCGAGACTAAGTGCTTCTGTAATAAGGGGAACGATCACTGAAGCAGAACTACCCTAGATACTTGGTAGATGAGAAGGCTGGTAAGGTCGACAGAAGTGTGTTGGATATACATTATATTTATGTGTACTTTACTAGTACTCCTAGTAGCACCAGAGTATTAGATACCGGTTAGGTTGCTAAGTGTTAGTAACTCGAAATAAAAGGCTACGGAATAAACAGAGACTAGCTAAAGGTGAGATGACGATATGTGTTTCCAAGGTTGATGTAATCAAATATCGTACGCTCCATCTACCATCGAGATTGGTATTATAACCTAAATAATTGTTATTTGGTGTTTGCGTTGGGAATAGACATAATTGGATTATGTTTATCGCAATACGGTTATTCATTTAAGGAGAATAATGGTTGCTCTGTTTATTTGATAAATACCATCCCGATCGTAGTGATACACATGTTCATGCCAAAAGATATAAGATAGTAATGATAGTACCACATACTTGTGGCACTGCAATTTGAGTCATATTGGTATAAAACGCATGAAGAAGCTCCATGTTGATGGATCTTTGGACTCACTCGTTTTTGAAAAGATTGAGACATGCGAACCATGTTTATTGGTAGATATGCATGAAGAAACTCCATACAGATGGATCATTTGGACTCACTTGATTTTGAATCACTTGAGACATGCAAATCGTACCACATGGACAAGATGACTGAAAGACCTCGTTTTCAGTAAGATGGAACAAGAAAGCAACTTATTGGAAGTAATACATTTTGATGTGTGCGGTCCAATGAGCGCTGAGGCACGCAGTGGATATCGTTGTGTTCTTACTTCACAGATGATTTGAGTAGATGCTGAGTACATTTACTTGATGAAACACGAGTCTGAATTATTGAAAGGTTCAAGTAATTTCAGAGTGAAGTTGAAGATCGTTGTTACAAGAGGATAAAATGTCTGTGATATGATCATAGAGATTTATATCTGAGTTACGAGTTTGGCACACAATTAAGACATTGTGGAAATTGTTTCACGACTAATACCGCCGAGAACACCATAGTGTGATGTTGTGTCCGAACATCATAACTAAACCCTATTGGATATGGTGCATACCATGGTGTCTCTTATCGAATTACCACTATCGTTTATGGGTTAGGCATTAGAGACAACCGCATTCACTTTAAATAGGGAACCACACAAATCCGTTGAGACGACACCGTATGAACTATGGTTTAGAGAAACCTAAGCTGTTGTTTCTTAAAAGTTTGGGGCTACGACGCTTATGTGAAAAAGTTTTAGGCTGATAAGCTTGAACCCAAAGCGGATAAATGCATCTTCATAGGACACCCAAAACAGTTGGGTACACCTCCTGTCTCAGATCCCAAAGCAATAAGGGATTGTTTCTGAAATTGGGTCCTTTCTCGAGGAAAAGTTTCTGTCGAAAGAATTGAGTGGGAGGATGGTGGAGACTTGATAAGGTTATTGAACCGTCACTTCAACTAGTGTGTAGTAGGGCACAGGAAGTTGTTCCTGTGGCACCTACACCAATTGAAAGTGGAAGCTTATGATAGTGGATCAAGTCACTACCAAACCACGTAGGACGCCAAGTATGCGTGCTATTTCAAAGTGGCATGTAATCCTGTCCTGGAAGTCATGTTGCTAGACAACAATGAACCTACGAGCTATGGAGAAGCGATGGTGGGCCCGGATTCCGAAAATTGGCTCGAGGCCATAAAATCCGAGAGAGGATCCATGTATGAAAACAAAGTGTAGACTTTGAAAGAACTACTTGATAGTCGTAAGGCTGTTGGGTGCAGATGGATTTTAAAAGGAAGACGGACAATGATGGTAAGTGTCACCATTGAGAAAGCTCGACTTGTCGTTAAGATGTTTCCCGACAAGTTCAAGGAGTTGACTACGATGAGATTTTCTCACTTGTAGCGATGCTAAGAGTCTGTTGGAATTATGTTAGCAGTAACTGCATTATTTATGAAATCTTGCTGATATGATGTCAAAACATTGTTTCCTCGACGATTTTCTTGAGGAAAGGTTGTATGTGATACAACCAGAAGGTTTTGTCAATCCTGAAAGATGCTAACAAGTATGCAAAGCTCCAGCAATCCTTTTAAGGACTGGAGTAAGCATCTCGGAATTGGAATGTACGCTTTGATGAGATGATCGAAGATTTTAGGTTTATACAAAGTTTATGAGAAACTTGTATTTCCAAAGAAGTGAGTGGGAGCACTGTAGAATTTCTGACGAGTATATGTTGTTGACATATTGTTGATCGGAAATGATGTAGAATTTCTGGAAAGCATATAGGGTTGTTTGAAAAGTGTTTTTCAATGGAAAACCTGGATTAAGCTACTTGAACATTGAGCGTCAAGATCTATAAGGATAGATCAAAATCGCTTAATAGTACTTTCAAACGAACACATACCATGACAAGATTTTGAAGGAGTTCAAAAATAGATCGGCAAAGAAGGAGTTCTTGACTGTGTTATAAGGTATGAGTGTTGAGTAAGACTCAAGACCTGACCACGGCAGAATAGAGAGAAAGGACGAAGGTCGTCCCCTATGCTTCAGACATAGGCTCTAAAGTATGCTATGTTGTGTACCGCACCTGAAGTGTGCCAAGCCATGAGTCAGTCAATGGGTACAAGTGTGATCTAGGAATGGATCACAGGACAACGGTCAAGGTTATCCTTAGTAACTAGTGGACTAAGGAATTTTCTCGATTATGGAGGTGGTAAAAGAGTTTGTCGTAAAGGGTTACGTCGATGCAATCTTTGACACTAATCTGGATGATTCTGAGTAGTAAACCAGATTCGTATAGTAGAACAGTTATTTGGAATAGCTCCAAATAGAGCGTGGTAGCTGCATCTACAAGATGACATAGAGATTTGTAAAGCACACACGGATCTGAAAGGTTCAAGACCCGTTGACTATAACATCTCTCACAAGCATAACATGATCAAACCCAGAACTCTTTGGGTGTTAGTCACATGGGGATATGACCTTGAGTGTTAATCACATAGCAATGTGAACTGGATTATTGACTCTAGTGCAAGTGGGAGACTGTTGGAAATATGCCCTAGAGGCAATAATAAATTAGTTATTATTATATTTCCTTGTTCATGATAATCGTTTATTATCCATGCTAGAATTGTATTGATAGGAAACTCAGATACATGTGTGGATACATAGACAACACCATGTCCCTAGTAAGCCTCTAGTTGACTAGCTCGTTGATCAATAGATAGTTACGGTTTCCTGACCATGGACATTGGATGTCTTTGATAACGGGATCACATCATTAGGAGAATGATGTGATGGACAAGACCCAATCCTAAGACTAGCATAAAGATCGTGTACTTCGTATGCTAAAGCTTTTCTAATGTCAAGTATTATTTCCTTAGGCCATGAGATTGTGCAACTGCCGGATACCGTAGGAATACTTTGGGTGTGCCAAACGTCACAACGTAACTGGGTGGCTATAAAGGTACACTACAGGTATCTCCAAAAGTGTTTGTTGGGTTGGCACGAATCGAGACTGGGATTTGTCACTCCGTGTGATGGAGAGGTATCTCTGGGCCCACTCGATAGGACATCATCATATGCGCAATGTGACCAAGGAGTTGATCACAGGATGATGTGTTATGGAACGAGTAAAGAGACTTGCCAGTAACGAGATTGAACAAGGTATCGGATACCGACGATCGAATCTCGGGCAAGTACAATACCGCTGGACAAAGGGAATTGTATACGGGATTGATTGAATCCTCGACATCGTGGTTCATCCGATGAGATCATCGTGGAACATGTGGGAGCCAACATGGGTATCCAAATCCCGTTGTTGGTTATTGGCCGAAGAGTTGTCTCGGTCATGTCTGCATGGTTCCCGAACCCGTAGGGTCTACACACTTAAGGTTCGGTGACGCTAGAGTTGTTATGGGAAATAGTATGTGGTTACCGAAGGTTGTTCGGATTCCAGACTAACCATGATCGGAGTCATGGCCGTATGCATTATGCGGGGGGTGCAACCGCTTCAATATAGAAGTCACCCCATGTGGGATTTCAACGGGGAGGACGACGCCACCCATCACGCCCGTAAGGGGCCAGACTCGGCTGCCGCTCTGATAAAGATCTTGTCCACTTTGTACAAGGGAGAAGAGGAGGAATTCCTCCGCGTCAACCCTCAGGGTGGATTTACCATGTATAATCCTCCGAACTGGGTAAGTGAGCACTTTCACTTGTCCATCCGTTTTGTATTCCTACTGTCAAATATATGGTCTGACGACTTCAACGCAGGAACTGCGCCAGGCTGTTAAAGAGATAAACAGCCCCCTCCACAACCCGAGGATCCAGGACGGTCCCTCGACCCGGCCTCCCAAGAGGATCCGGACATATCTGTGGAGTTAATTGATGGGGTATTCCATCAATTTAGCAAGGACAACGCCTTGGTGGCCATTACGGCCGATTACCCAGGGCTAATCCTCGCCTCCTAGGTAACTGAGACCGAAATCCCAGTACTTTGAAAGGGGACCCGTCCTCACGTGTTTTCGATGACCGTATAACAACCGTGTTTTGCAGAGGAGGTCCTTGAGGCGGGAGGCCGAGCCTACAGCGGCCAGCCCACGAGGGGCTGCGGGGCCCCGTGGGATAAAAAGAAGTGTAGTCTGGACCGGGGTGCCGGTGCAAAGGTATAGCGCGCTTTTTTATTCCCCGGTGTTATTCCTTCAAGGCATATTAACACTCGTGCTCTGTTCAGGACAAAGAGACCTTGCCGGACTATATCCGGAGAGGCTGCCAATCGCGCCTCCACCAGCCTGGCTCCACAGCCTGGCCCGGAGGCGGAGGCGAACACGAGGTGCGCACCGGACGCTCCTCCAACAGAGGATGCGGCCAGGCTGTTTGCCACCCCTTCCGAGGTGGAGAGTGCCATGAACCACAGGCGTCGCCGGACTGTTCTTCGCGACACTTGTTTCTCCCAAGAGGCGTTTGATGCCTTTAATTGGGGAGATGCGTATCTCCGTGCCGCTCAGAATGGTCTAGCCAGAGCCACGGAGCAATATGTAAAAGACATACGGGTGAGAAATTTTAATGGTTATATATATCAGTAGCCCCCGAGACTTAAAACAGTTAGAATAACTGATTTAAGGATTGTGTAATACGCAGGTTCTTTCAGAGAAGAATACCCAACTGTCCCAGGAGCTAAAAGAGTGCAAAGCCCAACTTGAGGCCGCACTAGCCGCGATGGGGGAGCCTAAGGAGACCCCCTATGGTAATATATGCTTCAAAAAGATAAGTGTGAAGTGCGACATATGTGCAAATCTGACAAATGAAGTTGCAGATGGCGCCAGATTAGATCCGAACAAGCAACAACTCCTACGCCGGCTAAAGGCTGGCGAGAGCATGCTGACAAAGGTGAGGCGGGAGAAAAATGATCTTCAGGATGCCAACACCAAGCTGGGTGTTGAACCGAAAGATGTTCGTGCCCAGCTGTCGGACTCCGTTAAGGAGAATCAGCGGCTTCGACGCGGCATATTTAGTAAGTGCTTGAACGAACTTTGAAAAAAGAGTTCGTCGAGGAAGTCGACTAACAGAGTGATGTCTGTAGGTATGCTAACAGGTCATCCTGCAGAGGAGATGCCCGGTTCTACGGGTGACCTCCTTCCCGAGCTCTCGCAACTGCACGAGCGAGTTCGGCAGGCGATGCAAGGAGTTGCCCAAGCCTTATGGCCATCCCTCTCCATGCCCGAGGGCCTTGGAGAGCTTGCAGAGAAGCTGAAGGGAGCGCGGTGGCACTTCCGATAGTGGAAGATATCGGCCTGCCGTCAAGGCGCTAGGGAGGCCTGGGCCATGGTGAAGACGCGGTACACAAAGGCTGACCCAAACCACATGGCCGAGGTCGGACCAGTGGGGCCCGATGGGAAGGAGATCCCTGTAAGCTTAGTATACGGCCAAGTAGAATTGGCCGCAAAGTATTATCAGCAGGACTGTAAATTAGACAGCCTGTTAGATGGTATTGAAGAGGAATACAATTAGTCAGAGTGACTATGTAAATTAATTGACATTTATAATGCCTTCTAGCCGGATTGTAGATCGTTTGTCATGGCCGACCTTTTCGCTTCAACCTCGGGACCTGACGGTCTGGAGTGTGTCCGAATACCCTCGCGGTTATATAAGAACCGGGGTATGCATGGAGACCAGGCATAGGGGTCATTAGTGCTTGAACAGACAAGTGCCCAACTAGTTATGTTATATTACATGGTTAGTAAGAAACATCTTCCAGGGAGAATAGTTCCGTTAAGGGTTCCTTTCCCTGGGAGGCATGCCCTAAAGTGCATGTCCATTCTGCGAAAAAGACGCAGGAAAAATCGTCTGGGGGCGCATAGATAAATAATTGGAAAAATCATCTTTCAGGTCACCGACCGAATATTCCCTTAAGAACGCTAGCTTTCGGCTTCACCCAGTCTGAGGTACACATCCGGCTGACCCGGCAGTAACAATCACAGAGGTGCTCCCTTTACCACCTAGCCGAACAATCGGGAACGTAGGGGTAAGCACAGGAGCCAGGCAACCCAGCTTGGCCAAAACTTAAGTCATATCGATGCATATAATGGTGAAATAAAAGGTATATGCGGAATTGTAACACATGTGTTGGGCATAAAACCCGTGTGAATAAGCTTCTGTTAAAAGAAGCCCCCAGGTTTAATGAGTGCGAGTAGCACGTCATGTGATGAGCCTTTTAAGGCTATAAGAGGAGAGGAGAAGGAGAGAAATATAAGACAGACAGTATATATAAAAAATGGACAGAGGAAGGAGACGAACACAGAGTCCGGCGCTAGGCATAGAATCTTCGGAGACGGGCTGCATTCCATGGGTTCGGCTCGAGTCAGTTATCTGATGCATCTCGCAGGCGGTACACTCCACCAGTCGGGACTTGGTCAATTATGAAGGGACCTTCCCACTTGGGCTTGAGTTTGTCCTTTTTCTTGTCCGGCAGGCGTAGAACTAATTCGCCGACGTTGTAATTTTTGGCCCGTACTTCTCTGCTTTGGTATCTTCGAGCCTGCTGTTGATAGAATGCGGAACGGGTTTTTGCCACGTCATGTTCTTCCTCCAATGCGTCCAAACTGTCCTGCCGATCGAGCTCGGCCTCTCTTTCTTCGTACATGCGCACCCGAGGTGAGTCATGAATTATGTCGCAGGGCAAAACTGCCTCTGCGCCGTACACCATGAAGAATGGCATATATCCGTTGGTGCGATTCGGCGTGGTCCGCAGCCCCCAGAGTACGGAGTCGAGCTCCTCCACCCAGTGCGTGTTAGATTCCTTAAGGGACCGCACTAATCTTGGTTTGATGCCGCTCATGATAAGACCATTTGCACGTTCCACCTGTCCGTTAGTTTGTGGGTGATAGACGGAAGCATAGTCGAGCTTAATGCCCATGTTTTTGCACCAGAGTTTTACCTCATCGGCCGTAAAGTTCGTGCCGTTATCAGTGATGATGCTGTGGGGGACGCCATAACGGTGTTTGACCCCAGATATGAAGTCTATCACCGGTCCGGATTCGGCCGTTTTAACAGGCTTGGCTTCTATCCATTTGGTGAACTTATCCACCATGACCAGTAAGTATTTTTTTCTTGTGGGTTCCACCTTTAAGGGGTCCCACCATGTCAAGCCCCCAGACCGCAAAGGGCCTTGTTATGGGGATAGTTTGGAGGGCGGTGGGTGGCATATGGCTTTGGTTTGCAAAAAGCTGGCAACCGACGCATCGTTGGACTAAGTCCTGAGCTTCTGCCCGGGCCGTTAGCCAATAAAAGCCTGTACGGAAAGCCTTGCTTACAAGGGACCGAGCTGCAGCGTGATGACCATCGAGTCCGGCGTGAATTTCAGCCAGCAAGTTCCGCCCTTCCTCTTCGGAGATGCACCTTTGAAGGACTCCGGTAGTGCTTTTCTTATAAAGCTCTCCCTCATGGACTTTGTAGGCTTTAGATCTCCGCACTATGCAGCGTGCCTCGTTTTGGTCCTCTGGGAGTTCCTACCTGGTAAGGTAGGCTAGGAATGGTTCTGTCCACAGGGCGATAACGGCCATTATTACGTGGGCTGAAGGTGTGACTTCATTGGCGGAGCCTCCGATTGTGTCAGATTGTTCGGCATCGGGCAGTGCGGTTGAGTCCGGAATGTTATTGCCGGATTCCCCTTCCCATACTACGGATGGCTTGAACAGCCATTCCAAGAAGATGTGTGTGTGTGGGGGGGGGGGGCTGCGTCGCGTTTTGCGCCGATGCATGCCAGGACGTCTGCCGCCTGATTGTTCTCCCGGGCTATATGATGAAATTCGATCCCTTCGAACCGAGCTGGCATTTTTAGGATGGCGTTGCGATAAGCTGCCATTTTTGGATCCTTGGCATCGAAGTCTCCAGTTATTTGGGATATTGCGAGGTTCGAATCCCCTCGCACCTCTAGGCGTTGAATGCCCATGGATACTGCCACCCAGAGACCGTGTAAAAGGGCCTCATATTCGGCTGCATTGTTGGAGTATGTGTACATAATCTGGAGTACATATTGAACTGTGTCTCCCGTGGGGGACGTCAAAATGACGCCAGCCCCTAGACCGGCCAACATTTTAGAGCCGTCGAAATGCATGATCCAATTTGAATATATGCCGTACTCTTTAGGGAGTTCGGCCTCCGTCCATTCTGCGACAAAGTCGGCCAAAACTTGCGACTTAATAGCTCGCCGTGGCTTATAAGTTATGTAGAATGGGAGGAGCTCGACGGCCCATTTTCCAATCCGGCCCGTTGCTTCAGGGTTGTTTATACTATCGTTAAGTGGTACTTCGGAGGCTATTGTTATCGAACACTCTTGAAAGTAGTGTCGCAGCTTCCGGGATGCTATGAATACCGCGTATGCAATCTTTTGATAATGCGGGTACCATGATTTGCATGGAGTGAGGACAGTGGACACATAGTAGACTGGCTTTTGAAGGGGGAATTTGTGTCCGTCCGTTTCTCGTTCGACAACGAGCACTGCGCTTACAACCTGATGGGTTGCTGCAATGTACAATAGCATTGGTTCGCCAATATTTGGCGCGGCCAGGACTGGGTTTGTTGCCAATATGGCCTTTATTTCGTCGAGTACGGCCGTGGCGGCATCTATCCACTCGAAGTGTTCAGTGCGCCGAAGGAGGCGATAGAGGGGTAGTGCCTTTTCCCCCAAACAGGAGATGAAGCGTCTTAGAGCCGCCATGCATGCGGTTAATTTTTGTATCTGTTTGAGGTCTTTCGGGATATCCAATTGTGATAAAGCTCGGATCTTGGCGGGATTTTCTTCAATTCCTCTACCGGATACAATGAAGCCCAAGAGCTTTCCGGCTGGAACGCTGAAAACGCATTTTTCCGGGTTGAGTTTGATGTCGTATGTTCGGAGATTGTCAAATGTAAGCCTCAAGTCGTCTACTAGAGATTCGACATGTCTTGTTTTTACGACCACATCATCCACGTATGCCTCCATTGTTTTGCCGATCTGGTTTGCCAGACATGTTTGAATCATGTGCTGATATGTTGCGCCGGCGTTTTTGAGCCCAAAGGGCATCGTGTTGAAGCAGAATGGGCCGTATGGTGTGATGAATGTTGTTGCGGCTTGGTCAGATTCTGCCATCTTGATTTGATGGTAGCCGGAATATGCGTCGAGGAAGCACAACGAATCGTGTCCTGCGGTGGCGTCTATAATTTGATCAATGCGGGGGAGGGGGAAGGGATCCTTTGGGCAAGCCTTGTTACAGTCTTTAAAATCAATGCACAGGCGCCAGGATTTGTCCTTCTTTGGTACCATCACCAGGTTTGCTAGCCAGTCCGGATGTTTTATATCTCCGATGAATCCGGCCTCCAATAGCTTGGCTAGCTCCTCTCCCATGGCCTGTCTCTTAGGTTCAGAAAAACGGCGAAGAGCTTGTTTGACAGGTTTGAATCCTCTTAGGATATTTAAGCTATGTTCGGCCAGCCTGCGTGGGATTCCTGGCATGTCTGAAGGGTGCCAGGCTAAGATGTCCCAATTTTCACGTAGGAATTCTCGCAGTGCGGCGTCTACATCAGGGTTTAATTGCGCCCCGATGGAAGTTGTTTTATTGGGGTCCGTTGGATGGACATGGAATTTGATTATTTCATCCGCTGGTTTAAAGGAGGTGGACTTGGACCTCTTGTCGAGTATCACATTGTCCCTGTTCACCGTGGAGCGCAGCACAGTCAGCTCCTCAGCCGCTAGGGCTTCGGATAGTGCCTCAAGGGCCAGTGCGGCTGTCTTATTTTCGGCGCGGAGTGCTATGTCCGGATCACTAGCGAGAGTGATGATTCCATTTGGCCCGGGCATCTTGAGCTTCATGTACCCGTAATGGGGTATTGCTTGGAAGATTGTAAATGCTTCCTGCCCGAGCAGAGCGTGGTATCCGCTACTGAACGGGGCCACATGGAACGTGACCTCTTCGGACCTGTAATTATCCAGCGTGCCGAACACCACATCTAGTGTGATTTTTCCTGTACAACGCACTTCCCGACTGGGGATTATTCCTCTAAAGGTTGTGCTGCTTCGCTCAATGCGGTTCCAGTCTATTTCCATTTTTAGAGGGTTTCCTCATAAATGAGGTTCAGTCCGCTGCCTCCATCCATGAGTAACTTGGTGAGGCGAAAGCCATCCACTATTGGACTAAGGACCAGTGCGGCTTGTGCTCGGGCTGTTCGGAATTTAGGTTCATCACCGGCATTAAAAGTAATAGCCGTGTCACTCCATGGGTTTATTGTTGCTACTTGGTAGACTTCGGCGAGGTTGCGGAGTGTTCTTTTTTGCATGCTATTTGATGCAAATGTCTCGAAGACTGTTAAGACTGTACTGGTGTCCCTGGGGTGGCTTTCTGCGGCCTTCGGAATTAGGAGGTCTTCGCCAATTTTGGCCACCTGCCGGAGTATCCAACATGCTCTGAGGCTGTGAGTTGGAGTGGCATCCTCTGTACTATGAATTTTATAGGGTCAATTAAGCCATCCTTCCAGTACGGTTCCATGCCCTGCAGAGGGTTTTTGTTTTTTGGTGTTTAACCTGGGTGTTTGTCGATGATGCACCTTTTTGTTCCGGACGGGGTTTCTATTTAGGGCCGGATTATCCCAAAATTTTATTTTGGTTTTCCAGGCGCTTTCCATCGCATAGTACTTTTGTACTATGGACGCCAAGTCAGAAAGGCGTGTAATATCATGACGACTTATGGCGTTAAGGATTCCCTTGTCTGTGCAATTATTGCAGAAGATTGAGATTGCGTCTTCCTCGTGGCAGTCCTTTATCCTGTTCATAACCAGGAGGAATCTGGCCCAATAATGGTGTACTGTTTCTTCGGGCTTTTGCCTGATTTTGGATAGATCGCTTATGTTCAGGTGGGTGGGTAGAATTAAATCCGAAACCTCACCCGATCTGAGACTCAGAGGCCAAGGAGTTTCTGAACTCTGAAGTTTAGGTTCTTGGATGTTATCCAATGAGTCTAGCCCATTGCCTGATTCTAAGTTCAGGTCTTGAGTTATATCCTCCCCTCCACGGGTATCCGGCCTGGAGGGATCGGGAATCTGGAGGTAATTAGTCCTTAAGATAGATGAAGGGTCGCCGCACTGCCCTTCTACCACGGCAACATGATGGGTGACCTGGGAGAGTTAATCTCTCTTAGATCAGGTTTAGGCCCAACCTTGTCGTAATCTGTAGCGACCCCCAGGGCGGCAATGCGATCCAAGAGCTCGTTCATGGAAGAGAGCTCTATTGGATCTAACTGCTCGGCGAGTTCCGAACTGACATGAAGATTGCTTTTGATGACCCGAGAGGTCATCGTCGGTGCAGCAGCCGAACAGGCGGTCATAAGAAAACCACCCAGCCGGAGAGTTTGGCCGACAGCCAAAGCTCCCTTAGCAACGGTGCCGTCTTTAAACACGGGATGAGGCATCCTTCCTGATGACGACGACACAGAGGAACTCTCAATGAATGCACCAATGTCGGTGTCAAAATCGGCGGATCTCGGGTAGGGGGTCCCGAACTGTGCGTATAGGCGGATGATAACAGGATACAAGGGACACGAAGTTTTAACCAAGTTCGGTCCCTCTCGATGGAGGTAAAACCCTACGTCCTGCTTGATTAATATTGATGATATGGGTAGTACAAGAGTAGATCTACCACGAGATCAAGGAGGCTAAACCCTAGAAGCTAGCCTATGGTATGATTGTTGTATGTTGTCCTACGGACTAAAGCCCTCCGGTTTATATAGACACGAGAGAGGGTTAGGGTTACACAAAGTCGGTTACAATGGTAGGAGATCTAAATATCCGCATCGCCAAGCTTGCCTTCCACGCCAAGGAAAGTCCCTTCCGGACACGGGTCGAAGTCTTCAATCTTGTATCTTCATAGTCCTGGAGTCCGGCTATCCGGACACCCCCTAATCCAGGACTCCCTCAGAAAGGCTGTGCAATAAAGGAATGCTATGAATTACTCGGGTGCCCGGATGCTTACGATTCCGCCGGATGCTTGGCCCTGTGCGGCCACTCCTCTTCGTCGTCATCGGCGTCGGCGGGGTAGTCCGGAGGAAGGGTTTTCCCCTTCTTGGACCCTTCGGCCTCCCCGGTCGGGGCGGCCTTCCTTTTCTTTCCTCCCCCCGCTGGAGGGGGAGAGGTTTCTTCTTCCTCCTCCTCGTTTTCACGGGAGGAGCACGTCTCGGATTCGTCGGATGAAGAATCTGACACCTCCTGGCGCTGGGAACTCTTTCGAGTCCCTGTGGCCCTCTTCTTGGCCTTCTTCCCCGGCACCACGTAAGGTGCCGGAGCCAACAGCTTCGCTAAGCGAGCATCGGCTGGGTCTTTGGGCAAAGGAGCCGGACAGTCGATCTGTCCGGACTTCGCCAGCCAATCCTGTCAAAGGAAAGGGAGTTTAGATCCCGCATAGAGTCAAACTATGGAAAACCAACATCCTGTAAAAGGTAAAAATAGCTTACCGCACTAGCGGCAAGCTGCGTGCTGAATCCGTGGTCCTCGGAAGCGGATGCGGGAGCCTCGGCGCCTTTGAATAGCACCTTGCAGGCATCTTCGTACATTGTGTCGAAGAGCCTGCTCAGGGTTGGGTGCTGTGCCGGGTCGAACTCCCACAAATTGAAGCCCCGTCGCTGACACGGGAGGATCCGGCGGACGAGCATAACCTGGACTATGTTGACAAGCTTGAGCTGCTTGTTCACCAAGGTTTGGATGCATTTTTGCAGTCCGGTTACCTCTCCTTTATTGCCCCACGACAGGCCCGTCTCTTTCCAAGACGTGAGCCGCGTAGGGGGTCCGGACCGGAACTCGGGGGCTGCGACCCATTTGGGATCGCGCGGCTCGGTGATGTAAAACCACCCCGATTGCCACCCCTTCAGGGTCTCCACAAAGGAGCCCTCGAGCCATAGGACGTTGGCTATCTTGCCCGCCATGGCGCCTCCACACTCCGCCTGGTTGCCACGCACCACCTTGGGCTTGACGTTGAAAGTCTTGAGCCATAGGCCGAAATGGGGGCGGACGCAGAGGAAAGCCTCACACACGACGATAAACGCCGAGATGTTGAGGACGAAGTTCGGGGCCAGATCGTGGAAATCTAGGCCATAGTAGAACATGAGCCCCCGGACGAACGGGTGGAGAGGAAAGCCCAGTCCGTGGAGGAAATGGGGAAGGAATACTACCCTCTCATGGGGCCTTGGGGTGGGGAGGAGCTGCCCCTCTTCGGGAAGCCGGTGCGCGATGTCGTTAGACAAGTATCCGGCTTTCCTCAGTTTTTTGACGTGTCCCTCCGTAACGGAGGAGACCATCCACTTGCCTCCCGCTCTAGACATGGCTGGAGAAGGTTGAGGTGGGAAGTTCAGGCTTGGGCGTTGGAGCTCGAGTACGCGGAAGATGGATAGGCAAAGGAGGAAGAAGGCGTAGGTAAAAAGGTGGATCCTTATCCCCTTATATGGGCGGATGCGGTTAAGCGTCACCACCAGCCTGGTAAAACTCGCTTATCTCCCAAGCGCCGTGATAAATGGCGCGGTTGGTTTACCCACGTCCGTATTGATGAGAATCCCGTAAATAAGGGGACACGATATCTGCTTTGACAAGACGTGCCAAGGAAACCGCCTCGCGAAATGCGCTGAGGTGGGGGAGTAAAAACGATTCGAATAAAGATTTGGTAGTGGTGTGATGTCACGCTATGGAATACGTCAGCAGATTAGATTTGTGTAAATATTATTCTCTCTATGGAAATATGTGGAAACTTATTTTGCAGAGTCGGACACTGTCTTTTGTGTTCAAAATCTTCTATGAAGTACTTGGAGGAGGAACCCGCCTTGCAATGCCGAAGACAATCTGCACGCCGGACTCGTCGTCATTGAAGCCTGGTTCAGGGGCTACTGAGGGAGTCCTGGATTAGGGGGTGTCCTAATAGCCGGACTATACCTTCAGCCGGACTCCTGGACTATGAAGATACAAGATTGAAGACTTCGTCCCATGTCCGGAAGGGACTTTCCTTGGCGTGGAAGGCAAGCTTGGCGATGCGGATATTTAGATCTCCTACCATTGTAACCGACTTTGTGTAACCCTAACCGTCTCAGGTGTCTATATAAACCGGAGGGCGTTAGTCCGTAGGACAACATACAACAATCAGACCATAGGCTAGCTTCTAGGGTTTAGCCTCCTTGATCTTGTGGTAGATCTACTCTTGTACTACCCATATCATCAATATTAATCAAGCAGGACGTAGGGTTTTACCTCCATCGAGAGGGCCCGAACCTGGGTAAAACTTCGTGTCCCTTGTCTCCTGTTACCATCCGCCCAAACGCACAGTTCGGGACCCCCTACCCGAGATCCACCGGTTTTGACACCGACAATATCCATTTCTTATAAGGGAAAACGGTTGGATCACCGAGGGTCATTTAATTGTATTGTCAATTCGGTTTAAATTAATCACCCATTGACAGGTAGGACAGATACATTTTTTTTAGTTTAGTCCTCCAATTTATATTCACTAGTAGGTGCTTACTTTTACTGATTGGCACATGAGGCTGTAAGAAATAAGCAAAAAAGACCTCAACTTGCGCCTCACCTGTTGGGGAACGCAGTAATTTCGAAAAAATCATACGCACACACAAGATCCATCTACGTGATGCATAGAAACGAGAGGGGAGAGTGTTGTCCACGTACCCTCGTAGAACGTAAGCGGAAGCGTTATGACAACGCGGTTGATGTAGTCGTACGTCTTCACGATCTGACCGAACCTAGCACCGAAGATATGGCACCTCCGCGATCTGCAGACGTTCAGCTCAGTGACGTCCCACGAACTCTAGATCTAGCTGAGGTCGAAGGAGAGTTTCGTTAGCACGGTGGCATGGTGACGGTGATGATGAAGTTACCGACGCCAGGGCTTTGCCTAAGCACTACAACCATATGACTGAGGTGGGAATCTGTGGAGGGGGGCACCGCACACGGCTAAACAATCAACTTGTGTGTCTATGGGGTGCCCCCTCCCCCATATATAAAGGAGTGGACGAGGGGAGGGTCGGCCCTCCCAAGGCGCGCCCAAGGGGGGAGTCCTACTCCTGGTGGGAGTAGGGTTCCCCCTTTCCCTAGTTGGAGTAGGAGAAGAAGGAAGAAGGAGAGGGAGAGAAGGAAAGGGGGGCCGGGCCCCCTCCCAATTCGGATTGGGCTTGGGGGGGCCCACCTTGGCCGCCTCCTCCTCTCTCCCACTAAGGACCATTAAGGCCCAATGACCCCCCGGGGGGTTCCACTAACCCCCCCGGTACTCCGGTAAATGCCCGAACTCACTCGGAACCATTCCGATGTGCAAACATAGCCTTCCAATATATCGATCTTTATGTCTCAACCATTTTGAGACTCCTCGTCATGTCCGTGATCACATCCGGGACTCCGAACAACTTTCGGTACATCAAAACACATAAACTCATAATACTGATCCTCATTGAACGTTAAGCGTGCGGACCCTACGGGTTCGAGAACTATGTAGACATGATCGACACTCATCTCCGGTCAATAACCAATAGCGGAACCTGGATGCTCATATTGGCTCCTACATATTCTACGAAGATCTTTAACGGTCAAACCGCGTAACAACATACGTTGTTCCCTTTGTCATCAGTATGTTACTTGCCCGAGATTCGATCGTCGGTACCTCAATACCTAGTTCAATCTTGTTACCGGCAAGTCTCTTTACTCATTCCGTAATGCATCATCCCGCAACTAACTCATTAGTCACATTGCTTGTAAGGCTTATAGTGATGTGCATTACCGAGAGGGCCCAGAGATACCTCTCCGACAATCGGAGTGACAAATCCTAATCTCGATCTATGCCAACTCAAAAAACACCATTGGAGACACCTGTAGAGCATCTTTATAGTCACCCACTTACGTTGTGACATTTGATATCACACTAAGTGTTCCTACGGTATTCAGGAGTTGCATATTCTCATAGTCATAGGAACATGTATAAGTCATGAAGAAAGCAATAGCAACAAACTAAACGATCATCGTGCTAAGCTAACAGATGGGTCAAGTCAATCACATCATTCTCTAATGATGTGATACCGTTAATCAAATGACAACTCATGTCTATGGCTAGGAAACTTAACCATCTTTGTTTCAACGAGCTAGTCAAGTAGAGGCATACTAGTGACACTTTGTTTGTCTATGTATTCACACATGTACTAAGTTTCCAGATGATACAATTCTAGCATGAATAATAAACATTTATCATGATATAAGGAAATATAAATAACAACTTTATTATTGCTTCTAGGGCATATTTCCTTCAGTCTCCCACTTGCACTAGAGTCAGTAATCTAGATTACGCAGTAATGATTCTAACACCCATGGAGTCTTGGTGCTGATCATGTTTTGCTCGTGAGAGAGGCTTAGTCAACGGGTATGCAACATTCAGATCCATATGTATCTTGCAAATCTCTATGTCTCCCTCCTTGACATGATCGCGGATGGAATTGAAGCGTCTCTTGATGTGCTTGGTTCTCTTGTGAAATCTGGATTCCTTTGCCAAGGCAATTGCACCAGTATTGTCACAAAAGTTTTTCATTGGACCCGATGTACTAGGTATGACACCTAGATCGGATATGAACTCCTTTATCCAGACTCCTTCATTTGCTACTTCCGAAGCAGCTATGTACTCCGCTTCACACGTAGATCCCGTCACGACGCTTTGCTTAGAACTGCACCAACTTACAACTCCACCTTTCAATATAAATATGTATCCGGTTTGTGACTTAGAGTCATCCGGATCAGTGTCAAAGCTTGCATCAACGTAACCATTTACGACGAGCTCTTTGTCAACTCCATAAATGAGAAACATATCCTTAGTCCTTTTCAGGTATTTCAGGATGTTCTTGACCACTGTCCAGTGATGCACCCCTGGATTACTTTGGTACCTCCCTGCTAAACTAATAGCAAGGCACACATCAGGTCTGGTACATAGCATTGCATACATGATAGAACCTATGGCTAAAGCATAGGGAATGAATTTCATTTTCTCTCTATCTTCTGCAGTGGTCGGGCATTGAGTCTGACTCAACTTCACACCTTGTAACACAGGCAAGAACCCTTTCTTTGCTTGATCCATTTTGAACTTCTTCAAAACTTTATCAAGGTATGTGCTTTGTGAAAGTCCAATTAAGCATCTTGATCTATCTCTATAGATCTTGATGCCTAATATATAAGCAGCTTCACCGAGGTCTTTCATTGAAAATTCTTATTCAAGTATCCTTTTATGCTATTCAGAAATTTAGTATCATTTCCGATCAACAATATGTCATCCACATATAATATCAGAAATGCTACAGGGCTCCCACTCACTTTCTTGTAAATACATGCTTCTCCAAAAGTCTGTATAAAACCATATGCTTTGATCACACTATCAAAGCGTATATTCCAACTCCGAGATGCTTCCACCAGTCCAAAAATGGATCGCTGGAGCTTACACACTTTGTTAGCACCTTTTGGATCGACAAAACCTTCTAGCTGTATCATATACAACTCTTCTTTAAGATATCCATTAAGGAATGCAGTTTTGACATCCATTTGCCAAATTTCATAATCATAAAATGCGGCAATTGCTAACAAGATTCAGACGGACTTAAGCATCGCTATGGGTGAGAAGGTCTCATCGTAGTCAACTCCTTGAACTTGTCAAAAACCTTCCGCAACAAGTCGGGCTTTGTAGACAGTAACATTATCGTTAGCATTAGTCTTTGATACGTCTCCGACGTATCTATAATTTTTGAATGTTCCATTCTATTATATTATCTGTTTTGGATGTTTAATGGGCTTTATTATGCTCTTTTATATTATTTTTGGGACTAACCTATTAACCGAGGGCCCAGTGCAAATTGCTGTTTTTTTGCCTATTTCAGTGTTTTGCGGAAAAGGAATATCAAACGGAATGCAAACGGAACAAAACCTTCGCGAGGATCTTTTTTGGAACAAACGCATTCCAGGAGGCTTGGAGTGGAAGTCAAGGAAGCAACAAGGCGGCCATGAGGCAGGAGGGCGCGCCCCCCACCCTCGTGGGCCCCTCGTAGCTCCACCGACCTACTTCTTTCGCCTATATATACTCTTATACCCTGAAAACATCCAGGGGATCCACGGAACCACTTTTCCACCGCCGCAACCTTCTGTACCCGTGAGATCCCATCTTGGGGCCTTTTTCGGCGATCTGCCGGAGGGGGATTCGATCATGGAGGGCTTCTACATCAACACCATAGCCTCTCCGATGATGTGTGAGTAGTTTACCATAGACCTTCGGGTCCATAGTTATTAGCTAGATGGCTTCTTCTCTCTCTTTGGATCTCAATACAAAGTTCTCCTTGATGTTCTTGGAGATCTATTCGATGTAATACTCTTTTGCGGTGTGTTTGCCGAGATCCGATGAATTGCGGGTTTATGAACTTGATTATCTATTAATATTATTTGGTTCTTCTCTGAATTCTTATATGCATGATTTGATATCTTTGCAAGTCTCTTCGAATTATCGGTTTAGTTTGGCCTACTAGATTGATCCTTCTTGCAATGGGAGAAGTTCTTAGCTTTGGGTTCAATATTGTGGTGTCCTTTCCCAGTGACAGCAGGGGCAGCAAGGCACGTATTGTATTGTTGCCATCAAGGATAAAAAGATGGGGTTTATATCATATTGCTTGAGTTTATCCCTCTACATCATGTCATCTTGCCTAATGCGTTACTCCGTTCTTATGAACTTAATACTCTAGATGCATGCTGGATAGCGGTCGATGTGTGGAGTAATAGTAGTAGATGCATAATCGTTTCGGTCTACTTGACACGGACGTGATGCCTATATTCATGATCATTGCCTTAGATATCATCATAACTATGCACTTTTCTATCAATTGCTTGGTAGTAATTTGTTCACCCACCGTATATATGCTATCTTGAGAGAAGCCACTAGTGAAACCTATGGCCCCCGGGTCTATTTTACATCATATTAGTTTATTATCAACTTGCCAGTTTCTGGTGCCGTTTATTTTGCAATCTTTACTTTCCAATCTATACAACAAAAATACCAAAAATATTTATCTTATTATGTTTATCAGATCTCACTTTTCTAAGTGGCCGAGGGAGTCCTAGATTAGGGGGTCCTCGGATAGCCGGACTATATACCTTGGCCGGACTGGTGGACTATGAAGATACAGGATTGAAGACTTCGTCCCGTGTCTGGGTGGGACTCTCCTTTGCGTGGAAGGCAAGCTTGGCAATTTGGATATGTAGATCTCCTTCCTTGTAACCGACTCTGTGTAACCCTAGCCCCCTCCGGTGTCTATATAAACTGGATGGTTTAGTCCGTAGGACAACAACAATCATAATTATAGGCTAGCTTCTAGGGTTTAGCCTCTATGATCTCGTGGTAGATCAACTCTTGTAATACTCATATCATCAAGATCAATCAAGCAGGAAGTAGGGTATTACCTCCATAGAGAGGGCCCGAACCTGGGTAAACATTGTGTCCCCCGCCTCCTGTTACCATCCGCCTTAGACGCATAGTTCGGGACCCCCTACCCGAGATCCGCCGGTTTTGACACCGATATTGGTGCTTTCATTGAGAGTTCCACTTTGCCATCATGATAAGGCTTGATGGCTCGTCTTGTTGTCAAGGATAACATTACCTCTGGGGGAGCCATGGCTGTAGGCCAAACTCTCCGACTAGTCGCCTTCGTCATGACCGCCCGTTCGGCCGTCGCGCCGACGATGATTTCTCGGGTCATCAAAAACAGCCTCCACGTCGGCTCGGGATTCGCCGAGCAGATGGATCCGATGGAGCTCTCTTCTTTGAATGAGCTCTTGGATCGCATCGCCGCCTTGGGAGTCGCTATGGACTATGATCGGATCGGGCTTAAACCCGACCAAAGGGAGATTAACTCTCCGCCGGTCACCCATCAGATAGCGGTGGTGGAGGAGAAATGCAGCGCTTCTTCCTCTATTTTGAGGACAAACTATGTCCGGATTCCCGAGCTCTCCAAGCCGGATACCCGTCTATGGGAGGACATGACCCAAGCTTCGAACCTAGATTCGGACAGTGGGCCAGAACTATTGGGCATCATCCCAAAGACCGAACTGCCAAGCTCGGAAACTCCGCCCCTGGGTCTCAAATCGGGTCAGGGTTTGGACCTAAATCTACCCACCCACCCTCACATAAGTGATCTTTCCCAAATTAGACAAGAGCCCCAAGAGACAGTACATCACTATTGGGCCAGATTCCTCCTTGTAATGAGCGAGGTCAAGGACTGTCGCGAGGAAGACGCAATTTCATTCTTTTGCAAAAATTGCACGGACAAGGGAATCCTCAACGCCATAAGTCGCCGTGACATAGTACACTTTGCTGACTTGGCAACCATAGTACAGAAGTACTGTGCGATGGAAAGCACATGGAAAACCCAAACAAAATTCTGGGATCCTCCGGCTCTCACTAAACCTGCCGTCCAAACTAAAAGGGTGCACTCTCATAAGTCACCCGATCCAATTACAAAGAAACCAAAGCCCACGACAGGGCGAGTAACCGTATTGGAGGGATGGCTCAATGGACCATGCAAAATCCACAGTACACCGGATACCATGCCAATACATAGCCTTAGAGCATGTTGGATACTCCGACAGGTGGCCAAAAGCGGCGAGGATCTCCTCACCAAAAATACCACAGAGCACCACCCCGTGGAAAACAATAATACAGTACTGACAGTGACCTTCGCCTCAAATAATAGGCGCAAGCGAGCACTCCGCAGCCTCGCCGAAGTCTGCCACGTTGCACCAATAAATCCATGGAACGATACGGCTATAACCTTCAATGCCAGTGATGAACCTCAATTCCGAACAGTCCAAGCACCAGCCGCTTTGGTCCTTAGTCCAATTGTGGGCGACTTTCGGCTTACTAAAGTGCTCATGGACGGTGGCAGCGGATTAAACCTCATCTATGAGGAGACTCTTAGAAAAATGGAAATAGACAAGAGCCACATTGAGCAAAGCAGCACGACCTTCAGAGGAATCATCCCTAGTGGGGAGGCACGATGCGCGGGAAAAATCACACTTGATGTGGTATTCGGCACGCCGGAGAATTACAGGTCCGAAGAAATCACATTCCAAGTGGCCCCGTTTAGTAGCGGATACCACACCCTTTTAGGGCGGGAGGCATTCACAATCTTCCAAGCTATACCCCATTACGGGTACATGAAGCTCAAGATGCCCGGGCCCAATGGAATCATCACTCTAGCCAGTGGTCCGGACATAGCACTCCGCGCCGAAAATAAAACCGCCGCACTGGCCCTCGATGCATTATCCGAAGCCCTTGCAGCCGAAGAACTAACTGCGCTGCGCTCCACAATGGATAGGGACGACGTGATACTCAAAAAAAGACCCAAGTCCACCTCTTTTAAACCAGTGGACGAAATAGTCAAATTCCAGGTCCACCCAACGGACCCTACAAAAACAGTCATCCATCGGGGCACAGCTAAACCCCACAACAGACGCCGCACTGCGGGAGTTCTTGCGCGAGAATTGGGACATCTTCGCGTGGCATCCTTCAGACATGCCAGGAATCCCACGTAGGCTGGCCGAGCATAGTGAGGGAGTCCTGGATTAGGGGGTATCCGGACAGCTGGACTATATCCTTTGGACTGTTGGACTATGAAGATACAAGATTGAAGACTTCGTCCCGTGTCCCGATGGGACTCTCCTTGGCGTGGAAGGCAAGCTTGGAAATACGGATATGTAGATCTCCTCCCTTGTAACCGACTCTGTGTAACCTTAGCCCCCTCCGGTGTCTATATAAACCGGAGGGTTTAGTCTGTAGGACAACAACAATCATACCATAGGCTAGCTTCTAGGGTTTAGCCTCTACGATCTCGTGGTAGATCAACTCTTGTAATACTCATATCATCAAGATCAATCAAGCAGGAAGTAGGTGAGGGAGTCCTGGATTAGGGGGTGTTCGGATAGCCGGACTATACCTTCAGCCGGACTCCAGGACTATGAAGATACAAGATTGAAGACTTCGTCCCATGTCCGGAAGGATCTTTCCTTGGCGTGGAAGGCAAGCTAGGCGTGCGGATATTCAAGATCTCCTACCATTGTAACCGACTCTGTGTAACCCTAACCCTATCCGGTGTCTATATAAACTGGAGGGTTGTAGTCCGTAGGACAACCATCATCATACACAATCATACCATAGGCTAGCTTCTAGGGTTTAGCCTCCTTGATCTCGTGGTAGATCTACTCTTGTACTACCCATATCATCAATATTAATCTAGCAGCAGTAGGGTTTTACCTCCATCGAGAGGGCCCAAACCTGGGTAAAATAAAGTGTCCCTGGTCTCCTGTTACCATCCGACCTTGACGCACAGTTCGGGACCCCCTACCCGAGATCCGCTGGTTTTGACACCGACATTGGTGCTTTCATTGAGAGTTCCTCTGTGTCGTTGCTTTTAGGCCCGATGGCTCCTTTGATCATCAACAATGATGAGGTCCAGGGTGAGACTTTCCTCACCGGACAAATCTTCGTCTTCGGCGGCTTCGCTCTGCGGGCCAATTCACTTGGTCGTCTGGAGCAGATCGAAAGGTATGCCCCTGGCCATCAAGTTAGGTTTGGAAGCTTAAACTACACAGCAGATATCCGCGGAGACATGATCTTTGACGGGTTCGAGCCACAGCCAAGCGCGCCGCACTACCTCGAGGGGCATGATATAGCTCTGCCTCCGAATAGTGCCCTAGAGGCCGCACACGCACCGTCCCCGATCCTTGACTCGGAGCCCGCTGCGTTCTTTGAGGATGAATGGTTGGACGTCCCCTCGGGGGCTGCGATCTTGAAGGCGATCGAGCTGAACGCCAGCCCCGCACTCCGCACGGCCCAAGACTCGAAGGAGTCGGATTCTTCTCTGAACTCCGGGCCTCCCGTGCCCCTGCCGATCGAATCCGATTGGGCGCCTATAATGGAGTTAACCGCCGCGGACATCTTTCAGCACTCACCTTTCGGTGATACCTGAATTCTCTCAAGTCTCTCTCTCTCTCTATCAGGAGAGCCCAAACCAGACTATGGTCTGCGAGGTTGGGATTCGGACGACGAAGAAATTCAAAGCCCACCCACCACCCACTTAATAGCCACTGTCGATGATTTAACCGACATACTTGACTTCGGCTCCGAAGACTTCGACGGTATGGACGACGAAGGAGGAGACGAACAAGAACCAGCACCTGTAGGGCACTGGACCGCCACCTCGTCATATGACATATATATGGTGGACGCTCCAAAGGATGGAGATGGCGATGGAACAGCGGAGGATGACACCTCGAGAAAACAGCCAAAACGCCGGCGTCAACGGCGCCGCTCTAAATCCCGCCATAGCAGAAACGGTGATTCCGGCACGGGAGATAATACTACCCCGGATAGCGCCGAAGAACACCAAATCCAGCAAGATTCGGTGCAGGAAGATGGAGAAGCCAGCCCTCATGAGAGAGCGGCAGAGCGAGAGGTTGAGGATGATAACTACATGCCTCCCTCCGAAGACGAGGCAAGCCTCGACGACGACGAATTCGTCGTACCATCAGACCCCGCTGAACAAGAGCGTTTCAAACGCAGGCTTCTAGCCACGGCGAATAGCCTAAAGAAAAAGCAGCAACAACTTAGAGCTGATCAAGATTTGCTAGCTGACAGATGGACTGAAGTCCTTGCGGCCGAAGAGTATGAACTCGAGCGCCCCTCCAAAAATTATCCTAAGCGCAGGCCGCTACCCCAATCAGAGGGGGAAGCACCTACATTAAAAATGCATGACATGGCAGACCGGCCACCTCGCGGCCATGACAGAGAGGCCTGTCGAACCTCTAAACAAGCCATGCCCCGGTGCCGCTCAACTAAGGCACAGGAAAATGAGCCAGACCTGCGAGACGTACTGGAGGATAAAGCAAGGCAAACAAGATCGATCTATGGATCGCGCAGACGACCGACGACACGTGATGATGATCTTCACTCCGGACACAACAAATCCGGCCAGGCCGAACACAAAAGGCATAGCTCTTCCGAGCTGCGTCGTGACATAGCCCAGTACAGGGGCGCCGCACACCCACTATGCTTCATAGATGAAGTAATGGATCATAAAATCCCAGAGGGTTTCAAACCCGTCAACATCGAGTCGTACGATGGTACGACAGATCCGGCAGTATGGATTGAGGATTATCTCCTTCACATCCACATGGCACGTGGCGACGATCTACACGCCATCAAATATCTCCCCCTCAAGCTCAAAGGACCAGCCCGGCACTGGCTTAACAGCCTACCAGCAGACTCAATCGGTTCTTGGGAAGACCTGGAAGCCGCATTCCTCGACAACTTCCAGGGGACCTATGTGCGGCCACCGGACGCCGACGACCTAAGCCACATAATTCAGCAACCAGAAGAATCGGCGAGGCAATTCTGGACACGGTTCCTAACAAAGAAAAATCAGATAGTCGATTGTCCGGACGCAGAGGCCCTAGCAGCCTTCAAACATAACATCCGCGACGAGTGGCTTGCCCGGCACCTGGGACAGGAAAAGCCGAAATCTACGGCAGCCCTCACGAAACTCATGACCCGCTTTTGTGCGGGCGAAGATAGCTGGCTAGCTCGCAGCAACAACTTATCGAAGAACCCTGGTAATTCGGATACCAAGGACAAAAGTGGCAGGACACGTCGAAATAAGCAAAAGCGCCGCGTTAGCAGCGACAGCAATGAGGATACGGCAGTAAATGCCGGATTCAGAGGCTATAAATCCAGTCAGCGGAAAAATCCATTTAAAAAGAATACCCAGGGCCCGTCCAGTTTGGATCGGATACTCGACCGCTCGGGCTAGATTCATGGCACCCCCGAAAGGCCAGCCAATCACACCAACAGGGATTGTTGGGTGTTCAAGCAGGCAGGCAAGTTAAGAGCCGAACACAAAGACAAGGGGCTGCATAGCAACGACGAGGAGGAGCCCAGGCCGCCGAACAACAATGGACAGAAGGGGTTTCCCCCACAAGTGCGGACGGTGAACATGATATACGCGACCCACATTCCCAAGAGGGAGCGGAAGCGTGCGCTACGAGACGTATACGCGATGGAGCCAGTCGCCCCAAAGTTCAACCCATGGTCCTCCTGCCCGATCACTTTTGATCGAAGGGACCACCCCACTAGCATCCGTCACGGCGGTTTTGCCGCATTGGTTCTTGACCCAATCATTGACGGATTTCATCTCACGAGAGTCCTCATGGACGGTGGCAGTAGCCTGAACCTGCTTTATCAGGATACAGTGCGGAAAATGGGCATAGATCCATCAAGGATCAAACCCACAAGGACGACCTTTAAAGGCGTCATACCAGGTGAAGAGGCCAATTGCACAGGCTCTGTAACACTTGATGTGGTCTTCGGATCTCCGGATAACTTCCGAAGCGAAGAGTTAATCTTCGATATAGTCCCGTTCCGCAGTGGCTATCACGCCCTGCTCGGACGAACCGCATTCTCTAAATTCAATGCGGTGCCGCACTACGCATATCTCAAGCTCAAGATGCCAGGCCCTCGAGGAGTAATTACGGTCAACGGAAACACTGAACACTCCATCCGTACGGAGGAGCACACGGCGGCCCTCCCAGCGGAAGTACAAAGCAGCCTTTCAAGGCAACTCTCCAGTACGGCCGTTAAAAAGCCGGACAATGCAAAGCGCGCCCGGAGTAACCTGCAACAAGACCGCCTGGCATGTTCGGAGCAAGCGTAGCAATACGGCCTCAACCCCAGCCATCGCAACATAGCGGAGCTAGTACCTCGAGTACACAATTACGCCCTCGAAATTCCATGGGCACAGGGGGAGGGGCACATTAACGGCATGCTTACAATACGGCGTCAAACGTACTAGGGGCTGCCGGATTTTTTTTACTTTCAGGACTCCACACTCTGGATAACCTGTTCGGTTTTGCTGCCGCACAGATGATGCAAGACCCAGGGAAGCAGACAAAGCTACGCCGAATTACGGAACTCTTAGGTGGTCTCTATTTCGAACGATATATCTGTTTCTAAATTCCGCGGCCTGCCCCTGGTCAGGACATGTTAAATAGTCTAATATCTTTTTGCTTATCGCACTACTTGTATCGTTCGGCTTTGATAAATAGCCTCTCTATAAACAATGCATAGCTTTACGCCTATTTTTTGCGTTGTCCTCTTTTAATATATATGTTCATTAAATAAACATGATCGCAACCGTACACCATGGTACGGCAAAACACGCCAGGGGCTTCATTACCCTTCTATCTGGTGTGAGAAGTCCGTACACTTTCACAAGTGCGGCACCCCGAACTTATAGCACTATATGCATCAGCTCCGAATCATGATTTTGGTCACATGTTGGGTTTGCCCGGCTCCTATGTTTTGGTGCCTTACATTCCGTTATATCGGCTAAGGTAGCACTAGGAGAACCACTGCGATTGTGCCCCGGTTCAGCTGGGTTAAGCACCTCAGTGGAGAAAGCTAAAACAGACTGTCATAATAAGGCGTGAGACCGGTCGTTGTTCGAGAGGGTTTTTCGAGTCCTTAAAGACTTATGCCGCTTTGAGCGAGGAGCTGGCTATGTCCGGCCAAAGGCGTGGATAGCGCCCCGAATTCGGCCTTCCGAACTAGGGGCTTCGCCGAAATTTAAAATTATAACGTTCTATGGCTAAGTGAGAGTGTTCAAGCATTATAGTCCGATTGCCTGGTTCGTTGTGCTGAGCGCCTCCCTCGAAGGACCCAACTATGGGAAAAAGAGCCCTCAGGTTTATCCCGAACACCCCAGCACTAGTGGCATGGGGGCAGAAGCCGACGACTGGCCATCTCTCAATTTTTGATAAACGACCGCACAGAAAATAATATTTTAAATTCAATAAGCATTTCTTAGCTGTCAGGACCCCGATTCAAGGTCACATCGATCCAGCGTGTAACACTTCATATCACTTTGCGGCCTCACGCACGGTACTCCCACGGGTGCCACCTTACCTGGCCCGGGACCGTTTGCGCCTTTTGGCTCACGTATATGATAGTGTCGCTAGCATCCATATGACAGAGAACCCGGGCCGACATGGCTAGTCGTGAACCCGAAGCGGCGCTAGCCTATGAGGACAGGCATACATGAATCACATCGAGCATGTCGGTCATCAACGTATCTATTCGGGCTGTAGCACTGGGCTAACAGGACTCCGGTGAACCGGGCTGTAGCAGGCTAGGCAGGACTCCGAATATCAGCGCGTGACATTTCCCCGGAGGGACAGACATAGGAACGACGTGAAACACATGCCGGCCAGTCAAGTGTCCAAGCAGTAGTGCTGGGCTAGCAGGACTCCGGTGAACCGGGCTGTAGCGGACTACTATCGCTCAGAAGCACAAGACTTACATTTCCCCATATGAAAGGCTGCCAAGGATAAACAACTAGATAGTCGGATCCCACTCATACCAAGCATTTCAATCATACACACAATATGCCCGATATGAGTAAATACAACATGGCAACACAACAGTACTCTACGACTCAAGTACTTTATTTAGAAGGCTCCGAGGAGCCATACATATCATTCATACAGATAGGGGTCACATGACCCAACACTCAAGTCATACAAACATACAAGCACATGCGGAAGCAAACTAGTCTGAGTACAGACACTAGAAAGAAAGAAGGCTTGATGAAGCCTGTCTATCTACATCGACCCTTCACAAGTCTTGGATCACCACCTGGGTGATAAGTCACTCGTCAACGTCGAGGTCTACATAAAACCCATCAGAGGGGTTGGTGCAGTCGTCTGAAAAACATGATTAAAGCAACATGAGTACGGAGGTACTCAGCAAGTCTTACAACAGGAACCTACTATACATGCACATTCTCAAGAAGGTAGTGGGGTTATTGCAGCAAGCCAGCTTTGACTCTTGGCTAAGCTATCCTACGAAAGACACCACTTGTAAAACATTTGTCGCACACGAGTCCACTATCACCATCACAATACTCCACCGTGGATCCTCTCTCGCCATCCTACGAGAGGGCCATCCGCGGTACTCACACTTATCTTGAGATTTTTAGTAGTATCCATTTAACTTGTCTATGAACTGATATAGGCAACCCAGAAGTCCATTACCGCGGACACGGCTATTCGAATAGATGATGTTAACCCTGCAGGGGTGTACTTCTTCACACACGCTCTCACCACTTATCGCCGTTTACACGACATGTACTCGGCAACCTTCAAGCGGAAGCCCAGCGAGGGTGTCGGCCACGGCCTACCTAAACACTCAAGTCTCTAGTCCAGGTTTATCGCCTATTCGGGTTCCATCCGCAGGGAGTCCGGCCGAGGTTTCCACTAACGGCCCCGAACGATGTGAACAGGGTTCCCGAGACACCAAACGGGCGAGTCGGTACACCGTGCCACGTGCCTACCGCAACACAGCCCACCCCGATGGTCAGCACCGCGTGCGGCCCCCAGCATACTACAAACACCAGAAACTACTTTGCAACTCCTGGACAGAGGACAAGCGTGATCAAGAAGCCGAGAGAGTCAATTAAGGATCCCAATGTGTGGTAGTAACTGTATCATGGATCACAAACACAGAACTCAGTTCCTAAGGACGGCCTCAATGAAACAACCCACCATGTACTCCTACATGGCCTCTCATCGATTCCTTTACCAAAACGTGTTCAACACTTCACTCTTGTCACCGACACAACCTTTCACTCCAGTTCATCATCCCGATGAGCCAGACCTGACACAACTCTAAGCATAGCAAGCATAGCATGGTAGGAACACACACACATGTAATGGCTCAATCAACTCCTACACATGCTAGTGGGTTTCATCTAGTTACTGTGGCAATGACAGGTCATGCAAAGGAAGTGGGTTCAACTACCGCAACACACAGCAGTTTGAAACGCGTTGTCTTAATGCAGTAAACGAGAGCAGAAGCGAGAACATGGGTTTGTATCGGAATGATCAACGAGTTGCTTGCCTGATGGAGTGGTGGTGGGATACTGCCCTTCAACTGGATACTCGGAGATATCCTCGGAGGCAGAACCTACCACGAATGACACATTGCAACACAATCAATACATGACGATATGCAACAATATGATGCATGCAATGACATGGCAATATGAATGTGTCCTGGTCTTGTGCAAGTTAAACCAGAAGGAAATGACCCCATTTGAACCAAAGATTCAAATGGTAGTGCATTTATAAGATCATATTAGTGCAATATCTTATAATGCCTAAACAGTGGGTTTAACTTGTTTTAACATGCATGAAACCAGTTCCATTGGATAGATTGGATTTTTCTGATAGATTTTCATGTATAGAACTTTGCATTTGGAGTTACAGATAATTTTCTATGAATTTTTGAAGTTTGAACTATTTTCTGGATTTTCCTGTATAAAAATAAATCCAGTAATTAGTTATTGCGTCAGCATGAGGTCATGCTGACCTCAGCAGGTCAACGGGGTCGTCCAGGTCAAACTGACCAGTGGGTCCCGCATGTCAGTAGCTAATTAGACTAAATAATTTTAATTAAAACTAATCTAGTTAGTTAGCAGAGGGGGGCCCACTTGTCATTGACTCAGGGAGTCAACCTGGGCCCACCCAGTCAAGGTCAAAGGGGTCAAACCCCAACGGCGTTCAGCCGCCGGCGAGCCAGACGCGGCGGCGAGAGTGCCAAATGGCGTTCCGGCGACCAAACGAGCGGCGGAGGACATCTACAGCTAGCTGAGGGCAAACCGCGGCGTTCGGTGGCAGTGGTTTGCCTTGGGGTGGCCGGAAACGTCGCCGGTGACGGGTTTGGCGGTCGCCGGAGTCGGGCGTCGAACGATTCGACGATACGGGGCACGGCGAGGTGCGTGCGGTAGTGCGTTGGCCTCCTGGGGTTGCGGTGAGGCCATTGGACACGGTGGGGTGGTCATTGGTTAGCCGGAGACACGTCGGCGACGAGCTCCGCGGCGGTGCGTGCGGGTGAGCATCGTGCAGTCGCTGTGGTGCACGAGACGCAGAACGGAGGGGATGGGGAGGTAGCTGAGCTCACAGCGGTCTCGGGGAAGCGAACGTCGCGGCCGGAGACGAGCTGGTGCGGCGGTGAGGTCGAAGGGGATCTCCGGCGGCCGAAGGTTGAAGAAGAGCTCGGGGAAGCGTTGTAGAGCGAGCGAGCGCTCGGGGCTCGGCTAGCTCGAAGAAGAGGAGGGCGGCGGAGCTTCTGGACAGGTCGGAGCGGCGCAAGGACGACGGAGAGCGCGACTACGGCGATGGTGCAGCTGCGGTGGCGTCGGCCATGGCGTGGAAGTGCGAGGGAGAGAGGCAGAGGGGCGAAAGGCGTGTCCAGGGGGGTCGGGGCACGACGTGGAGCTCACCCAGGTGGCCGGGCGGCGAGGGAGGTGAAGCAGGGAGGCAGGGCCCTGCGTGGCGAGCTCCTGCTCCGGCGTCGAGCACCTGCCTGCCTGGCTGGCGAGGCGAAGCAGCTCGCTGGCGCGGCTGGTGGGCTGGGCCGGCCAGGTAAGGTAGTTTGTATTTTTTTTTGTTTTTGTTTTTCCTTTTCTATTTCTTCTGCAACTTTGTGGAGTTATTTAAATTACCTAGACCACTCCAAAATTCACCAAACTGCACCTGGCCCCTTGTTGGAATATTTCCAACAAGAAACATTTTGGTTTGGGAATATTTGAACATTTAAAATATTTTTATAAATTTTAAATGCCCAAATTCAAATACTTATGAATTAAGTCAGAAACCTTAGGATGACCTAGAAAATTGTGCACCACTTTTGTCAAAGGTTTAAACCCAAAACAAAGGGGGTGAACATTTCAGAAGGGCATTTCAGGTTCATTGAAAATAATTTTAGTAAACTCTAGTTATTTCCAGGGGGGGGGAAGTGTGTGTTGGGGGTTCTGGCATTTCCCATTTCAGAATTAATAGAATTTAAACATGATGCACTCTCTAATGCATGGCCTAGCTAGGGATGTGACAACTCACCCCCACTCAAAAGAATCTCGTCCCGAGATTTAGGTTCCTCCGGAAAGAAGGCGGGGTACTCAAGTCGAAGACGATCCTCCCTTTCCCAGGTAGCCTCTTGCTCGGAATGGTGTGACCATTGAACCTTGAGGAACTTGATATTGTGGCGTCGAGTGGTACGCTCGGCTTGATCAAGGATACGAACGGGGTATTCTCGATAAGTGAGGTTGTTTTGGAGATCAAGCGTTTCGTGGTCTACTCCACGGATAGGATCCGTGAAGCAACGCCTGAGTTGAGAAACGTGGAAGACATCATGAACTCTGGAGAGGTGCGGAGGTAGATCCAATTGGTAGGCAACTTCTCCTCGTTTGGCAAGAATGCGAAAAGGTCCAATGTAACGAGGAGCCAATTTGCCTTTGATACCGAATCGATGGGTTCCCTTTAAAGGTGTAACCCGAAGGTAAGCCATCTCACCGACTTCATAAGCCATGGGCTTATGCTTGCGGTCATACTGACTCTTTTGACGGGATTGAGCGGTTTTCAACTTCTCACGAATAATGCGAACCTGCTCTTCTGCATCCTGGATCATGTCCGGGCCAAAGAGTTGTCTTTCGCCGGTTTCTGACCAGTTAAGAGGCGTTCGACATTTTCGTCCATAAAGAACTTCGAAAGGAGCTTTGCCCAAGCTAGCTTGATAACTATTGTTATAAGCGAACTCGGCAAATGGTAGGCACTTCTCCCAATCCATACCGAAAGAGATGACAGAAGCTCGGAGCATATCCTCCAGAATTTGATTGACTCGTTCTACTTGACCACTTGATTGAGGATGGAAGGCGGTGCTAAAGGAGAGACGAGTCCCCATAGCATTTTGGAAACTTTCCCAAAATTGAGAGGTGAAAAGACTTCCACGGTCCGAATTAATTTCCAATGGAACACCATGAAGAGACACTATTCGAGAGATGTATAAGTCAGCTAGCTGGCTAGCGGTTATACTCTCGCGAACGGGTAAAAAGTGGGCTACTTTGGAGAGACGATCGACAACAACGAAGATAGCAGTATTCCCTCTTTTGGTTCTGGGAAACCCGGTAATGAAATCCATACCGATTTTATCCCATCTCCATTCAGGAATCTCCAATGGTTGAAGGGTGCCAGCAGGCCGTTGATGCTCTGCTTTAACACGACGACAGACGTCGCAATTAGCAATGTATTGAGCGATTTCTCTCTTCATCCTAGTCCACCAAAACCTCTGGCGTAGGTCTTGATACATCTTAGTACTACCGGGATGAATGGTGAGAGGGGATTCATGAGCTTCCTTAAGGATCAATTGTCGTAAATGTTGTTTCTTGGGAACCACCAAGCGGTTCTCGAAGAAGACAACACCTCGTTCATCCATGGAAAAACATTTAGCAACTCCGCTAGCAATGTTCTCCTTAATCCGAGATATCCCTCTATCATACCGCTGAGCGGTAATGATTTGATCCGTAAGGTTAGGTTTCGCCACCAGGGTGGAAAGGAATCCTCGAGGAGCAATATGAAGGTTAAGCTTACGAAATTCCTCGTGGAGAAGTGGTTGACCTTGTTGTAACATCAAGTTGTTACAATAAGATTTACGACTTAGTGCATCAGCCATGACATTGGCTTTGCCTGGGGTGTAAGTTATTCCTAAGTCGTAATCCGAGATCAACTCGACCCAACGTCTTTGCCTGAGATTCAAATCCGGTTGGGTGAAGATATATTTCAAACTTTGGTGATCAGTGTAAATTTCGCAACGATTACCCAGAAGGTAATGTCGCCAGGTTTTGAGTGCATGGACTACTGCTGCAAGCTCTAGATCATGTGTGGGATAATTATCCTCATGTGGACGCAGCTGTCGAGATGCGTAGGCAATCACATGACGATCTTGCATGAGTATGCAACCTAGTCCTTGTCGCGAGGCGTCGCAATAGATAACAAAGTCCTTAGAGAAATCTGGTGGTACCAGTACGGGAGCCGATGTCAGGCGTCTTTTCAGTTCCTGAAAGCTGAACTCGCACTGTGGGGTCCACTCGAACTTTTTATCTTTCTTGAGGAGTTCAGTTAGAGGCTTAGCAACCTTGGAGAAATTCTCGACGAAGCGGCGGCAATAGCTCGCTAAACCAAGAAAACTCCGAACTTGCTTGACCGTTTCAGGTGGAGTCCAGTCAAGGACGGCTTGAACTCGCTCGGGATTGACAGCAATGCCCTTACCAGAGATTACATGGCCCAGATAGGTCACTTCTGGCAACCAGAATTCACACTTGGAGAATTTGGCATAAAGGCGATGCTCCCGAAGTTTCATCAATACTAGCCTTAGATGTTCGGCATGTTCTTCCTCATTCTTGGAGTAGATGAGTATATCATCGAGGTAAACCACAACGAATTTATCCAAATACTCCATGAAGATCGAATTCATTAACCGAGAGAAGGTGGCTGGAGCATTGGTTAAACCGAAGGACATGACGGTGTACTCGTATTGGCCGTAACGAGTGACAAAGGCCGTTTTGGGAATGTCCCCGTTCTTGATTTTGATTTGATGGTAGCCCAACCTCAAATCCATCTTGGAAAAGACTGAGGATCCAGCGAGCTGGTCATACAGGTCGTTGATCCTGGGGAGCGGATACTTGTTCTTGATAGTGACCAAATTGACAGGTCGGTAATCTACAACCATCCGATCCGTTCCATCCTTCTTCTTGACGAAGAGGACGGGGCAAGCCCATGGAGATGAACTAGGACGGATGAAACCCTTTTGCAAGGACTCATCGAGTTGTTTCTTAAGCTCAGCTAGTTCTAGGGGTGCCATCTTATAAGGTCTTCTAGAGATTGGAACGGTTCCTGGAACAAGGTCTATCACGAACTCGACATCTCTGTCAGGTGGAACACCTGGCAGTTCCTCTGGAAAGACATCCGGGAAGTCACGGACTACCGGAATATCTTCGAGGTCTGGAAGGGGATTGGCATTTAGAGAGTAGAGCTGACGCTCCGATACTCGGGTCAAAACATTGACTGTCTTGCCCGATGGATGGGTAAGTTGGACAGTTCTAGTTGAGCAATCAATCTTGGCGTAATGAGCTGACATCCAGTCCATACCCAAGATGATGTTAATGTCTGAGGACTTGAGAGCTATTAGTGACGCAAGGAAGACCAATCTGTCAACCAGAATTTCATTTCCATGGCTGATTCTAGAGGTTTGCCACTTAGAACCAGGGGTTTGAATTACCATGGAGGTGGGCATATCACAAAAAGTGGTGTTGTGCAAACGAGCATAGCTCTCAGAAATAAATGAATGAGATGCTCCAGTATCAAAGAGAACAGTTGCCGGATGGCAATTAACAAGGAGCGTACCGAGAACGACGTTGGGGTCCTCTTGAGTCTCTTCAGCTGAAACGTAGTTGACATGGCCACGAGCAGTGGTGGCTGGCTTGGCGACAAGCACCTTCGCTGTTGACTTACCACGTCCAACAGACTTTCCGAACTGGTTGGGGTTGTTCTGGGGACACTCACGGATGTAGTGGCCTGGCTCACCACACTTGAAACAAGTTGTCATATTGGGGCGTGGAGCAGTATTGGCAGTGGGGCCACCAAAAGTCTTGGGCGGCACATATGGCTGATTGGGGCGAGGCGCCTCAAAGGATGGCCTCGGGGTATACCTGGATGGTATAGCAGTGTTCGGGATCCAGACCCGGCGCTTCTGTGATCCAGAACCGGATGAAGATCCATAGTCACGGGAGTGCTTACGTGAAGCTTCAAAATCATTCTGCCCCGTCTCGGCACTGATGGCCTTATTGACTAGCTTCGGAAAAGAAATGCATTCATGCAGACGAAGGTCACGTCGGAGCTCAGGGCTAAGTCCCTTGCGGAACCTTGCCTGCTTCTTGGCATCGGTGGATACCTCTTCGGGAGCATAGCGTGCAAGCTTTCCAAACTCGCGACTGTATGCATCCACAGTCAGCTTCCCCTGGGTGAAGTTACAGAACTCCTCCCTCTTGCGATCCATGAGGCCTTCCGGGATATGATGCTCACGAAAAGCGGCACTGAAATCAGCCCAAGTAGTGAGTTGGCCGACCGGGCGCATAGCTTCATAATTCTCCCACCAAAGGCTGGCAGGGCCTTCGAGGTGATAGGCAGCAAAGGTGACTTTATCATCTTCAGCCACGTTGGCAGAACGTAGCTTGTGGGCGATGCTGCGGAGCCAGTCATCCGCATCGAGAGGTTCAATGGAATGATTGAACTTTGGCGGGTACAGCTTGACAAAGTCATTGATGGACACCGAATTGATCCTCTGTTGGCGTGCAGTGTTCTGCTCAATCCGCTCTAACAAGCGGTTGGTGTCGCGCCTGTTGCGCTCTGCCTCCAGCATCACTTCGGCCAGAGAAGGTGGTTGAGGCAGACTTTCCTCTCTAGGTGCACTAGCTTCTCCCTGCTCCGGAGCAGCAGGGTTGCTGCGGGTGTTGACCATCCTAGGAAAAACAAAACAACGGTTTAAACCAGGATGGCAAAATCTGGCCAAGGAAGTGCGGAATGTAATGGATAACAAGGAATGCAGAGATGATCATCCGTATGACATGGTAATATAGAAACTGCCATATATACACCAACATTCATACACACCATACATAGTTTAGTACAAGCCCGGCTGAAGTACCACTATGATGAAAGACGTTACATCTCATCGGAGGCATTCCAAGCTCCTATACATTATTTATCTACACCTCCGGAATTGATACACACTAAGTTATATTCCACAATCACGCAGGACGGTGGACATACAACTATTACAATACTAGCGAGACTACTACTAGCTCAGACGGCTCCGTAGAAGTCCTCATAGAAGTCACCACCCAGACCTGGAAGCGGAACATGGTCATCTGGGAACAGACGGTGCTGCGGTGCTTGTGGACCATAGGGACTTGGGTGCGGCCTCGGTCCAACAGATGGCGGTAGAAGAGGCCCACGAGGAGGGGTGATGCCTCCCACCTCACGCCATTCCATGAAGTCTGGCAGACTAGCCCGCACAGGGTACAAGTCTCTCATGTCCATGTATCCGGCTTGCACAGCAGGTGCAAACCTCGTCAAGGTGGCCCAATGATCAGCACGAGCATTAAAGAGCTCCATACGCAAGGCCCGGTTTTCACGGTCCTTATCTTCCAACATCTCAGTAGTGGTGCAAAGAAGTGAGTCCTCATGGGATGCATCACTGTACATGCCCTGAAGGTAACCATGCGCCCCAGGGAGGGATGCTGGCATGTAGCGAAAATCAGTGTTGCTCAACAGGGCAGTTCTAGCTCGCATAATGGTCATCATCGAGTAGGCTGCATCTTGAACGGACATCCCAATAGTGATCCCGAGTCCATAAGAACAGTGAAGTGGTTCCGTGGCTCCGGGATATGATGGATATATCCTGACCGTGCACAGATATTGGCTCTGGTTAAAATCTCTAAACTGCTCTTCGACGGTGTATTCAGGGTACCATCGGTAACCTGCCTCAACCATCACTCGAACCAACATGGCGGTATGACCACATACACCGATGCAACGGGTCAGACGAACCACTTGGTTTTGGGTACGGGTAGCCATCTGAAAGCACAACATAGTGCAAAGGCATTAGAATTTCTGGATGAAATTGGACAGCATAACGGCTGTAAATGCTCAGAAAAAGGCTTGAGACATCCACAACAGTTTGCGAAACCACTCAACAACAACATATCAAGGTTCTGGTTCAAATGGCAACATACTAAACTTTAGTAGAACTGAACTGGGTTGAAACCAACAATCCTATAAGTTACTACGGATTTAGTAACACGTGAACCTGGTAGAGAGAAGAGAGCCTAGTCCTTAACCCACGTAGAATGAGAAGAGAATGACTCAGAATAGAGGGCATAAAGTAAAGGAGTAAAAGAGCCTTACGTTCCCTCCCACAATCAATTCCCCTACATATAACTAAAGCATTTCTAGACTCGACATCGACCAGTTTGGCTTAGCGAACCTACAGGCAGTCCGGCTCTGATGCCAACGCTGTCAGGACCCCGATTCAAGGTCACATCGATCCAGCGTGTAACACTTCATATCACTTTGCGGCCTCACGCACGGTACTCCCACGGGTGCCACCTTACCTGGCCCGGGACCGTTTGCCTTTTGGCTCACGTATATGATAGTGTCGCTAGCATCCATATGACAGAGAACCCGGGCCGACATGGCTAGTCGTGAACCCGAAGCGGCGCTAGCCTATGAGGACAGGCATACATGAATCACATCGAGCATGTCGGTCATCAACGTATCTATTCGGGCTGTAGCACTGGGCTAACAGGACTCCGGTGAACCGGGCTGTAGCAGGCTAGGCAGGACTCCGAATATCAGCGCGTGACATTTCCCCGAAGGGACAGACATAGGAACGACGTGAAACACATGCCGGCCAGTCAAGTGTCCAAGCAGTAGTGCTGGGCTAGCAGGACTCCGGTGAACCGGGCTGTAGCGGACTACTATCGCTCAGAAGCACAAGACTTACATTTCCCCATATGAAAGGCTGCCAAGGATAAACAACTAGATAGTCGGATCCCACTCATACCAAGCATTTCAATCATACACACAATATGCCCGATATGAGTAAATACAACATGGCAACACAACAGTACTCTACGACTCAAGTACTTTATTTAGAAGGCTCCGAGGAGCCATACATATCATTCATACAGATAGGGGTCACATGACCCAACACTCAAGTCATACAAACATACAAGCACATGCGGAAGCAAACTAGTCTGAGTACAGACACTAGAAAGAAAGAAGGCTTGATGAAGCCTGTCTATCTACATCGACCCTTCACAAGTCTTGGATCACCACCTGGGTGATAAGTCACTCGTCAACGTCGAGGTCTACATAAAACCCATCAGAGGGGTTGGTGCAGTCGTCTGAAAAACATGATTAAAGCAACATGAGTACGGAGGTACTCAGCAAGTCTTACAACAGGAACCTACTATACATGCACATTCTCAAGAAGGTAGTGGGGTTATTGCAGCAAGCCAGCTTTGACTCTTGGCTAAGCTATCCTACGAAAGACACCACTTGTAAAACATTTGTCGCACACGAGTCCACTATCACCATCACAATACTCCACCGTGGATCCTCTCTCGCCATCCTACGAGAGGGCCATCCGCGGTACTCACACTTATCTTGAGATTTTTAGTAGTATCCATTTAACTTGTCTATGAACTGATATAGGCAACCCAGAAGTCCATTACCGCGGACACGGCTATTCGAATAGATGATGTTAACCCTGCAGGGGTGTACTTCTTCACACACGCTCTCACCACTTATCGCCGTTTACACGACATGTACTCGGCAACCTTCAAGCGGAAGCCCAGCGAGGGTGTCGGCCACGGCCTACCTAAACACTCAAGTCTCTAGTCCAGGTTTATCGCCTATTCGGGTTCCATCCGCAGGGAGTCCGGCCGAGGTTTCCACTAACGGCCCCGAACGATGTGAACAGGGTTCCCGAGACACCAAACGGGCGAGTCGGTACACCGTGCCACGTGCCTACCGCAACACAGCCCACCCCGATGGTCAGCACCGCGTGCGGCCCCCAGCATACTACAAACACCAGAAACTACTTTGCAACTCCTGGACAGAGGACAAGCGTGATCAAGAAGCCGAGAGAGTCAATTAAGGATCCCAATGTGTGGTAGTAACTGTATCATGGATCACAAACACAGAACTCAGTTCCTAAGGACGGCCTCAATGAAACAACCCACCATGTACTCCTACATGGCCTCTCATCGATTCCTTTACCAAAACGTGTTCAACACTTCACTCTTGTCACCGACACAACCTTTCACTCCAGTTCATCATCCCGATGAGCCAGACCTGACACAACTCTAAGCATAGCAAGCATAGCATGGTAGGAACACACACACATGTAATGGCTCAATCAACTCCTACACATGCTAGTGGGTTTCATCTAGTTACTGTGGCAATGACAGGTCATGCAAAGGAAGTGGGTTCAACTACCGCAACACACAGCAGTTTGAAACGCGTTGTCTTAATGCAGTAAACGAGAGCAGAAGCGAGAACATGGGTTTGTATCGGAATGATCAACGAGTTGCTTGCCTGATGGAGTGGTGGTGGGATACTGCCCTTCAACTGGATACTCGGAGATATCCTCGGAGGAAGAACCTACCACGAATGACACATTGCAACACAATCAATACATGACGATATGCAACAATATGATGCATGCAATGACATGGCAATATGAATGTCTCCTGGTCTTGTGCAAGTTAAACCAGAAGGAAATGACCCCATTTGAACCAAAGATTCAAATGGTAGTGCATTTATAAGATCATATTAGTGCAATATCTTATAATGCCTAAACAGTGGGTTTAAATTGTTTTAACATGCATGAAACCAGTTCCATTGGATAGATTGGATTTTTCTGATAGATTTTCATGTATAGAACTTTGCATTTGGAGTTACAGATAATTTTCTATGAATTTTTGAAGTTTGAACTATTTTCTGGATTTTCCTGTATAAAAATAAATCCAGTAATTAGTTATTGCGTCAGCATGAGGTCATGCTGACCTCAGCAGGTCAACGGGGTCGTCCAGGTCAAACTGACCAGTGGGTCCCGCATGTCAGTAGCTAATTAGACTAAATAATTTTAATTAAAACTAATCTAGTTAGTTAGCAGAGGGGGGCCCACTTGTCATTGACTCAGGGAGTCAACCTGGGCCCACCCAGTCAAGGTCAAAGGGGTCAAACCCCAACGGCGTTCAGCCGCCGGCGAGCCAGACGCGGCGGCGAGAGTGCCAAATGGCGTTCCGGCGACCAAACGAGCGGCGGAGGACATCTACAGCTAGCTGAGGGCAAACCGCGGCGTTCGGTGGCAGTGGTTTGCCTTGGGGTGGCCGGAAACGTCGCCGGCGACGGGTTTGGCGGTCGCCGGAGTCGGGCGTCGAACGATTCGACGATACGGGGCACGGCGAGGTGCGTGCGGTAGTGCGTTGGCCTCCTGGGGTTGCGGTGAGGCCATTGGACACGGTGGGGTGGTCATTGGTTAGCCGGAGACACGTCGGCGACGAGCTCCGCGGCGGTGCGTGCGGGTGAGCATCGTGCAGTCGCTGTGGTGCACGAGACGCAGAACGGAGGGGATGGGGAGGTAGCTGAGCTCACAGCGGTCTCGGGAAAGCGAACGTCGCGGTCGGAGACGAGCTGGTGCGGCGGTGAGGTCGAAGGGGATCTCCGGCGGCCGAAGGTTGAAGAAGAGCTCGGGGAAGCGTTGTAGAGCGAGCGAGCGCTCGGGGCTCGGCTAGCTCGAAGAAGAGGAGGGCGGCGGAGCTTCTGGACAGGTCGGAGCGGCGCAAGGACGACGGAGAGCGCGACTACGGCGACGGTGCAGCTGCGGTGGCGTCGGCCATGGCGTGGAAGTGCGAGGGAGAGAGGCAGAGGGGCGAAAGGCGTGTCCAGGGGGGTCGGGGCACGACGTGGAGCTCACCCAGGTGGCCGGGCGGCGAGGGAGGTGAAGCAGGGAGGCAGGGCGCTGCGTGGCGAGCTCCTGCTCCGGCGTCGAGCACCTGCCTGCCTGGCTGGCGAGGCGAAGCAGCTCGCTGGCGCGGCTGGTGGGCTGGGCCGGCCAGGTAAGGTAGTTTGTATTTTTTTTTGTTTTTGTTTTTCCTTTTCTATTTCTTCTGCAACTTTGTGGAGTTATTTAAATTACCTAGACCACTCCAAAATTCACCAAACTGCACCTGGCCCCTAGTTGGAATATTTCCAACAAGAAACATTTTGGTTTGGGAATATTTGAACATTTAAAATATTTTTATAAATTTTAAATGCCCAAATTCAAATACTTATGAATTAAGTCAGAAACCTTAGGATGACCTAGAAAATTGTGCACCACTTTTGTCAAAGGTTTAAACCCAAAACAAAGGGGGTGAACATTTCAGAAGGGCATTTCAGGTTCATTGAAAATAATTTTAGTAAACCCTAGTTATTTCCAGGGGGGGGGGAAGTGTGGGTTGGGGGTTCTGGCATTTCCCATTTCAGAATTAATAGAATTTAAACATGATGCACACTCTAATGCATGGCCTTGCTAGGGATGTGACATTAGCGCACATACACAAGTTTTCAGCGCACAGGATACAAACGAGCGAGTTCATTCAAATACTACATCTTTAGTACATTCATCCGCGACAAGGCGGGCTCCGGCAAGAACTTCCTTGTAGTAGTTCTCGGGCTTGCGATGCTCCTTCCACGGTGGCGGCCCGTCCTTCACCAGCTTCTCTCCGTCCAGCTTACCCCCGTGTACCCTTACACGGGCAAGGGCCCTCCGGGCACCTTCAATGCAGGCGGAGCGCTTGATGACCTCAAGCCATGGACAGGCCTCCACCAGCCGCCGCACTAGCCCGAAATAGCTCCCAGGCAGGGCCTCTTCAGGCCACAGCCGAACTAGTAAGCCCTTCATGGCCTGTTCGGCCGCCTTGTGGAGCTCGACCAGCTGTTTCAGCTGATCGCTCAAAGGCACATGGTGTCCGGCCTTAGAATACTGAGACCAGAACACACTCTCCGTCGAGCTGCCCTCTTCAGCTCGGTAGAACGAGGCGGCGTCGGATACGCTGCGGGGAAGATCGGCGAACGCCCCTGGAGAACTCCGGATTCGGGTAAGTAACAGGTAGTTTACTTTTACATTCCTACTTTGCATTAAGAATGCCTTACCCGTTGCTATCTTTTTCACCTCCTCCAACTCTTGGAGGGCCTTTTGGGCTTCGGCCTTGGCACTCTTGGCGGTCTCAAGGGCCGACGCGAGCTCGGATGCTTGCGCTTTTGACTCAAGCTCCAAACTCTCACGTT
Source organism: Aegilops umbellulata (assembly GCA_032464435.1). Classification (NCBI taxonomy): domain Eukaryota; kingdom Viridiplantae; phylum Streptophyta; class Magnoliopsida; order Poales; family Poaceae; genus Aegilops; species Aegilops umbellulata. The sequence continues at coordinate 472,452,438 of CP136055.1, read as the reverse complement.
TTTTCATGAGAGCTTGCAGCTCTTGCTGCACCTCGCCGACCTGAACCCCAAGCCTTTCTCGCTCGGCGCGCTCCTCGTCCGTTTTCTTTCCGGCCTCAGCCAGTGCTTGCTTCAGGGTTGCCACCTCGGTTGTGGCCCCTACAATAAGTAGTACAATCCTGTTATTTCTTTCTGCAATCAAGCCTCTCTATAGGCACCTTTTTTTCTTTTTTTAGGGTATTTCTTACCTTCTTTCTCCTCGAGCTGCCGTTTGGCAAGGCCGAGCTCTTGCTCGGTCCGCCCGAGGTCCTTTTTAAGGACATCCACCTGCGCAGTCAGTGCGGCGGTGGACAGTAGCGAAGCCTGCATACGCATATTTGACCTTTTGTTGTTAGACTCCTGCGAAAATTACTAGATCCTCTATTCGGCTTTTCTTTCCGAACACCGAACAGAGCATCAGGGGCTACTGTCTATGCGGTAATAATTTGACATATTTTTACTTACCTTGAACCCTGTTAGAAGGCTAGCGCAAGCTCGCTCTTGGCGGACTGAACCCTTTGGATCACCGTACTCATAACAGTACGATGCTCCTCGTCGATAGCGGCGCCCTCAAGCACCTCCAGCAGATTGTTCGGCGCCTCTGGTTGGACGGAGGTCGCCGGCCCAGACGGCTTACTCCTCTTGGAAGGAGTTCTTCCACCGCGGACCAGGACTGTCGAGTCCGGCACGGTGTCCGGCACAAAGCCGGACTTGGAGCCCTGGGGGGTTTCATCCCCTTTACTCCCGGGGTCTGGAGGATTGCCTTGCGGCTCCTCCAGGACTATCTCCTCCTGCCCTGGAGCTTGGCGGGACGCCACTTCGGCGTCGTCCGCCCTGCAGGGGGAGACAGCGGGCGGAACAGAGTTCACGTCCGACGAATCCAGGGAGCCGCTCGACGAATCTTCGAGTTCGGCCCGGGGCGGGCTGCATAAATTACGAGCGATATTAGGGAAAGCCGCGCATTAAAAGAATATCATGAGTCACTCTGGTATATAAGTACTTAGGATTTTGCCGGACGCTTGGTTCTGTCCGGCCACTCCTCTCCGCCCTCTTCGGCGTCGTGGGAGTAGTCCGGCGGAGGGGTCTTCCTTTTCCTCGACCCCTCGGCCTCCCCCGCTGGGGTGGCCTTCTTCTTCTTTTCTGCCCCTGCTGGGGGGGAGAGCTTTCTTGTTCCTCCTCCTCGTTTTCACGAGAGGAGAGCGTCGCGGACTCGTCAGATGACGAGTCCGACACCACCATGTTGCGGGAACTCTTTCGAGTCCCGGTGGTTTTCTTCTTCTTGGCCTTCTTCTCCGGCACCACATAAGGTGCCAGAGTCAGCAGCTTCACCAAGAGAGCTGGGGCTGGGTCTTCGGGCAGGGGAGCCGGATAGTTAATTGGTCCGGATATCGCCCGCCAAGCCTGTCAAAGGCAAAGGGAGTTTAGATCCCGCATAGAGTTAATCTATGAAAAAGAGCTCAACGAACCTGTCAAAGGTATAGATAGCTTACCTCGCTGGCGTGATGCTGCGAGCTGTATCCGCGGTCCTCGGAAGCGGATGTGGGGGACTCGGCGCCTTGGGTCAGCACCTTCCAGACGTCTTCATATGTCGTGTCGAAGAGCCTACTGAGGGTTTGGTGCTGCGTCGGGTCGAATTCCCACAAAGTAAAATCCCGTTGTTGGCACGGGAGGATCCGGCGAACGAGCATGACCTGGATCACATTGATCAGCCGGATTGGCTTGTTCACCAGGGACTGGATGCACGTTTGCAACCCAGTCAATTCTTCCTCGTTGCCCCATGACAGGCCCGTCTCTTTCCAGGACATGAGCCGCGTGGGGGGTCCGGATCTGAATTCAGGGGCTGCGACCCATTTTGAATCGCGCGGCTCGGTGATGTAAAACCACCCGGCTTGCCACCCCTTTAGGGACTCCACAAGGGAGGCCTCGAACTAGAGGACGTTGGCTATCTTGCCAGCCATAGCGCCTCCGCACTCCGCTTGGCTGCCGCGCACCACCTTGGGCTTGACATTGAAAGTCTTGAGCCAAAGGCCGAAATGGGGGCGGACGCGGAGGAAGGCCTCACATACGACGATAAACGCCGAGATGTTGAGGACGAAGTTCGGGGCCAGATCATGGAAATCCAGGCCATAGTAGAACATGAGCCCCCGGACAAACGGGTGAAGTGGAAAGCCCAGTCCGCGGAGGAAGTGGGGAAGAAAAACTACCCTCTCATGGGGCCCTGGGGTAGGAAGAAGCTGGCCCTTCTCAGGAAGCCGATGCGGGATGTCCTTGGACAAGTATCCGACTTTCCTTAACTTTTTTACTTGGGCCTCCGTAACGGAGGAGGCCATCCACTTGCCTCCCGCTCCGGACATTGTTGGAGAAGGTTGAGGAAGGAAGAGCGGACTTGGGCGCTGGAGCTTGAGTGCGCGAGAGATGGATTGGCAAAGGAGGAAGAAGGCGTAGGTTAAAAAGGTGAATCCTTATCCCTTTATACAAGCGGGTGCGGTTAGGCATCCCCACCTACCTAATAAAACTCACTTGCCTCCCAAGCGCCGTGGTAAATGGCGCGGTTGGGTTACCCACGTCCGTATTGATGAGAATCCCGTTAAAAGGGGCACACGATCTCTGCTTTGACAAGACGTGCCAAGGAAATCGCCTCGCTAAAACACGCTGAGGTGGAGCAGTGAAAACAATTTATATAAAGAGCTTGGCTGCAGTGTTATGACGCACTGCGGAATACGTCAGCAGATTTGATTTGTGTTAATATTATTCTCTATATGGCAATATATGGAAACTTATTTTGCAGAGCCGGACACTATTTTTGGTGTTTACAATCTTCTTGAAGAAACTTGGAGGAGGAACCCGCCTTGCAATGCCGAAGACAATCTGTGCGCCGGACTCGTCGTCATTGAAGCCTGGTTCAGGGGCTACTGAGGGAGTCCTGGATTAGGGGGTGTTCGGATAGCCGGACTATACCTTTAGCCCGACTCCAGGACTATGAAGATACAAGATTGAAGACTTCGTCCCGTGTCCGGAAGGATCTTTCCTTGGCGTGGAAGGCAAGCTAGGCGTGCGGATATTCAAGATCTCCTACCATTGTAACCGACTCTGTGTAACCCTAACCCTATTCGGTGTCTATATAAACCGGAGGGTTGTAGTCCATAGGACAACCATCATCATACACAATCATACCATAGGCTAGCTTCTAGGGTTTAGCCTCCTTGATCTCGTGGTAGATCTACTCTTGTACTACCCATATCATCAATATTAGTCTAGCAGGAGTAGGGTTTTACCTCCATCGAGAGGGCCCGAACCTGGGTAAAATAAAGTGTCCCTTGTCTCCTGTTACCATCCGACCTTGACGCACAGTTCGGGACCCCCTACCCGAGATCCGCCAGTTTTGACACCGACAATAGGGTATTGCCTCCATCGAGAGGGCCCAAACCTGGGTAAACATCGTGTCCCGCGCTTCCTGTTACCATCCGCCTTAGACGCATAGTTCGGGACCCCCTACCCAAGATCCACTGGTTTTGACACCGACATTGGTGCTTTCATTGAGAGTTCCACTGTGCCGTCACCATAAGGAAGGATGCCTCATCTCGTTGTCAAGGACAACGTCACCTCTGGGGGAGCCCTGGCTGTTGGCCAAACTCTCCGGCTAGGCGGCTTCGTCATGACCGCCTGTTCGGCTGCTGCACCGACGATAACTTCTTGGGTCATCGAAAACAACCTCCACGTTGGCTCGGAACTTGCCGAGCAGATGAATCCAATGGAGCTCTCTTCACTAAATGAGCTCTTGGATCGCATCGCCGCTTTGGGAGTCGCTACGGACTATGATCGGATTGGGCTTAAGCCCGACCAAAGGGAGATTAACTCTCCGCCGGTCACCCATCAGATAGCGGTGGTGGAGGAACAATGCGGCAATTCTTCCTCTATCTTGAGGACAAACTATGTCCGAATTCCCGAGCTCTCTGAGCCGGATACCCATTTACGGAAGGACATCGCCCAAACCCTGAACCTAGGATCAGGCAGCGGGCCAGGCTTATTGGGCAACATCCCGAAGCTCGAACTCCCAAGATCGGAAACTCCTATGCCCCTGGATCTCAGATCGGGTCAGGTTTCGGACTCAAATCCACCCACCCACCCAGATATAAACGATCTTTCCCATATTAGGCAAGATCCCCATGAAACAGTACATCATTATTGGGCCAGATTCCTCCTTGTAATCAACAAGGTCAAGGACTGTCGCGAGGAAGACGCAATCTCATTTTTATGCAATAATTGCACGGACAAGAGAATCCTTAACTCCATAAGTCGCTGTGACATAGCACGCTTCGCTGACTTGGCGGCCATAGTACGGAAGTACTGTGTGATGGAAAGTGCCTGGAAAACCGAAACAAAATTCTGGGATAATCCGGCTCTGACTAAACACCCAGTCCGAATTAAAAGGGTGCACTCTCATAAGATGCCTGACTCAATTACAAAGAAGCAAAAGCCCACTATAGGGCGTGGAACCGTATTGGAGGGATGGCTAACGGGCCCTGCAAAATTCATAGTACAACGGATACCATACCAACACACAGCCTTAGAGCATGTTGGGTACTCCGGCAGGTGGCCAAGAGCGGTGAGGATCTCCTCATTCCAAACACCGTAGAGCACCATCCCGGGGATAACAATACAGTATTGACAGTCTTCGAGACCTTTGCCTCAAATGATAGGCGTAAGCGAGCACTCCGTAGCCTTGCCAAAGTCTGCCACGTGGCAGCAATAAATCCATGGAGCGACACAGCTATCACCTTCAACGCCAGTGACGAACCTAAATTCCGAACAGCCCGTGCACCAGCCGCATTGGTCCTTAGTCCAATTGTGGACGGCTTTCGGCTCACTAAAGTACTCATGGACGGCGCAGCGGATTAAACCTCATTTACGAGGAAACTCTTCAAAAAATGTAAATAGATAGGAACCGCATTGAGTAAAGCAGCACGGCCTTTAGAGGAATCATCCCTAGTTGGGAGGCACGCTGTGCTGGTAAAATCACACTAGATGTGGTATTCGGCACTCCGGAGAATTATAGGTCTGAAGAAATTGCATTCCGAGTGGCCCCGTTCAGTAGCGGATACCACGCCCTTTTAGGGGGGGGGCATTCACGATCTTCCAAGCCATACCCCATTACGGGTACATGAAGCTCAAAATGCCCGGGCCCAATGGAATCATCACTCTAGCTAGTGATCCGGACATAGCGCTCCACGCCAAAAACAAAACAGCCGCACTGGCCCTCAAGGCATTATCCGAAGCCCTCGCGGTAGAGGAATTAACTGCGCTACGCTCCACTGTGGATAGGGACGACGTGATACTCGACAAAAGACCCAAATCCACTTCTTTTAAACCAGCGGATGAAATAGTCAAATTCCAAGTCCACCCAACGGACCCTACAAAAACAGCCTCCATCGGGGCACAATTAAACCCCGATGTAGACGCCGCACTATGGGAGTTCCTGCACGAGAATTGGGACATATTTGCCTGGCATCCCTCATATATGCCAGGAATCCCACGCAGGCTGGCCGAGCATAGCCTTATCATTCTAAAGGGATTCAAGCGGGGCAAGCAAACTCTTCGGAGTTTCTCTGAACCTAAGAGACAAGCCATGGGAGAGGAACTAGCCAAGTTATTGGAGGCCGGATACATTAGAGAAATAAAACATCTGGACTGGCTAGCAAACCGGGTGATGGTACCAAAGAAGGACAAATCCTGGCGCCTATGTGTCGATTTCTAGGACCTCAACAAGGCTTGCCCAAAGGATCCCTTCCCCCTCCCTCGCATCGATCAAATTATCGACGCTACCGCAGGACACGACTCATTGTGCTTCCTTGATGCATACTCCAGCTACCACCAAATTAAGATGGCGGAGTCCGACCAAGCCGCAATGGCATTTATCACGCCATACGGCCCCTTCTGTTTCAACACAATGCCCTTCGGGCTCAAAAACGCAGGCACAACGTATTAACGCATGATTCAGACATGTCTGGAAAAGCAAATCGGCAAAACAGTGGAGGCATACGTAGATGATGTGGTCGTTAAAACCAGACACGTCGACTCTTTAATAGACGACTTGAGGCTCACGTTCGACAATCTTCAAACATACGACATCAAGCTCAATCCGGAAAAATGCGTTTTCGGCGTACCCGCCAGAAAGCTCCTGGGATTCATCGTCTCTCCAGTAGAGGAGTTGAAGCAAATCCGGATAAAATCTGAGCCCTGTCACAGTTGGCTATTCCAACGGACCTCAAACAAATCCAGAAATTAACTGGATGCGTGGCGGCCTTAAGCCGCTTTATCTCCCGATTAAGAGAAAAGGCACTACCCCTTTATCGCCTTCTTCGGCGCACCGAACACTTCAAGTGGACGGATGCTGCCACGAACGGATTGGAAAAATAAAAGCCATACTGGCCACCAACCCAATCCTGGCCGCGCCAAACATCGGCGAACCAATGCTGCCATATATAGCGGCAACTCATCAAGTTGTAAGCGCAGTGCTTGTCGTCGAACGAGAAACGAACGGACATAAACTCCCACTTCAAAAGCCGGTATATTATGTATCCACTGTCCTCACTCCATGCAAATCACGGTACCCGCATTATCAAAAGATAGCATATGCGGTATTCATGGCATCCCGGAAACTACGACACTACTTTCAGGAGTGTTCAATCACAGTGGCCTCGGAAGTACCACTCAACGACATAATAAACAACCGCGACGCCAAGGGCCAGATTGCCAAATGGGCCATTGAGCTTCTCCCGTTCGACATAACATATGAACCTCGGCGAGCCATTAAGTCACAAGTATTGGCCGATTTTGTCGCCGAATGGACAGAAGCCGAACTCCCTAAAGAGTACGACGCGTACTCCAATTGGATCATGCACTTCGACGGCTCTAGAATGCTGGCTGGTCTGGGGGCTAGCATCGTCCTGACGTCCCCCACTGGAGATATAGTCCAATACGTACTCCAAATACTATACACAGACTCCAACAACACAGCCGAATACGAGGCCCTATTACATGGTCTTCGGATGGCAGTTTCCATGGGCATTCGACGCCTGGAGGTGCGTGGGGACTTGAACCTCGCAATATCCCAAATAAATGGAGACTTCGATGCCAAGGATCTGAAAAATGGTGGCTTATCGCAACGCCGTCCTCAAGATGTCTGCTCGGTTCGAGGGGCTCGAATTCCACCATGTGGCTCGGGAAAACAATCAGGCGGTGGATATCCTCGCCCATATCGGCGCTAAGCGTGACCCTGTCCCACCTAACATCTTCTTGGAAAGGTTGTTTAAGCCATCCGTGGTATGGGAAGGGGACACCGGTAACAATAGTCCGGACCCGGCCACAACGCCAGATACCGAACACTCTGACACAATCGGAGGCTCTGCCACCGAAATAACACCTTCAGCCCACATAATCATGGCCGTCATCGCCCCGTGGACAGAACCATTCCTGGCCTACCTAACCAGGCAAGAACTTCCCGAGGACCAAAATGAGGCACGCTGCATAGTGCAGCGATCTAAAGCCTACAAGGTCCACGAGGGAGAGCTTTATAAGAAAAGCACTACCGGAGTCCTTCAAAGGTGCATCTCTGAAGAGGAAGGGCGGAAGCTTTTGGCAAAAATCCATGCTGGACTCGGCGGCCACCACGCCGCAGCCTGGGCCCTTGTAAGCAAGGCCTTACGTACATGTTTCTATTGGCTGACGGCCCGGGCAGATGCACAGGACTTGGTCAAATGCTGCGTCCGTTGCCAGCTTTTTGCAAACCAAAGCCATATGCCGCCCACCGCTCTCCAAATAATCCCCATTACTTGGCCCTTTGCGATCTAGGGGCTTGATATGGTCGGACCCCTTCAAGGGGGAACCCATAAGAAATAAATACTTACTGGTCATGGCGGATAAATTCACCAAATGGATAGAAGCCAAACCCGTTAAAACGGTCAAATCCTGACCAGTGATAGACTTCATATCTGGGGTTGTACACCGTTATGGCGTCCCCCACAGCATCATCACCGACAACGGCACAAACTTTACAGCCGACGAGGTAAAACTTTGGTGCAACAACATGGGCATCAAGCTTGATTATGCTTCTGTCTATCACCCGCAAACTAACGGTCAATTCAAGCGAGCAAATGGTCTTATCATGAGCGGCATCAAACCTAGATTAGTGCGGTCCTTAAAGGAGTCTAACACGCACTGGGTAGAGGAGCTCGACTCCGTCCTATGGGGGCTGTGGACCACGCCGAATCGCACTACCGGATACACACCATTCTTTATGGTGTACGACGCAGAGGCGTTTCTACCCCGTGACATAATTCATGACTCACCTCGAGTGCGCATGTATGAAGAAAAAGAGGCCGAGCTTGATCGGCAGGACAGTTTGGACGCCCTGGAGGAGGAGCGCGACGTAGAAAAAGCCCATTCCGCATTCTATCAGCAACAGGCTCGAAGATACCAAAGCAGAGAAGTACGGGCCAAAACTTATAACGTTGGCGAACTAGTTCTACGCCTGCCGGAGAAGAAAAAGAACAAGCTTAAGCCCATGTGGGAAGGTCCCTTCATTATTGACCAAGCTCTGACCGGCGGAGCGTACTATCTGCGGGATGCATCGGACAATCGACTTGAGCCAAACCCATGGAACGCAGCCAGGCTCCGAAGATTCTACGCCTAGTCCCGGACTCTATGTTCGTCTCCTTAACCCGGTCCATTTTTCGCAAATACATTATCTGTATTTTCTCTCTTTCTTTCTTCTTTTTCCTTCTCCTGAAGGCCTTAAAAGGCCAACCTGTGTCTTGACTACAAAATATAAACGCGCTAGCCGCGCTCATTATACCTGGGGGCTTCTTATACAGAAGCTTAATATAACTATTTTTCTGGGCTTCATGCCCCGCACATGTGTTATTCTTCCGCATGTACCTTTTTTCGCCATTATATGCATCGATATGACTTAAGTTTTGGCCAAGCTGGGTTGCCTGGCTCTTGTATTTATGCCCTACGTTCCCGTTAATTCGGCCAGGGCATAAGGGGAGCACCTCTGCGATTGTTACTGCCGGGTCAGTCGGATGTGTACCTCGGACTGGGTGAAGCCGAAAGCTAGCGTTCTTAAGGGAATATTCGGTCGGTGAACAAATGATGACTTTTATTTATTTTTCATGCTCCTAGATGTTTTTTGCCTGCGTCTCTTCTCGCAGTCCGGACATGCACATTAGGGCATGTGTACCCAGGGAAAGGAACCCTTAACGGAACTATTCTCCGTGGAAGATGTTTCTTACTATCCATGTAATATAACATAACTAGTTGGGTACTTGTCTGTTCAAGCACTTATGACCCTATGCCTAGTTTCCACGCATGCCCCGGTTTTTACATAACTGAGCGGGTATTCGGATACACTTCGGACTATTGGGTCCCGAGGTCGAAGCAAAAAGGTCCGCCATGACAAATGAATTACAATCCGCTAGAGACATCATACATGTCACTTAAATTACACAGTCACTTAGACTGACTAAACTCTTCTTCTATCCATCCAACAAGCTATCTAGCCTACAATCCTGTTGGGAATACTTTGTGGCTAATTCTACTTGGTCATACACCAAACTGACGGGGATCTCTTTCCCATCGGGCCCCACAGGTCCGACCTCGGCCATGTGGTTTGGGTCAGCCTTGGTATACCGCGTCTTCACCATGGCCCAGGCTTCCCTGGCACCTTGACGGCAGGCCGATATCTTCCATAATCGGAAGCGTTGCCACGCTCCCTTGAGCTTCTCTGTAAGCTCTCCAATGCCTCCTGGCAGGGAGACGAATGGCCACAAGGCCTGGGCAATACCCTGCATCACCTACCGAACTTGTTTGTGCAATTGTGAGAGCTCTGGTAGAAGATCACCCGCAGACCCCGGGCATTTCCTCCGCGGGACGACCCGTCAGAATACTTGTAGACATAACTCTGTTAGCCGGCTTCTTCGCCGAACTCTTTCAAAAGTTCGTTCAAGCACTTACTGAAAATGCCGCGTCGAAGCCGCTTATTCTCCTTAACGGAGTCCGCAAGCTGGGCTCGAACATCCTTCAGTTCCACGCTCAGCTGGGTATTGGCGTCTTGGAGATCGTTTTTCTCCCGCCTAACTTTCGTAAACACACGCTCACCAGCCTTTAGCTGCCGTATGGCATGTTGCTCATCCGGATTGACTCCGGAGTCATCTGCAATATCTATTGTTAGATTTGCAGGCAGGACGCATACTATATGGTACCTATCATTCTTTGAAACAAGTGTTACCAGAGGGGGCCTTCTCGGAGTCCTTCAATGCGGCAACTGCGGCTCATAGCTGGGCCTTGCACTCTTCCAGCTCTTGAGACAATTGGGTATTCTTCTCTGTAATAACCTGCACAAATAATGATCCTTAAATCAGTTGTGCCAACTGTTTCAAGTCTCAGGGGCTACTGATATATATAATCATCAAATTTTCTTACCCGTATATCCTTTACATACTGGTCCGTGGCTCTGGCAAGACCATTTTGAGCAGCACGGATGTACGCGTCTCCTGAGTTGAAGGCATCAAACGACTCTTGGGAGAAACAAGTGTCACGGAGTACGGCCCGGCGACGCCTGTGATTCATGGCGCTCTCCACTTTGGAATTTGTAGTGGATATTTTAGCCGCATCCTCTGTAGGAGGAGCATCCGGCGCGTGCCCCGTGTTAGCTTCCGCCTCTATGTCTGGCCCTGGAGCCCGACTGGATATAGTCCGGCGAGCGTTTTTCCTTCTAGGAAACATGGGTGTTATTATGTTTTAAAAGACGATAACCACGGAGCAAGGTTTTGTATCATACCTCTGCGCCGGTGTCTCCATCCGGGCCGCCTTCCGTTTTAGCCTGCCCGGCTTCGGCACCCCTTGTTGGCGAGTCACTGCGGGTTCGGCATGGCGTCCCGAGGACCTTTCCTGTAAAACACCATACAGATACGGTAGGTGAAGTGCATAAAAGGGGATCCTTCTCGGAAGTCGGGACTCTGGTTTTACTTACATGCGAGGCGGGGAGTAGCCCAGGATAGTCAGCTATAATGGCCACCATGGCATCATCACAGCTTAATTGATAGACTATCCTGTCGATCAGCTCCACGAATATGTCTGGATCCTCTTCGAGGCCGGGGTCGAGAGCCCGGTCAGGATCCTCCGGTTGTGGAGGTGGGCTGTTGACCTCCCTTACAGCCTTTCGCAGTTCCTGCTATGAAATGGCAAGGTAAATACTTGTTACAAAAATGCGGGAAGGATGGGAGTAAGAAGTGGCAGCTCACCCAGCTTGGAGGGTTGTACATGGAGAATCCATCCCGTGGCTTGATGCGGAGGAACTCCTCTTCCTCTCCCTTATACAAATCGGACAGAATTTTTGCTAGAGCAGCAACTGTGTCTGGTCCCTTACGACCGCAGCAAGTGGCATCATCTTCCCCGTTGAAGTGCCACATGGGGTGGCCTCGAAATTGAAGCGGCTGCACCCTCGCGTAATGCATATTGACATAACCTCGGTTATTGTCAGTCCTGATTGAGCCAGCACCTTTATCCGGCCCATCAGGTAAAGGGCGTCTCTGTTATCTTCCTCCTGAGGGCTCTGTGGGCGCCAGCTTCGGCGTTTCTTCAAAGGGGCATTGTCAAACTCGGGAAGACCAATCCGAATAGGATCCGGAAGGGGGACATCCTCCATATAAAACCACTCTAAAGGTCAGTCTTCGAACGTCTTCTTCGGGGTACCGGACAGGTATCCGGTCCCGGCGACGCGCCATATTTCGGCTCCGCCCACTTGATATATCGACCCCCTCTGTGTACGGGGCACAAGGCAGAATAGCTTCTTCCACAACGTGAAATGAGCTTCGCAGCCCAGAAACAGCTCACAAAGGGCTACATAACCAACGATGTGTAATATGGAAGCAGGGGTGAAGTTATGCAACTGGAGGCCGTAAAACTCCAGGAGCCCTTGGAGGAACGGATGGATTGGAAATCCAAGCCCTCTTAGTAAATAAGGGACAAGGCATACCCGCTCCCCCTTGGAGGGGTTGGGAAAGCTCCCCGCTTGCTCCCCGCCATTATAGGTGGTGAGCCCGGCTCGAACGGGGACCATATACGCTGGAGGGAGAAATCCCTGGGTCTGTAACTCCACTAATTGACTGTGCGGAACGGAGCACTTCTTCCAATCTCCGGGCTTAGGGCTACGAGAGCGAGAGGAGGAGCTGCATGGTCGGCCATGTTGGGATGGATTTTTTCGGGTGCGCTCCAATGAATGCTCGCTGGGGGAGGATGGTATGATTTGGATCTAAGAATCCACGTCTCTTTAATAGACCGTTTATTCACATAGCTAGGGTGGCAAATGTAAAAATGCCCTGGCTTCTCGCATTCGCTCGACACGTGGAAGATAGCCATTATTGGACGTGGAAGCCAAGAAGCGCAACATTTATGAGAAGCTGGACACTATTCAACACGTATTCAGGATTTGGAGAAGAACCCGCCTTGCAATGCCGAAAACAATCTGCGGGCCGGACTCATCGTCATTGAAGCCTGGTTCGGGGGCTACTGAGGGAGTCCTGGATTAGGGGGTATCCGGACAGCCGGACTGTTGGACTATGAAGATACAAGATTGAAGACTTCGTCCCGTGTCCGGATGGGACTCTCCTTGGCGTGGAAGGCAAGCTTGGCAATACGGATATGTAGATCTCCTCCCTTGTAACCGACTCTATGTAACCCTAGCCCCCTCCGGTGTCTATATAAACCGGAGGGTTTAGTCCGTAGGAAAACAACAATCATACCATAGGCTAGCTTAGAGGGTTTAGCCTCTAGGATCTCGTTGTAGATCAACTCTTGTAATACGCATATCATCAAGATCAATCAAGAAGGAAGTAGGGTATTACCTCCATCGAGAGGGCCCGAACCTGGGTAAACATCGTGTCCCCCGCTTCATGTTACCATCCGCCTTAGATGCACAGTTCGGGACCCCCTACCCGAGATCCGCCGGTTTCGACACCGACACATAGCCTTAACATTCTAAAGGGGTTCAAGCCGGTTAAGAAGACTCTTCGGCGTTTCTCTGAGCCTAAGCGAAAAGCCATGGGAGAAGATCTAGCCAAGTTACTCGAGGCCAGATTCATTAGAGAAATAAAACATCCGGACTGGCTAGCAAACCTGGTGATGGTACCAAGGCTTGACCCAAGGATCCCTTCCCCCTCCCCCGCATCGATCAAATTATCGACGCTACCGTAGGACACGACTAATTGTGTTTCCTCGACGCATACTCCAGATACCATCAAATTAAGATGGTGGAGTCCGATCAAGCCGCAACGGCCTTCATCACTCCATACGGCCCCTTCTGTTTTAACACCATGCCTTTCGGGCTCAAAAACGCCGGTGCGACCTATCAACGCATGATTCAGACATGCCTGGAAACACAAATCTGCAAAATAGTGGAGCATACGTAGACGATGTGGTCATTCAAACCAGACACGTCAAATCGTTAATAGACGACTTGAGGCTCACGTTCGACAATCTCCGAACATATGACATCAAGATCAATCCGGAAAAATGCATTTTCGGCGCGCCCGCCGGAAAGCTCTTGGGCTTCATCGTTTCCAATAGAGGAATTGAAGCAAATCCGGCTAAAATCCGAGCTCTGTCACAGTTGGCTATCCCAACAGACCTCAAGCAAATCGAGAAATTAACCGGATGCATGGCTGCCTTAAGCCACTTTATCTCCCGATTAGAAGAAAAGGAATTACCTCTCTATCGCCTTCTTCGGTGCACCGAACACTTCGACTGGACGGATGCGGCCACGGTCGGATTGGAAGAAATAAAACCTCTCTTGGCCAGCAACCCAATCTTGGCCGCGCCAAATATCGGCGAACCAATGTTGTTTTATATATCGGCAACACACCGGGTTGTAAGCGCAGTCCTCATCGTCGAACGAGAGACGGACGAACATAAGTTCCCGCTTCAAAAGCCGGTATACTACGTATCCACTGTCCTCACTCCATGCAAATCACGGTACCCACATTATCAAAAGATAGCATACGCGGTCTTCATGGCATCCCGAAAACTATGACACTGCTTTCAAGAGTGTTCAATTACGGTGGCCTCTGAAGTACCACTCAACGACATAATAAATAACCGCGATGCGATGGCCCGGATTGCGAAATGGGCTATTGAGCTCCTCTCGTTCGACATAACATACAAACCACGGCGGGCCATTAAGTCGCAAGTACTGGCTAATTTCATCGCCGAATGGACGGAAGCCAAACTCCCTAAAGAGTACGGTGCGTACTGCAATTGGATCATGCACTTCGACGGCTCTTAGATGTTGGCTGGTCTAGAGGCAAGCGTCGTCCTGACATCCCCTACCGGAGATACAGTCCAGTACGTACTCCAAATATTATACACAGACTCCAACAATGCAGCAGAATATGAGGCCCTGTTGCATGGTCTATGAATGGCAGTCTCCATGGGCATTCAATGCCTAGAGGTGCGTGGGGATTCGAACCTTGCAATATCTCAAATAAATGGAGACTTTGACGCCAAGGACCCAAAAATGACGGCTTACCGCAACGCCGTCCTCAAAATGTCAGCTCGGTTCGAGGGGCTCAAATTCCATCATGTGGTCCGAGAAAACAATCAAGCGGCGGATTTCCTCGCCCGCATCGGTGCTAAGCGCGACCCTGTCCCACCTAATATCTTCTTGGAAAGGTTGTTTAAGCCATCCGTGGTGTGGGAAGGGGAGACCGGCAACAATAGTCCGGATCCGGCCACAACACCAGACCCCTAACACTCTGACATAATCGGAGGCTCCGCCACCGAAATAACACCTTCGGCCCACGTGATTATGGCTGTGATCGCCCCGTGGACAGAACCCTTCTTGGCCTATCTAACTAGGCAAGAACTCCCTGAGGATCCAAACGAAGCACGTTGCATTATGCGGCGGTCTAAAGCCTACAAGGTCCATGAGGGAGAGCTTTAAAAAAAAAGCGCTACCGGAGTAATTCAAAGGTGCATCTCCGAAGAGGAAGGACGACAACTTTTGGTAGAATTTCATGTTGGACTCGGCGGCCACCACGTCGCAGCTCGGGCCCTTGTAAGCAAGGCCTTCCGTACAGGTTTCTACTGGCCGACGGCCCAAGTAGACGCATAGGACCTTGTCCAACATTGCGTCGGTTGCCAGCTTTTTGCAAACCAAAGCCATATGCCACCTACCGCTCTTCGAACAATCCCCATTACTTGGCCCTTTGCGGTCTGGGGGCTTGATATGGTCGAACCCCTTAAAGGACGAAGCCATAAGAAAAAGTACCTATTGGTCATGGTGGATAAATTCACCAAATGGATAGAAGCCAAACCAGTTAAAATGGCCGAGTCCGGACCAGTGATAGACTTCATATCCGGGGCTGTACACCGTTACGATGTCCCCCACAGCATCATCACCGATAACGGCTCTAACTTTACAGCCGACGAGGTAAAAACTTGGTGCGGCAACATGGGCATTAAGCTCGATTATGCCTCCGTCTATTACCCCCAAACAAACGGTCAAGTCGAGCAAGCAAATGGTCTTATTATGAGCGGCATTAAACCTAGATTAGTGCGATCTGATAACCCACAAGTATAGGGGATCAATTGTAGCCTCTTTCGATAAGTAAGAGTGTCGAACCCAACGAGGAGCTAAAGGTAGAACAAATATTCCCTCAAGTTCTATCGACCACCGATACAACTCTACGCACGCTTGACGTTCGCTTTACCTAGAACAAGTATGAAACTAGAAGTACTTTGTAGGTGTTTTTGGGTAAGCTTGCAAGAAAGTAAAGAGCACGAAAATAAATACTAGGGGCTGTTTAGATGAAGACACAACTAAATTAGTTTTAGTAGAGAGCTTTTGTCAACAAGAAAGTTATTTGTCCCTAGGCAATCGATAACTAGACCGGTCATCATTATTGCAATTTTATTTGAGGGAGAGGCATAAGCTAACATACTTTCTCTACTTGGATCATATGCACTTATGATTGGAACTCTAGGAAGCATCTGCAACTACTAAAGATTCATTAAGGTAAAACCCAACCATAGCATTAAAGCATCAAGTCATCTTTATCCCATACGCAAACAACCTACTTACTCGGGTGGGTGCTTCTGTCACTCACGCCACCAACCATAAGCAAATCATAAGAATATTGCAAACCCTACAGCAGGAATCCCTCACGCTTGCGCGACATGGAGAGCACCATAGGACAACACCAATAATAAAACATACAACTCAAACCAATCACGGTCATCAAATAGCCATTAGGACAAAACAGATCTACTCAAACATCATAGGATAGCCATACATCATTGGGAAATAATATATAGCGTTGAGCACCATGTTTAAGTAGAGATTACAGTGGGTAAGAGAGAGGTTACACCGCTTCATAAAGGGGGGAAGGTGATGGAGATGTTGGTGAAGATGGCGGAGGTGTTGGTGTAGATCGCGGTGATGATGATGGCCCCCGGCGGCACTCCGGCGCCACCGGAAGCGAGGGGGAGAGAGCCCCCCTCCTTCTTCTTCCTTGACCTTCTCCCTAGATGGGAGAAGGGTTTCCCCTCTGGTCCATGGTCTCCATGGCGTGGGAGGGGCGAGAGCCCGTCCGAGATTGGATCTGTCTCTCTGTCTCTCTCTGTTTTTTGCGTTCTGTTTTCTGGCCCTTCACTGTTTCTTAAATATCCGGAGATCCGTAACTCTGATTGGGGTGAATCTTTCGCTCAGATATTTCTCATAAAAGTATCTTTCTTGCGGACAAAGAAGAGCGTCAACCGCCTTACAGGGTGGCCACGAGGGTCAGGGGCGCGCATGACACCCTGGGGCGCGCCCCCCTACCTCGTGCCCCCCTCGGACACCGTCTCGCGTTGATTTTACTTCCCAAAAATCATAAATATTCCAAAATAATTCTCTGTCCGTTTTTATCCCGTTTGGACTCTATTTGATATTGGGTTTCTGCGAAACAAAAAACATGCAACAAACAGGAACTGGCACTGGGCACTGGATCAATATGTTAGTCCCAAAAATAGTATAAAGAGTTGCCAAAAAGTATATGAAAGTTTAATAATATTGGCATGGAACAATCAAAAATTATAGATACGACGGAGACGTATCAACATCCCCAAGCTTAATTCCTTCTCGTCCTCGAGTAGGTAAATGATAAAAAAGATAATTTTTGATGTGGAATGCTACCTAGCATAATCTTGATCATATGTCTAATCATGGCATGAATATTAAGACACGAGTGATTTAAAGCAATAGTCTATCCTTTGACATTTAAGACAATAATACTTCAAGCATAACAACCAAGCAATTATGTCTTATTGAAATAACATAGCCAAAGAAAGCTCATCCCTACAAAATCATATAGTCTGGCTATGCTCCATCCTCACCACACAAAGCATTCACATCATGCACAACCCCGATGACAAGCCAAGCAATTGTTTCATACTTTTGACGTTCTCAAACCTTTTCCACTTTCACGCAATACATGAGTGTGAGCCATGGACATAGCATATAGGTGGAGTAGAATATGATGATGGGGGTTATGTGGAGAAGACAAAAAAGGAGAAAGTCTCACATCGACGCGGCTAATCAATGGTCTATGGAGATGCCCATCAATTGATGTCAATGTGAGGAGTAGGGATTGCCATGCAACGGATGCACTAGAGCTATAAGTGTATGAAAGCTCAAACTGAAACTAAGTGGGTGTGCATCCAACTTGCTTGCTCATGAAGACCTAGGGCATTTGAGGAAGCCCATCGTTGGAATATACAAGCCAAGTTCTATAATGAAAATTCCCACTAGTATATGAAAGTGATAACTCTCTCTATATGAAGAACATGGTTCTACTTTGAAGCACAAGTGTGGTAAAAGGATATTAACATTGACCCTTCTCTCTTTTTCTCTCATTTTTTTTGTTTTCTTTTTTTTCTTTTTTGGGCCTTCTCTTTTTTTGGCCTTTCTCTTTTTTATTCTTTTTTTATTTTATTTTTATTTTTTCGTCCGGAGTCTCATCCCGACTTGTGGGGGAATCATAATCTCCATCATCCTTTCCTCACTGGGGCAATGCTCTAATAATGATGATCATCACACTTTTATTTACTTACAACTCAATATGACAACTCGATATCTAGAACAAAGATATGACTCTATATGAATGCCTCCGGCAGTGTACCGAGATGTGCAATGATCTAGCGTAGCAATGACATCAAAAGACGGACAAGCCATGAAAACATCATGCTAGCTATCTTACGATCATGCAAAGCAATATGACAATAAATGCTCAAGTCATGTATATGATGATGATGGAAGTTGCATGGCAATATATCTCGGAATGGCTATGGAAATGCCATAATAGGTAGGTATGGTGGCTGTTTTGAGGAAGATATAAGGAGGTTTATGTGTGATAGAGCGTATCGTATCACGGGGTTTGGATGCACCGGCGAAGTTTGCACCAACTCTCGAGGTGAGAAAGGGCAATGCACGGTACCGAAGAGGCTAGCAATGATGGAAGGGTGAGAGTGCGTATAATCCATGGACTCAACATTAGTCATAAAGAACTCACATACTTATTGCAAAAATCTATTAGTCATCAAAACAAAGTACTACGCGCATGCTCCTAGGGGGATAGATTGGTAGGAAAAGACCATTGCTCGTCCCCGACCACCACTCGTAAGGAAGACAATCAATAAACACCTCATGCTCCGACTTCGTTACATAACGGTTCACCATACGTGCATGATACGGGACTTGCAAACCTCAACACAAGTATTTCACAATTGCTCAACTAGCACGACTCTAATATCACCACCTTTATATCGCAAAACTATTGCAAGGAATCAAACATATCATATTCAGTGATCTACAAGTTTTATGTAGGATTTTATGACTAACCATGTGAATGACCAGTTCCTGTCATCTCTCTAAATAGATATAAGTGAAGCAAGAGAGTTTAATTATTTCTACAAAAGATATGACCACGCTCTAACAAGTATAAGTGAAGAAAAGGAGCATTCTACAAATGGCGGTTGTCTATGTAAAGAGAAACAGGCAATCCGAACTTCAAATAATATAAGTGAAGCACATGAAGCATTCTATAAAGCCATACTCAAAATATATAGGTTAAGTGCAATGAGCATTCTATAAATCAACCATGGACTATATTATACCAGCATGGTGCAAAAAAGAAAAATGAAAACTAAATGCAAAAGACGCTCCAAGACTTGCACATAACGCATGAACGAAACGAATCCGAAAACATACCGATATTTGTTGAAGAAATAGGGGATGCCTTCCCAGCATCCCCAAGCTTAGACGCTTGAGTCTCCTTGAATATTTACTTGGGGTGCCTCGGCATCCCCAAGCTTGAGCTCTTGCCTCTCTCCCTTCTTCTCACATCGAAACCTTCTCAATCATCGAACACTTCATCCACACAAAACTTCAACAGAAAACTCGGTAAGATCCGTTAGTATAATAAAGCAAAGCACTACTCTAAGTACTGTTGCAAACCAATTCATATTTTGTTTTTGCATTGTGTCTACAGTAATATAACATCAAAACAAGCAAACTATGCATCAAAAACAGAATCTGTCTAAAACAGAACAGTCTGTAGAAATCTGAACATTCACCATACTTCTGATACTTGAAAATTTCTGCCAAAATTAGGAAAAATAAGAAATTTGTATAGTAAGACATTGCAAAAAGAATCAGAACATTTGACGTTCCAGTAAAAAACTAAAAATCATGCACTACAGCCAAAGTTTCTATCCTGCACCACACAAACCAACAAGCATCGTAAACATTGTAAAGGAAAACCTTGGCACATTATTTTTATAATACAATGGAATTGTACAAGGGGATAATTATTTTTGTTGAAAAGTTTCAGTAATCAAGATTCACAAATTTGCCGTGAGCATGAACAAAGTTCAAGGAGCTCTCCCACTTCAACAATGCTTGTCTTTCTCACTTTCACTTTCCTTTTTGAAAAGTTTTGGGTTCCCCTATTTATTTTTGTTGTTTTTAAACTATATGAAAGCACTCAACGGAAATAAATGACTCTCTAAAACTTCTGGGTTGTCTCCCTGGCAGCGCTTTCTTTAAAGCCATTAAGCTAGGCATATAGTGCTCAAGTAGTGAATCCACCCGGATCCCAAGGTATATCAAACCCAATTTTAATTAGCAATGATTCGTAATTTAGTAGAGAGCACAAAGCAACATATATCATGTAATGACGAAGTCTAACTCTCTTCCTATGCATCGGCATGTCATAAAAGAACAATTCATGCACACATAGTAAAGGCCAATGCATAGTATAAACAGTTTCTTGCAATCTTATCGTGTGGGAAACATAGAGAGGTGGAGATATAGTTCCTCTCTCATAATAGTTGCAAGTAGGAGCAGCAAGCACATGCATATTATATTTATCAAAATCATCATGTGCAACGGTAAAAGGCAACCCATCAATGTAATCCTTAATAAGTGCAAACTTCTCCGATATAGTATAGTTGGGAGAATTCAAAAAGATAATAGGACTATCATGCGTGGGTGCAATAGCAACAATTTCATTCATAACATAAGGAACTATAGCAAGTTCATCTCCATAAGCATAATTCATATTGGCATCTTGGCCACAAGCATAGCAAGCATCATCACAAAGGGATATTTCAAGAGAATCAATGGGATCATAACAATCATCATAGCAATCATCCTTCGGTAAGCACGAAGGGGAACTAAACAATGTATGAGTTGAAGAGTTACTCTCATTAGAAGGTGGGCACAGGTGATCAATCCGCTCTTCCTCCTTTTGTTCTTCGCTCTCCTCCTCATCTTTTTCATCCAATGAGCTCACAGTTTCATCAATTTCTTCTTCCATAGATTCCTGAAAAATATTAGTCTCTTCTTGGATAGCGGAGTAGTTCTCAATATATGATTTAACATAAGCATTATAAGCATAATTATCATAGCAATATTTAAGTATGGCAAAATTTTCAGATTCGTAAAGAGTAGCACCATACTTTTCAATCAAAGAAGCAATTTCATAAGCACCCGTAAAAGCAACAAATTCTTCAATTTGTTGAACATCATAGTAACTATAAACACCCTTAGCATACGAAGATAAGATTCCATTATCAATAAACTCACATTGGTAGGGAAGGTGTTTCTTAGGGTTTTCAGAACAACAAGTAAAATCATAATAATAGCATAAATTCCAAGCATAGCATTGCAAACGATGAATTTGATCCAATAAACGTTTCCCTTTTTCAGATATACGGTGTCTCACATAACAAGCATGCTCATCTAAAGATTTGCCCTCAACTAAGCTAGTTGGGGTTTCAGCACGAGCACATATGGATCGAAGATGATCCAAGTAATAAGCTTCAGTAGTGTGATAGATTTTGACTAGTTCTTCAACCATTGGTTCAGTAGGTACAGCTAATGTTTTTGGTATTTTGCGTTTCCTACCCATAACTAAAGATATAAAACAACTAAGAACAGCAAATAAAAATTACTTAGTGATAAAGCAAACAAGCACACACGAGAATATTCACCCCACGCTATTGCTCCCAGGCAACGGCGCCAGAAAAAGGTCTTGATAACCCACAAGTATAGGGGATCAATTGTAGCCTCTTTAGATAAGTAAGAGTGTCGAACCCAACGAGGAGCTAAAGGTAGAACAAATATTCCCTCAAGTTCTATCGACCACCGATACAACTCTACGCACGCTTGACGTTCGCTTTACCTAGAACAAGTATGAAACTAGAAGTACTTTGTAGGTGTTTTTGCGTAAGCTTGCAAGAAAGTAAAGAGCACGAAAATAAAGACTATGGGCTGTTTAGATGAAGACACAACTAAATTAGTTTTAGTAGAGAGCTTTTGTCAACAAGAAAGTTATTTGTCCCTAGGCATCGATAACTAGACCGGTAATCATTACTGCAATTTTATTTGAGGGAGAGGCATAAGCTAACATACTTTCTCTACTTGGCTCATATGCACTTATGATTGGAACTCTAGGAATCATCCGCAACTAATAAATATTCATTAAGGTAAAACCCAACCATAGCATTAAAGCATCAAGTCCTCTTTATCCCATACGCAAACAACCTACTTACTCGGGTCTGTGCTTCTGTCACTCACGCCACCCACCATAAGCAAATCATAAGCATATTGCAAACCCTACAACGGGAATCCCTCACGCTTGCGCGACACGGAGAGCACCATAGGACAGCACCAATAATAAAACATACAACTCAAACCAATCACGATCATCAAATAGCCATTAGGACAAAACAGATCTACTCAAACATCATAGGATAGCCATACATCATTGGGAAATAATATATAGCATTGAGCACCATGTTTAAGTAGAGATTACAGCGGGTAAGAGAGAGGTTACACCGCTGCATAGAGGGAGGAGGTGATGGAGATGTTGGTGAACATGGTGGAGGTGTTGGTGTAGATCGCGGTGATGACGATGGCCCCCGGCGGCACTCCGGCGCCACCGGAAGCAAGGGGGAGAGAGATCCCCTCCTTCTTCTTCTTCCTTGACCTTCTCCCTAGATGGGAGAAGGGTTTCCCCTCTGGTCCATGGTCTCCATGGCGTGGTAGGGGCGAGAGCCCCTCCGAGATTGGATCTCTCTCTCTCTCTCTCTCTCTCTCTCTCTCTCTCTCTCTCTCTCTCTGTTTTTGCGTTCTGTTTTCTGGCCCTTCACCGTTTCTTAAATATCCGGAGTTCCTTAACTCCGATGGGGGTGAATCTTTTGCTCAGATCTTTCTCATAAAATTATCTTTCTTGCGGAAAAAGAAGAGTGTCAAACGCCTTACGGGGTGGCCACGAGGGTCAGGGGCGCGCCTGACACCCTGGGGCGCACCCCCTACCTCGTGCCCCCCTCGGACACCGTCTCGCGTTGATTTTACTTCCCAAAAATCATAAATATTCCAAAATAATTCTCCGTCCGTTTTTATCCCGTTTGGACTCCGTTTGATATTGGGTTTCTGTGAAACAAAAAACATGCAACAAACAGGAACTGGCACTAGGCACTGGATCAATATGTTAGTCCCAAAAATAGTATAAAAAGTTGCCAAAAAGTATATGAAAGTTGAATAATATTGGCATGGAACAATAAAAAATTATAGATACGATGGAGACGTATCATGATCCTTGAAGGAATCAGACACGCACTGGGTTGAGGAGCTCGACTCCGTACTATGGGGGCTGCAGACCACGCCGAATCGCACTACCGGATACACACCATTTTTTATGGTGTACGGCGTAGAGGCGGTACTGCCCTGTGACATCATTCATGACTCACCTCGAGTGCACATGTATGAAGTGAAAGAAGCCGAGCTTGATCAGCAGGACAGTTTAGACGCCCTGGAGGAGGAGCGTGACGTGGCAAAAGCCCACTCCGCATTCTATCAGCAACGGGCTCGATGGTATCAAAGCAGAGAAGTACGGGCCAAAACTTATAACATTGGCGAACTCGTTCTATGCCTACCAGAGAAGAAAAAGGACAAGCTCAAGCCCAAATGGGAAAGTCCCTTCATTATTGACAAAGTTCTAACCGGTGGAGCGTACTCGTTATACGCTATCTGTCTTTCTTTCTTTCTTCCCTTTTTCTTCACGGCCTTAAAAGGTTAAAATGTGTCTTGACTACACAATCTTGACGCGCCAGGCGTGCTCATTATTCCTGGGGGCTTCTTATACAGAAGCTTAATATAATTATGTCCCGGGCTCTATGCCCCCTGCACATGTGTTACTTTCCCACATGTACCTTTTCTTCGCCATTATATGCATCGATATGACTTAAGTTTTGGCCAAGATGGGTTGCCTGGCTCTTGTGTTTATGCCCTATGTTCCCGTTAATTTGGCTAGGGCATAATGGGAGCACCTCTGCGATTGTTACTGTCGGGTCAGCCGGATGTGTACCTCAGACTGGGTGAAGCCGAAAGCTAGCGTTCTTAAGGGAATATTCGGTCGGTGAACAAAAGATGACTTTTAATTATTACAATACATGCCCCATATGCTTATATCATGCGTCTCTTTTCGCAGTCCGGACATGCACATTAATGCATGTGTACCCAGAGAAAGGAACCCTTAATGGAACTATTCTGCCTGGAAGATGTTTCTTACTATCCATGTAATATAACATAGCTAGTTGGGTACTTGTCTGTTCAAGCACTTATGACCCCTACGCCTGGTTTCCACGCGTACCCCGGGTTTTACATAACTTAGCGGGTATTCAGATACACTCTGGACTGTCGGGTCCGGAGGTTGAAGCGAAAAGGTCCACCATGAAAAATGATTTACAATCTGGCTAGGGACAATATATGTCACTTGAATTACACAGTCACTTAGACTGACTAAATTTTTCTTCTATACCATCCAACAGGCTGTCTAGCCTACAATCCTGTTGGGAATACTTTGCGGCTAATTTTACCTGGTCATACACCAAACTGACGGGGATCTCTTTCCTATCAGACCCCACAGGTCCGACCTCGGCCATGTGGTTCGGGTCAGCCTTGGTATATCGAGTCTTCACCATGGCCCAGGCTTCCCTTGCACCTTGTCGGCAGGCAGATATCTTCCCTAATCGGAAGCGCCGCCGCGCTCCCTTGAGCATCTCTACGAGCTCCCCCATGCCTCCTGGCAGGGAGGCGGACGGCCACAGATATAACTCTGTTAGTCGGTTTCTTCGCCGAACTCTATAAAAGTTCGTTCAAGCACTTACTAAAAATGCCGCGTCGAAGCTCCTTATTCTCCTTTACGGAGTCAGCTAGCTGGGCCCGAACATCTTTTAGTTCAACACCCAGCCGAGTATTGGCATCTTGGAGATCATTTTTCTCCCGCCTAACCCGAGTAAGCACGCGCTCGCCAGCATCTAGCTGTCGTTGAGCATGTTGCTCATCTCCTCGCACGACCTCCGGATTCACTCCGGGATCATCTGTAGAATCTATTGTTAGATTTGCATGCATGCCGAATACTAACTGGTATATGTCATTCTTTTCGATAGGAACAAGTGTTACCAGATGGGGCCTTCTTGGACTCCTTCATTGCGGCAACCGCGGCCCGTAGCTGGGCTTTGCACTCCTCTAGCTCTTGAGACAACTGGGTATTCTTCTCCATAAGAACCTACGCAAACAATGATCCCTAAATCAGTTGTGCCAACTGTTTCAAGTCTCATGGGCTACTGATATACGTAATTATCAGATTTTCGTACTCGTATATCCTTTACATACTGGTCCGTGGCTCTGGCAAGACCATTTTGAGCAGCTCAGATGTATGCGTCTCCTGAGTTGAAGGCATCGAACGCCTCTTCAGAGAAACCAGGGTCATGGAGTACGGCCCGACGATGCCTGTGATTCATGGCACTCTCCACTTCGGAGTTCGTAGCAGACAGCCTATCCGCATCCTCTGTAGGAGGAACATCCGGCGTTGTCCCCACATTAGCATCTGCCTCTAAGTCTGGCTCGGGATTCCGGCTGGTGGAAGCATGGCCGGCAGGATCTCCGGATACGGTCCGGCGAGCGTTTTTTCTGCCAGGAACCACGAACATTATTATATTTCAAAGACGACAACCATGGAGCAGGGTTCTTTTTTATACCTCTCCGACGGCATCTCAGTCCTGACCACCTTCCTTTTAAGCCTACCCGGCTTCGGTGCCCCTTGTCGTTGAGTCACTGCGGGTTCGGCATGGCGTCCCGAGGGCCTCCCCTGTAAGACACCATATGTGTGCGGTGGGTGAAGTGCAAAAAAGGGATCCTTCTCGGAAGTTGGGACTCCAGTTTTACTTACATGCGATGCAGGAATCAGTCCAGGATAATCGGCTATAATGGCCACCAAGGCACCGTCGCAGCTTAACTGATAGAACATCCTGTCAATGAGCTCTACAAATATGCCTGGATCTTCTTCGAGTCCGGGGTCGAGGGCCCGGTCAGGGTCCTCTGGCTGTGGACACGGGTTGTGGACCTCCCTCACATCTTTTCGCAGTTCCTGCTATGAAATAGCAAGGTAATTATTTATGACGAAGAATGCGGGAAGGTCTGGAGTAAAAAGTAGTAGCTCACCCAGTTTGGGGGGTTGTACATGGAGAATCCATCCCGTGGCTTAATGCGGATGAACTCCTCTTCCTCTCCTTTATATAAATCGAATAGTATTTTCGCTAGAGCAGCGGGCGGAGTCCGGACCTTTATGGCCGCAACGAGTGGCATCGCCTTCTCCATTGAAGTGACACATGGGTTGTCCCCGATATTGAAGTGGCTGCAACCCCCGCATTATACATATCGACATAACCTCGATTATTGTCAGTCATGATTTGGCCAGCGTTTTTATCCGGCCCATCAGGAAAAGGACCTCTTTGTTATCTTCCTCCTGGGGGCTCCGAGGGCGCCAGCTGCGGCGTTTCTTCAAAGGGGCGTTACTAAACTCAGGAAGGCCCATCCGAAGAGGGTTTGGAAGGGGGACGTCCTCCATACAAAACCACTCCGAAGGCCAGTCTTCGGATGTCTTCTTCGGAGTACCGGACATGTTTCCGGTCCCGGCGATGCACCATATTTCGGCTCTGCCCACTTGATATATTGACCCCTCCTGTGTGCGGGGTACGAGGCAGAATAGCCTCTTCCATAGCTTGAAATGAGCTTCGCAGCCCAGAAACAGCTCGCAAAGGGCAACGTAGCCAGCAATGTGTAATATGGAGGCAGGAGTAAAGTTATGCAGCTTGAGGCCATAGAACTCCAGGAGCCCGCGGAGGAACGGATGGATTGGAAATCCGAGTCCCATTAATAAGTAAGGGACAAGGCATACCCGCTCCCCCATGGATGGGTTGGGAAAGCTCTCCGCTTGCTCCCCGCCATTGTAAGTGGCTAGTCTGGCTCGGACGGGGACCATATACGCAGGAGGGAGAAACCCCTGGGTCCGTAACTCTACTAATTGGCTGTGGGGGATGGAACATTTCTCCCAATTGCCTGGCTTAGTGCTAAGGGAGCGAGAGGAGGAGCTGCGATGGCCGGCCATGATGGGATGGACTTTTCTGGGCGTGCTTCGATGGATACTCGCTGTGGGAGGATGGTGTGATCTAGATCTAAGGATCCACGACTCTTTAAATAGACGATTTACTCACATGGTTACAGTGGCAAATGTAAAAATGCCCCGACTTCTCGCATTCGCTCGACACACGGAAGATAGCCATTATTAGGCGCAGAAGCCGAGGAGTGCAACATTCATGGGTAGCCGGACACTACTCGACAGGTACTCAAGATTTGGAGAAGAACCCGCCTTGCAATGCCGAAGACAATCTGCGCGCCGGACTCATCGTCATTGAAGCCTGGTTCAGGGGCTACTGAGGGAGTCCTGGATTAGGGGGTCCCCAGACAGCCGGACTATATACCTTGGCCGGACTGTTAAACTATGAAGATACAAGATTGAAGACTTCATCCCGTGTCTGGGTGGGACTCTCCTTTGCGTGGAAGGCAAGCTTGGCAATTCTGATATGTAGATCTCCTCCCTTGTAGCCGACTCTGTGTAACCCTAGCCCCCTCCGGTGTCTATATAAACTGGAGGATTTAGTCCGTAGGACAACAACAATCATAATTATAGGCTAGCTTCTAGGGTTTAGCCTCTACGATCTCGTGGTAGATCAACTCTTGTAATACTCATATCATCAAGATCAATCAAGCAGGAAGTAGGGTATTACCTCCATCGAGAGGGCCCGAACCTGGGTAAACATTGTGTCCCCCGCCTCCTGTTACCATCTGCCTTAGACGCACAGTTCGGGACCCCCTACCTGAGATCCGCCGGTTTTGACACCGACCGTGGCCGTGAAGGGATTGACAACCCCTTTATCGCGTTGGTTGCAAGGTTCTTGATTGTTTGTGCATGTACTAGGTGACTCACATGTATTCTCCTACTGGATTGATACCTTGGTTCTCAAAAACCGAGGGAAATATTTACGCTACTTTGCTGCATCACCCTTTCCTCTTCAAGGGAAAACCAACGCATGCTCAAGAGGTAGCAAGAAGGATTTTTGGCGCCGTTGCCGGGGAGATCAATGCCAAGTGAATACATACCAAGTACCCATCACAAACTCTTATCCCTCGCATTACATTATTCGCCATTTGCCTCTTGTTTTCTTGTCCCCCACTTCACATTTCCGTTTTATTTGCCCTTTTTTGTTCATCTCTTTCCGCTCGCTTCTTCTGTGCTTGTGCATTGGTTTGATTGTTTGTCATGATGGCTCAAGGTAACACTAATTTGTGTGACTTTTCCAATACCAACAATAATTATTTTATTAGCACTCCGATTGCTCCTATTACCGATGCTGAATCTTGTGAAATTAATGTTGCTTTGTTGAATCTTGTCATGAAAGATCAATTTTCTGGCCTTCCTAGGGAAGATGCCGCTACCCATCTGAACAACTTCGTTGATTTGTGCGATATGCAAAAGAAGAAAGATGTGGATGATGATATCGTTAAATTGAAGCTATTTACGTTTTCGCTTAGAGATCGTGCTAAAACTTGGTTCTCTTCTTTGCCTAAAAATAGTATTGATTCATGGAATAAGTGCAAAGATGCTTTTATCTCTAAGTATTTTCCTCCCGCTAAGATCATCTCTCTTAGAAACGATATTATGAATTTTAAGCAACTTGATCATGAGCATGTTGCACAAGCTTGGGAGAGGATGAAATTAATGATAAGAAATTACCCTACACATGGTTTGAATTTATGGATGATTATACAAAAAAATTGTTGGATTGAATTTTGCTTCTAGAAATCTTTTAGATTCGGCCGCGGGAGGCACTTCTATGGAAATCACTTTATGAGAAGCTACTAAACTCCTAGATAATATTATGGTTAATTATTCTCAATGGCACACCGAAAGATCCACTAGTAAAAAAGTTCATGCTATTGAAGAGATTAATGTTTTGAGTGGAAAGATGGATGAACTTATGAAATTGTTTGCTAATAAGAGCGTTTCTTCTGATCCTAATGATATGCCTTTGTCCACTTTGATTGAGAATAATAATTAATCTATGGATGTAAATTTTGTTGGTAGGAACACTTTTGGTAACAACGCATATAGAGGAAATTTTAATTCCAGGCCATTTCCTAGTAATTTCTCTAATAATTATGGTAATTCCTACAACAACCCTTATGGAAATTTTAATAAGATGCCCTATGATTTTGAGACTAGTGTTAAAGAATTTATGAATTCGCAAAAGAATTTCAATGCTTTGCTTGAAGAAAAATTGCCTAAGATTGATGAGTTGGCTAGGAACGTGGATAGAATTTCTCTTGATGTTGATTCTTTGAAACTTTGATCCATTCCACCTAAGCATGATATCAATGAGTCTCTCAAAGCCATGAGAATTTCCATTGATGAGTGCAAAGAAAGAACCGCTAGGATGCGTGCTAAAAAAGATTGCTTTGTGAAAGCGCGTTCTTCTAGTTTTCATGATAATAATGATGAAGATCTAAAAGTGATTGATGTGTCTCCTATTAAATCTTTGTTTTCCAACATGAATCTTGATAAAGATGGGACTGGAGATGAGTCAACTTTAGTTAAAAGGCGTCCCAATGATTCAGAGTTTTTAGATCTTGATGCTAGAATTAATAAAAGTGGGATTGAAGAGGTCAAAACTTTACATAGCAATGAACCCACTATTTTGGATTTCAAGGAATTTAATTATAATAATTGTTCTTTGATAGATTGTATTTCGTTGTTGCAATCCGTGTTAAATTCTCCTCATGCTTATAGTCAAATTAAAGCTTTTACCAAACATATCGTTGATGCTTTAATGCAATCCTATGAAGAAAAGATTGAATTAGAAGTTTCTATCCCTAGAAAACTTTATGATGAGTGTGAACCTACTATTAAAATTAAGATTAAAAATCATGAATGATATACTTTATGTGATTTGGGTGCTAGTGTTTCCACGATTCCAAAAACTTTGTGTGATGTGCTAGGTTTCCGTGAATTTGATGATTGTTCTTTAAATTTGCATCTTGCGGATTCCACCATTAAGAAACCTATGGGAAGGATTAATTATGTTCTTATTATTGCAAATAGGAAATATGTGCGTGTAGATTTCATTTTTCTTGATATAGATTGCAATCCTACATGTCCTATTATTCTTGGTAGACCTTTCCTTAGAACGATTGGTGCAATTATTGATATGAAAGAAGGAAATATTAGATTCCAATTTCCATTAAGGAAAGTCATAGAACACTTTCCTAGGAAGAAAATTAAATTACCTTATGAATCTATTATGAGAGCCACTTATGGATTGCATACCAAAGATGACAATACCTAGATCTATTCTCGATAGCGCTTGTTGGGAGGCAACCCAATTTTATTTTTGTTCATTGATTTTTGTTCCTGTTTAGTAATAAATAATTCATCTTTCCTCTGTTTATATGTGGTTTTATGTTTTAATTAGTGTTTGTGCCAGGTAGAACCAATAGGATCTTCTTGGGTGATAGTTGTTTGATCTTGCTGAAAAAGATAGAAACTTTACGCTCATGAAAATAATTGTTACAATTCACCAGAACGTGATAAAATACCAATTATTTTTGAAGTAGATCAATATACAAATTATCCAGGTTGTCCTAGTTTTTATAGAATTTTTGGAGTTCTAGAAGTATTCTAACAAATCTGATTGCTACAGATTGTTCTGTTTTTGGCAGATTCTGTTTTTCGTATGTTGTTTCCTTATTTTGATGAATCTATGGCTAGTATCGGGGGGTATGAACCATAGAGAAGTTGGAATACAGTAGGTTTAACACCAATATAAATAAATAATTAGTTCATTACAGTACCTTAAGGTGGTTATTTGTTTTCTTATACTAACGGAGCTCATGAGATTTTCTGTTTGAGTTTTGTGTTGTGAAGTTTTCAAGTTTTTGGGTAAAGATTTGATGGATTTTGGAACAAGGAGTGGCAAGATCCAAATCTTTGGGATGCCCAAGGCTCCCAAAGGTAAAATTCAAGGACAACCAAAAGCCTAAGCTTGGGGATGCCCCGAAAAGCATCCCCTCTTTCGCCTTCGTCTGTCGGTAACTTTACTTGAGGCTATATTTTTATTCACCACATGATATGTTTTTTGCTTGGAGCGTCTTGTATGATTTGAGTCTTTGATTTTTAGTTTACCACAATCATCCTTTCTGTAAACACCTTTTGGGAGAGACACACATGAATCAGAATTTATTTGAATACTCTATGTGCTTCACTAATATCTTTTGAGCTAGATAAATTTTGCTCCAGTGCTTCACTTATACCTTTTTAGGGCACGGTGGTGGTTTTATTTTATAGAAATTATTGATCTCTAATGCTTCACTTATATTATTTTGAGATTCTATTAGAACATCATGGTAATTTTCTTTGGCTATAAAATTAGTCCTGATATGATAGGCATCCAAGATGGGTATAATAAAAACTTTCATATAGAGTGCATTAAATACTATGGTAAGTTTGATAATTGATAGTTGTTTTGAGATATAAAGGTGGTAATGTTAGAGTCGTGCTAGTTGGGTAATTGTGGAATTGAGAAATACTTGTGTTG
Source organism: Aegilops umbellulata (assembly GCA_032464435.1). Taxonomy (NCBI): domain Eukaryota; kingdom Viridiplantae; phylum Streptophyta; class Magnoliopsida; order Poales; family Poaceae; genus Aegilops; species Aegilops umbellulata. Next base: position 472,420,827 of record CP136055.1, on the reverse strand, counting down.
AGGATTGCAAGTCCCGTAGCATGCACGTATGGTAAATGTTGTGTGACAAATTTGAAGCATGGGGTGTTCTTTGATTGCTTTCCTTATGAGTGGCGGTCGGGGACGAGCGATGGTCTTTTCCTACCAATCTATCCCTCTAGGAGCATGCGCGTAGTGCTTAGTTTTGATGACTTGTAGATTTTTGCAATAAGTATGTGAGTTCTTTATGACTAATGTTGAGTCCATGGATTATACGCACTCTCACCCTTCCATCATTGCTTGCCTCTTCGGTACCGTGCATTGCCCTTTCTCACCTCGAGAGTTGGTGCAAACTTCGCCGGTGCATCCAAACCCCGTGATATGATACGCTCTATCACACATAAGCCTCCTTATATATCCCTCAAAACAGCCACCATATCTACCTATTATGGCATTTCCATAGCCATTCCGAGATATATTGCATGCAACTTACCACCGTTCTGTTTATTATGACACGCTCCATCATTGTCATATTGCTTTCTATGATCATGTAGTTGACATCGTATTTGTGGCAAAGCCACCTTCATAATTCTTTCATACATGTCGCTCTTGACTCATTGCATATCCCGGTACACCGCCGGAGGCATTCACATAGAGTCATATTTTGTTCAAAGTATCGAGTTGTAATTCTTGAGTTGTAAATAAATAGAAGTGTGATGATTTTCATTATTAGAGCATTGTCCCATGTGAGGAAAGGATGTTGGAGACTATGATTTCCCCACAAGTCAGGATGAGACTCCGGACAAAAAAAAGAGAGGCCAAAGAAGCCCAAATAAAAAAAGAGGCCAAAGAAGCCCAAACAAAAAATGAGAGAAAAAGAGAGAAGGGACAATGTTACTATCCTTTTTCCACACTTGTGCTTCAAAATAGCACCATGATCTTCATGATAGAGAGTTTCTTATTTTGTCACTTTCATATACTAGTGGGAATTTTTCATTATAGAACTTGGCTTGTATATTCCAATGATGGGCTTCCTCAAAATGCCTAGGTCTTCATGAGCAAGCAAGTTGGATGCACACCCACTTAGTTTCTTTGGATGCACACCTAGCTTAGTTGGATGCACACCCATTTATAGCTCTAGTGCATCTGTTGCATGGCAATCCCTACTCCTCGCATTGACATCAATTGATGGGCATCTCCATAGCCTGTTGATTAGCCGCGTCAATGTGAGACTTTCTCCTTTTTCGTCTTCTCACATAACCCTCATCATCATATGCTATTCCACCCATAGTGCTATGTCCATGGCTTGCGCTCATATATTGCGTAAAAGTTGAAAGAGTTTGAAAAGGCTAAGTATGAAACAATTGCTTGACTTGTCATCGGGGTTGTGCATGATGGGAGCATTTTGTGTGACGAAAATGAAGCATGGCCAAACTATAAGATTTTGTAGGGATAGGCTTTCTCTGGCTATGTTATTTTGATAAGACATAATTGCTTGGTTACCATGCTTGAAGTATTACTATTTTTATGTCAATATTAAAACTTTGTCTAGAATCTTTTGGATCTAAACATTCATGCCACAATAAAGAGAATTACATTGAAAATTATGTTAGGTAGCATTCCACATCAAAAATTCTATTTTATCATTTACCTACTCAAGGACGAGCAGGAATTAAGCTTGGGGATGCTTGATATGTCTCCAACATATCTATAATTTTTTATTGTTCCATGCTATTATATTATCTGTTTTGGATGTTTAATGGGCTTTACTATGCTCTTTTATATTATTTTTGGGACTAGCATATTAACCGAAGGCCCAGTGCAAATTTTAATATCAAGCAGAATCCAAACGGAATGAAACCTTCGCGAGGATCTTTTTTGGAACAAACACAATCCAGGAGACTTCGAGTGGAAGTCAAGGAAGCAACAAGGCGGCCACGAGGCAGGAGGGCGCGCCCCCACCCTCGTGGGCCCCTCGTAGCTCCACCGACCTACTTCTTTCACCTATATATACTCTTATACCCTGAAAACATTCAGGGGAGCCACGAAACCATTTTTCCACCGCCGCAACCTTCTGTACCCGTGAGATCCCATCTTGGGGCCTTTTCCGGCGATCTGCCGGAGGGGGATTCGATCATGGAGGGCTTCTACATCAACACCATAGCCTCTCCGATGATGCATGAGTAGTTTACCACAGACCTTCGGGTCCATAGTTATTAGCTAGATGGCTTCTTCTCTCTCTTTGGATCTCAATACAAAGTTCTCCTCGATGTTCTTGGAGATCTATTCGATGTAATACTATTTTGCGGTGTGTTTGCCGAGATCCGATGAATTGTGGGTTTATGAACTTGATTATCTATGAATATTATTTGGTTCTTCTCTGAATTCTTATATGCATGATTTGATATCTTTGCAAGTCTCTTCGAATTATCGGTTTAGTTTGGCCTACTAGATTGATCTTTCTTGCAATGGGAGAAGTGCTTAGCTTTGGGTTCAATCTTGTGGTGTCCTTTCCCAGTGACAGCAGGGGCGGCAAGGCACGTATTGTATTGTTGCCATCGAGGATAAAAAGATGGGGTTTATATCATATTGCTTGAGTTTATCCCTCTACACCATGTCATCTTGCCTAATGCGTTACTCCGTTCTTATGAACTTAATACTCACTACAAAAAAAGACACTTCCGTGATGATAAGTGTTCGTCACAGTAGGTCACGTTTTCTGTCATGCATGTACATACATGAAAAATTTATGACAGAATCAAGATAGTCATACCTGTGTTGTCGTAGAAGTGCTCCATGACATTACCAAAATTATCATCATGAAAGTGTCCACTTCCATGACGATAAATCACACGTCATGGAAATGCTTTCGTTAGGGGTGACCGACATGTGGCATCCACCGTAACGGAACGTCGTTAAGCTACCGGGTTCGATTTTCGATCCGATAATCCGCTAACAGCCCGGACCAATGAGGATTTTCCACGTGTAAAATTCACATTGGCCGGAGGAAACACGTATTGGCTCACCGTTGGGACATATTTCATCCATTCATTGGACATCAGGTGCCTATGATACGTCGACACGTGGCACGGCCCAACAGAGGCCCATTCCGGTGAAAAGGCCGACCCGTTTGACTTGGTCAAAAGGTAATGGGTCGGCCCGCCGAAAGCCTGTTAACGGCATGTTCGTATATAGCCCATTTACGGCCCGTTACGGCCTATCTGAATTAAGCCCAGTAGCTTCATCTAGGCCTTCCAATATGATTCCAACCCATTGTAACTTCCCGCCCATGTATGGCTGATACGTCTCCAACGTATCTATAATTTTTGATTGATCCATGCTATGTTATCTACTATTTTGGGCAATATTGGGCTTTATTATCCACTTTTATATTATTTTTGGGACTAACTTATAAACCAGAGGCCCAGCCCAGATTTGTTGTTTTTTGCCTATTTCAGTGTTTCGAAGAAAAGGAATATCAAACGGAGTCGAAACGGAACGAAATCAACTGGAGAAGTTATTTTTGGAAGGAAACCTACCGGATGGACTTGGACGCCACGTCAGGAGCAAAGGGAGGTGCTCACGAGGGTGGGGGCGCGCCCACCCCCCTAGGGCGCGCCCCCTGCCTCGTGGGGCCCCCGAAGCTCCACTGACGTACTTCCTGCACCCATATATACTCACGTACCCTAAAACTTCCAAAACAGAGAATAGATCGGGAGTTCCGCCGCCGCAAGCCTCTGTAGCCACCAAAAACCTCTCGGGAGCTTGTTCCGGCACCCTGCCGGAGGGGGGAACCCTCACCGGTGGCCATCTTCATCATCCCGGCGCTCTCCGGGACACAAGAGACTCTCTGTTATTTGGTTGCAGGGTTGCTTGAGAGAGACCATCTTCATCCTACGCCTCCCACAGATTGATAAACCTTAGGTCATCCACTTGAGGGAAATTTGCTACTGTCCTACAAACCTCTGCACTTGGAGGCCCAACAACGTCTACAAGAAGAAGGTTGCATAGTAGACATCAAGCTCTTTTCTGGCGCCGTTGCCAGGTAGGTTAGTGCTTGAAGGTATATCTTTAGATCTTGCAATCGAATCTTTTTTTTTCTTGTTTTAGCACTAGTTTAGTTTATAAAAGAAAACTACAAAAAAATGGAATTGAGTTTGTCTCATACGCTTCATCTTTTTAATATCTTTTGTGAGTATGATGGAAAGGATAATTGTGCTCAAGTGCTAGAAGAAGAAATCTATAAAATGTTTGGCACTAAATATTTGAATGATGAGCATGATTGCAATGTTGTTAGTACGCATTCTTTGAATATCCATGATGCTAATAATGATTGCGCTAGTTATGATGAAAATGTCTCCTATAAACATGTCAATTTTTGTGGAGTGCATTGGGTTTGCAAGTACACACCAAATAGGGAAGATAGCTATTGCAAGAGGCATAAGTACTTAGAAACTAAATTGTTACAAGAAGAGCTAGATGAATGTGCTAAAAATTTATTTTTTTCTTAGCCCTACTTGTGAACTTTGCAATGAACGTGATCATTTTAGTACCCAATGCAAATTGTTTCATGATCGTATCGTGTCCAAACATTGTGATGACTTGATTTCCCTTGCACATCATAATGAAATTAGTTTGCTCTTGGGTTATGAAGAAATTAAACGTAGAACTAAGGATATTCCAAAATTTGCCCTTGATAAAGTTCTTCATTTTGATCTAGAAGAAATTTATATGTATTGTGCCGTGAATTGCATTGATAATCCTTATATTGCCAATTACATAAAGAAAACAAAACAAATAGAAGATGAAGAGAATGCTAACGAAAGGGAAGAGACTTCCCAATATCCTCCTATTATTTCTTATGATGAATCAGGTAACGAGGAGGAGCCTTCTATTCAACCAATCTCATCAATAAGGAGCTCCAAAAAGAGGATTGAACCCACACATTAGGTTAAGAAGAAGAAAAGAAAAAGGAAGATAGGTAAAAAGGTATCTCTCCCAAATAAAGTTGCTCCTATTATTGTTGTGCCTCATGAAAATGAAGATGATACACTTGATGATGATCTCGTTATGCCTATTGCTTGTTGTGATGATTATGATTGGGAAGATAATGATACTTCTTATGATCTTGAAAATATTTTTGGCACTTGCTTGGAAGAATATGATAATAATGTTTGCTATACTATTGGTTCTATCCATACTATTAATTATGAGAGTGATTATGCTTATGATATGAAAAAGCCGAAGCTTGGGGAAGCTATGCTTGATGACGATGACATATTTGAGAATATATTTGCTGCAATTAATGTTTGTCCCAAGCTTGGGGATGCTATGTTTAATGAATATGATATTTTTAGCCTCTCAAGTTTTGATACGCAAAGTTGTTATGATGATAGCATGCATACTACTTATGATGATTATATTTATGAAAGTGGATTTGGAGAGGTCATGACTTTATTTAGTGATGTATCAACTATTTCGGAAGAGGTTTCAATTGATTATGATGAGAACAAAGTTGCTACTTATGATGATTATTGTGATAAAACTTATGCTATAAAGAGTAGTGATGATTATATTTATAAAACTTGTCATGATTATGAGTACCCTTTCTCTAAACATTACTCTTTTAATGTGGGAACAATTTATAGTATTCAAGTCCCTTATGATACTCCCACTATTCCGAATGAGAAGAATTTTGCTTGTGTGGAGAGTAGTAAATTTTCTATGCTTGTAGATCATGAAAAGAATGCTTTATGTGCTGGTTATATTATTGAATTCATTCATGATGCTACTGAAAATTATTATGAGGGAGGAACATATGCTTGTAGGAATTGCAATAATATCAAGTTTCCTCTCTATGTGCTTAAAGTTTTGAAGTTATGCTTGTTTTGCCTTCCTATGCTAGTTGATTATTGTTCCCATAAGTTGTTTGCTCACAAAATCCCTATGCATAGGAAGTGGGTTAGACTTAAATGTGCTAGTCATATTCTTCATGATGCTCTCTTTATGTTTCAATTCTTATCTTTTATCTGAGCATCATTGAAATCATCATGCCTAGCTAGGGGCATTAAACAATAGCGCTTATTTGGAGGCAACCCAATTTTATTTTAGTTTCTTGCTTTTTGGTTCTGTTTAGGAATAAATAATCCATCTAGCTTCTGTTTAGATGTGGTTTTATGTTTTAATTAGTGTTTTTGCCAAGTAGAACCTTTGGGAAGACTTGGGTGAAGTCTTTATGATCATGTTGTAAAAAACAGAAACTTTAGCGCTCACGAGATTAGCTTCAACTTTTTACTGGAGAATGATATTTAGTTGATTCTTTTTGAATATGATTACTAGACAAATTCCTCAGGTCCACCAATTTATTTTAGAATTTTTGGAGTTCCAGAAGTTTGCGTTAGTTACAGATTACTACAGACTGTTCTGTTTTTGATAGATTCTGTTTTTCGTGTGTTGTTTGCTTATTTTGATGAAGCTATGGCTAGTAAAATAGTTTATAAACCATGGAGAAGTTGGAATACAGTAGGTTTAACACCAATATAAATAAAGAATGAGTTAATTACAGTACCTTGAAGTGTTTTTTTGTTTTATTTCGCTAACGGAGCTTACGAGTTTTCTGTTAAGTTTTGTGTTGTGAAAATTTCAAGTTTTGGGTAAAGCTTCGATGGACTATGGAATAAGGAGTGGCAAGAGCCTAAGCTTGGGGATGCCCAAGGCACCCCAAGGTAATATTCAAGGATAACTAAGAGCCTAAGCTTGGGAATTCCCCGGAAGGCATCCCCTCTTTCGTCTTCATTCATCGGTAACTTTACTTGGAGCTATATTTTTATTCACCACATGATATGTGTTTTGCTTGGAGCGTCATTTTATTTTCTTTAGCTTTGCTTGCTGTTTGAATAAAGTGTCAAGATCTGAAATTCTTAAATGAGAGAGAGAGTCTTCCCATAGCTACATAATTATTTAACTACACATCGATCTTCACTTATATCTTTCGGAGTAGTTTGTTATTGCTCTAGTGCTTCACTTATATCTTTTAGAGCACGGTGGTGGATTTGTTTTATAGAAACTATTGATCTCTCATGATTCCCTTAGATTATTTTGAGAGTCTTAAATAGCATGGTAATTGCTTGAATAATCCTAATATGCTAAGCATAAATGATTTGTAAGAATTCTTATGAGTATGTTGAATACTAAGAAAAGTTTGATGCTTGATAATTGTTTTGAGATATCAAGATGGTGATATTAGAGTCATGCTAGTTGAGTAGTTGTGAATTTGAGAAATACTTGTGTTAAAGTTTGTGATTCCCGTAGCATGCACGTATGGTGAACCGTTATGTGATGAAGTCGGAGCATGATTTATTTATTGATTGTCTTCCTTATGAGTGGCGGTCGGGGACGAGCGATGGTCTTTTCCTACCAATCTATCCCCCCAGGAGCGTGCGCGTAATACTTTGCTTTGATAACTTCTAGATTTTTGCAATAAGTATGTGAGTTCTTTATCACTAATGTTGATTCCATGGATTATACGCACTCTCACCCTTCCACCATTGCTAGCCTCTCTAATACCGCGCACCTTTCGTCCGTATCATACACCCACCATATACCTTCCTCAAAACAGCCACCATACCTACCTATCATGGCATTTACATAGCCATTCCGAGATATATTGCCATGCAACTTTCCACCGTTCCGTTTATTATGACACGCTCCATCATTGTCATATTGCTTTGCATGATCATGTAGTTGACATCGTATTTGTGGCAAAGCCACCGTTCATAATTCTTTCATACATGTAACGCATGAGTCATTGCACATCCAGGTACACTGCCGGAGGCATCCATATAGAGTCATATTTTGTTCTAAGTAACGAGTTGCAATTGTTGAGTTGTAAGAAAATAAAAGTGTGATGATCTTCATTTTAAGAGCATTGTCCCAAGTGAGGAAAGGATGATGGAGACTATGATTCCCCCACAAATCGTGATGAGACTCCGGATGAAAAAAAATAAAAAAGAGAGAAAAAATAGGCCATAAAAAAAGAGAAAAGGCCCAAATAAAAAATAAAAATAAAAATAAAAATAAAAAATGAGAGAAAAAGAGAGAAGGGACAATGTTACTATCCTTTTACCACACTTGTGCTTCAAAGTAGCACCATGATCTTCATGATAGAGAGTCTCTCATTTTGTCACTTTCATATACTAGTGGGAATCTTTCATTATAGAACTTGGCTTGTATATTCCAATGATGGGCTTCCTCAAAATGCCCTAGGTCTTCGTGAGCAAGCAAGTTGGATGCACACCCACTTAGTTTATTTTGTTGAGCTTTCATATACTTATAGCTCTAGTGCATCCATTGCATGGCAATCCCTACTCACTCACATTCATATCTATTGATGGGCATCTCCATAGCCCGTTGATATGCCTAGTTGATGTGAGACTATCTTCCCCTCCTTTTGTCTTCTCCACAACCACCATTCTATTGAAGGAAATATGCCCTAGAGGCAATAATAAAGTTATTATTTATTTCCTTATATATCATGATAAATGTTTATTATTCATGCTAGAATTGTATTATCCGGAAACATAATACATGTGTGAATACATAAACAAACAGAGTGTCACTAGTATGCCTCTACTAGACTAGCTAGTTAATCAAAGATGGTTATGTTTCCTAACCATGAACAAAGAGTTGTTATTTGATTAACGAGGCCACATCATTAGTTGAATGATCTGATTGACATGACCCATTATATTAGCTTAGCACCCGATCGTTTAGTATGTTGCTATTGCTTTATCCATGACTTATACATGTTCCTATGACTATGAGATTATGCAACTCCCGTTTGCCGGAGGAACACTTTGGGTACTACCAAACGTCACAACGTAACTGGGTGATTATAAAGGAGTACTACAGGTGTCTCCAAAGGTAGATGTTGGGTTGGCGTATTTCGAGATTAGGATTTGTCACTCCGATTGTCGGAGAGGTATCTCTGGGCCCTCTCAGTAATGCACATCACTTAAGCCTTGCAAGCATTACAACTAATGAGTTAGTTGCGGGATGATGTATTACGGAACGAGTAAAGAGACTTGCCGGTAACGAGATTGAACTAGGTATTGGATACCGACGATCGAATCTCGGGCAAGTAACATACCGATGGACAAAGGGAACAACGTATGTTGTTATGCGGTCTGACCGATAAAGATCTTCACATAATATGTAGGAGCCAATATGGGCATCCAGGTCCCGCTATTGGTTATTGACCGGAGACGTGTCTCGGTCATGTCTACATTGTTCTCGAACCGTAGGGTCCGCACGCTTAAGGTTTCGATGACAGTTATATTATGAGTTTATGAGTTTTGATGTACCGAAGGAGTTCGGAGTCCCGGATGAGATCGGGGACATGACGAGGAGTCTCGAAATGGTCGAGACGTAAAGATCGATATATTGGACGACTATATTCGGACATCGGAAAGGTTCTGATTGATTCGGGTATTTTCGGGAGTAACGGGGAGTTACGGGATTACGGGAGAAGTAATGGGCCTTGATGGGCTTTAGTGGGAAGAGGAAAAGGCTGCTGCGCCCCCCTCCCCTTTGGTCCGAATTGGACTAGGGAAAAGGGGGCCGGCCACCTCTCCTTCTCCTCCTATTCCTTCTCCCTTCCTCCCCTTTTGGTGGACTCCTACTAGGACTTGGAGTCCTAGTAGGACTCCATATCCTGGCCGCACCTATGCCTTGGCCGGCCTCCTCCTCCTCCATCCTTTATATACAGGGGCAGGGGGCACCCCATAGACACACAATTGATCAACGTGATCGTTCCTTAGCCGTGTGCGGTGACCCCCTCCACCATATTCCACCTCGGTCATATTGTCGCAGTGCTTAGGCGAAGCCCTGCGTCGGTAGTACATCAAGATCGTCACCACACCGTCGTGCTGACGGAACTCTTCCCCGACGCTTTGCTGGATCGGAGCCCGGGGATCGTCATCGAGCTGAACGTGTGCCAAGAACTCGGAGGTGCCGGAGTAACGGTGCTTGGATCGGTCGGATCGTGAAGACGTACGACTACATCAACCGCGTTGATATAACGCTTCCGCTTTCGGTCTACGAGGGTACGTAGACAACACTCTCCCCTCTCGTTGCTATGCATCACCATGATCTTGCGTGTGCGTAGGAATTTTTTTGAAATTACTACGTTCCCCAACAGTGGCATCCGAGCCTAGGTTTTTATGGTTTGATGTTATTTGCACGAGTAGAACACAAGTAAGTTGTGGACGATACAAGTCATACTGCCTACCAGCATGTCATACTTTGGTTCAGCGGTATTGTTGGACGAGACGATCCGGACCAACCTTACGCGTACGCTTACGCGAGACCGGTTCCCTCGACGTGCTTTGCACATAGATGGCTTGCGGAAGACTGTCTCTCCAACTTTAGTTGAACCGAGTGTGGCTACGCCCGGTCCTTGAGAAGGTTAAAACGGAGTCTATTTTACAAACTATCGTTGTGGTTTTGATGCGTAGGTAAGATGAGTTCTTGCTTAAGCCCTTAGCAGCCACGTAAAACTTGCAACAACAAAGTAGAGGACGTCTAACTTGTTTTTGCAGGGCATGTTGTGATGTGATATGGTCAAGACATGATGCTAAATTTTATTGTATGAGATGATCATGTTTTGTAACCGAGTTATCGGCAACTGGCAGGAGCCATATGGTTGTCGCTTTATTGTATGCAATGCAATCGCGATGTAATGCTTTACTTTATTACTAAGCGGTAGTGATAGTCGTGGAAGCATAAGATTGGCGAGACGACAACGATGCTACGATGGAGATCAAGGTGTCGCGCCGGTGACGATGGTGATCATGATGGTGCTTCGGAGATGGAGATCACAAGCACAAGATGATGATGACCATATCATATCACTTATATTGATTGCATGTGATGTTTATCTTTTTATGCATCTTATCTTGCTTTGATTGACGGTAGCATTATAAGATGATCTCTCACTAAATTATCAAGAAGTGTTCTCCCTGAGTATGCACCGTTGCAAAAGTTCATCGTGCTGAGACACCACGTGATGATCGGGTGTGATAGGTTCTACGTTCAAATACAACGGGTGCAAAACAGTTACACACGCGGAATACTCAGGTTATACTTGACGAGCTATGCATATAAGATATGACCTCGGAACACGGAGACCGAAAGGTCGAGCGTGAATCATATAGTAGATATGATCAACATAATGATGTTCAGCATTGAAGACTAAGCCATTTCACGTGATGATCGGTTATGGTTTAGTTGATTTGGATCACGTGATCACTTAGAAGATTAAAGGGATGTCTATCTAAGTGGGAGTTCTTAAGTAATATGATTAATTGAACTTTAATTTATCATGAACTTAGTCCTGGTAGTATTAGCATATCTATGTTGTAGATCAATAGCTCGCACTGTTGCTTCCCTGTGTTTATTTTTGATATGTTCCTAGAGAAAATTGTGTTGAAAAATGTTAGTAGCAATGATGCGGATTGGATCCGTGATCTGAGGTTTATCCTCATTGCTGCACAGAAGAATTATGTCCTTGATGCACCGCTAGGTGACGGACCTATTGCAGGAGCACATGCAGACGTTATGAACGTTTTGCTAGCTCAATATGATGACTACTTAATAGTTTAGTGCACCATGCTTAACGTCTTAGAATCGGGACTTCAAAGACGATTTGAACGTCATGGAGCATATAAGATGTTCCAGGAGTTGAAGTTAATATTTCAAGCAAATACCCGAGTTGAGAGATATGAAGTCTCCAACAAGTTCTATAGCTAAAAGATGGAGGAGAATCGCTCAACTAGTGAGCATGTGCTCAGATTGTCTGGGTACTACAATCGCTTGAATCAAGTGGGAGTTAATCTTCCAGATAAGATAGTGATTGACAGAATTCTCTAGTCACCATCACCAAGTTAGTAGAACTTCGTGATGAACTATAATATGCAAGGGATAACGGAAAATATTCCCAAGCTCTTCGCGATGCTAAAATCGGCGAAGGTAGAAATCAAAGAAAAACATCAAGTGTTGATGGTTGACAAGATCACTAGTTTCAAGAAAAGGGCAAAAGGAAAGAAGGGGAACTTCAAGAAGAACGGCAATCAAGTTGCTGCTCAAGTGAAAAAGCCCAAGTCTGGTCCTAAGCCTAAGACTAAGTGCTTCTACTGCAAAGGGACTGGTCACTAGAAGCGGAACTACCCCAAGTGATTGGCGGATAAGAAGGATGGCAAAGTGAACATAAGTATATTTGATATACATGTTATTGATGTGTACTTTACTAGTGTTCATAGCAACCCCTCAGTATTTGGTACTAGTTCAAGTTGCTAAGATTAGTAACTCGAAACGGGAGTTGCAGAATGAACAAAGACTAGTTAAAGGGCAAGGTGACGATGTGTGTTGGAAGTGGTTCCAAGATTGATATGATCATCATCACACACTCCCTATACTTTCGGGATTAGTGTTGAAACTAAATAAGTGTTATTTGGTGTTTGCGTTGAGCATGAATATGATTTGATCGTGTTAATTGCAATACAGTTATCCATTTAAGTTAGAGAACAATTGTTGTTCTGTTTACATGAATAAAACCTTCTATGGTCATACACACCAACGAAAATGGTTTGTTGGATCTCGATCATAGTGATACACATATTCATAATATTGAAGCCAAAAGATGCGAAGTTAATAATGATAGTGCAACTTATTTGGGGCACTGCCGTTTAGGTCATATTGGTGTAAAGCGCATGAAGAAACTCCATGCTGATGGAATTTTGGAATCTCTTGATTATGAATCACTTGATGCTTGCGATCCATGCCTTAAGGGCAAGATGACTAAAAACGCCGTTCTCCGGAACAATGAAGCAAGCAACAGATTTATTGGAAATCATACATACTGATGTATGTGGTCCGATGAATATTAAAGGCTTGCAGCAGGTATCATTATTTTCTGACCTTCACAGATGATTTGAGAAGATATGGGTATATCCACTTGATGAAACATAAGTCTGAAACGTTTGAAAAGTTCAAAGAATTTCAGAGTGAAGTAGAGAATCATCGTAACAAGAAAATAAAAGTTTCTACGATATGATCGCAGAGGTAAAATATTTGAGTTACGAGTTTGGCCTTCAATTAAAACAATGTGGAATAGTTTCACAAACTCATGCCACCTGGAACACCACAGCATAATGGTTCGTCCGAACGTCATAACCGTACTTTATTAGATATAGTACAATCTATGATGTATCTTACCGATCTACCACTATCGTTTTTGGGATTATGCATTAGAGACAGCTGCATTCACATTAAATAGGGCACCATCTAAATCCGTTGAGACAACACCGTATGAACTATGGTTTAGCAATAAACCTAAGCTGTCGTTTCTTAAAGTTTGGGGTTGCAATGCTTATATGAAAAAGTTTCATCCTGATAAGCTCAAACCCAAATCGGAGAAATATGTCTTCATAGGATACCCAAAGGAAACTGTTGGGTACACCTTCTATCACAGATCCAATGGCAAGACATTTGTTGCTGAGAATGGATCCTTTCCAGAGAAGGAGTTTCTCTCGAAAGAAGTGAGTGGGAGGAAAGTAGAAACTTGATAAGGTAATTGTACCTTCTCCCTTATTGGAAAGTAGTTCATCACAGAAATCTATTCCTGTGACTACTACACCAATTAGTGAGGAAGCTAATGATGATGATCATGTAACTTCAGATCAAGTTACTACCGAATCTCGTAGGTAAACCAAAGTGAGATCCGCACCAGAGTGGTACGGTAATCCTGTTCTGGAAGTCATGTTACTAGACCATGATGAACTTGCGAACTATGAGGAAGCGATGGTGAGCCCAGATTCTGCGAAATGGTTTGAGGCCATGAAATCTGAGATATGATCCATGTATGAGAACAAAGTATGGACTTTGATGGATTTGCCCGGTGATCGGCAAGCCATAGAATATAAATGGATCTTCAAGAGGAAGACGGACGCTGATAGTAGTGTTACTATCTACAAAGCTAGAATTGTCGCAAAAGGTTTTCGACAAGTTCAAAGTGTTGACTACGATGAGAGTTTCTCACTCGTATCTATGCTTAAGTCTGTCTGAACCACATTAGCAATTGCCGCATTTTATGAAATCTGGCAAATGGATAAACAAAACTGCATACCTTAATAGATTTATTAAAGAAGAGTTGTATATGATGCAACCAGAAGGTTTTGTCAATCCTAAAGGTGCTAACAAAATATGCAAGCTCCAGCGATCCATCTATGGACTGGTACAAGCATCTCGGAGTTGGAATATACACTTTGATAAGTTGATCAAAGCATATAGTTTTATACAGACTTGCGGTGAAGCCTGTATTTACAAGAAAGTGAGTGGGAGCACTACAACATTTCTGATAAGTATATGTAAATGACATATTGTTGATCGGAAATAATGTAGAATTATTCTGTAAAGCATAAAGGAATGTTTGAAAGGAGTTTTTCAAAGAAAGACTTCAGTGAAGCTGCTTACATATTGAGCATCAAAATCTATAAAGATAGATCAAGACGCTTGATAAGTTTTTTCAATGAGTACATACCTTGACAAGATTTTGAAGTAGTTCAAAATGGAACAGTCAAAGAAAGAGTTCTTGCCTGTGTTACAAGGTGTGAAATTGAGTAAGACTCAAAGCCCGACCACGGCAGAAGATAGAAAGAGAATGAAAGTCATTCCCTATGCCTCAGCCATAGGTTCTATAAAGTATGCCATGCTGTGTACCAGATCTATTGCATACCCTACCACTGAGTTTGGCAAGGGAGTACAATAGTGATCTAGGAGTAGATCACTGGACAGCGGTCAAAATTATCCTTAGTGGAATAAGGATATGTTTCTCGATTATGGAGGTGACAAAAGGTTCGTCGTAAAGGGTTACGTCGATGCAAGTTTTTGACACTGATCTAGATGACTCTAAGTCTCAATCTGGATACATATTGAAAGTGGGAGCAATTAGCTAGAGTAGCTCCGTGCAGAGTATTGTTGACATAGAAATTTGCAAAATACTTACGGATCTGAATGTGACAGACCCGTAGACTAAAATTATCTCACAAGCAAAACATGATCACACCTTAGTACTCTTTGGGTGTTAATCACATAGCAATGTGAACTAGATTAGTGACTCTAGTAAACCCTTTGGGTGTTGATCACATATCGATGTGAACTATGGGTGTTCATCACATGGTGATGTGAAGTATTGCTGGTAAATCACATGGCGATGTGAACTAGATTATTGACTCTAGTGCAAGTGGGAGACTGAAGGAAATATGCCCTAGAGGCAATAATAAAGGTATTATTTATTTCCTTATATATCATGATAAATGTTTATTATTCATGCTAGAATTGTATTATCCGGAAACATAATACATGTGTGAATACATAAACAAACAGAGTGTCACTAGTATGCCTCTACTAGACTAGCTAGTTAATCAAAGATGGTTATGTTTCCTAACCATGAACAAAGAGTTGTTATTTGATTAACGAGGTCACATCATTAGTTGAATGATCTGATTGACATGACCCATTATATTAGCTTAGCACCCGATCGTTTAGTATGTTGCTATTGCTTTATCCATGACTTATACATGTTCCTATGACTATGAGATTATGCAACTCCCGTTTGCCGGAGGAACACTTTGGGTACTACCAAACGTCACAACGTAACTGGGTGATTATAAAGGAGTACTACAGGTGTCTCCAAAGGTAGATGTTGGGTTGGCGTATTTCGAGATTAGGATTTGTCACTCCGATTGTCAGAGAGGTATCTCTGGGCCCTCTCAGTAATGCACATCACTTAAGCCTTGCAAGCATTACAACTAATGAGTTAGTTGCGGGATGATGTATTACGGAACGAGTAAAGAGACTTGCCGGTAACGAGATTGAACTAGGTATTGGATACCGACGATCGAATCTCGGGCAAGTAACATACCGATGGACAAAGGGAACAACGTATGTTGTTATGCGGTCTGACTGATAAAGATCTTCACAGAATATGTAGGAGCCAATATGGGCATCCAGGTCCCGCTATTGGTTATTGACCGGAGACGTGTCTCGGTCATGTCTACATTGTTCTCGAACCGTAGGGTCCGCACGCTTAAGGTTTCGATGACAGTTATATTATGAGTTTATGAGTTTTGATGTACCGAAGGAGTTCGGAGTCCCGGATGAGATCGGGGACATGACGAGGAGTCTCGAAATGGTTGAGACGTAAAGATCGATATATTGGACGACTATATTCGGACATCGGAAAGGTTCTGAGTGATTCGGGTATTTTCGGGAGTATCGGGGAGTTACGGGATTACGGGAGAAGTAATGGGCCTTGATGGGCTTTAGTGGGAAGAGGAAAAGGCTGATGCGCCCCCCCTCCCCTTTGGTCCGAATTGGACTAGGGAAAAGGGGGCCGGCCACCTCTCCTTCTCCTCCTATTCCTTCTCCCTTCCTCCCCTTTTGGTGGACTCCTACTAGGACTTGGAGTCCTAGTAGGACTCCATATCCTGGCCGCACCTTTGCCTTGGCCGGCCTCCTCCTCCTCCATCCTTTATATACAGGGGCAGGGGGCACCCCATAGACACAAAATTGATCAACGTGATCATTCCTTAGCCGTGTGCGGTGCCCCCCTCCACCATATTCCACCTCGGTCATATTGTCGCAGTGCTTAGGCGAAGCCCTGCGTCGGTAGTACATCAAGATCATCACCACACCGTCGTGCTGACGGAACTCTTCCCCGACGCTTTGCTGGATCGGAGCCCGGGGATCATCATCGAGCTGAACGTGTGCCAAGAACTCGGAGGTGCCGGAGTAACGGTGCTTGGATCGGTCGGATCGTGAAGACGTACGACTACATCAACCGCGTTGATATAACGCTTCCGCTTTCGGTCTACGAGGGTACGTAGACAACACTCTCCCCTCTCGTTGCTATGCATCACCATGATCTTGCGTGTGCGTAGGAAATTTTTTGAAATTACTACGTTCCCCAACATCTATTCTAGATATAGTGCTATATCCATGGCTCACACTCATGTATTGCGTGAAGATTGAAAAAGTTTTGAGAATGTCAAAAGTATGAAACAATTGCTTGGCTTGTCATCGGGGTTGTGCATGATTTAAATACTTTGTGTGGTGAAGATAGAGCATAGCCAGACTATATGATTTTGTAGGGATAACTTTCTTTGGCCATGTTATTTTGAGAAGACATGATTGCTTAGTTAGTATGCTTGAAGTATTATTACTTTTATGTCAATATGAACTTTTGTCTTGAATCTTTCGGATCTGAATATTCATACCACAATTAAGAAGAATTACAATGAAATTATGCCAACTAGCATTCCACATCAAAAATTATCTTTTTATCATTTACCTACTCGAGGACGAGCAGGAATTAAGCTTGGGGATGCTTGATACGTCTCCAACGTATCTATAATTTTTGATTGCTCCATGCTATGTTATCTACTGTTTTGGGCAATATTGGGCTTTATTATCCACTTTTATATTTTTTTTGGACTAACCTATTAACCGGAGGCCCAGCCCAGATTTGTTGTTTTTTGCCTATTTTAGTGTTTCAAAGAAAAGGAATATCAAACAGAGTCGAAACGGAACGAAATCAACTGGATAAGTTATTTTTGGAAGGAAAGCTACCGGATGGACTTGGAACCCACGTTAGGAGCAACGGGAGGTGCTCACGAGGGTGGGGGCGCGCCCACCCCCCTAGGGGGCGCCCCCTGCCTCGTGGGGCCCCCGAAGCTCCACCGACGTACTTCCTGCACCCATATATACTCACGTAACCTAAAACTTCCAGAACAGAGAATAGATCGGGAGTTCCGCCTCCGCAAGCCTCTGTAGCCACCAAAAACCTCTCGGGCGCCTGTTCCGGCACCTTGCCGGAGGGGGGGAACCCTCACCGGTGGCCATCTTCATCATCCCGGCGCTCTCCATGACGAGGAGGGAGTAGTTCACCCTCGGGGCTGAGGGTATGTACCAGTAGCTATGTGTTTGATCTCTCTCTCTCTCGTGTTCTTGATTTGGCACGATCTTGATGTATCGCGAGCTTTGCTATTATAGTTGGATCTTATGTTTCTTCTCCCCCTCTACTCTCTTGTAATGGATTGAGTTTTCCCTTTGAAGTAATCTTATCGGATTGAGTCTTTAAAGATTTGAGAACACTTGATGTATGTCTTGCCGTGCGTATCTGTGGTGACAATGGGATATCATGTGATTCACTTGATGTATGTTTTGGTGATCAACTTGCGGGTTCCGCCCATGAACCTATGCATAGGGGTTGGCACACGTTTTCGTCGTGATTCTCCGGTAGAAACTTTGGGGCACTCTTTGAGGTTCTTTGTGTTGGACTGAATAGATGAATCTGAGATTGTGTGATGCATATCGTATAATCATACCCACGGATACTTGAGGTTGCATTGGAGTATCTAGGGGACATTAGGGATTTAGTTGATTTGTGTCTTAAGGTGTTATTCTAGTACGAACTCTAGGGCTGTTTGTGACACTTATAGGAATAGCCCAACGGATTGATTGGAAAGAATAACTTTGAGGTGGTTTCGTACCCCACTATAATCTCTTCGTTTGTTCTCCACTATTAGTGACTTTGGAGTGACTCTTTGTTGCATGTTGAGGGATAGTTATATGATCCAACTATGTTATTATTGTTGAGAGAACTTGCACTAGTGAAAGTATGAACCCTAGGCCTTGTTTCCTAGCATTGCAATACCGTTTACGCTCACTTTTACCGTTAGTTACCTTGCTGTTTTTATATTTTCAGATTACAAAAACCTATATCTACCATCCATATTGCACTTGTATCACCATCTCTTCGCCGAACTAGTGCGCCTATACAATTAACCATTATATTGGGTGTGTTGGGGACACAAGAGACTATTTGTTATTTGGTTGCAGGGTTGCTTGAGAGAGACCATCTTCATTCTACGCCTCCCACGGATTGATAAACCTTAGGTCATCCACTTGAGGGAAATTTGCTACTTTCCTACAAACCTCTGCACTTGGAGGCCCAACAACGTCTACAAGAAGAAGGTTGCGTAGTAGACATCAATGGCCCATTATGTCTTTCGGCCCATACGAGACCATTTGTAACTCTTGGCCGATTAACGGCCCGTGGTGAATCTGGCCCGCAATGAACTGTGTACCCCTTTATACCCATTAACGGCCCATTATTCCATTGGGCCGTTTCCAACCTGTGTTATCTTTTGGCCTTCTCAGGGCCCATTTATTCTTGGGCTCATTTCCAGCATTCTGTTACTTACGGCCCGTCATTGGCCTTTTCTGCCTGTGGGCCAAATTCAGCCTGCGGTTACAATCGGCCCGTTTGCGGCCCATTACTCTGTTGGGACGTTTTCATAACGTCACCAAATACGGCCGATTAACGACGGCCTGTTATTGTCGGCCCATGAATGGACGATTCCAAATCTAGCCCATTTACGGCCCATAATGCGGTCTGTTATTGGCCCATGTTTGGCCTATCGATCATATGGCACGTAGAAGGCCCATTGATGCTATGGCCCATAGAAGGCCCATTCTTTCTATGGCCCTAAGACGGCCCATTGTTTCTACAGCCCGTAGGAGGCCCATGGTAACTACAGTAAATATGTAGCCCATGGTTATTGTGGCCTAGTTTTAAAAAATAGGTTATTGCGGTCACTAGCAAACCGCGGAAAAAGAACAACACTGACTAGAAGCAAACAAATAAACAAGACAACAAGGAAATAAATAAGCAAGCAACTTACGCTAGGCTGTCACGGCTATTACACATATTACATCCACTGGGAATCAAAGTTCACCACCAGTGCAAATATAGGGAACAAAGCAGCATATCATATACACTGGTTGTCAAAGTTGGCGACCAGTGCAAATAAACGCCGCAGCAAAACAAGTCCAGAACTGAAACCAATTCAGAAGATCTCAAGAAACAATATCCTGGGTACCCATAATGCTGGCAAGATGCTTAGCAAGCTTATTAACTTTCTCTTGTTTGGTGCTTAAATCCTCCAGCGCTTGCTGTTGCACCAGAAAGTATGCATTTGAATTCTGCAGGGACTTCCTCAGTCCTTCAGCTTCTTGTCGTAGCACATCTGATTGATGTCTTTCAACTTGAAGTTGAGACTCAAGAAGACGAACTGATTCAGGCAACAAGTTTGAAGGGCTTGTGCCAGCAGTAGTAGCCAGTAACTCGAACACTATATCAAGACAGGACTTTTGGGTTCTCTCAATGTCGTCAAGGTAGTTTTTATCAGCTTTCTTAGAGACCAACAGGGATGTCTCACTATCTTGAACCTTATCTGCATTACTTCCTTTACCATTGCATAACGGGGTACTGTTCTCCAATATTTTGTCTACATTCTAAAAGAGAAACAAGCAGACACATCACAGGTTTACCATGTTGTATATGAAACTCATTTTGGTAAATCAGTTCAGTAGTAAAGTGCACAGGATAACATCATGAAACAAACATATCTATGTACCATGGTCACTTTACGGTCTATATCATTCTAGTTTTTGTTGCCAAATCATGATAGAGACACAGTTCAAATAATATTTGTTCAAGACAAAGCAGAATAGACAGAATATAAGTGTGGGAAACTATAGAGCAATAACAACACTTGTAATGTGCATGACATGATAACATAACTGTTTATTCAATTGAAACTGAAATCAACATAGAGCAAGTTAAAATAGCAAACCAGTTAAAGAAACAGGTTTAAAACATACCTGTTGCACCATTGGAGTTTCAATTCCATCCTTCAAATTTAAAAATAGTTGGTCTGAGTAAATACAGTGATGCCAGAGCAAAGGAGTATGAACCATAGCTACAGAACCTGACCTAAGAACAATTCTTATTCTCCTTTAAGCGTTGAGTTGGGATTCAGAGTGGTGGTCCTCGTTCTTTGGGCACTGCAGTTCCCCTACTAACTGCTCGTTTTGGGTGCTCTGTGGTGGAGACGGTGTTGTGTCAACTGGAACTGGGTTACTATCTGCTGGTGTTGGGGTTAGAAGGGGTGTAGCTGGTTCTCTGTCCAACTGGGTAGGGGTACAGTCTGCGAGAGTCTGGGTTATGTGTGGTGGGGCTGATTCTTGGGCAAGTACAGCCGTGGTTCTATCAGCATCAACTGGTAGCACTATCTTTTCTGAAGACCGTGTTGTTACTCCCTTAGATACTGCCATCACCCTCTCCAATTCAAATGGCTGATAAACAAGAAAAGTAATTGAATGTACAGATATTGTATGATAGACAGGTGCAATGGATAGTGGGGAATAAAAGAGGGCATGAAATAATTCACATTTATGTTGTCTAACCAAACAGGATAGCATGACACAATTTCACATATATGATGGCTAACTAAACAGGATAGCATGACACAATTTCACATTATGATGGCTAACTAAAAAAGATGGAAAGACATAGTTCAAAATATGATGACTATGTAAACAGGATGGCATGATATAACTATATAATGTGTTTATTAAATAGGTTGGCATGCCATAATTCACATACATGCCGCCTATGGAAACATTATAGCATGATATAATTCCCGGATAGAATGACATAATTCAAAATATGATGACTGTAAACACTAAACAGGATGAGATGATATAACTATATGATGTCTTTATTAAATGGTTTGCCATGCCATAATTCAGATAGATGTTGTGTATGTAAACATGATGGCATGATATAATTCAAATATATGATTTATATAGTAAGCAAGTAAGTAGATGGCAATCCATATATGATGTAAAAACTAAGCAATGCAAGACAACATGCATGACAGATGGCCTGATATAATTCACATATAAGATGACTGGCTAAGCAGGATGGCATTGCAAAATTCACATATATGATGCCTGGCTAAACAAGATGGCGTTGCATAATTCACATAAACGATGAATAAACTAAACAGATGGCATTCACACAAAGCATGTCTAAACTAAGCAGTTCACATATTTGATGTATAAAGTAAGCAATGCAAGGCACCATATGCATGATATAACCAACATCAGCATGCCAAGTTAGAGCGAAGACCTCAAGGGGTAAATAGGAGTGGTCTTATCCTTCTGAATCCCCCTTAGAACATATATCTTCCTCTCGATTACAATCCGAAATGGGTGGAGGGGGGCTGCCTTTGCGCCTACCATGGAGCGACGTCTGCATGAAATTTTATTGCCACGCAAGGCTCGTCTCTTTTGCTCTACATGTTCAGTTCCATTGTGTACAATAACTGACAACATAGGAATAAAACATAGTGATATTATGTAAGGAGTGCATGCAGAAATCTAGAGTGATGGTAGCAACCTGTGGATAGACCCAAAACCAATGATAGCAGGCAGATCATGGCTTCAGTTAAAAAATACAGATAATGGCTTCTTTACTGTTTGTTTCCCACCCAACATGAAACTCAGAGTAGACACCAGAGATTAACCAGATAGTAGATAGATACTATTGATTGCGGCCCCGATATGTACCCCACAACCATTTAAAAACTCAAGTTTGACCATTAGTTTGGAGCTGAGTCTAATCGGTGAACATGACGATAAAGTAGCATGTAATATTAAGCGATGCATAACGTAAGCAGACACGAAAGAGTGCGACCTCTCTTGCGGACCCGTATAGTCCTCGAGGTCATCTGCTCGGTTGATGATGGTAATACAATTGGCATGGCTGCCGGCGGCGGGGAAGAAGATCTGAGGCGGCGAAAGACAGTCTGGAGGCCGGATTCCTGCTGTGCTGGACCCTTCTGTCGTCGGAGCAGCTGAGCTTGGGTGGATGATGGCGCGGCAGGAGCGGAACAAACCACACAAGGTTTTCTTTGACAACTATCTGTAAGAGAAGTAATTATGTAAGGGCTCATTTGAATTGGAGGATTCTAACAACGCAAGGATAGGAAATACACACTAATAGGATAGGAATGCACGTGCAAAACAGAGAATTTAAAAACACAAGATTTTTGCCAATCTAGGTGTTTGATTCACAAGAATTGGAAGATCACAGGATGCAAAGAAGCATGGTGAGATTAAGTCAAACCACAAGAAAATGTATGGTTATAATGCTATTATGCTACTATCTCTTAGTCTTGTCCTTCATGAATAGGAACTTGAAAAGGAGGACAAGTGGAAATTAAAATCCGTACGGTTTTTCTTTCAAGGAGACACTAAAGGAACAAATCCTACAGTTTTCCTTTACTCCATTCCTTTGAACCAATCCATGAATAGTAGTACCATAGGAAACTTTCCAATTCCTATGTTTTTCCTTCACTTTTCCTTTCAAGCACTGGCGATTCTAGTAGGCAGGCTTGAGCAAGGAAAAGCTACACTCAAAAAATGTTTGTGTGCTACTTGCCTACTTCTACTACTTTGGACCCAGGCCACTGCCATACTAGCTCAACTCCCAGGCCCATTGACAAATGCACAGCTCAAACACTCAGAGATAAATAATGATGGCGTACAAGAGAGTCCATCACGGATAGCTAAGTTGACTGGTACCTCACTGCTTGTCATATAGTAGGAGAAACCAATCGTATTTCACGTTACTGCGTGTGCTCAGTGGACAATATATATAACATGTAGAGTAAAAAAGAGATGCAACAAGTGTACAACCTCTTTGGCGAAGCCATGTCGATCTCAGTGTGATTGGGTTGGTCGGTGAGGATGATCCAGCTGACTTGGCTGTCCAAGGAGCAGAAGAATATCTTAGGCATCTTGAGATGGAGCCCGGGGTACTGCTCCACTGTGATGGAGGGTTTCGTCGTTGGAGCAGCTCTGGTGAGTTGTACGACACCGAGGCTGAAGCAGGACAGGAGAGACAATGTTAACCTGAGTGGAATTCTAATAGCATCTCCAATAGATGACGTAAAATACATAACCACAAAGTGCTAGATGTAAAATACATCAGCCGCCCATCTCTGAACTTAACTATCGAAACTGAATTTAACTGTCGGAACTGAACTTAACCGTCGAAACTTCCAGCCATTGGATATGAAATCAAGGGCCTGCAGTTCAACTTCAACCTCCACCCCGCTGAGCCGCCAGCCACCACCGACCAAATTGCCGCCCTCCGCCGCCCACGGCCAGCGGTGCGCCGCCCCGCCCGCCCCGAAACCACTCTCCATCGCCGGTCCGCCGCCGCCCCGACCATCCCTCTAGCCCCCCCCCCCCCCCCCGTGCCGAGCTTTTTCTCCGGCATTCCCCATGCCACTGCCCACCACCGCCCCCACCCTGAACCCTAAAATAGATAGTGGGGTACCTCGCCGGCGAGCCCCCCTCCCCGCCGCGGCTGGTTCTTCCTTAACTCCGGTGAGCCCCCCCCCCCCTTGAAAATCGACTGACCCAAAAGTCGATTCAGTCGACTGAAGTGTAGCTAAATCGGAGCAGCATCACAAGCAAGAGCAAGAGCGAGAGCAACAGCAAGAGCAAGATCAAGAGCAATAGCAAGAGCAGACCAAGCAAGGGGCCGAGAGCAAGAGCAGAGCAGCGGCGCGAGCGAGAGCTAAAGTAGCAGCAGCACCTACTGATGTGGACGTCACCGCCGAGGGAGCGATGTCATGGAGGAAGTGGCCGGCGACGCCGCCGTGGATGGAGTCGCGCCGTGTTGGCTCGGGACCGAGCGTCGCAGCATCGTGAGATCGAATCAAGAAGAAAATGCGGCGATTAGTGTACAACCTCTTTGGTGGCGCCGATTGGGCCTCAGCTTCATCCGAGGAAACTGTGATGATGATGCTCTTCCGGTGGTGCAGGCGAAGACGGCGGTGTGGGAATGGAGGTGGCGCGAAAGACGAGGGGAACATCGGGGCAGCTCCTTGGAGGTGGAGGACGGGGTGGCTGAACCAGCGGGACGACGAGATCGACGACGGATCCTCATCCGGTACGGTGGATGACGGACGTCGAGGTGTTGCTATGGATGACGTCGTCGAAGAAGAGGCTTCGGTTGGGTGGCGGACGGAGGAGGGTGTGGGGCTTCGCGAGTTTTCGCGGCCTCGGTGTACGAATTGGTGAGCGGATGGGATGGGAGTGGGGAACCATGGCTTAGGGACGCGCTTGTCCGAAATGTGGGGTAAGTTATGAAATTACCCCCACCGATTTGAGCTTGGCGGTTCTTTCGGTTCAGGGGTATCACACGCATTTCGCACGTCAGGATTTCACAGGAGGTGGGAGTTTTCGCACACGTTGTAATTTTGGAATAGGAAGGCGCTGGTTGAGATGGAGGGAGTTGTCGGAGCACAACGAGACAAAGATATATCTTAAATATTTTGGGGTAACAAGGCCCGGGTTGAAATTTCTGGACAAGCCCACGTGTACCGTACCAAATCAATTCGCACTTCCGTCGACAAAAAAACAAAAAGAAATCAATTCGCAGCACACAAGAGAGTCTAGTCCCGTGTACTATACCAAATCAATTCACACTACAAATGTCATTCAAAACTTTGAATTCTTGTTATGTTCAATTAAAATATTTCGCTACGTGTATAATGCATGCAACCTCCTACTCAAATGAACGTTTAGTGCATTCCAAACGTTTATACTACCGCTTCAATATGAACTAAATTTGAATTTGTTTCTCTATTTGAATAAGATCTACAATGATGATTGTTGTGAAGTCAAACCATTTGAATTTGTTTCTCTATTTTAATAAGATCTACAATCATCATTATTGTCAAGTTAAACCATCGTTTGTGTATTATCTTCACAACACACCACATTATTAGTCTTGAGTTAGATATGAACTATGTGTACTATATGAACTCGAACTCAATTTTTTGAATTCGCTTTATGTTGATTTCAAATCACAGTACATTTCAAGCTCTAGCTAGATCTTCATAATCTAAACCATGTCTCATATGTATAATGTGTTTATCATATAATGTATGGTGCCCCGCCCCCTGCGCCTACAAGTATTTAGATGTGAGTTGCAAACACCACACATTACCACAAATTCAAATAAAATGTGAGATTGTTCGATATATAGTATTGTTTAGATTGTTCGATTTTAGTTGTAAGCTGCAAATGCCACACATTATCACAAATTCAAATAAAATGTGAGATTGTTCGATATATAGTATGGTTTAGATTGTTTGACATTTAGCTGTGAGTTGCAAACGCCATGCATTATCACATTATGGTATAACATGTGCAAAACCACAGCACGCGTATCACCGCTACATTTATGCATGCATATGTTTATAACACTATGATCTCCTATTCAAATATATGAATCCACTTTCATATCAAATTATGATCTTTGTTAGTCTCTTACACCCACACAATCCTCTAACCTTTGTAGCTAGCACTAGCCACCGGAAGCGAGGGGGAGAGAGCCCCCCTCCTTCTTCTTCCTTGACCTTCTCCCTAGATGGGAGAAGGGTTTCCCCTCTGGTCCATGGTCTCCATGGCGTGGGAGGGGCGAGAGCCCGTCCGAGATTGGATCTGTCTCTCTGTCTCTCTCTGTTTTTTGCGTTCTGTTTTCTGGCCCTTCACTGTTTCTTAAATATCCGGAGATCCGTAACTCTGATTGGGGTGAATCTTTCGCTCAGATATTTCTCATAAAAGTATCTTTCTTGCGGACAAAGAAGAGCGTCAACCGCCTTACAGGGTGGCCACGAGGGTCAGGGGCGCGCATGACACCCTGGGGCGCGCCCCCCTACCTCGTGCCCCCCTCGGACACCGTCTCGCGTTGATTTTACTTCCCAAAAATCATAAATATTCCAAAATAATTCTCTGTCCGTTTTTATCCCGTTTGGACTCTATTTGATATTGGGTTTCTGCGAAACAAAAAACATGCAACAAACAGGAACTGGCACTGGGCACTGGATCAATATGTTAGTCCCAAAAATAGTATAAAGAGTTGCCAAAAAGTATATGAAAGTTTAATAATATTGGCATGGAACAATCAAAAATTATAGATACGACGGAGACGTATCAACATCCCCAAGCTTAATTCCTTCTCGTCCTCGAGTAGGTAAATGATAAAAAAGATAATTTTTGATGTGGAATGCTACCTAGCATAATCTTGATCATATGTCTAATCATGGCATGAATATTAAGACACGAGTGATTTAAAGCAATAGTCTATCCTTTGACATTTAAGACAATAATACTTCAAGCATAACAACCAAGCAATTATGTCTTATTGAAATAACATAGCCAAAGAAAGCTCATCCCTACAAAATCATATAGTCTGGCTATGCTCCATCCTCACCACACAAAGCATTCACATCATGCACAACCCCGATGACAAGCCAAGCAATTGTTTCATACTTTTGACGTTCTCAAACCTTTTCCACTTTCACGCAATACATGAGTGTGAGCCATGGACATAGCATATAGGTGGAGTAGAATATGATGATGGGGGTTATGTGGAGAAGACAAAAAAGGAGAAAGTCTCACATCGACGCGGCTAATCAATGGTCTATGGAGATGCCCATCAATTGATGTCAATGTGAGGAGTAGGGATTGCCATGCAACGGATGCACTAGAGCTATAAGTGTATGAAAGCTCAAACTGAAACTAAGTGGGTGTGCATCCAACTTGCTTGCTCATGAAGACCTAGGGCATTTGAGGAAGCCCATCGTTGGAATATACAAGCCAAGTTCTATAATGAAAATTCCCACTAGTATATGAAAGTGATAACTCTCTCTATATGAAGAACATGGTTCTACTTTGAAGCACAAGTGTGGTAAAAGGATAGTAACATTGCCCCTTCTCTCTTTTTGTTTCATTTTTTTTGTTTTTTTCTTCTTTTATGGACCTTCTCTTTTTTTTGGCCTTTCTCTTTTTTTGGCCTTTCTCTTTTTTTTATCTTTTTTTGTCCGGAGTCTCATCCCGACTTGTGGGGGAATCATAGTATCCATCATCCTCTCCTCACTGGGGCAATGCTCTAATAATGATGATCATCACACTTTTATTTACTTACAACTCAATATTACAACTCGATATCTAGAACAAAGATATGACTCTATATGAATGCCTCCGGCAGTGTACCGAGATGTGCAATGATCTAGCGTAGCAATGACATCAAAAGACGGACAAGCCATGAAAACATCATGCTAGCTATCTTACGATCATGCAAAGCAATATGACAATAAATGCTCAAGTCATGTATATGATGATGATGGAAGTTGCATGGCAATATATCTCGGAATGGCTATGGAAATGCCATAATAGGTAGGTATGGTGGCTGTTTTGAGGAAGATATAAGGAGGTTTATGTGTGATAGAGCGTATCGTATCACGGGGTTTGGATGCACCGGCGAAGTTTGCACCAACTCTCGAGGTGAGAAAGGGCAATGCACGGTACCGAAGAGGCTAGCAATGATGGAAGGGTGAGAGTGCGTATAATCCATGGACTCAACATTAGTCATAAAGAACTCACATACTTATTGCAAAAATCTATTAGTCATCAAAACAAAGTACTACGCGCATGCTCCTAGGGGGATAGATTGGTAGGAAAAGACCATTGCTCGTCCCCGACCACCACTCGTAAGGAAGACAATCAATAAACACCTCATGCTCCGACTTCGTTACATAACGGTTCACCATACGTGCATGATACGGGACTTGCAAACCTCAACACAAGTATTTCACAATTGCTCAACTAGCACGACTCTAATATCACCACCTTTATATCGCAAAACTATTGCAAGGAATCAAACATATCATATTCAGTGATCTACAAGTTTTATGTAGGATTTTATGACTAACCATGTGAATGACCAGTTCCTGTCATCTCTCTAAATAGATATAAGTGAAGCAAGAGAGTTTAATTATTTCTACAAAAGATATGACCACGCTCTAACAAGTATAAGTGAAGAAAAGGAGCATTCTACAAATGGCGGTTGTCTATGTAAAGAGAAACAGGCAATCCGAACTTCAAATAATATAAGTGAAGCACATGAAGCATTCTATAAAGCCATACTCAAAATATATAGGTTAAGTGCAATGAGCATTCTATAAATCAACCATGGACTATATTATACCAGCATGGTGCAAAAAAGAAAAATGAAAACTAAATGCAAAAGACGCTCCAAGACTTGCACATAACGCATGAACGAAACGAATCCGAAAACATACCGATATTTGTTGAAGAAATAGGGGATGCCTTCCCAGCATCCCCAAGCTTAGACGCTTGAGTCTCCTTGAATATTTACTTGGGGTGCCTCGGCATCCCCAAGCTTGAGCTCTTGCCTCTCTCCCTTCTTCTCACATCGAAACCTTCTCAATCATCGAACACTTCATCCACACAAAACTTCAACAGAAAACTCGGTAAGATCCGTTAGTATAATAAAGCAAAGCACTACTCTAAGTACTGTTGCAAACCAATTCATATTTTGTTTTTGCATTGTGTCTACAGTAATATAACATCAAAACAAGCAAACTATGCATCAAAAACAGAATCTGTCTAAAACAGAACAGTCTGTAGAAATCTGAACATTCACCATACTTCTGATACTTGAAAATTTCTGCCAAAATTAGGAAAAATAAGAAATTTGTATAGTAAGACATTGCAAAAAGAATCAGAACATTTGACGTTCCAGTAAAAAACTAAAAATCATGCACTACAGCCAAAGTTTCTATCCTGCACCACACAAACCAACAAGCATCGTAAACATTGTAAAGGAAAACCTTGGCACATTATTTTTATAATACAATGGAATTGTACAAGGGGATAATTATTTTTGTTGAAAAGTTTCAGTAATCAAGATTCACAAATTTGCCGTGAGCATGAACAAAGTTCAAGGAGCTCTCCCACTTCAACAATGCTTGTCTTTCTCACTTTCACTTTCCTTTTTGAAAAGTTTTGGGTTCCCCTATTTATTTTTGTTGTTTTTAAACTATATGAAAGCACTCAACGGAAATAAATGACTCTCTAAAACTTCTGGGTTGTCTCCCTGGCAGCGCTTTCTTTAAAGCCATTAAGCTAGGCATATAGTGCTCAAGTAGTGAATCCACCCGGATCCCAAGGTATATCAAACCCAATTTTAATTAGCAATGATTCGTAATTTAGTAGAGAGCACAAAGCAACATATATCATGTAATGACGAAGTCTAACTCTCTTCCTATGCATCGGCATGTCATAAAAGAACAATTCATGCACACATAGTAAAGGCCAATGCATAGTATAAACAGTTTCTTGCAATCTTATCGTGTGGGAAACATAGAGAGGTGGAGATATAGTTCCTCTCTCATAATAGTTGCAAGTAGGAGCAGCAAGCACATGCATATTATATTTATCAAAATCATCATGTGCAACGGTAAAAGGCAACCCATCAATGTAATCCTTAATAAGTGCAAACTTCTCCGATATAGTATAGTTGGGAGAATTCAAAAAGATAATAGGACTATCATGCGTGGGTGCAATAGCAACAATTTCATTCATAACATAAGGAACTATAGCAAGTTCATCTCCATAAGCATAATTCATATTGGCATCTTGGCCACAAGCATAGCAAGCATCATCACAAAGGGATATTTCAAGAGAATCAATGGGATCATAACAATCATCATAGCAATCATCCTTCGGTAAGCACGAAGGGGAACTAAACAATGTATGAGTTGAAGAGTTACTCTCATTAGAAGGTGGGCACAGGTGATCAATCCGCTCTTCCTCCTTTTGTTCTTCGCTCTCCTCCTCATCTTTTTCATCCAATGAGCTCACAGTTTCATCAATTTCTTCTTCCATAGATTCCTGAAAAATATTAGTCTCTTCTTGGATAGCGGAGTAGTTCTCAATATATGATTTAACATAAGCATTATAAGCATAATTATCATAGCAATATTTAAGTATGGCAAAATTTTCAGATTCGTAAAGAGTAGCACCATACTTTTCAATCAAAGAAGCAATTTCATAAGCACCCGTAAAAGCAACAAATTCTTCAATTTGTTGAACATCATAGTAACTATAAACACCCTTAGCATACGAAGATAAGATTCCATTATCAATAAACTCACATTGGTAGGGAAGGTGTTTCTTAGGGTTTTCAGAACAACAAGTAAAATCATAATAATAGCATAAATTCCAAGCATAGCATTGCAAACGATGAATTTGATCCAATAAACGTTTCCCTTTTTCAGATATACGGTGTCTCACATAACAAGCATGCTCATCTAAAGATTTGCCCTCAACTAAGCTAGTTGGGGTTTCAGCACGAGCACATATGGATCGAAGATGATCCAAGTAATAAGCTTCAGTAGTGTGATAGATTTTGACTAGTTCTTCAACCATTGGTTCAGTAGGTACAGCTAATGTTTTTGGTATTTTGCGTTTCCTACCCATAACTAAAGATATAAAACAACTAAGAACAGCAAATAAAAATTACTTAGTGATAAAGCAAACAAGCACACACGAGAATATTCACCCCACGCTATTGCTCCCAGGCAACGGCGCCAGAAAAAGGTCTTGATAACCCACAAGTATAGGGGATCAATTGTAGCCTCTTTAGATAAGTAAGAGTGTCGAACCCAACGAGGAGCTAAAGGTAGAACAAATATTCCCTCAAGTTCTATCGACCACCGATACAACTCTACGCACGCTTGACGTTCGCTTTACCTAGAACAAGTATGAAACTAGAAGTACTTTGTAGGTGTTTTTGCGTAAGCTTGCAAGAAAGTAAAGAGCACGAAAATAAAGACTATGGGCTGTTTAGATGAAGACACAACTAAATTAGTTTTAGTAGAGAGCTTTTGTCAACAAGAAAGTTATTTGTCCCTAGGCATCGATAACTAGACCGGTAATCATTACTGCAATTTTATTTGAGGGAGAGGCATAAGCTAACATACTTTCTCTACTTGGCTCATATGCACTTATGATTGGAACTCTAGGAATCATCCGCAACTAATAAATATTCATTAAGGTAAAACCCAACCATAGCATTAAAGCATCAAGTCCTCTTTATCCCATACGCAAACAACCTACTTACTCGGGTCTGTGCTTCTGTCACTCACGCCACCCACCATAAGCAAATCATAAGCATATTGCAAACCCTACAACGGGAATCCCTCACGCTTGCGCGACACGGAGAGCACCATAGGACAGCACCAATAATAAAACATACAACTCAAACCAATCACGATCATCAAATAGCCATTAGGACAAAACAGATCTACTCAAACATCATAGGATAGCCATACATCATTGGGAAATAATATATAGCATTGAGCACCATGTTTAAGTAGAGATTACAGCGGGTAAGAGAGAGGTTACACCGCTGCATAGAGGGAGGAGGTGATGGAGATGTTGGTGAACATGGTGGAGGTGTTGGTGTAGATCGCGGTGATGACGATGGCCCCCGGCGGCACTCCGGCGCCACCGGAAGCAAGGGGGAGAGAGATCCCCTCCTTCTTCTTCTTCCTTGACCTTCTCCCTAGATGGGAGAAGGGTTTCCCCTCTGGTCCATGGTCTCCATGGCGTGGTAGGGGCGAGAGCCCCTCCGAGATTGGATCTCTCTCTCTCTCTCTCTCTCTCTCTCTCTCTCTCTCTCTCTCTCTCTCTCTCTCTCTCTCTCTCTCTCTCTCTCTCTGTTTTTGCGTTCTGTTTTCTGGCCCTTCACCGTTTCTTAAATATCCGGAGTTCCGTAACTCCGATGGGGGTGAATCTTTTGCTCAGATCTTTCTCATAAAATTATCTTTCTTGCGGAAAAAGAAGAGTGTCAAACGCCTTACGGGGTGGCCACGAGGGTCAGGGGCGCGCCTGACACCCTGGGGCGCACCCCCTACCTCGTGCCCCCCTCGGACACCGTCTCGCGTTGATTTTACTTCCCAAAAATCATAAATATTCCAAAATAATTCTCCGTCCGTTTTTATCCCGTTTGGACTCCGTTTGATATTGGGTTTCTGTGAAACAAAAAACATGCAACAAACAGGAACTGGCACTAGGCACTGGATCAATATGTTAGTCCCAAAAATAGTATAAAAAGTTGCCAAAAAGTATATGAAAGTTGAATAATATTGGCATGGAACAATAAAAAATTATAGATACGATGGAGACGTATCATGATCCTTGAAGGAATCAGACACGCACTGGGTTGAGGAGCTCGACTCCGTACTATGGGGGCTGCAGACCACGCCGAATCGCACTACCGGATACACACCATTTTTTATGGTGTACGGCGTAGAGGCGGTACTGCCCTGTGACATCATTCATGACTCACCTCGAGTGCACATGTATGAAGTGAAAGAAGCCGAGCTTGATCAGCAGGACAGTTTAGACGCCCTGGAGGAGGAGCGTGACGTGGCAAAAGCCCACTCCGCATTCTATCAGCAACGGGCTCGATGGTATCAAAGTAGAGAAGTACGGGCCAAAACTTATAACATTGGCGAACTCGTTCTATGCCTACCAGAGAAGAAAAAGGACAAGCTCAAGCCCAAATGGGAAAGTCCCTTCATTATTGACAAAGTTCTAACCGGTGGAGCGTACTCGTTATACGCTATCTGTCTTTCTTTCTTTCTTCCCTTTTTCTTCACGGCCTTAAAAGGTTAAAATGTGTCTTGACTACACAATCTTGACGCGCCAGGCGTGCTCATTATTCCTGGGGGCTTCTTATACAGAAGCTTAATATAATTATGTCCCGGGCTCTATGCCCCCTGCACATGTGTTACTTTCCCACATGTACCTTTTCTTCGCCATTATATGCATCGATATGACTTAAGTTTTGGCCAAGATGGGTTGCCTGGCTCTTGTGTTTATGCCCTACGTTCCCGTTAATTTGGCTAGGGCATAATGGGAGCACCTCTGCGATTGTTACTGTCGGGTCAGCCGGATGTGTACCTCAGACTGGGTGAAGCCGAAAGCTAGCGTTCTTAAGGGAATATTCGGTCGGTGAACAAAAGATGACTTTTAATTATTACAATACATGCCCCATATGCTTATATCATGCGTCTCTTTTCGCAGTCCGGACATGCACATTAATGCATGTGTACCCAGAGAAAGGAACCCTTAATGGAACTATTCTGCCTGGAAGATGTTTCTTACTATCCATGTAATATAACATAGCTAGTTGGGTACTTGTCTGTTCAAGCACTTATGACCCCTACGCCTGGTTTCCACGCGTACCCCGGGTTTTACATAACTTAGCGGGTATTCAGATACACTCTGGACTGTCGGGTCCGGAGGTTGAAGCGAAAAGGTCCACCATGAAAAATGATTTACAATCTGGCTAGGGACAATATATGTCACTTGAATTACACAGTCACTTAGACTGACTAAATTTTTCTTCTATACCATCCAACAGGCTGTCTAGCCTACAATCCTGTTGGGAATACTTTGCGGCTAATTTTACCTGGTCATACACCAAACTGACGGGGATCTCTTTCCTATCAGACCCCACAGGTCCGACCTCGGCCATGTGGTTCGGGTCAGCCTTGGTATATCGAGTCTTCACCATGGCCCAGGCTTCCCTTGCACCTTGTCGGCAGGCAGATATCTTCCCTAATCGGAAGCGCCGCCGCGCTCCCTTGAGCATCTCTACGAGCTCCCCCATGCCTCCTGGCAGGGAGGCGGACGGCCACAGATATAACTCTGTTAGTCGGTTTCTTCGCCGAACTCTATAAAAGTTCGTTCAAGCACTTACTAAAAATGCCGCGTCGAAGCTCCTTATTCTCCTTTACGGAGTCAGCTAGCTGGGCCCGAACATCTTTTAGTTCAACACCCAGCCGGGTATTGGCATCTTGGAGATCATTTTTCTCCCGCCTAACCCGAGTAAGCACGCGCTCGCCAGCATCTAGCTGTCGTTGAGCATGTTGCTCATCTCCTCGCACGACCTCCGGATTCACTCCGGGATCATCTGTAGAATCTATTGTTAGATTTGCATGCATGCCGAATACTAACTGGTATATGTCATTCTTTTCGATAGGAACAAGTGTTACCAGATGGGGCCTTCTTGGACTCCTTCATTGCGGCAACCGCGGCCCGTAGCTGGGCTTTGCACTCCTCTAGCTCTTGAGACAACTGGGTATTCTTCTCCATAAGAACCTACGCAAACAATGATCCCTAAATCAGTTGTGCCAACTGTTTCAAGTCTCATGGGCTACTGATATACGTAATTATCAGATTTTCGTACTCGTATATCCTTTACATACTGGTCCGTGGCTCTGGCAAGACCATTTTGAGCAGCTCAGATGTATGCGTCTCCTGAGTTGAAGGCATCGAACGCCTCTTCAGAGAAACCAGGGTCATGGAGTACGGCCCGACGATGCCTGTGATTCATGGCACTCTCCACTTCGGAGTTCGTAGCAGACAGCCTATCCGCATCCTCTGTAGGAGGAACATCCGGCGTTGTCCCCACATTAGCATCTGCCTCTAAGTCTGGCTCGGGATTCCGGCTGGTGGAAGCATGGCCGGCAGGATCTCCGGATACGGTCCGGCGAGCGTTTTTTCTGCCAGGAACCACGAACATTATTATATTTCAAAGACGACAACCATGGAGCAGGGTTCTTTTTTATACCTCTCCGACGGCATCTCAGTCCTGACCACCTTCCTTTTAAGCCTACCCGGCTTCGGTGCCCCTTGTCGTTGAGTCACTGCGGGTTCGGCATGGCGTCCCGAGGGCCTCCCCTGTAAGACACCATATGTGTGCGGTGGGTGAAGTGCAAAAAAGGGATCCTTCTCGGAAGTTGGGACTCCAGTTTTACTTACATGCGATGCAGGAATCAGTCCAGGATAATCGGCTATAATGGCCACCAAGGCACCGTCGCAGCTTAACTGATAGAACATCCTGTCAATGAGCTCTACAAATATGCCTGGATCTTCTTCGAGTCCGGGGTCGAGGGCCCGGTCAGGGTCCTCTGGCTGTGGACACGGGTTGTGGACCTCCCTCACATCTTTTCGCAGTTCCTGCTATGAAATAGCAAGGTAATTATTTATGACGAAGAATGCGGGAAGGTCTGGAGTAAAAAGTAGTAGCTCACCCAGTTTGGGGGGTTGTACATGGAGAATCCATCCCGTGGCTTAATGCGGATGAACTCCTCTTCCTCTCCTTTATATAAATCGAATAGTATTTTCGCTAGAGCAGCGGGCGGAGTCCGGACCTTTATGGCCGCAACGAGTGGCATCGCCTTCTCCATTGAAGTGACACATGGGTTGTCCCCGATATTGAAGTGGCTGCAACCCCCGCATTATACATATCGACATAACCTCGATTATTGTCAGTCATGATTTGGCCAGCGTTTTTATCCGGCCCATCAGGAAAAGGACCTCTTTGTTATCTTCCTCCTGGGGGCTCCGAGGGCGCCAGCTGCGGCGTTTCTTCAAAGGGGCGTTACTAAACTCAGGAAGGCCCATCCGAAGAGGGTTTGGAAGGGGGACGTCCTCCATACAAAACCACTCCGAAGGCCAGTCTTCGGATGTCTTCTTCGGAGTACCGGACATGTTTCCGGTCCCGGCGATGCACCATATTTCGGCTCTGCCCACTTGATATATTGACCCCTCCTGTGTGCGGGGTACGAGGCAGAATAGCCTCTTCCATAGCTTGAAATGAGCTTCGCAGCCCAGAAACAGCTCGCAAAGGGCAACGTAGCCAGCAATGTGTAATATGGAGGCAGGAGTAAAGTTATGCAGCTTGAGGCCATAGAACTCCAGGAGCCCGCGGAGGAACGGATGGATTGGAAATCCGAGTCCCATTAATAAGTAAGGGACAAGGCATACCCGCTCCCCCATGGATGGGTTGGGAAAGCTCTCCGCTTGCTCCCCGCCATTGTAAGTGGCTAGTCTGGCTCGGACGGGGACCATATACGCAGGAGGGAGAAACCCCTGGGTCCGTAACTCTACTAATTGGCTGTGGGGGATGGAACATTTCTCCCAATTGCCTGGCTTAGTGCTAAGGGAGCGAGAGGAGGAGCTGCGATGGCCGGCCATGATGGGATGGACTTTTCTGGGCGTGCTTCGATGGATACTCGCTGTGGGAGGATGGTGTGATCTAGATCTAAGGATCCACGACTCTTTAAATAGACGATTTACTCACATGGTTACAGTGGCAAATGTAAAAATGCCCCGACTTCTCGCATTCGCTCGACACACGGAAGATAGCCATTATTAGGCGCAGAAGCCGAGGAGTGCAACATTCATGGGTAGCCGGACACTACTCGACAGGTACTCAAGATTTGGAGAAGAACCCGCCTTGCAATGCCGAAGACAATCTGCGCGCCGGACTCATCGTCATTGAAGCCTGGTTCAGGGGCTACTGAGGGAGTCCTGGATTAGGGGGTCCCCAGACAGCCGGACTATATACCTTGGCCGGACTGTTAAACTATGAAGATACAAGATTGAAGACTTCATCCCGTGTCTGGGTGGGACTCTCCTTTGCGTGGAAGGCAAGCTTGGCAATTCTGATATGTAGATCTCCTCCCTTGTAGCCGACTCTGTGTAACCCTAGCCCCCTCCGGTGTCTATATAAACTGGAGGATTTAGTCCGTAGGACAACAACAATCATAATTATAGGCTAGCTTCTAGGGTTTAGCCTCTACGATCTCGTGGTAGATCAACTCTTGTAATACTCATATCATCAAGATCAATCAAGCAGGAAGTAGGGTATTACCTCCATCGAGAGGGCCCGAACCTGGGTAAACATTGTGTCCCCCGCCTCCTGTTACCATCTGCCTTAGACGCACAGTTCGGGACCCCCTACCTGAGATCCGCCGGTTTTGACACCGACCGTGGCCGTGAAGGGATTGACAACCCCTTTATCGCGTTGGTTGCAAGGTTCTTGATTGTTTGTGCATGTACTAGGTGACTCACATGTATTCTCCTACTGGATTGATACCTTGGTTCTCAAAAACCGAGGGAAATATTTACGCTACTTTGCTGCATCACCCTTTCCTCTTCAAGGGAAAACCAACACATGCTCAAGAGGTAGCAAGAAGGATTTTTGGCGCCGTTGCCGGGGAGATCAATGCCAAGTGAATACATACCAAGTACCCATCACAAACTCTTATCCCTCGCATTACATTATTCGCCATTTGCCTCTTGTTTTCTTGTCCCCCACTTCACATTTCCGTTTTATTTGCCCTTTTTTGTTCATCTCTTTCCGCTCGCTTCTTCTGTGCTTGTGCATTGGTTTGATTGTTTGTCATGATGGCTCAAGGTAACACTAATTTGTGTGACTTTTCCAATACCAACAATAATTATTTTATTAGCACTCCGATTGCTCCTATTACCGATGCTGAATCTTGTGAAATTAATGTTGCTTTGTTGAATCTTGTCATGA
Source organism: Aegilops umbellulata (assembly GCA_032464435.1). Lineage (NCBI taxonomy): Eukaryota > Viridiplantae > Streptophyta > Magnoliopsida > Poales > Poaceae > Aegilops > Aegilops umbellulata. Next base: position 472,382,612 of record CP136055.1, on the reverse strand, counting down.
AAGATCAATTTTCTGGCCTTCCTAGGGAAGATGCCGCTACCCATCTGAACAACTTCGTTGATTTGTGCGATATGCAAAAGAAGAAAGATGTGGATGATGATATCGTTAAATTGAAGCTATTTACGTTTTCGCTTAGAGATCGTGCTAAAACTTGGTTCTCTTCTTTGCCTAAAAATAGTATTGATTCATGGAATAAGTGCAAAGATGCTTTTATCTCTAAGTATTTTCCTCCCGCTAAGATCATCTCTCTTAGAAACGATATTATGAATTTTAAGCAACTTGATCATGAGCATGTTGCACAAGCTTGGGAGAGGATGAAATTAATGATAAGAAATTACCCTACACATGGTTTGAATTTATGGATGATTATACAAAAAAATTGTTGGATTGAATTTTGCTTCTAGAAATCTTTTAGATTCGGCCGCGGGAGGCACTTCTATGGAAATCACTTTATGAGAAGCTACTAAACTCCTAGATAATATTATGGTTAATTATTCTCAATGGCACACCGAAAGATCCACTAGTAAAAAAGTTCATGCTATTGAAGAGATTAATGTTTTGAGTGGAAAGATGGATGAACTTATGAAATTGTTTGCTAATAAGAGCGTTTCTTCTGATCCTAATGATATGCCTTTGTCCACTTTGATTGAGAATAATAATTAATCTATGGATGTAAATTTTGTTGGTAGGAACACTTTTGGTAACAACGCATATAGAGGAAATTTTAATTCCAGGCCATTTCCTAGTAATTTCTCTAATAATTATGGTAATTCCTACAACAACCCTTATGGAAATTTTAATAAGATGCCCTATGATTTTGAGACTAGTGTTAAAGAATTTATGAATTCGCAAAAGAATTTCAATGCTTTGCTTGAAGAAAAATTGCCTAAGATTGATGAGTTGGCTAGGAACGTGGATAGAATTTCTCTTGATGTTGATTCTTTGAAACTTTGATCCATTCCACCTAAGCATGATATCAATGAGTCTCTCAAAGCCATGAGAATTTCCATTGATGAGTGCAAAGAAAGAACCGCTAGGATGCGTGCTAAAAAAGATTGCTTTGTGAAAGCGCGTTCTTCTAGTTTTCATGATAATAATGATGAAGATCTAAAAGTGATTGATGTGTCTCCTATTAAATCTTTGTTTTCCAACATGAATCTTGATAAAGATGGGACTGGAGATGAGTCAACTTTAGTTAAAAGGCGTCCCAATGATTCAGAGTTTTTAGATCTTGATGCTAGAATTAATAAAAGTGGGATTGAAGAGGTCAAAACTTTACATAGCAATGAACCCACTATTTTGGATTTCAAGGAATTTAATTATAATAATTGTTCTTTGATAGATTGTATTTCGTTGTTGCAATCCGTGTTAAATTCTCCTCATGCTTATAGTCAAATTAAAGCTTTTACCAAACATATCGTTGATGCTTTAATGCAATCCTATGAAGAAAAGATTGAATTAGAAGTTTCTATCCCTAGAAAACTTTATGATGAGTGTGAACCTACTATTAAAATTAAGATTAAAAATCATGAATGATATACTTTATGTGATTTGGGTGCTAGTGTTTCCACGATTCCAAAAACTTTGTGTGATGTGCTAGGTTTCCGTGAATTTGATGATTGTTCTTTAAATTTGCATCTTGCGGATTCCACCATTAAGAAACCTATGGGAAGGATTAATTATGTTCTTATTATTGCAAATAGGAAATATGTGCGTGTAGATTTCATTTTTCTTGATATAGATTGCAATCCTACATGTCCTATTATTCTTGGTAGACCTTTCCTTAGAACGATTGGTGCAATTATTGATATGAAAGAAGGAAATATTAGATTCCAATTTCCATTAAGGAAAGTCATAGAACACTTTCCTAGGAAGAAAATTAAATTACCTTATGAATCTATTATGAGAGCCACTTATGGATTGCATACCAAAGATGACAATACCTAGATCTATTCTCGATAGCGCTTGTTGGGAGGCAACCCAATTTTATTTTTGTTCATTGATTTTTGTTCCTGTTTAGTAATAAATAATTCATCTTTCCTCTGTTTATATGTGGTTTTATGTTTTAATTAGTGTTTGTGCCAGGTAGAACCAATAGGATCTTCTTGGGTGATAGTTGTTTGATCTTGCTGAAAAAGATAGAAACTTTACGCTCATGAAAATAATTGTTACAATTCACCAGAACGTGATAAAATACCAATTATTTTTGAAGTAGATCAATATACAAATTATCCAGGTTGTCCTAGTTTTTATAGAATTTTTGGAGTTCTAGAAGTATTCTAACAAATCTGATTGCTACAGATTGTTCTGTTTTTGGCAGATTCTGTTTTTCGTATGTTGTTTCCTTATTTTGATGAATCTATGGCTAGTATCGGGGGGTATGAACCATAGAGAAGTTGGAATACAGTAGGTTTAACACCAATATAAATAAATAATTAGTTCATTACAGTACCTTAAGGTGGTTATTTGTTTTCTTATACTAACGGAGCTCATGAGATTTTCTGTTTGAGTTTTGTGTTGTGAAGTTTTCAAGTTTTTGGGTAAAGATTTGATGGATTTTGGAACAAGGAGTGGCAAGATCCAAATCTTTGGGATGCCCAAGGCTCCCAAAGGTAAAATTCAAGGACAACCAAAAGCCTAAGCTTGGGGATGCCCCGAAAAGCATCCCCTCTTTCGCCTTCGTCTGTCGGTAACTTTACTTGAGGCTATATTTTTATTCACCACATGATATGTTTTTTGCTTGGAGCGTCTTGTATGATTTGAGTCTTTGATTTTTAGTTTACCACAATCATCCTTTCTGTAAACACCTTTTGGGAGAGACACACATGAATCAGAATTTATTTGAATACTCTATGTGCTTCACTAATATCTTTTGAGCTAGATAAATTTTGCTCCAGTGCTTCACTTATACCTTTTTAGGGCACGGTGGTGGTTTTATTTTATAGAAATTATTGATCTCTAATGCTTCACTTATATTATTTTGAGATTCTATTAGAACATCATGGTAATTTTCTTTGGCTATAAAATTAGTCCTGATATGATAGGCATCCAAGATGGGTATAATAAAAACTTTCATATAGAGTGCATTAAATACTATGGTAAGTTTGATAATTGATAGTTGTTTTGAGATATAAAGGTGGTAATGTTAGAGTCGTGCTAGTTGGGTAATTGTGGAATTGAGAAATACTTGTGTTGAGGATTGCAAGTCCCGTAGCATGCACGTATGGTAAATGTTGTGTGACAAATTTGAAGCATGGGGTGTTCTTTGATTGCTTTCCTTATGAGTGGCGGTCGGGGACGAGCGATGGTCTTTTCCTACCAATCTATCCCTCTAGGAGCATGCGCGTAGTGCTTAGTTTTGATGACTTGTAGATTTTTGCAATAAGTATGTGAGTTCTTTATGACTAATGTTGAGTCCATGGATTATACGCACTCTCACCCTTCCATCATTGCTTGCCTCTTCGGTACCGTGCATTGCCCTTTCTCACCTCGAGAGTTGGTGCAAACTTCGCCGGTGCATCCAAACCCCGTGATATGATACGCTCTATCACACATAAGCCTCCTTATATATCCCTCAAAACAGCCACCATATCTACCTATTATGGCATTTCCATAGCCATTCCGAGATATATTGCATGCAACTTACCACCGTTCTGTTTATTATGACACGCTCCATCATTGTCATATTGCTTTCTATGATCATGTAGTTGACATCGTATTTGTGGCAAAGCCACCTTCATAATTCTTTCATACATGTCGCTCTTGACTCATTGCATATCCCGGTACACCGCCGGAGGCATTCACATAGAGTCATATTTTGTTCAAAGTATCGAGTTGTAATTCTTGAGTTGTAAATAAATAGAAGTGTGATGATTTTCATTATTAGAGCATTGTCCCATGTGAGGAAAGGATGTTGGAGACTATGATTTCCCCACAAGTCAGGATGAGACTCCGGACAAAAAAAAGAGAGGCCAAAGAAGCCCAAATAAAAAAAGAGGCCAAAGAAGCCCAAACAAAAAATGAGAGAAAAAGAGAGAAGGGACAATGTTACTATCCTTTTTCCACACTTGTGCTTCAAAATAGCACCATGATCTTCATGATAGAGAGTTTCTTATTTTGTCACTTTCATATACTAGTGGGAATTTTTCATTATAGAACTTGGCTTGTATATTCCAATGATGGGCTTCCTCAAAATGCCTAGGTCTTCATGAGCAAGCAAGTTGGATGCACACCCACTTAGTTTCTTTGGATGCACACCTAGCTTAGTTGGATGCACACCCATTTATAGCTCTAGTGCATCTGTTGCATGGCAATCCCTACTCCTCGCATTGACATCAATTGATGGGCATCTCCATAGCCTGTTGATTAGCCGCGTCAATGTGAGACTTTCTCCTTTTTCGTCTTCTCACATAACCCTCATCATCATATGCTATTCCACCCATAGTGCTATGTCCATGGCTTGCGCTCATATATTGCGTAAAAGTTGAAAGAGTTTGAAAAGGCTAAGTATGAAACAATTGCTTGACTTGTCATCGGGGTTGTGCATGATGGGAGCATTTTGTGTGACGAAAATGAAGCATGGCCAAACTATAAGATTTTGTAGGGATAGGCTTTCTCTGGCTATGTTATTTTGATAAGACATAATTGCTTGGTTACCATGCTTGAAGTATTACTATTTTTATGTCAATATTAAAACTTTGTCTAGAATCTTTTGGATCTAAACATTCATGCCACAATAAAGAGAATTACATTGAAAATTATGTTAGGTAGCATTCCACATCAAAAATTCTATTTTATCATTTACCTACTCAAGGACGAGCAGGAATTAAGCTTGGGGATGCTTGATATGTCTCCAACATATCTATAATTTTTTATTGTTCCATGCTATTATATTATCTGTTTTGGATGTTTAATGGGCTTTACTATGCTCTTTTATATTATTTTTGGGACTAGCATATTAACCGAAGGCCCAGTGCAAATTTTAATATCAAGCAGAATCCAAACGGAATGAAACCTTCGCGAGGATCTTTTTTGGAACAAACACAATCCAGGAGACTTCGAGTGGAAGTCAAGGAAGCAACAAGGCGGCCACGAGGCAGGAGGGCGCGCCCCCACCCTCGTGGGCCCCTCGTAGCTCCACCGACCTACTTCTTTCACCTATATATACTCTTATACCCTGAAAACATTCAGGGGAGCCACGAAACCATTTTTCCACCGCCGCAACCTTCTGTACCCGTGAGATCCCATCTTGGGGCCTTTTCCGGCGATCTGCCGGAGGGGGATTCGATCATGGAGGGCTTCTACATCAACACCATAGCCTCTCCGATGATGCATGAGTAGTTTACCACAGACCTTCGGGTCCATAGTTATTAGCTAGATGGCTTCTTCTCTCTCTTTGGATCTCAATACAAAGTTCTCCTCGATGTTCTTGGAGATCTATTCGATGTAATACTATTTTGCGGTGTGTTTGCCGAGATCCGATGAATTGTGGGTTTATGAACTTGATTATCTATGAATATTATTTGGTTCTTCTCTGAATTCTTATATGCATGATTTGATATCTTTGCAAGTCTCTTCGAATTATCGGTTTAGTTTGGCCTACTAGATTGATCTTTCTTGCAATGGGAGAAGTGCTTAGCTTTGGGTTCAATCTTGTGGTGTCCTTTCCCAGTGACAGCAGGGGCGGCAAGGCACGTATTGTATTGTTGCCATCGAGGATAAAAAGATGGGGTTTATATCATATTGCTTGAGTTTATCCCTCTACACCATGTCATCTTGCCTAATGCGTTACTCCGTTCTTATGAACTTAATACTCACTACAAAAAAAGACACTTCCGTGATGATAAGTGTTCGTCACAGTAGGTCACGTTTTCTGTCATGCATGTACATACATGAAAAATTTATGACAGAATCAAGATAGTCATACCTGTGTTGTCGTAGAAGTGCTCCATGACATTACCAAAATTATCATCATGAAAGTGTCCACTTCCATGACGATAAATCACACGTCATGGAAATGCTTTCGTTAGGGGTGACCGACATGTGGCATCCACCGTAACGGAACGTCGTTAAGCTACCGGGTTCGATTTTCGATCCGATAATCCGCTAACAGCCCGGACCAATGAGGATTTTCCACGTGTAAAATTCACATTGGCCGGAGGAAACACGTATTGGCTCACCGTTGGGACATATTTCATCCATTCATTGGACATCAGGTGCCTATGATACGTCGACACGTGGCACGGCCCAACAGAGGCCCATTCCGGTGAAAAGGCCGACCCGTTTGACTTGGTCAAAAGGTAACGGGTCGGCCCGCCGAAAGCCTGTTAACGGCATGTTCGTATATAGCCCATTTACGGCCCGTTACGGCCTATCTGAATTAAGCCCAGTAGCTTCATCTAGGCCTTCCAATATGATTCCAACCCATTGTAACTTCCCGCCCATGTATGGCTGATACGTCTCCAACGTATCTATAATTTTTGATTGATCCATGCTATGTTATCTACTATTTTGGGCAATATTGGGCTTTATTATCCACTTTTATATTATTTTTGGGACTAACTTATAAACCAGAGGCCCAGCCCAGATTTGTTGTTTTTTGCCTATTTCAGTGTTTCGAAGAAAAGGAATATCAAACGGAGTCGAAACGGAACGAAATCAACTGGAGAAGTTATTTTTGGAAGGAAACCTACCGGATGGACTTGGACGCCACGTCAGGAGCAAAGGGAGGTGCTCACGAGGGTGGGGGCGCGCCCACCCCCCTAGGGCGCGCCCCCTGCCTCGTGGGGCCCCCGAAGCTCCACTGACGTACTTCCTGCACCCATATATACTCACGTACCCTAAAACTTCCAAAACAGAGAATAGATCGGGAGTTCCGCCGCCGCAAGCCTCTGTAGCCACCAAAAACCTCTCGGGAGCTTGTTCCGGCACCCTGCCGGAGGGGGGAACCCTCACCGGTGGCCATCTTCATCATCCCGGCGCTCTCCGGGACACAAGAGACTCTCTGTTATTTGGTTGCAGGGTTGCTTGAGAGAGACCATCTTCATCCTACGCCTCCCACAGATTGATAAACCTTAGGTCATCCACTTGAGGGAAATTTGCTACTGTCCTACAAACCTCTGCACTTGGAGGCCCAACAACGTCTACAAGAAGAAGGTTGCATAGTAGACATCAAGCTCTTTTCTGGCGCCGTTGCCAGGTAGGTTAGTGCTTGAAGGTATATCTTTAGATCTTGCAATCGAATCTTTTTTTTTCTTGTTTTAGCACTAGTTTAGTTTATAAAAGAAAACTACAAAAAAATGGAATTGAGTTTGTCTCATACGCTTCATCTTTTTAATATCTTTTGTGAGTATGATGGAAAGGATAATTGTGCTCAAGTGCTAGAAGAAGAAATCTATAAAATGTTTGGCACTAAATATTTGAATGATGAGCATGATTGCAATGTTGTTAGTACGCATTCTTTGAATATCCATGATGCTAATAATGATTGCGCTAGTTATGATGAAAATGTCTCCTATAAACATGTCAATTTTTGTGGAGTGCATTGGGTTTGCAAGTACACACCAAATAGGGAAGATAGCTATTGCAAGAGGCATAAGTACTTAGAAACTAAATTGTTACAAGAAGAGCTAGATGAATGTGCTAAAAATTTATTTTTTTCTTAGCCCTACTTGTGAACTTTGCAATGAACGTGATCATTTTAGTACCCAATGCAAATTGTTTCATGATCGTATCGTGTCCAAACATTGTGATGACTTGATTTCCCTTGCACATCATAATGAAATTAGTTTGCTCTTGGGTTATGAAGAAATTAAACGTAGAACTAAGGATATTCCAAAATTTGCCCTTGATAAAGTTCTTCATTTTGATCTAGAAGAAATTTATATGTATTGTGCCGTGAATTGCATTGATAATCCTTATATTGCCAATTACATAAAGAAAACAAAACAAATAGAAGATGAAGAGAATGCTAACGAAAGGGAAGAGACTTCCCAATATCCTCCTATTATTTCTTATGATGAATCAGGTAACGAGGAGGAGCCTTCTATTCAACCAATCTCATCAATAAGGAGCTCCAAAAAGAGGATTGAACCCACACATTAGGTTAAGAAGAAGAAAAGAAAAAGGAAGATAGGTAAAAAGGTATCTCTCCCAAATAAAGTTGCTCCTATTATTGTTGTGCCTCATGAAAATGAAGATGATACACTTGATGATGATCTCGTTATGCCTATTGCTTGTTGTGATGATTATGATTGGGAAGATAATGATACTTCTTATGATCTTGAAAATATTTTTGGCACTTGCTTGGAAGAATATGATAATAATGTTTGCTATACTATTGGTTCTATCCATACTATTAATTATGAGAGTGATTATGCTTATGATATGAAAAAGCCGAAGCTTGGGGAAGCTATGCTTGATGACGATGACATATTTGAGAATATATTTGCTGCAATTAATGTTTGTCCCAAGCTTGGGGATGCTATGTTTAATGAATATGATATTTTTAGCCTCTCAAGTTTTGATACGCAAAGTTGTTATGATGATAGCATGCATACTACTTATGATGATTATATTTATGAAAGTGGATTTGGAGAGGTCATGACTTTATTTAGTGATGTATCAACTATTTCGGAAGAGGTTTCAATTGATTATGATGAGAACAAAGTTGCTACTTATGATGATTATTGTGATAAAACTTATGCTATAAAGAGTAGTGATGATTATATTTATAAAACTTGTCATGATTATGAGTACCCTTTCTCTAAACATTACTCTTTTAATGTGGGAACAATTTATAGTATTCAAGTCCCTTATGATACTCCCACTATTCCGAATGAGAAGAATTTTGCTTGTGTGGAGAGTAGTAAATTTTCTATGCTTGTAGATCATGAAAAGAATGCTTTATGTGCTGGTTATATTATTGAATTCATTCATGATGCTACTGAAAATTATTATGAGGGAGGAACATATGCTTGTAGGAATTGCAATAATATCAAGTTTCCTCTCTATGTGCTTAAAGTTTTGAAGTTATGCTTGTTTTGCCTTCCTATGCTAGTTGATTATTGTTCCCATAAGTTGTTTGCTCACAAAATCCCTATGCATAGGAAGTGGGTTAGACTTAAATGTGCTAGTCATATTCTTCATGATGCTCTCTTTATGTTTCAATTCTTATCTTTTATCTGAGCATCATTGAAATCATCATGCCTAGCTAGGGGCATTAAACAATAGCGCTTATTTGGAGGCAACCCAATTTTATTTTAGTTTCTTGCTTTTTGGTTCTGTTTAGGAATAAATAATCCATCTAGCTTCTGTTTAGATGTGGTTTTATGTTTTAATTAGTGTTTTTGCCAAGTAGAACCTTTGGGAAGACTTGGGTGAAGTCTTTATGATCATGTTGTAAAAAACAGAAACTTTAGCGCTCACGAGATTAGCTTCAACTTTTTACTGGAGAATGATATTTAGTTGATTCTTTTTGAATATGATTACTAGACAAATTCCTCAGGTCCACCAATTTATTTTAGAATTTTTGGAGTTCCAGAAGTTTGCGTTAGTTACAGATTACTACAGACTGTTCTGTTTTTGATAGATTCTGTTTTTCGTGTGTTGTTTGCTTATTTTGATGAAGCTATGGCTAGTAAAATAGTTTATAAACCATGGAGAAGTTGGAATACAGTAGGTTTAACACCAATATAAATAAAGAATGAGTTAATTACAGTACCTTGAAGTGTTTTTTTGTTTTATTTCGCTAACGGAGCTTACGAGTTTTCTGTTAAGTTTTGTGTTGTGAAAATTTCAAGTTTTGGGTAAAGCTTCGATGGACTATGGAATAAGGAGTGGCAAGAGCCTAAGCTTGGGGATGCCCAAGGCACCCCAAGGTAATATTCAAGGATAACTAAGAGCCTAAGCTTGGGAATTCCCCGGAAGGCATCCCCTCTTTCGTCTTCATTCATCGGTAACTTTACTTGGAGCTATATTTTTATTCACCACATGATATGTGTTTTGCTTGGAGCGTCATTTTATTTTCTTTAGCTTTGCTTGCTGTTTGAATAAAGTGTCAAGATCTGAAATTCTTAAATGAGAGAGAGAGTCTTCCCATAGCTACATAATTATTTAACTACACATCGATCTTCACTTATATCTTTCGGAGTAGTTTGTTATTGCTCTAGTGCTTCACTTATATCTTTTAGAGCACGGTGGTGGATTTGTTTTATAGAAACTATTGATCTCTCATGATTCCCTTAGATTATTTTGAGAGTCTTAAATAGCATGGTAATTGCTTGAATAATCCTAATATGCTAAGCATAAATGATTTGTAAGAATTCTTATGAGTATGTTGAATACTAAGAAAAGTTTGATGCTTGATAATTGTTTTGAGATATCAAGATGGTGATATTAGAGTCATGCTAGTTGAGTAGTTGTGAATTTGAGAAATACTTGTGTTAAAGTTTGTGATTCCCGTAGCATGCACGTATGGTGAACCGTTATGTGATGAAGTCGGAGCATGATTTATTTATTGATTGTCTTCCTTATGAGTGGCGGTCGGGGACGAGCGATGGTCTTTTCCTACCAATCTATCCCCCCAGGAGCGTGCGCGTAATACTTTGCTTTGATAACTTCTAGATTTTTGCAATAAGTATGTGAGTTCTTTATCACTAATGTTGATTCCATGGATTATACGCACTCTCACCCTTCCACCATTGCTAGCCTCTCTAATACCGCGCACCTTTCGTCGGTATCATACACCCACCATATACCTTCCTCAAAACAGCCACCATACCTACCTATCATGGCATTTACATAGCCATTCCGAGATATATTGCCATGCAACTTTCCACCGTTCCGTTTATTATGACACGCTCCATCATTGTCATATTGCTTTGCATGATCATGTAGTTGACATCGTATTTGTGGCAAAGCCACCGTTCATAATTCTTTCATACATGTAACGCATGAGTCATTGCACATCCAGGTACACTGCCGGAGGCATCCATATAGAGTCATATTTTGTTCTAAGTAACGAGTTGCAATTGTTGAGTTGTAAGAAAATAAAAGTGTGATGATCTTCATTTTAAGAGCATTGTCCCAAGTGAGGAAAGGATGATGGAGACTATGATTCCCCCACAAATCGTGATGAGACTCCGGACGAAAAAAAATAAAAAAGAGAGAAAAAATAGGCCATAAAAAAAGAGAAAAGGCCCAAATAAAAAATAAAAATAAAAATAAAAATAAAAAATGAGAGAAAAAGAGAGAAGGGACAATGTTACTATCCTTTTACCACACTTGTGCTTCAAAGTAGCACCATGATCTTCATGATAGAGAGTCTCTCATTTTGTCACTTTCATATACTAGTGGGAATCTTTCATTATAGAACTTGGCTTGTATATTCCAATGATGGGCTTCCTCAAAATGCCCTAGGTCTTCGTGAGCAAGCAAGTTGGATGCACACCCACTTAGTTTATTTTGTTGAGCTTTCATATACTTATAGCTCTAGTGCATCCATTGCATGGCAATCCCTACTCACTCACATTGATATCTATTGATGGGCATCTCCATAGCCCGTTGATATGCCTAGTTGATGTGAGACTATCTTCCCCTCCTTTTGTCTTCTCCACAACCACCATTCTATTGAAGGAAATATGCCCTAGAGGCAATAATAAAGTTATTATTTATTTCCTTATATATCATGATAAATGTTTATTATTCATGCTAGAATTGTATTATCCGGAAACATAATACATGTGTGAATACATAAACAAACAGAGTGTCACTAGTATGCCTCTACTAGACTAGCTAGTTAATCAAAGATGGTTATGTTTCCTAACCATGAACAAAGAGTTGTTATTTGATTAACGAGGCCACATCATTAGTTGAATGATCTGATTGACATGACCCATTATATTAGCTTAGCACCCGATCGTTTAGTATGTTGCTATTGCTTTATCCATGACTTATACATGTTCCTATGACTATGAGATTATGCAACTCCCGTTTGCCGGAGGAACACTTTGGGTACTACCAAACGTCACAACGTAACTGGGTGATTATAAAGGAGTACTACAGGTGTCTCCAAAGGTAGATGTTGGGTTGGCGTATTTCGAGATTAGGATTTGTCACTCCGATTGTCGGAGAGGTATCTCTGGGCCCTCTCAGTAATGCACATCACTTAAGCCTTGCAAGCATTACAACTAATGAGTTAGTTGCGGGATGATGTATTACGGAACGAGTAAAGAGACTTGCCGGTAACGAGATTGAACTAGGTATTGGATACCGACGATCGAATCTCGGGCAAGTAACATACCGATGGACAAAGGGAACAACGTATGTTGTTATGCGGTCTGACCGATAAAGATCTTCACATAATATGTAGGAGCCAATATGGGCATCCAGGTCCCGCTATTGGTTATTGACCGGAGACGTGTCTCGGTCATGTCTACATTGTTCTCGAACCGTAGGGTCCGCACGCTTAAGGTTTCGATGACAGTTATATTATGAGTTTATGAGTTTTGATGTACCGAAGGAGTTCGGAGTCCCGGATGAGATCGGGGACATGACGAGGAGTCTCGAAATGGTCGAGACGTAAAGATCGATATATTGGACGACTATATTCGGACATCGGAAAGGTTCTGAGTGATTCGGGTATTTTCGGGAGTAACGGGGAGTTACGGGATTACGGGAGAAGTAATGGGCCTTGATGGGCTTTAGTGGGAAGAGGAAAAGGCTGCTGCGCCCCCCTCCCCTTTGGTCCGAATTGGACTAGGGAAAAGGGGGCCGGCCACCTCTCCTTCTCCTCCTATTCCTTCTCCCTTCCTCCCCTTTTGGTGGACTCCTACTAGGACTTGGAGTCCTAGTAGGACTCCATATCCTGGCCGCACCTATGCCTTGGCCGGCCTCCTCCTCCTCCATCCTTTATATACAGGGGCAGGGGGCACCCCATAGACACACAATTGATCAACGTGATCGTTCCTTAGCCGTGTGCGGTGACCCCCTCCACCATATTCCACCTCGGTCATATTGTCGCAGTGCTTAGGCGAAGCCCTGCGTCGGTAGTACATCAAGATCGTCACCACACCGTCGTGCTGACGGAACTCTTCCCCGACGCTTTGCTGGATCGGAGCCCGGGGATCGTCATCGAGCTGAACGTGTGCCAAGAACTCGGAGGTGCCGGAGTAACGGTGCTTGGATCGGTCGGATCGTGAAGACGTACGACTACATCAACCGCGTTGATATAACGCTTCCGCTTTCGGTCTACGAGGGTACGTAGACAACACTCTCCCCTCTCGTTGCTATGCATCACCATGATCTTGCGTGTGCGTAGGAATTTTTTTGAAATTACTACGTTCCCCAACAGTGGCATCCGAGCCTAGGTTTTTATGGTTTGATGTTATTTGCACGAGTAGAACACAAGTAAGTTGTGGACGATACAAGTCATACTGCCTACCAGCATGTCATACTTTGGTTCAGCGGTATTGTTGGACGAGACGATCCGGACCAACCTTACACGTACGCTTACGCGAGACCGGTTCCCTCGACGTGCTTTGCACATAGATGGCTTGCGGAAGACTGTCTCTCCAACTTTAGTTGAACCGAGTGTGGCTACGCCCGGTCCTTGAGAAGGTTAAAACGGAGTCTATTTTACAAACTATCGTTGTGGTTTTGATGCGTAGGTAAGATGAGTTCTTGCTTAAGCCCTTAGCAGCCACGTAAAACTTGCAACAACAAAGTAGAGGACGTCTAACTTGTTTTTGCAGGGCATGTTGTGATGTGATATGGTCAAGACATGATGCTAAATTTTATTGTATGAGATGATCATGTTTTGTAACCGAGTTATCGGCAACTGGCAGGAGCCATATGGTTGTCGCTTTATTGTATGCAATGCAATCGCGATGTAATGCTTTACTTTATTACTAAGCGGTAGTGATAGTCGTGGAAGCATAAGATTGGCGAGACGACAACGATGCTACGATGGAGATCAAGGTGTCGCGCCGGTGACGATGGTGATCATGATGGTGCTTCGGAGATGGAGATCACAAGCACAAGATGATGATGACCATATCATATCACTTATATTGATTGCATGTGATGTTTATCTTTTTATGCATCTTATCTTGCTTTGATTGACGGTAGCATTATAAGATGATCTCTCACTAAATTATCAAGAAGTGTTCTCCCTGAGTATGCACCGTTGCAAAAGTTCATCGTGCTGAGACACCACGTGATGATCGGGTGTGATAGGTTCTACGTTCAAATACAACGGGTGCAAAACAGTTACACACGCGGAATACTCAGGTTATACTTGACGAGCTATGCATATAAGATATGACCTCGGAACACGGAGACCGAAAGGTCGAGCGTGAATCATATAGTAGATATGATCAACATAATGATGTTCAGCATTGAAGACTAAGCCATTTCACGTGATGATCGGTTATGGTTTAGTTGATTTGGATCACGTGATCACTTAGAAGATTAAAGGGATGTCTATCTAAGTGGGAGTTCTTAAGTAATATGATTAATTGAACTTTAATTTATCATGAACTTAGTCCTGGTAGTATTAGCATATCTATGTTGTAGATCAATAGCTCGCACTGTTGCTTCCCTGTGTTTATTTTTGATATGTTCCTAGAGAAAATTGTGTTGAAAAATGTTAGTAGCAATGATGCGGATTGGATCCGTGATCTGAGGTTTATCCTCATTGCTGCACAGAAGAATTATGTCCTTGATGCACCGCTAGGTGACGGACCTATTGCAGGAGCACATGCAGACGTTATGAACGTTTTGCTAGCTCAATATGATGACTACTTAATAGTTTAGTGCACCATGCTTAACGTCTTAGAATCGGGACTTCAAAGACGATTTGAACGTCATGGAGCATATAAGATGTTCCAGGAGTTGAAGTTAATATTTCAAGCAAATACCCGAGTTGAGAGATATGAAGTCTCCAACAAGTTCTATAGCTAAAAGATGGAGGAGAATCGCTCAACTAGTGAGCATGTGCTCAGATTGTCTGGGTACTACAATCGCTTGAATCAAGTGGGAGTTAATCTTCCAGATAAGATAGTGATTGACAGAATTCTCTAGTCACCATCACCAAGTTAGTAGAACTTCGTGATGAACTATAATATGCAAGGGATAACGGAAAATATTCCCAAGCTCTTCGCGATGCTAAAATCGGCGAAGGTAGAAATCAAAGAAAAACATCAAGTGTTGATGGTTGACAAGATCACTAGTTTCAAGAAAAGGGCAAAAGGAAAGAAGGGGAACTTCAAGAAGAACGGCAATCAAGTTGCTTCTCAAGTGAAAAAGCCCAAGTCTGGTCCTAAGCCTAAGACTAAGTGCTTCTACTGCAAAGGGACTGGTCACTAGAAGCGGAACTACCCCAAGTGATTGGCGGATAAGAAGGATGGCAAAGTGAACATAAGTATATTTGATATACATGTTATTGATGTGTACTTTACTAGTGTTCATAGCAACCCCTCAGTATTTGGTACTAGTTCAAGTTGCTAAGATTAGTAACTCGAAACGGGAGTTGCAGAATGAACAAAGACTAGTTAAAGGGCAAGGTGACGATGTGTGTTGGAAGTGGTTCCAAGATTGATATGATCATCATCACACACTCCCTATACTTTCGGGATTAGTGTTGAAACTAAATAAGTGTTATTTGGTGTTTGCGTTGAGCATGAATATGATTTGATCGTGTTAATTGCAATACAGTTATCCATTTAAGTTAGAGAACAATTGTTGTTCTGTTTACATGAATAAAACCTTCTATGGTCATACACACCAACGAAAATGGTTTGTTGGATCTCGATCATAGTGATACACATATTCATAATATTGAAGCCAAAAGATGCGAAGTTAATAATGATAGTGCAACTTATTTGGGGCACTGCCGTTTAGGTCATATTGGTGTAAAGCGCATGAAGAAACTCCATGCTGATGGAATTTTGGAATCTCTTGATTATGAATCACTTGATGCTTGCGATCCATGCCTTAAGGGCAAGATGACTAAAAACGCCGTTCTCCGGAACAATGAAGCAAGCAACAGATTTATTGGAAATCATACATACTGATGTATGTGGTCCGATGAATATTAAAGGCTTGCAGCAGGTATCATTATTTTCTGACCTTCACAGATGATTTGAGAAGATATGGGTATATCCACTTGATGAAACATAAGTCTGAAACGTTTGAAAAGTTCAAAGAATTTCAGAGTGAAGTAGAGAATCATCGTAACAAGAAAATAAAAGTTTCTACGATATGATCGCAGAGGTAAAATATTTGAGTTACGAGTTTGGCCTTCAATTAAAACAATGTGGAATAGTTTCACAAACTCATGCCACCTGGAACACCACAGCATAATGGTTCGTCCGAACGTCATAACCGTACTTTATTAGATATAGTACAATCTATGATGTATCTTACCGATCTACCACTATCGTTTTTGGGATTATGCATTAGAGACAGCTGCATTCACATTAAATAGGGCACCATCTAAATCCGTTGAGACAACACCGTATGAACTATGGTTTAGCAATAAACCTAAGCTGTCGTTTCTTAAAGTTTGGGGTTGCAATGCTTATATGAAAAAGTTTCATCCTGATAAGCTCAAACCCAAATCGGAGAAATATGTCTTCATAGGATACCCAAAGGAAACTGTTGGGTACACCTTCTATCACAGATCCAATGGCAAGACATTTGTTGCTGAGAATGGATCCTTTCCAGAGAAGGAGTTTCTCTCGAAAGAAGTGAGTGGGAGGAAAGTAGAAACTTGATAAGGTAATTGTACCTTCTCCCTTATTGGAAAGTAGTTCATCACAGAAATCTATTCCTGTGACTACTACACCAATTAGTGAGGAAGCTAATGATGATGATCATGTAACTTCAGATCAAGTTACTACCGAATCTCGTAGGTAAACCAAAGTGAGATCCGCACCAGAGTGGTACGGTAATCCTGTTCTGGAAGTCATGTTACTAGACCATGATGAACTTGCGAACTATGAGGAAGCGATGGTGAGCCCAGATTCTGCGAAATGGTTTGAGGCCATGAAATCTGAGATATGATCCATGTATGAGAACAAAGTATGGACTTTGATGGATTTGCCCGGTGATCGGCAAGCCATAGAATATAAATGGATCTTCAAGAGGAAGACGGACGCTGATAGTAGTGTTACTATCTACAAAGCTAGAATTGTCGCAAAAGGTTTTCGACAAGTTCAAAGTGTTGACTACGATGAGAGTTTCTCACTCGTATCTATGCTTAAGTCTGTCTGAACCATATTAGCAATTGCCGCATTTTATGAAATCTGGCAAATGGATAAACAAAACTGCATACCTTAATAGATTTATTAAAGAAGAGTTGTATATGATGCAACCAGAAGGTTTTGTCAATCCTAAAGGTGCTAACAAAATATGCAAGCTCCAGCGATCCATCTATGGACTGGTACAAGCATCTCGGAGTTGGAATATACACTTTGATAAGTTGATCAAAGCATATAGTTTTATACAGACTTGCGGTGAAGCCTGTATTTACAAGAAAGTGAGTGGGAGCACTACAACATTTCTGATAAGTATATGTAAATGACATATTGTTGATCGGAAATAATGTAGAATTATTCTGTAAAGCATAAAGGAATGTTTGAAAGGAGTTTTTCAAAGAAAGACTTCAGTGAAGCTGCTTACATATTGAGCATCAAAATCTATAAAGATAGATCAAGACGCTTGATAAGTTTTTTCAATGAGTACATACCTTGACAAGATTTTGAAGTAGTTCAAAATGGAACAGTCAAAGAAAGAGTTCTTGCCTGTGTTACAAGGTGTGAAATTGAGTAAGACTCAAAGCCCGACCACGGCAGAAGATAGAAAGAGAATGAAAGTCATTCCCTATGCCTCAGCCATAGGTTCTATAAAGTATGCCATGTTGTGTACCAGATCTATTGCATACCCTACCACTGAGTTTGGCAAGGGAGTACAATAGTGATCTAGGAGTAGATCACTGGACAGCGGTCAAAATTATCCTTAGTGGAATAAGGATATGTTTCTCGATTATGGAGGTGACAAAAGGTTCGTCGTAAAGGGTTACGTCGATGCAAGTTTTTGACACTGATCTAGATGACTCTAAGTCTCAATCTGGATACATATTGAAAGTGGGAGCAATTAGCTAGAGTAGCTCCGTGCAGAGTATTGTTGACATAGAAATTTGCAAAATACTTACGGATCTGAATGTGACAGACCCGTAGACTAAAATTATCTCACAAGCAAAACATGATCACACCTTAGTACTCTTTGGGTGTTAATCACATAGCAATGTGAACTAGATTAGTGACTCTAGTAAACCCTTTGGGTGTTGATCACATATCGATGTGAACTATGGGTGTTCATCACATGGTGATGTGAAGTATTGCTGGTAAATCACATGGCGATGTGAACTAGATTATTGACTCTAGTGCAAGTGGGAGACTGAAGGAAATATGCCCTAGAGGCAATAATAAAGGTATTATTTATTTCCTTATATATCATGATAAATGTTTATTATTCATGCTAGAATTGTATTATCCGGAAACATAATACATGTGTGAATACATAAACAAACAGAGTGTCACTAGTATGCCTCTACTAGACTAGCTAGTTAATCAAAGATGGTTATGTTTCCTAACCATGAACAAAGAGTTGTTATTTGATTAACGAGGTCACATCATTAGTTGAATGATCTGATTGACATGACCCATTATATTAGCTTAGCACCCGATCGTTTAGTATGTTGCTATTGCTTTATCCATGACTTATACATGTTCCTATGACTATGAGATTATGCAACTCCCGTTTGCCGGAGGAACACTTTGGGTACTACCAAACGTCACAACGTAACTGGGTGATTATAAAGGAGTACTACAGGTGTCTCCAAAGGTAGATGTTGGGTTGGCGTATTTCGAGATTAGGATTTGTCACTCCGATTGTCAGAGAGGTATCTCTGGGCCCTCTCAGTAATGCACATCACTTAAGCCTTGCAAGCATTACAACTAATGAGTTAGTTGCGGGATGATGTATTACGGAACGAGTAAAGAGACTTGCCGGTAACGAGATTGAACTAGGTATTGGATACCGACGATCGAATCTCGGGCAAGTAACATACCGATGGACAAAGGGAACAACGTATGTTGTTATGCGGTCTGACTGATAAAGATCTTCACAGAATATGTAGGAGCCAATATGGGCATCCAGGTCCCGCTATTGGTTATTGACCGGAGACGTGTCTCGGTCATGTCTACATTGTTCTCGAACCGTAGGGTCCGCACGCTTAAGGTTTCGATGACAGTTATATTATGAGTTTATGAGTTTTGATGTACCGAAGGAGTTCGGAGTCCCGGATGAGATCGGGGACATGACGAGGAGTCTCGAAATGGTTGAGACGTAAAGATCGATATATTGGACGACTATATTCGGACATCGGAAAGGTTCTGAGTGATTCGGGTATTTTCGGGAGTATCGGGGAGTTACGGGATTACGGGAGAAGTAATGGGCCTTGATGGGCTTTAGTGGGAAGAGGAAAAGGCTGATGCGCCCCCCCCCCCTTTGGTCCGAATTGGACTAGGGAAAAGGGGGCCGGCCACCTCTCCTTCTCCTCCTATTCCTTCTCCCTTCCTCCCCTTTTGGTGGACTCCTACTAGGACTTGGAGTCCTAGTAGGACTCCATATCCTGGCCGCACCTTTGCCTTGGCCGGCCTCCTCCTCCTCCATCCTTTATATACAGGGGCAGGGGGCACCCCATAGACACAAAATTGATCAACGTGATCATTCCTTAGCCGTGTGCGGTGCCCCCCTCCACCATATTCCACCTCGGTCATATTGTCGCAGTGCTTAGGCGAAGCCCTGCGTCGGTAGTACATCAAGATCATCACCACACCGTCGTGCTGACGGAACTCTTCCCCGACGCTTTGCTGGATCGGAGCCCGGGGATCATCATCGAGCTGAACGTGTGCCAAGAACTCGGAGGTGCCGGAGTAACGGTGCTTGGATCGGTCGGATCGTGAAGACGTACGACTACATCAACCGCGTTGATATAACGCTTCCGCTTTCGGTCTACGAGGGTACGTAGACAACACTCTCCCCTCTCGTTGCTATGCATCACCATGATCTTGCGTGTGCGTAGGAAATTTTTTGAAATTACTACGTTCCCCAACATCTATTCTAGATATAGTGCTATATCCATGGCTCACACTCATGTATTGCGTGAAGATTGAAAAAGTTTTGAGAATGTCAAAAGTATGAAACAATTGCTTGGCTTGTCATCGGGGTTGTGCATGATTTAAATACTTTGTGTGGTGAAGATAGAGCATAGCCAGACTATATGATTTTGTAGGGATAACTTTCTTTGGCCATGTTATTTTGAGAAGACATGATTGCTTAGTTAGTATGCTTGAAGTATTATTACTTTTATGTCAATATGAACTTTTGTCTTGAATCTTTCGGATCTGAATATTCATACCACAATTAAGAAGAATTACAATGAAATTATGCCAACTAGCATTCCACATCAAAAATTATCTTTTTATCATTTACCTACTCGAGGACGAGCAGGAATTAAGCTTGGGGATGCTTGATACGTCTCCAACGTATCTATAATTTTTGATTGCTCCATGCTATGTTATCTACTGTTTTGGGCAATATTGGGCTTTATTATCCACTTTTATATTTTTTTTGGACTAACCTATTAACCGGAGGCCCAGCCCAGATTTGTTGTTTTTTGCCTATTTTAGTGTTTCAAAGAAAAGGAATATCAAACAGAGTCGAAACGGAACGAAATCAACTGGATAAGTTATTTTTGGAAGGAAAGCTACCGGATGGACTTGGAACCCACGTTAGGAGCAACGGGAGGTGCTCACGAGGGTGGGGGCGCGCCCACCCCCCTAGGGGGCGCCCCCTGCCTCGTGGGGCCCCCGAAGCTCCACCGACGTACTTCCTGCACCCATATATACTCACGTAACCTAAAACTTCCAGAACAGAGAATAGATCGGGAGTTCCGCCTCCGCAAGCCTCTGTAGCCACCAAAAACCTCTCGGGCGCCTGTTCCGGCACCTTGCCGGAGGGGGGGAACCCTCACCGGTGGCCATCTTCATCATCCCGGCGCTCTCCATGACGAGGAGGGAGTAGTTCACCCTCGGGGCTGAGGGTATGTACCAGTAGCTATGTGTTTGATCTCTCTCTCTCTCGTGTTCTTGATTTGGCACGATCTTGATGTATCGCGAGCTTTGCTATTATAGTTGGATCTTATGTTTCTTCTCCCCCTCTACTCTCTTGTAATGGATTGAGTTTTCCCTTTGAAGTAATCTTATCGGATTGAGTCTTTAAAGATTTGAGAACACTTGATGTATGTCTTGCCGTGCGTATCTGTGGTGACAATGGGATATCATGTGATTCACTTGATGTATGTTTTGGTGATCAACTTGCGGGTTCCGCCCATGAACCTATGCATAGGGGTTGGCACACGTTTTCGTCGTGATTCTCCGGTAGAAACTTTGGGGCACTCTTTGAGGTTCTTTGTGTTGGACTGAATAGATGAATCTGAGATTGTGTGATGCATATCGTATAATCATACCCACGGATACTTGAGGTTGCATTGGAGTATCTAGGGGACATTAGGGATTTAGTTGATTTGTGTCTTAAGGTGTTATTCTAGTACGAACTCTAGGGCTGTTTGTGACACTTATAGGAATAGCCCAACGGATTGATTGGAAAGAATAACTTTGAGGTGGTTTCGTACCCCACTATAATCTCTTCGTTTGTTCTCCACTATTAGTGACTTTGGAGTGACTCTTTGTTGCATGTTGAGGGATAGTTATATGATCCAACTATGTTATTATTGTTGAGAGAACTTGCACTAGTGAAAGTATGAACCCTAGGCCTTGTTTCCTAGCATTGCAATACCGTTTACGCTCACTTTTACCGTTAGTTACCTTGCTGTTTTTATATTTTCAGATTACAAAAACCTATATCTACCATCCATATTGCACTTGTATCACCATCTCTTCGCCGAACTAGTGCGCCTATACAATTAACCATTATATTGGGTGTGTTGGGGACACAAGAGACTATTTGTTATTTGGTTGCAGGGTTGCTTGAGAGAGACCATCTTCATTCTACGCCTCCCACGGATTGATAAACCTTAGGTCATCCACTTGAGGGAAATTTGCTACTTTCCTACAAACCTCTGCACTTGGAGGCCCAACAACGTCTACAAGAAGAAGGTTGCGTAGTAGACATCAATGGCCCATTATGTCTTTCGGCCCATACGAGACCATTTGTAACTCTTGGCCGATTAACGGCCCGTGGTGAATCTGGCCCGCAATGAACTGTGTACCCCTTTATACCCATTAACGGCCCATTATTCCATTGGGCCGTTTCCAACCTGTGTTATCTTTTGGCCTTCTCAGGGCCCATTTATTCTTGGGCTCATTTCCAGCATTCTGTTACTTACGGCCCGTCATTGGCCTTTTCTGCCTGTGGGCCAAATTCAGCCTGCGGTTACAATCGGCCCGTTTGCGGCCCATTACTCTGTTGGGACGTTTTCATAACGTCACCAAATACGGCCGATTAACGACGGCCTGTTATTGTCGGCCCATGAATGGACGATTCCAAATCTAGCCCATTTACGGCCCATAATGCGGTCTGTTATTGGCCCATGTTTGGCCTATCGATCATATGGCACGTAGAAGGCCCATTGATGCTATGGCCCATAGAAGGCCCATTCTTTCTATGGCCCTAAGACGGCCCATTGTTTCTACAGCCCGTAGGAGGCCCATGGTAACTACAGTAAATATGTAGCCCATGGTTATTGTGGCCTAGTTTTAAAAAATAGGTTATTGCGGTCACTAGCAAACCGCGGAAAAAGAACAACACTGACTAGAAGCAAACAAATAAACAAGACAACAAGGAAATAAATAAGCAAGCAACTTACGCTAGGCTGTCACGGCTATTACACATATTACATCCACTGGGAATCAAAGTTCACCACCAGTGCAAATATAGGGAACAAAGCAGCATATCATATACACTGGTTGTCAAAGTTGGCGACCAGTGCAAATAAACGCCGCAGCAAAACAAGTCCAGAACTGAAACCAATTCAGAAGATCTCAAGAAACAATATCCTGGGTACCCATAATGCTGGCAAGATGCTTAGCAAGCTTATTAACTTTCTCTTGTTTGGTGCTTAAATCCTCCAGCGCTTGCTGTTGCACCAGAAAGTATGCATTTGAATTCTGCAGGGACTTCCTCAGTCCTTCAGCTTCTTGTCGTAGCACATCTGATTGATGTCTTTCAACTTGAAGTTGAGACTCAAGAAGACGAACTGATTCAGGCAACAAGTTTGAAGGGCTTGTGCCAGCAGTAGTAGCCAGTAACTCGAACACTATATCAAGACAGGACTTTTGGGTTCTCTCAATGTCGTCAAGGTAGTTTTTATCAGCTTTCTTAGAGACCAACAGGGATGTCTCACTATCTTGAACCTTATCTGCATTACTTCCTTTACCATTGCATAACGGGGTACTGTTCTCCAATATTTTGTCTACATTCTAAAAGAGAAACAAGCAGACACATCACAGGTTTACCATGTTGTATATGAAACTCATTTTGGTAAATCAGTTCAGTAGTAAAGTGCACAGGATAACATCATGAAACAAACATATCTATGTACCATGGTCACTTTACGGTCTATATCATTCTAGTTTTTGTTGCCAAATCATGATAGAGACACAGTTCAAATAATATTTGTTCAAGACAAAGCAGAATAGACAGAATATAAGTGTGGGAAACTATAGAGCAATAACAACACTTGTAATGTGCATGACATGATAACATAACTGTTTATTCAATTGAAACTGAAATCAACATAGAGCAAGTTAAAATAGCAAACCAGTTAAAGAAACAGGTTTAAAACATACCTGTTGCACCATTGGAGTTTCAATTCCATCCTTCAAATTTAAAAATAGTTGGTCTGAGTAAATACAGTGATGCCAGAGCAAAGGAGTATGAACCATAGCTACAGAACCTGACCTAAGAACAATTCTTATTCTCCTTTAAGCGTTGAGTTGGGATTCAGAGTGGTGGTCCTCGTTCTTTGGGCACTGCAGTTCCCCTACTAACTGCTCGTTTTGGGTGCTCTGTGGTGGAGACGGTGTTGTGTCAACTGGAACTGGGTTACTATCTGCTGGTGTTGGGGTTAGAAGGGGTGTAGCTGGTTCTCTGTCCAACTGGGTAGGGGTACAGTCTGCGAGAGTCTGGGTTATGTGTGGTGGGGCTGATTCTTGGGCAAGTACAGCCGTGGTTCTATCAGCATCAACTGGTAGCACTATCTTTTCTGAAGACCGTGTTGTTACTCCCTTAGATACTGCCATCACCCTCTCCAATTCAAATGGCTGATAAACAAGAAAAGTAATTGAATGTACAGATATTGTATGATAGACAGGTGCAATGGATAGTGGGGAATAAAAGAGGGCATGAAATAATTCACATTTATGTTGTCTAACCAAACAGGATAGCATGACACAATTTCACATATATGATGGCTAACTAAACAGGATAGCATGACACAATTTCACATTATGATGGCTAACTAAAAAAGATGGAAAGACATAGTTCAAAATATGATGACTATGTAAACAGGATGGCATGATATAACTATATAATGTGTTTATTAAATAGGTTGGCATGCCATAATTCACATACATGCCGCCTATGGAAACATTATAGCATGATATAATTCCCGGATAGAATGACATAATTCAAAATATGATGACTGTAAACACTAAACAGGATGAGATGATATAACTATATGATGTCTTTATTAAATGGTTTGCCATGCCATAATTCAGATAGATGTTGTGTATGTAAACATGATGGCATGATATAATTCAAATATATGATTTATATAGTAAGCAAGTAAGTAGATGGCAATCCATATATGATGTAAAAACTAAGCAATGCAAGACAACATGCATGACAGATGGCCTGATATAATTCACATATAAGATGACTGGCTAAGCAGGATGGCATTGCAAAATTCACATATATGATGCCTGGCTAAACAAGATGGCGTTGCATAATTCACATAAACGATGAATAAACTAAACAGATGGCATTCACACAAAGCATGTCTAAACTAAGCAGTTCACATATTTGATGTATAAAGTAAGCAATGCAAGGCACCATATGCATGATATAACCAACATCAGCATGCCAAGTTAGAGCGAAGACCTCAAGGGGTAAATAGGAGTGGTCTTATCCTTCTGAATCCCCCTTAGAACATATATCTTCCTCTCGATTACAATCCGAAATGGGTGGAGGGGGGCTGCCTTTGCGCCTACCATGGAGCGACGTCTGCATGAAATTTTATTGCCACGCAAGGCTCGTCTCTTTTGCTCTACATGTTCAGTTCCATTGTGTACAATAACTGACAACATAGGAATAAAACATAGTGATATTATGTAAGGAGTGCATGCAGAAATCTAGAGTGATGGTAGCAACCTGTGGATAGACCCAAAACCAATGATAGCAGGCAGATCATGGCTTCAGTTAAAAAATACAGATAATGGCTTCTTTACTGTTTGTTTCCCACCCAACATGAAACTCAGAGTAGACACCAGAGATTAACCAGATAGTAGATAGATACTATTGATTGCGGCCCCGATATGTACCCCACAACCATTTAAAAACTCAAGTTTGACCATTAGTTTGGAGCTGAGTCTAATCGGTGAACATGACGATAAAGTAGCATGTAATATTAAGCGATGCATAACGTAAGCAGACACGAAAGAGTGCGACCTCTCTTGCGGACCCGTATAGTCCTCGAGGTCATCTGCTCGGTTGATGATGGTAATACAATTGGCATGGCTGCCGGCGGCGGGGAAGAAGATCTGAGGCGGCGAAAGACAGTCTGGAGGCCGGATTCCTGCTGTGCTGGACCCTTCTGTCGTCGGAGCAGCTGAGCTTGGGTGGATGATGGCGCGGCAGGAGCGGAACAAACCACACAAGGTTTTCTTTGACAACTATCTGTAAGAGAAGTAATTATGTAAGGGCTCATTTGAATTGGAGGATTCTAACAACGCAAGGATAGGAAATACACACTAATAGGATAGGAATGCACGTGCAAAACAGAGAATTTAAAAACACAAGATTTTTGCCAATCTAGGTGTTTGATTCACAAGAATTGGAAGATCACAGGATGCAAAGAAGCATGGTGAGATTAAGTCAAACCACAAGAAAATGTATGGTTATAATGCTATTATGCTACTATCTCTTAGTCTTGTCCTTCATGAATAGGAACTTGAAAAGGAGGACAAGTGGAAATTAAAATCCGTACGGTTTTTCTTTCAAGGAGACACTAAAGGAACAAATCCTACAGTTTTCCTTTACTCCATTCCTTTGAACCAATCCATGAATAGTAGTACCATAGGAAACTTTCCAATTCCTATGTTTTTCCTTCACTTTTCCTTTCAAGCACTGGCGATTCTAGTAGGCAGGCTTGAGCAAGGAAAAGCTACACTCAAAAAATGTTTGTGTGCTACTTGCCTACTTCTACTACTTTGGACCCAGGCCACTGCCATACTAGCTCAACTCCCAGGCCCATTGACAAATGCACAGCTCAAACACTCAGAGATAAATAATGATGGCGTACAAGAGAGTCCATCACGGATAGCTAAGTTGACTGGTACCTCACTGCTTGTCATATAGTAGGAGAAACCAATCGTATTTCACGTTACTGCGTGTGCTCAGTGGACAATATATATAACATGTAGAGTAAAAAAGAGATGCAACAAGTGTACAACCTCTTTGGCGAAGCCATGTCGATCTCAGTGTGATTGGGTTGGTCGGTGAGGATGATCCAGCTGACTTGGCTGTCCAAGGAGCAGAAGAATATCTTAGGCATCTTGAGATGGAGCCCGGGGTACTGCTCCACTGTGATGGAGGGTTTCGTCGTTGGAGCAGCTCTGGTGAGTTGTACGACACCGAGGCTGAAGCAGGACAGGAGAGACAATGTTAACCTGAGTGGAATTCTAATAGCATCTCCAATAGATGACGTAAAATACATAACCACAAAGTGCTAGATGTAAAATACATCAGCCGCCCATCTCTGAACTTAACTATCGAAACTGAATTTAACTGTCGGAACTGAACTTAACCGTCGAAACTTCCAGCCATTGGATATGAAATCAAGGGCCTGCAGTTCAACTTCAACCTCCACCCCGCTGAGCCGCCAGCCACCACCGACCAAATTGCCGCCCTCCGCCGCCCACGGCCAGCGGTGCGCCGCCCCGCCCGCCCCGAAACCACTCTCCATCGCCGGTCCGCCGCCGCCCCGACCATCCCTCTAGCCCCCCCCCCCCCCCCCGTGCCGAGCTTTTTCTCCGGCATTCCCCATGCCACTGCCCACCACCGCCCCCACCCTGAACCCTAAAATAGATAGTGGGGTACCTCGCCGGCGAGCCCCCCTCCCCGCCGCGGCTGGTTCTTCCTTAACTCCGGTGAGCCCCCCCCCCCCCTTGAAAATCGACTGACCCAAAAGTCGATTCAGTCGACTGAAGTGTAGCTAAATCGGAGCAGCATCACAAGCAAGAGCAAGAGCGAGAGCAACAGCAAGAGCAAGATCAAGAGCAATAGCAAGAGCAGACCAAGCAAGGGGCCGAGAGCAAGAGCAGAGCAGCGGCGCGAGCGAGAGCTAAAGTAGCAGCAGCACCTACTGATGTGGACGTCACCGCCGAGGGAGCGATGTCATGGAGGAAGTGGCCGGCGACGCCGCCGTGGATGGAGTCGCGCCGTGTTGGCTCGGGACCGAGCGTCGCAGCATCGTGAGATCGAATCAAGAAGAAAATGCGGCGATTAGTGTACAACCTCTTTGGTGGCGCCGATTGGGCCTCAGCTTCATCCGAGGAAACTGTGATGATGATGCTCTTCCGGTGGTGCAGGCGAAGACGGCGGTGTGGGAATGGAGGTGGCGCGAAAGACGAGGGGAACATCGGGGCAGCTCCTTGGAGGTGGAGGACGGGGTGGCTGAACCAGCGGGACGACGAGATCGACGACGGATCCTCATCCGGTACGGTGGATGACGGACGTCGAGGTGTTGCTATGGATGACGTCGTCGAAGAAGAGGCTTCGGTTGGGTGGCGGACGGAGGAGGGTGTGGGGCTTCGCGAGTTTTCGCGGCCTCGGTGTACGAATTGGTGAGCGGATGGGATGGGAGTGGGGAACCATGGCTTAGGGACGCGCTTGTCCGAAATGTGGGGTAAGTTATGAAATTACCCCCACCGATTTGAGCTTGGCGGTTCTTTCGGTTCAGGGGTATCACACGCATTTCGCACGTCAGGATTTCACAGGAGGTGGGAGTTTTCGCACACGTTGTAATTTTGGAATAGGAAGGCGCTGGTTGAGATGGAGGGAGTTGTCGGAGCACAACGAGACAAAGATATATCTTAAATATTTTGGGGTAACAAGGCCCGGGTTGAAATTTCTGGACAAGCCCACGTGTACCGTACCAAATCAATTCGCACTTCCGTCGACAAAAAAACAAAAAGAAATCAATTCGCAGCACACAAGAGAGTCTAGTCCCGTGTACTATACCAAATCAATTCACACTACAAATGTCATTCAAAACTTTGAATTCTTGTTATGTTCAATTAAAATATTTCGCTACGTGTATAATGCATGCAACCTCCTACTCAAATGAACGTTTAGTGCATTCCAAACGTTTATACTACCGCTTCAATATGAACTAAATTTGAATTTGTTTCTCTATTTGAATAAGATCTACAATGATGATTGTTGTGAAGTCAAACCATTTGAATTTGTTTCTCTATTTTAATAAGATCTACAATCATCATTATTGTCAAGTTAAACCATCGTTTGTGTATTATCTTCACAACACACCACATTATTAGTCTTGAGTTAGATATGAACTATGTGTACTATATGAACTCGAACTCAATTTTTTGAATTCGCTTTATGTTGATTTCAAATCACAGTACATTTCAAGCTCTAGCTAGATCTTCATAATCTAAACCATGTCTCATATGTATAATGTGTTTATCATATAATGTATGGTGCCCCGCCCCCTGCGCCTACAAGTATTTAGATGTGAGTTGCAAACACCACACATTACCACAAATTCAAATAAAATGTGAGATTGTTCGATATATAGTATTGTTTAGATTGTTCGATTTTAGTTGTAAGCTGCAAATGCCACACATTATCACAAATTCAAATAAAATGTGAGATTGTTCGATATATAGTATGGTTTAGATTGTTTGACATTTAGCTGTGAGTTGCAAACGCCATGCATTATCACATTATGGTATAACATGTGCAAAACCACAGCACGCGTATCACCGCTACATTTATGCATGCATATGTTTATAACACTATGATCTCCTATTCAAATATATGAATCCACTTTCATATCAAATTATGATCTTTGTTAGTCTCTTACACCCACACAATCCTCTAACCTTTGTAGCTAGCACTAACTTTCTCTCGTGCATGCACATGCCCTCCTCGCCCTCCCCCTCCCTCAGCATTCTATCCATCACGCACATTCATTTTTTTTTCTTTAGGTCGTTCTCCCACAATCTCCACAACTACTTTGCGACAGACACCGATCGATAAACCTCTCCAGCATCTGCCTACAACATGCGTACACACGCACCTTCCATCTCCTCCTTTCTGTGTGCATGCCTCGTGTCTCTCATACGGTCCCACACGTGTGTAAACTCTCGCCCCTCTTTTCATCGATCTCACAACCGCACACTCCTCCCCCTATCTAGATAGTAGCTCGGCCTCTCGCACAACCTCCTAGCTCCATTCTCTCTGTCTATCCGTCTTGATGGGCCTTATTTGCCTCTAACAAATGGATGTACACCGACCGATCTCCCGCTATACATATAGCTAGCTGGTCCTTAATTATAATTCGTTTTTCCCACATGTCGATCGATCTACCTCATTAGTTATGTCTCTCCCTTCCTCCTACAAACAACAATTGATCTACCGATCTAGTTAGGTTTGCTTAGCAAACACATGGTTCCCCTTCATCATTCATGCATGCGTCCCGACAGATCTATCACGCACAGGCACACATAGAAACACATCCCCACTCTTATTGATAATATTACAGTTATACCCTCAGTTTGTCTAGTAGGCCTCTCCCACCATCTTCGAGAAGCAACTCCATCACCCATCCAGCACTCTACCCCTCTCCCTTCCTCTCTCTCCTCTCTCTCTCTCTCTCTGTCCCAACCTATTTCCCGTCCTTCAGTTATGTATGGATGTCGACCCATCTCCCTCAAGACATAACTGGGTCTTTCCTTCTCAACACATATACGAGTCATTCTACCTCTTTAGTTAGGCCTCTGCCTCCCCCCTCCCCCCTCCCCCCCCCCCCACACACACACAGATACATCGAGCGCTCTAGTCATGTCTCCCTGGCACACACAAACTTGCCCTATGCCCTCTGACGTTCTGGTAGGTCAGTCGCCCTATATCTTTGACTTGCACACACACAATTTCGATGGCTCTCTTCATCCATCTCGCACCCACCCACTTGATCCTCTCTTCGACTCTATCGATATCTATGACCCCTCCCTCTCTTCTCGTGGATCGCCCCCTCTGGCCCTCTCTATATGATATGGATATGCCTCTATTTCACACACACTGCATGCAAAATTTTGTTTGAGATGTCATCGACACATATTCCCACAAATACATTCGCGAAATCACCCCCCCCCCCAAAAACAAAAAACGCTCACGAACGCACACGCCATCTGTCTAGGTTTGTATCTCTCTTACACACACCAACGTAGGTGGGGGCGTGCACGAAGAGAAGAGGTGCACGCACGGGGCACGTACTCCCGTCTGTTCCCCAACCACACCCGCACGGGTACACGGTGGAGCTCATTTTTGCATGAAAAGGCATCCCATGTGGAAATTTGACACGTGTACTGGTTGTCCACTTGATGGAGGATCGTCTACCAAGGGTGAACAAACAAATTGCGACTTGACGCATTATGTTAAAAAAGAGGCAAACCATGTGGGGCCTACCTTAGAGGCAAGGCTCTATACACTGGAGTACTTTTGATGTGTCCTGTCAACTCGCAAAACGAGGAGAACCTTGCTTAGTATGCCACGGGCGCGGTGGCTCGCATGATAAGGTGAAGCTTGCTTACTAGTATGCCTTACGCCCGCTCCCTCGCCCACGCGCATGGTGGCTCGCAGGACGAGGAGAAAATTTTACTACTACCTGCGTTTACTCCTCGTCCCTACCTTGGTTAGAGAGATTATCACATTGTTTGGAATATATGTCCTTTAGTAGATTTCAATATGAACTACTAGTACATACTCCAAACACTGATGTATAAAGACGTATTTTAGAGTTTAGATTCACTCATTTTGCTCTGTATGTAGTCCATATTGAAACAGATGTAATAGTACGCACTCTCCCTCGCCCCTCGATCCTCGCCCACGTGGTGGACGTGCAGCAATTCATTCGGTCTCATATCGCCAGAACGATATATACTGTAGTAACATTATTGCTCGACTTCCCGAAGAGGCGAAGAGCCAATCGCAAGGTTAATATTTTGGAGATGCCAAGCGCAAGGTTTATAGGAGAACGAGTAGTAGG
This sequence comes from Aegilops umbellulata, assembly GCA_032464435.1. Classification (NCBI taxonomy): domain Eukaryota; kingdom Viridiplantae; phylum Streptophyta; class Magnoliopsida; order Poales; family Poaceae; genus Aegilops; species Aegilops umbellulata. Next base: position 472,350,955 of record CP136055.1, on the reverse strand, counting down.
TGCTGCGTCATTTATAAATAAAGTTATTTTTCTTCTGTGGCACGTACGAAATATAAATAGGTTCATATGGAGAGAAAAGGAAACCGCTCCACTATATACATAGGCAGGACGAGCCTCCACGGTTGCTTGATGGGGTTGCTCTCTTCAGTTTTCACACTCTCTCTCTCGCACAAAATGACTGTGGCCACATCTCTAACATCCCGGCGGATCACATCCGCCGGGGGAAGGGGTGGATGCTTAGTGTAGATGCGGTCGCTGTTGCCGACGGTGATAACCCACTGTCAGCATGTCCCGATCAGGGGTCCCCGCCATTCTCTCTCACAAAGCCGGTGAGGTTGCCTTCGTCCATTGCTAACTGCCACGACGTGGGCAGTTGCCTCCTCCCGCCGCCCTCCTCTAGGTTGAGCTACGTCCCGACATCCCTCAGGTACAACTCCCTTTACAGCCGGCTTGCACCACTGCTCCAGCTGCCCACATCACTCCATGTGGATATTTCTCTACTTCTTTGCCCCGCACATACCTCTGTTGGCTTCTACGTACTGTATTTGTGATGAGTTTATGTCTCATCAACTAGTCCCAGTAATCTTATTCTAATCACGCTTCTTCAATTTCTTTGCCACAGGGATGCTCATCTCGATTTTGGTGAAACTACACAAAATGATCCGATGGCCAAAGGGTTGCAAACTTCATTTCTTAGGAAGCTCCAACGTTGCCAGCAAATGAAAGCCTGGTTAGGGTTTACGGTTCAAGGGCTAGGGACTGCATGGATCGTTTTTTCCTTTAGCTGTCTTTGTTCCAAAATAAGTGTCAACTTTAGTAGCAGTACAACTTTGTACTAAAGTTTGCATAAAGTTGAGACACTTATTTTGGAACGGAGGAAGTACATATTGGCTATGATCTCTCAATCATTGAGATGCAATAGCATGCATGATAGTCTCCTTTGTATTTGATGAAATGTTGCAACAAGCAACCTTGCACGCGAGATACATGAAACAGAAGCTGGAAGCTTCATAGCATTGTACAAATTTATCTCGCTGATAAACTACAGTACGTACTATATTAGTACTATGTAAAGAGTTAGGTGTCGCACGGTGTCCAGAAAATATGGTGATAGTGTGAGGTGGGCCATGTAATCACTGAGCCTGCGTGTTTTCACTGCTCTCGCACTCCTCTGCTGAGAATGGAGAAAATTGTATTCTAGTAGTACCTCCTTTCACCGAAAGTGTGGGACATCCAGCAGTCCTACCACCTCAGTAATAATGACCAATGAGTCGTCAAATCACATAGACCCAGCAATAAGTTGGACAGACGAAGCAACCATCACTCTTGAATCCGCTTCTCCCTTCAACGCAGGCGCAAGTGAGAGGTCGCGTCCGCTCTGCCCGGGCATGAATGCGGCACTGATTCTTTGGAGCGGCGCTGACCGTTTCGGGTGGGAAGCGCCCGCGGGCGATGGAGGGGCTTTGGTTGGGCCAGGCTAGTCAGGAGCGGGCATGGCAGCTGTCCCGCCTATCCCGACCGGACGCCCGGAAACGAGAGGATGCACCGACTCTCACGGCTAAATCATACACTACACACCATCTCTCTGTAGGATTAGGTCGATGTGTCACTCTCTCTAACACACACATGCTGTTAAACACACACACACACACACACACATGCACGCACACACACACACCGAGGTAAAATGAGTCTATATCTCAATTAATGAAGACTTGCAATTTACCATCCATATGTTACTACTACCTACTATGAAAGTAGTAACATAGACTAGTAACATATGCATGTTACTAGTCCAAGTTACTCACCACTATGACCAGCCTAGCAATGTAAGCAAACGCTCCTTACTATGCCTTGTTATCTCCCCCAGAAACCCAATGCATGGAGCGCAACTACGCGTTGATGCATCCAAGTTAATACGTGGCCCTGCATGGTAGCTAAAACGACATCTCTTAGTTATTGTGATTAATTGTTGCGTTTAGAGACAGAAATCAGGGCTTTGATTGGAGGAAGGACCGGTCAAGTTTCTCCTTCTCCTCCAATCTGCTTGCACCTTGTTTCGAAAAACAAAATCTGCTTGCACCTTGGTCCCACTGCACCTTCTAACGTGACCTATTACACCTAGACGGAGGGAGTAGTACGAGATATGGTGGCACACTGTCTTAGGTCGAATACAAGTGCCCAAAATTGTGTGCATGTTATAATACGGATTCACTTAAAATAGTACATGAGCGAACAGAGGGATCAATTGGCCAGTGTTCACGAGCAGTAGCGAGATGTGTGAGGTAAGATACACCACTTTAAATCCCAATGACTCCCACGCAAAAAAACACGACATGCTTGTCACACGAATGCAGGAATGTATTAAAGGTTATTTTCCTCTCGTTAAACATAACGTGGGGGTGGTGTAGCTGGTTAGCCTGTTCGCTCATCAAACTTGAGGTCTCAGGTTTGATAACTACACTTGAGCATAATTTTGTTTTTGTTCGACTTCTTTCTTCCACCCAATGATAGGTAGGCCCGCATGACAGAGAGAGAAAGTGATCTGGGGCGGTGCCAGGAGGATTCTTTGACTGGTCAAAATGGATGGATACAGAGCTATAGGATCTCGTAGTGACCGTATAATCACCTCATCACGTATAGCTGCAGCCTCGGCGCTTGTTTTCTAGGGTTTGCACTATTCACACTCTCTCTCTCCAGTATATATATACACGCTGGAGCCTCAGTGCTTGTAGTTGCTCTCTTCACACTCTCTCACCCTCTCTAGATCTAAACAAGACTTTCTTGGCCTCTCTCTCTCCCCTCACAGCTGGTCAAAGAGCCGGCAGAATCCGTCCGCCGGGAAGGGAAGGAGGCTTAACGCCGTCGCCGTCGGCGAGGAAGGGAATCCACTACCGGTGCAGCTATTCTCTTTCACACAGCGGCGGCGCGGGAGGGCCTCCGACCCCTTCTTCCTCGCCGTCGTACATAGTGTGGGCCGAACGGCCTCCGGTCGCCCACCGAACCCCACCCCAAGAACCTTAAGGTATAATTTACTTATTCCACATGCATTTCTCTAGCTGCATGTGGGCTTTTTCCGCTTCTGCACTTGAATCTAGGTGTTGGATCAAACAGGAAAGTAGTGGGGAAAGTTGTATATCATGAATCTAGGATGTGGTTCATAGAGGAAAGGAAGGGGGAAAGTACTAGTACAGACTGGCTATCCAGCACCTACGTTGGTCGAAAAGGAGAAACAATGACAAACACAGTACGCACATCCGTAACGAACTGATCTTTTGTTTAGGGGGACAAGGCTGTAGAGTTTGAGTGGGACTAGATTTGTTGTGCTCACAGGGAAAGGTGTCTAAAGATAACAAAACTGGGACCAACACAAATATGCTCCTTGGTTGTTTTTGTTCTTTGTTGCAACAGACTGTGCATCACCCCTTCATACATCGGTAGATGCACATGGTGCTGGTGTGTCCACTGTCTTGTGCAACTCTTTAGTTGTTGTTAATCTAAGGCCATGTTTGGTTAAAAACTCTCCAGCCCCTACCTGCTTAGTTCCAGGGACTAAACATGGACTAAAGGTTATTAAATGACATGCTAAAAGACCATGTTACCCCTAGTAATGAACTAATAGAGACAAGCTATGATGCGGGGCAGGGGCAACCGTTGGAAAAAGTCCCAAAAAGACTCTCCCTCAGGTTCTTCTTTCTTTAGTCCCTAAAAGTCCCTCCTGTTTGGTTTAGATGGGACTGACACGGACTTTTTTAGTCCCTACACCAAATTGTCCCTGTAAACAAACACCCTCTAATAATGTCGCTGGAAAATTGATGCAATGCCACAGTTAAAAGCAAATTACATGTTTAACGAATTTTACTGTTAATATAATCTCTCTGTTAATATTAATCAATGCCACCGTTCAAGAAATGCTACTGTCTTGCTTTCTTTCCCATTTAGATAAGTTAGATGCTTGTTTTTGTTGGCTTCTGTGTCATCCACTGTTATTGACCACTAGTTGTTTCCTTTGCACCTCTATGTAAACAGGGTTATCTACTTCACCTCATTGTTATTGTAACCTTTTGTTGCGTTGCACAAAACACTATTGTTTTAAGAGTGTTTTGTGCAGTTCAACCAAAATGTCACACCGACAACGTTGCTTGATTGCTTGATCTTAGTGGAACTGCACAAGAGGAGATCTTACTTCCTATCTGTATTGGCAAATTTGGTTCAGATCTTCTTCTTGTGAGTTGTTTGAATTCCGCATCATGATAGGTTAGTACTAGCCTTCTTTCACATAATTGTGCAGTGTGCTTTCATATGTTGTGCTACTTGTATGCTAATGTTTCTTGATTTTAGGGAATTGCACAAATGGAGACAAGGCTTCCAATCTGTATGTGCACCATAATATCCCATTAAGGTAAGATAAGGATATTTCACAACTGTTGGTCTGTATTTTGCCACTTTCATCTGAAAATTAACGTCGTTGTTTAGTGCTATACTTGTGCTCCCTAATTGACATGCCAAATCTTACATTGAAGGCGAAGCTTGTCTGTTATTGAACCAAGTGATGAAGGGGAAGAACAAGCGGAAGAAAAACAAAAATCAACTCCCGGTGCTGTAATGAAGCACTGGAATTGTGATGACACAAGTTATGATATAGTTTTGCATCTTAATTTATTGCTATGGCTGGAACGAGCAATTGTTTTGCCACTGATTTGATGCCACTCTTAATGTAATATGTAATTATCTCTACTTGTGCAAACAGGGATCTTCTTTGAAGATACCATATATTTTAGTGGAACGGCACAAGAAGATGTTGGAAACATTAAACTAATTGAGGAGTATATAGTAAGCATGGCAACCATAGTAGATAACAATAGATGGTTTCGTAGAAGTGCTTGATATGTATGCTCTACACAATAAGCCTCCTGACAAAGGTTGGTACTCGCCCACGGATTTCATCCATATGATTGATCTTTCTCATCTCTATTGGTGTTGTGCTACTGTTCAAATACTGTCATGAGAAAGTGGTATTGTCCTTGAGAACTGGTTCATCTGTGTTGTTTTAAATATTTCCTTTCCTTTTTTTCGAGCAAACAGGGATGGTAGCATTTAGTTGTCCTCTTGTCTTTGCACAACAGGATCATCCTCCTCTCAAGAAGAATATGGAGTACGTGAAGTGCCTAGTCCCGATTATGCCAGGATAAATAAACCAAGACTCTCTTCTTAAGAAGGGAGCAGTTGAAGGATGGTTACATTATTGCCCACAAGAACAAACTAACTTCAGCTCAGAAGGACTCATGGATCTGCATCTTTATTGCTGTGATGGCTAGTACAATGTTGTTTTATGATTCCTTCCGGTGAGTTCCATTTTTTAAAATGTGTGCTCTACATGGATCATGTAGGTTGACTGTTTAAACTGTCAATTCATAGTACAGTTTGCTTTATACTAATCATTTTTTTTGTATTTATGCAAACAGGGGTGATCAGCTTGATTTAAATGGGAACTGCACAAAATGTTCACGAATACATCGAATATTCTCGAATCATTCATTTCCACCACAAGAAAGGAGGTGCCGATATGTTCAAGGCATTGCAACATATAAAGGCGAAATCATACAAGCTACGCATGAATTTGGTTGATTTTGGTGGAACTGCACAAAAAGAACAGCTGGTTTATTTAGCACGAGGTGCCATGTCAATGTCCGAACTGATGGCAAACCCTGCCCATTCCACAATCGTAGGCATTTAATATTTTGGAATGGGAAAACCTTGTCAAAGTTTGCTCATTGATGTACGCAAAACAACACGCATTTGACATTTTGGAATGGGACAACCTTGTCAAATTTTGCTCATTGATGTTAGCAAGAAGACATGCGTTTGATATTTTTTAATGGGACGCCCTTTGCTGTTAGCAGCATCTATCGATTTTTCTTTATTCTTTAGTTGTGAAATAAATATTGGCTCTGACATGTGAATCGCTGAGATGCATAATCATCGATTGTTTTGAATGTTCTCTATGAATTGCCAGGCCTGTGTGTTGATTGCAGTGTACAGGAACGCTAAATTTTGTACTCCCTCTGTTCCTTTTTACTTAGCATATTAGATTTCTTTCAAGTCAGTTGATTTTAGATTGTGAATGTTGATACTTTTTTCTATAAGATAGGTCAAAGTAGAGATACTTTGACTTCAGACAAAACCTATATGCAGACTAAAAAGGACCGGAGGGAGTACATGTGAAATTGCTGCAAACGGGGTGATCACCCTGGGAATAATGCTAGTACGTATTGTTTTATATGTTCATCCAACGCCAGTGATACAAAAATTCAAACAAATCGAACTAAATTCATTCATACACTGCCGGATTTCATATAAACATGCCGGATTTCATTACATTTCATACATTCTTCAACTAAAAAGGGGTGCGCTGGAGGTATAATTAATTAACCGTAGCACCCGTGTCCGACTGAGCTGAACAGAAGCTTCTTCTCCAGCGGACTGAGCTTCAGTGACATAACAGCAGGTGCAGGTGCATCACTTACGTGTGGGCTAGATGCCTCTTGGGCCCACATGCCAGTGACCCAACTGCACCTACAGTTAAGTAACTAAAGCAGCGTCCTTCTCCAACATAGCTCTCCGACTCCACGTCGCTGCCAAGAAGCTAATCGGCCGTCAATGGTCAACCCGCCTAGCTTGGCTTCAACCGGAGGGTAGCAGCGGTGGCCTTACTTGGACCCGAGCGGCGGCGACCTACCGTGTTCTACCCTTCCTCATTTTCTGTGTGGAGTGGCCTCGTTGGCAGTGGGGCGGGGCCTCGACGGAGCCGGCGATCTCCTCTATCTCGTTGCCGGCGGGGCGGCGCCTCGGTGGAGCGGGAGAAATCCTCCCCCTCGTTGTCGGCGGGGTGGGGCCTCGACTGAGCCGGCGATGTCCTCTGCCTCGTTGTTGGCGGGGCGGGGCCTCGCCGGAGCCGGCGGTGTCCTCTGCCTCGTTGTTGGCGCCGCGGGGCTTTGGCGGAGCCGGCGATGTCCTCCGCCTCGTTGTTGGCGCCGCGGGGCCTCGGTGGAGCAGGGCCTTGTCGACGCCAGCGGAGCGGGGACTCGTCAGAGCCGACATTGTCCTCTGCCTCGTCCTCGGTCTCGCCAAACAGCGCCTCGCCCGCTTCATCGCCCTCTTTGTAGGTGGCCGCAGCCTCCGCCACCCGCATGTGGTACCACCAGCGCTCGATGCGGCCCTCGCGGGCAGAGCGGTACGAGTCGAGCAGCGCCTCCTGCTCCGCCCGCTCCGCGGCAATCTGCTCCTCCGCCTGCATGTGCTCCTGGAGGAGATGGTGGTTGTAGGCGGCGTCGGCCTGCGCCTCCCGGAACTGCTCCTGACGCTTCTGCCTCACCGTGTCCATGTATTTGGCACGGGCCTCGCCGATGGTCATGGTGCAATGCACCGGCGAGGATGGCGCGCAGGAGGGGGTTGGCGTCGGATCGTCGACTAACATGTTCTCCATTGGGACGTCGTCGTCCTCCGGTTGCCTGCCGGCCAGCCAGTCGGCAACAATGGCTGCCATCTCCTTGTGGTCCATTGTCCGCCCGTCCCGAAGAGCGCTGGAGCGCGAGGAAGCCATGGTGGGAGTAGTGGTGTGGACAGACGAAAGGGAATGCAGGCGGATGACTGTGGCTATGGCTGGCGCAGCAGTTTATATAGCAATGGTGGGCAGCGGAGGGACGAACGTGTGGTGCCGGAGTAGCGGCCTCGGCAACCGGGTATCATTAATGTGGGCGGCAGACGGACGGACGGCACTTGTGTCATTTGAATGTGGAGCAATCGCCTGCACCGGGAAGCAGGGTGGGCGACGCTGACCGTTTCGGGTGGAAAGCGCTCGCGGGCGAGGGAGGCGGTCTGGGTGGGCCAGGGCAGTCAGACTCGTGCTTGGCAGCGAGTCGGTCCAGCAGCCGGGACATGCTGGCTTGCTAGCGAGCTCACCGAGCTGAGCAACGACAATCAGACGATGGACGTAGCTTCCGACCAGGAGCCGGCGCCCCTGTCCAAGCTAGTTCATGTCGTGTTCACCATAGAGCAGGTGCGGCCCACTTCGACTCCATAATGGCGGAAGAGCTACCAGCGCAGGAGGACCTGTGCTTCAACCTCCGTCTCCTCAACGAGCACCGGTGAACAAGCGAACAACAATGCCGTCGCGGACATGTGGCCTGATGTCTACTACACAACCTTCTTCTTATAGACGTTGTTGGGCCTCCAAGTGCAGAGGTTTGTAGGAAAGTAGCAAGTTTCCCTCAAGTGGATGACCTAAGGTTTATCAATCCGTGTGAGGCGTAGGATGAAGATGGTCTCTCTCAAACAACCCTACAACCAAATAACAAAGAGTCTCTTGTGTCCCCAACACACCCAATACAATGGTAAATTGTATAGGTGCACTAGTTCAGCGAAGAGATGGTGATACAAGTGCAATATGGACGGTAGATATAGGTTTTTATAATCTGAAAATATAAAAACAGCAAGGTAACTAATGGTAAAAGTGAGCACAAACGGTATTGCAATGCTAGGAAACAAGGCCTAGGGTTCATACTTTCACTAGTGCAAGTTCTCTCAACAATAATAACATAAGTGGATCATATAAACATCCCTCAACATGCAACAAAGAGTCACTCCAAAGTCACTAATAGCGGAGAACAAATGAAGAGATTATTGTAGGGTATGAAACCACCTCAAAGTCATTCTTTCTGATCAATCTATTGGGCTATTCCTATAAGTGTCGAAAACAGCCCTAGAGTTCGTAGTAAAATAACACCTTAAGACACAAATCAACCAAAACCCTAATGTCACCTAGATACTCCAATGTCACCTCAAGTATCCGTGGGTATGATTATACGATATGCATCACACAATTTCAGATTCATCTATTCAACCAACACATAGAACCTCAAAGAGTGCCCCAAAGTTTCTACTGGAGAGTCAAGATGAAAACGTGTGCCAACCCCTATGCATAGGTTCATGGGCGGAACCCGCAAGTTGATCACCAAAACATACATCTAGTGAGTCAATAGAATAGCCCATTGTCACCACGGTTATCCCACGCAAGACATACATCAAGTGTTCTCAAATCATTAAAGACTCAATCCGATAAGATTACTTCAAAGGGAAAATCCAATCTATTACAAGAGAGTAGAAGGGGAGAAACATCATAAGATCCAACTATAATTGCAAAGCTCGTGATACTCAAGATCGTATCACCTCAAGAACACAAGAGAGAGAGAGAGAGAGAGAGAGAGAGAGATCAAACACATAGCTACTGCTACATACCCTCAGCCCCGAGGGTGAACTACTCCCTCCTCGTCATGGAGATCGCCGGGATGATGAAGATGGCCACCGGTGAGGGCTCCCCCCTCCGGCAGGGTGCCAGAAAAAGGGTCCCGATTGGTTTTTGGTGGCTACAGAGGCTTGCAGCGGCAGAACTCCCGATCTATTCTGTTCCCCGATAGTTTTAGGGTATATTGTTATATATATAGGAGGAAGAAATACGTCAGGGGAGCCACTAGGGGCCCACGAGGGTGGAGGGCGCGCCCAGGTGGTGGGCGTGCCCCCTTCCTCGTGCCTCCCTCGTTGATCCCCTGACGTGCACTCCAAGTCTCTCAGATTGCTTCCGTTCCAAAAATAACTTTCTCGAAGGTTTCATTCTGTTTGGACTCCGTTTGATATTCCTTTTCTGCGAAACACTAAAACAAGGGAAAAACAGAAACTGGCACTTGGCTCTGGGTCAATAGGTTAGTCCCAAAAATAATATAAAAGTGTTTAATAAAGCCCATAAACATCCAAAACAGATAATATAATAGCATGGAACAATCAAAAATTATAGATATGTTGGAGACGTATCAGCATCCCCAAGCTTAATTCATGCTCGTCCTCGAGTAGGTAAATGATAAAAATAGAATTTTTGATGTGGGATGCTACCTAACATATTTATCAATGTAATATTCTTTGTTGTGGCAAGAATATTCAGATCCATAAGATTCAAGACAAAAGTTTAATATTGACATAAAAATAGTAATACTTCAAGCATACTAACAAAGATTAACATGGCCAAAGAAAGTTCATCCCTACAAAATCATATAGTTTGGTCATGCTCCATTTTCGTCACACAAGAATGTTCTCTTCATGCACAACCCCGATGACAAGCCAAGCAATTGTTTCATACTTCAGTAATCTCAAACGTTTTCAACCTTCACACAATACATGAGCGTGAGCCATGGATATAGCACTATGGGTGGAATAGAAGATGATGATGGGGGTTATGTGGAGAAGACAAAAAAGGAGAAAGTCTCACATCAACAAGGCTAATCAATGAGCTATGGAGATGCCCATCGATTGATGTTAATGCAAGGAGTAGGGATTGCCATGCAACGGATGCACTGGAGCTATAAATATATGAAAGCTCAACAAAAGAAACTAAGTGGGTGTGCATCCAACTTGCTTGCTCACGAAGACCTAGGGCACTTGAGGAGGCCCATTGTTGGAATATACAAGCCAAGTTCTATAATGAAAAATTCCCACTAGTATATGAAAGTGACAAAACAAGAGACTCTCTATCATGAAGATTATGGTGCTACTTTGTAGCACAAGTGTGGTAAAAGGATAGTAACATTGTCCCTTCTCTCTTTTTCTCTCATTTTTTTGGGCCTTCTCTTTTTTATGGCCTTTCTCTCTCTCCTTTTTTTATTCCTCACTTGGGACAATGCTCTAGAAAATATGATCATCACACTTCTATTTATTTACAACTCAATGATTACAACTCGATACTGGAACAGAGTATGACTCTATATGAATGCCTCTGGCGGTGTACCGGGATATGCAATGAACCAAGAGTGACATGTATGAAAGAATTATGAACGGTGGCTGAGGGAGTCCTGGATTAGGGGGTGTCCGGACATCCGGACTATAACCTTTAAACGGACTGTTGGACTATGAAGATACAAGATTGAAGACTTCGTCCCGTGTCCGGATGGGACTTTCCTTGGCGTGGAAGGCAAGCTTGGCAATACGGATATGTAGATCTCCTCCTATTGTAACCGACTATGTGTAACCCTAGCCCCCTCCGGTGTCTATATACACCGGAGGGTTTAGTCCATAGGACGACAACAATCATACCATAGGCTAGCTTCTAGGGTTTAGCCTCTCTGGTCTCGTGGTAGATCTACTCTTGTACTACCCATATCATCAATATTAATCAAGCAGGAGTAGGGTTTTACCTCCATCGAGAGGGCCCGAACCTGGGTAAAAACATTGTGTCCCTTGTCTCCTGTTACCATCTACCTAGACGCACAGTTTGGGACCCCCTACCCGAGATCCGCCGGTTTTGACAGCGACATTCATGCTTTCATTGAGAGTTCCTCTATGTCATCATCATCAGGCTTGATGGCTCCTTCGATCATCGTTAGCGATGTAGTCCAGGGTGAGACTTTTCTCCCCGGACAGATCTCTGTATTCGGCGGCTTTGCACTGCGGGCCAACTCGCTTGGCCATCTGGAGCAGATTGAAAGTTACACCCCTGGCCATCAGGTCTAGTTTGGAAGCCTAAACTACACGGACGATATCCGCGGAGACTTGATCTTCGACGGGTTCGAGCCCCTGCCGAGTGCGTCGCACTGTTACGATGGGCAAGATTTAGCTCTATCATCGAACAGTGTCCTCGAGGCTACACCCGCGTCCGCTCTGACCTTTAATTCGGAGCCAACTGCGCCAACCGAGGGTGGGTGGCTAGACCCCGCCGCGGAGGCGGCAGCCTCAACGGCGATCGAGCCGAAAACCAACCTCATCCTTCGCGAGGCCCGCGACTCCATGTTGCCGGACTCTTTTCCGGACTCTGAACCCTTCGCACCCTTGCCAATCGAATCTGATTGGGCGCCGATCATGGAGTTCACCGCCGCGGATATCTTTCAGCACTCACCTTTTGGCGGCATACTGAATTCACTAAGGTCTCTCTCTTTGTCAAGAGAGTCCTGGCCGGATTATGACCGACAGGATTGGGATGCGGACGATGAAGAAATTCGATGCCCACCCACCACCCACATCATAGCCACTGTCGATGATTTAACCGACATGCTCGACTTCGACTCCGAAGACATCGACGGTATGGATGACGATGCAGGAGACGAACAGGGACCAGTGCCTACAGGGCACTGGACAGCCACCTCATCCCACGATGTATACATGGTGGACACACCCAAAGGAAACAACGACGAGGAACGGGAGGACGCAATGAAGGATCGTTCCTTCGAAAAGCAGTCAAAGCGGCGGCGTAAGCGCCGCTCCAAACCCCGCCTCGACAGAGACAGGGGTCATATAGACCCAGCCACAGAGCAGGACGAGCCGGCGAACGACGAACATAGCATCAAGCAACCGTCCGAACAAGGCAACTTGGATAACCAAACCGAACAACCCGTCCCCGGCGAAGATAACAGTCTGGATGACCTCACGCTGGACACGTTCCTGGAGCAGAAGAACCTCCACAAAAGGCTCGTCGCCACTGCGCGCAGCCTGAAAAAGCAGAAGCGGAAGCTCAAGACTGCGGAAGATGCATTCAGAATCGGATGGAGCAAAATACTCAACACCACACACAAATATGGCGGCAGTCGCCACACAAAGAGCTACCCGAAACAAAAACTACTGCCCTAATTTGATGAGGAGGCCCTAGAGCCCCCGCAATCAAAAAACAAAGCAACCATCCGGTCGGATAGACGACCCCATGGCCAACACAGAGCGGCAAACGATGCCGCACACAAGCCAGCACGCGATCCACACGAGGATTCGCATCAAAAAAATGGCCCAGCCAGATCTATCTACGGGCCAAGAAAGCAAGCTATAGCAAGCAATCTAAGACAACAAATATCCGAACACCACGGCACACCCAAATACAGGGGTGCCGCACACCCCCTATGTTTCACCGATGAGGTGCTGGACCATGAATTCCCAGCGGGATTCAAACATGTAAACATAGAGGCATATGACGGAACTACAGACCCAGGGGTCTGGATTGAGGATTATATCCTCCACATCCACATGGCTCAAGGAGATGACCTCCACGCCATCAAATACTTACCCCTCAAGCTCAAAGGGCCAGCCCGGCATTGGCTTAAAGGCCTTCCCGAAAACACCATTGGAAGTTGGGAAGAGCTCGAGGACGCTTTTTGGGCAAATTTTCAAGGGACCTATGTCCGACCACCGGATGCTGACGATTTAAGTCATATAACTCAACAACCCGGAAAGTCAGCCCGGAAGCTCTGGAACAGATTTCTTACTAAAAAGAACCAAATAGTCGACTGTCCGGACACCGAAGCCTTAGCACTTTCAAACATAGCGTTCGAGACGAATGGCTAGCCAGACACCTCAGCCAAGAAAAGCCAAGAACAATGGCCGCATTAACAAGCCTCATGACCCGCTTTTGCATGGGCAAGGACAGCTGGTTGGCAAGATGCAGCACCAGCGACCCAAGTACATTCGAAGTCAGGGATGGAAACGGGAAGCCACAACGCAGCAAAGACCAGCGTCGGAATAAGGGAAATAGCCCGAAGAGCACGGCAGTTAATGCCGGATTTAAAAGCTCTCGGCAGGATAGGGACGAACTGTCTATCCTAAACAAAATCCTGGACAAGATATGTCAAATCCACAGCACCCCTAGGAAGCCTGCAAATCATACCCACAGAGAATGTTGGGTCTTCAAGCAATCCGGCAAACTCAACGCCGAACACAAGGGGCTGGATACGCCAAGTGAAGACGATGATGAACCCCACAAGCAAAGCACTGGGGAACAAAAGAAATTCCCACAAGAAGTCAAAACCGTAAACGTACTACACGTGACAAAAGGGAGAAACGAAGTGGCGCCCACAGAGATACATGCCATGTGACCTATCCCAAAGGAGTTTCTCCACTGGTTGTCAAAACCGATCACCTTCGACCATCGGGATTACTCCGGAAGTATCCGGCACGTAGGCTGGGCTGCCTTGGTGTTAGACCCGATAATCAACGGATTCCACTTCACACGAGTCCTGATGGACGGCGGCAGTGGTTTAAACCTGATATATCAGGACACAGTCCGTAAAATGGGGATGGACCCAACAAACATTAGCCATAGCAATATTTCCTTTAAAGGAATAATGCCAGGCCCAGGGGCTCATTGCACGGGCTCCCTCCTACTAGAAGTTACGTTTGGTTCACCCGATAACTTCCATAGCGAAAAGCTGACCTTCCACATCGCTCCATTTAAAAGTGGTTATCAAGCACTACTGGGACGCGACGCTTTCGCTCGCTTTAACGCAATACCGCACTATGCATCTCTCATGCTTAAGATGCCCGGTCCACAAGGCATCATTTCAGTAAAGGGAAACATTGAGCGCTCCTTGCGCGCGGAAGACTGTGCGGCTGCCTGGACAGCCACACACTAAACTGCCCCACCAACCAGAGCGCCTAATAGGTCGTTAAGACCACGGACACGGCTGGACGAGTCCGGCATAACTATATAATTACTAACAATTTGATGGTTATACATCCCTACACAAGGGGCTCCGCGCACGTAAACAAGCAGCAGCAAAACTCAATTCTTCAATTATACTTCGTTTATTTGTTATAACATACATTTTTGCACGACTACTTTTTCAACTAAGTTCCTCTCTTTTACAGATGAACATCGTGCTACACCCGTCCATGACACGGCACGACGGAGACACAGGTGCAGACGTGCAGTAGGGACCCGCTCCAAGGATTCTCTTTAGATTAAGACCCTGCGTAAACCTTTTTTAATGTCTCTTGTTGATACATATCCCCTGGATTCTCCGTATAACGGAGAAGGGGGCTGACGTCTTGGCATGTGGCCACATCAGAATATTGCACGTACATGGACACTATGGGCTTATTAAAGGGCACTGTTCAGCCCGTTTAAAATCACAAAGACCGAATACCTTAGGGAGTGTTCGGCGTCGTGAGTTTGGCCTTATATGCATCAGCTCCGAATCATGTCTTTGGTCAAATGTTGGGTTTGTTCGGCTCCTGTGTTTTGCTGCCTTACGTTCCGCTCTATCGGCTAAGGCGGCACCAGGAGAACTACTGCGATTGTGGCCCGGTTTAGCCAGGCGAGCACCTCAGTAGAGAAAGCCGAAAACTAACTGTCATGATATAGCGCGAGACTGGTCAACCACTCGATGACCTATCGGAATCTTCGGGATTCCTCCGCATTAACGAAGGGCCGTTTCCCGGCCAGGCACACACACGCCCCGAATTCGGGTGAGCGCGGCGCCACCAGGGGCTATATAGTAGCCCCACTGTCAAACTCCTATGGCTAAGTGAAAGTGATAAAGCATTATAGTCCGATTGCCTAGTTCACTGCGCTATCACCTCCTTAACGGACCAAGACGTTGGATCAAGTGTGAAATGTGTCTTCTGCAAACACCCCCACATTATGTGCGTGGGGGCTGAAGCCGACGACTGCCATCTTTCAGTTTATATACATCAACGGCCGCACAGGAGGTATTATAATTCTTGCAAACACAAGTATAAAAAGCTTCTAGATTTCAGCAAAATATTGTTTTCAACAAGAATACATGTTATTCGAACATAATATCCTTCGAGCACTATGTCTCTATTGCACGAGCGCCCTCCAGAACTTCTTGAAAGTAGTGCTCGGTAGGTACTTGGCTTTCGTGCGAATCTTGGGATGCAACAGCGGTGGCCTCCATCTCCGCCCAGTATGTCTTGACACGGGCAAGGGCCATCCGCGCACCCTCCATGCATGCTGACCTCTTCATCGCATTGATATACGGCACTGCACCAAGGAACTGTTGCACCAAACTAAAATAACTGTTCGGTTTCGGCCTTTCCGGCCACAGATGATCCACGACATATTTCATGGCAAGTCCGGACAACCTATTTAGCTTGGCCCATTCAGCCAAACGATCGGTCAATGGAAGCGGACGCTCTGGATTGTTGAACTGTGACCAGAATAGTTTTTCCACCTCGCGATCTTTCTGATCTCGGAAGTGTTCGGCCGCATCAGCGGCACTCACCGCCAAATCCAGATATGTGTCCGCCGAACTCCACATCTGGTCCAATGGAGCATATTCAGGATCACTGAACTTCTCCGCAGCATAAAGGGCTTCCCAGCCGCGATATCTCCGGCTTGACGCAACTCCTCCTTCATCGCTCTCATCACAGAACGAGCATCCTTGGCCGCCGTAGTGGCCTTCTCCAGGTCGGTCCGCTTTGCCCGATCTTCCTTTTCAAGAAGCTCGCAGCGGTCAGTAGCATTCTTTAACTTCACAGCCATCTCGGCCATTTCCTCCTTGCTTCGACAGTGAGCAGCCTGTTCGGCTTTTAGCTCCTCAACCGCCTTTTCTGGCTTGCTCTTTGACTCAGGCAAGCTCTGCCCGAAGGTCCTCCACGGCGGCAGCCCCATCTGCATCAAGCACACACGTTGTAAGATACTGGCATCAAGCTCCTCTTACCAGGTGTCTCCGGAGAAATTACATACCTTGTGCCTCGTCAAGCCGCTTGTTGACAAGCGCGATGTCGGCATCTGCCACGTCAAGTTGCCGCTTTAGCTCGGCAAATCCATCGGTCCGGCCGGCCACCGGACACTTCGCCACCTATATATGACGGCGGCAAAATTATACCTGGGACTATGATCCTCCACGTGTCGTCGTCCTCGATAGCACCTAGAGTCTCAGGGGCTACTATCTATACAAGACGCATCGCAAAGTATGTGGTACTGTCAAAAAGGTACATCATTTCACGTACCTCAAAACCTGTCAGTAAACTCATGACTACGTCATGCAACCCGCTCTCCGCGGACGAAATCCTTTCAATTACCAAGCCCATCAACGCACGGTGCTCCTCTGAGATAGACATCCGCCCTAGCAGACCCTTCAGTACCTCCGACCGTGCACCAGGCGGTGCCGGACTTGTTCAATTGCTCCTTCCAGAAGCCGGACACGGAAGGCTTCGGGTGGCCATATGACTACCTTCCGGCCTTGCCGGATCAGGAGAAACCCTCCGCGACGACACCTCGGGGTCGCCCGCCTCATGAGGCGGGATGGCAGGGGGAGGCGTTCCGCTCTCCATCATCTCTGGAAGAAGATCCCCTGAAGACGAGCTCTGATGAGAAGGGCTAAGATCCGAACTACAAGGTAAATTTTTGGTTATCTTCCTCAGAAGTGAAGCAAGGATTTCTCTTATTATTAAATACCCTTTCACTTAAGGCTCAGTGGAGGGTTGATCCCCTTGAGGGCATAGTACGGCCGGGATATCCCCTGTCACAGGACCCTCTGGTGAAGATTTCTTCCCCCGCTTTGAGACCGTTGTCTCCGGGTCTTCAGAGGCGGTCCTCTTCTTCCTCCGAGGAGAGGAATTTTTTATTCCTCCCTTCCGGACAACCTCCTTCGCGGAGGCAGTAGCTTCCTTGTTCCCCCCTTCGTTTTCTTCCAAAGGCACGATCTTCAGCATCCTGGTTAACACGGGATCTGGCGAGGTCTCAGGAAGGGGGGCCGGACACCTGATTAACTTCGCCTTCGCTATCCACTCCTGTTTCAAAGAACAACTCTTTTAAGGGCAATGTTGTGATAAATGAACAGATGGCGTGTCCGGGCACAGGGCTACTTACTTGGGTATCCGGACGATTGCATCTCAGACCTGCGTCCTCAGTAGAGTCCGGACACATTACTTGTGGTCCGAAGAATAATTTGTACATATCCACGGGCGTCATGCCCAGAAAATGTTGGAGAGCTCGCGGTCCCTCCGGATTGAACTCCCACGGGCGGAGGGGGCGACGTTTGCAGGGCAGGACTCGACGAATTAACATGACCTGCGTCACCACGACCAGACTGACATCTCTCTCTAGGAGATCTCGAATGCGGCTCTGCAGTAGGGGCACATCCTTTGCTGGCCCCCAGTCCAGCCCCTTATTGACCCATGACGTTAGTCGGGGCGGGGGACCCGAGCGAAAAGCAGGCGGCGCCACCCACTTGGTACCCCTGGGAGCTGTGATATAAAACCACTCTTGTTGCCATAAGCTGGACTCCTCTTGGAAAAAGCCCTCGGGCCACGGAGCGTTGGCATCCTTGCTTATTACAGCACCTCTGCACTCTGCGTGCTCTCCCTCGATCATCTTCGACTCTACTTTGAAGGTCTTAAGCCACAGTCCAAAGTGAGGAGTAATACGGAGGAAAGCTTCACACACGACGATGAACGATGAGATGTGGAGGATAGACTCCGGAGCTAAGTCGTGGAATTCCAACCCATAATAGAACATGAGCCCCCTCACGAAGGGATCCGGCGCGATGCCTAGCCCTCGGAGGAAGTGGGACACGAACACAACGCTCTCACCAGGCTTGGGAGTGGGAATAACCTGCCCTTGAGCAGGCAGCCTATGCGGGATTTCGCCGGTCAAATACCTGGCCTCCCTCAGCTTTTGTACGTCTTCCTTCGTGACGGAGGAAGGCATCCATCGGCCTCGAAGGTCGGAGCCGGACATCATCGAAGGTCCGAAGCACCTAAATCTGGAGCCTTGGGTGCTGGATTCGATTGAGATCGAAAGAAAGGAGTAAAGCTTTGGTCTCTTTATAAGAGGTTGAATACCAAGGGCCCTCCCTGTGACCGTTTGGGACTTACCTTTAATCGAGGGGATATACCAACGGACACGACTGGGTTACCCACGCCCATATTGATGAGAATCCCGCGATAAGGGGACACGATCTCTGCTTCGACAAGACGTGCCAAGGGAACCGCCTCGCAAAACGTGCTGAGGTGGGACAGTAAAAACGATTCGAATGAAGGCTTGGTTGTGGTGTGATGTCGCACTACAGAATACGCCAGCAGATTAGATTTGTGGAAATACTATTCTCTCTATGGTGGTATGTGGAACTTGTTTTGCAGAGCCGGACACGATCCTCGTGTTCAAAATCTTCTATGAAGTATTCAGAGGAGGAACCCGCCTTGCAATGTCGAAGACAATCTGCATGCCGGACTTATCGTCATTGAAGCCTGGTTCAGGGGCTACTGAGGGAGTCCTGGATTAGGGGGGTGTCCGAACAGCCGGATTATGACCTTGGTCGGACTGTTGGACTATGAAGATACAAGATTGAAGACTTCGTCCCGTGTCCGGATGGGACTTTCCTTGGCGTGGAAGGCAAGCTTGGCAATATGGATATGTAGATCTCCTCCTATTATAACCGACTCTGTGTAACCCTAGCCCCCTCCGGTGTCTATATAAACCGGAGGGTTTAGTCCGTAGGACGACAACAATCATACCATAGGCTAGCTTCTAGGGTTTAGCCTCTCTGATCTCATGGTAGATCTACTCTTGTACTACCCATATCATCAATATTAATCAAGCAGGAGTATGGTTTTACCTCCATCGAGAGGGCCCGAACCTGGGTAAAAACACCGTGTCCCTTGTCTCCTGTTACCATCTGCCTAGACGCACAGTTCGGGACCCCCTACCCGAGATCTGCCGGTTTTGCCACCGACAGTGGCTTTGCCACAAATACTATGTCAACTACATGATCATGCAAAGCAATATGACAATGATGAACGTGTCATGATAAACGGAATGGTGGAAAGTTGCATGGAAATATATCTCGGAATGGCTATGGAAATGCCATAATAGGTAGGTATTGTGGCTGTTTTGAGGAAGATATAAGGAGGTTTATGTGTGAAAAGCGTATCATATCACGGGGTTTGGATGCACCGGCGAAGTTTGCACCAACTCTCATTGTGATAAAGGGCAATGCACGGTACCGAAGAGGCTAGCAATGATGGAAAGGTGAGAGTGTGTATAATCCATGGACTCAACATTAGTCATAAAGAACTCACATACTTATTGCAAAAATCTACAAGTCATCAAAAACCAAGCACTACACGCATGCTCCTAGGGGGGTAGATTGGTACGAAAAGACCATCGCTCGTCCCCGACCGCCACTCATAAGGAGGACAATCGAAGAACACCTCATGTTTCAAATTTGTTACATAACGTTTACCATACGTGCATGCTACGGGACTTGCAAACTTCAACACAAGTATTTTTCAAATTCACAACTACTCAACTAGCACAACTTTAATATCACTATCTCCATATCTCAAAACAATCATCAAGTATCAAACTTATCTTAGTATTCAATGCACTTTATATGAAAGTTTTTACTGTACCCATCTTGGATGCCCATCATATTAGGACTAGTTTCATGACCCAAAAAAATTACCATGCTGTTTAGGACTCTCAAAATAATATAAGTGAAGCATTATATTTCATCTATTTCTTCAAAATAAAACTACCACCATGCTCTAAAAGATATAAGTGAAGCACTAGAGCAAACAACAAACTACTCCGAAAGATATAAGTGAAGATCAATGAGTAGTCGAATAATTATGCAACTATGTGAAGACTCTCCCATTTTAAGAATTTCAGATCTTGATACTTTATTCACACAGAAATCAAAACAAAATAAAATGACATGACGCTCCAAGCAAAACAGATATCATGTGGTGAATAAAAATATGGCTCCAAGTAAAGTTACCGATGAACGAAGACGAAAGAGGGGATGCCATCCGGGGCATCCCCAAGCTTAGGCTCTTGGTTATCCTTGAATATTACCTTGGTGTGCCTTGGGCATCCTCAAGCTTAGGCTCTTGCCACTCCTTATTCCGTAGTCCATCGAATCTTTACCCAAAACTTGAAAACTTCACAACACAAAACTTAACAGAAAATCTCGTGAGCTCCATTAGCGAAAGAAAAGAAAACACCACTACAAGGTACTGTAATGAAATCATTATTTATTTATATTGGTGTTAAACCTAATGTATTCCAACTTCTCTATGGTTTATAAACTCTTTTACTAGCCATAGATTCATCAAAATAATTAAACAACACACGAAAAACAGAATCTGTCAAAAACAGAACAGTCTGTAGTAATCTGTATCAAACGTATACTTCTGGAACTCCAAAAAATCTAAAATAAATTGGTGGACCTGAGGAATTTGTCTAGTAATCATATGAAAAGATAATCAACTAAATAGAACTCTCTAGTAAAAAGTTGAAGCTAATCTCGTGAGCGCTAAAGTTTCTGTTTTTTACAGCATGATCATAAAGACTTCACCCAAGTCTTCCCAAAGGTTCTACTTGGCACAAACACTAATTAAAACACAAAATCACATCTAAACAGAAGCTAGATGGATTATTTATTACCAAACAGAACCAAAAGGCAAGAAACTAAAATAAAATTGGGTTGCCTCCCAACAAGCGCTAACGTTTAACGCCCCTAGCTAGGCATGATAATTTCAATGATGCTCACATAAGACATAAGAATTGAAACATAAAGAGAGCATCATGAAGAATATGACTAGCACTTTTAAGTCTAATCCACTTCCTATGCATAGGGATTTTGTGAGCAACCAACTTATGGGAACAAGAATCAACTTGCATAGGAAGGTAAAACAAACATAACTTCAAGATTTTAAGCACATAGAGAGGAAACTTGATATTATTGCAATTCCTACAAGCATATATTCCTCCCTCGTAATAATTTTCAGTAGAATCATGAATGAATTCAACAATATAACCAGCACATAAAGCATTCTTTTCATGATCTACAAGCATATAATTTTTATTACTCTCCACATAACCAAATTTATTCTCATGAATAGTAGTGGGAGCAAACTCAACAAAATAACTATCATGTGATTGAAAATTAAGATCAAGATGACAAGTTTCATGGTTATCATTATTCTTTATAGCATACGTGTCATCACAATAATCATCATAGATAGGAGGCATGCTTTCATCATACTCCCTCCGTTCCTTGATATAAGGTGTATAGATTTTTGAGAAAAAGTCCAAAATATAAGGTGTATCGCATTGCACCACTCGTTTGGATAATTTTTTAAGGGATTTGATTACATTTCCTTATATTAGGTAATCTCCTCTATTTTCTCATGTCAAATAGTCAGGAGTAATATCGCCCAAAACTTGTGAAATTTTCCCTCCACTTGCGTTCTTTAATTTTCGTGCCAAAAACTATACACCCTATATTTAGGAACGGAGGGAGTAGTAAATTTGCTCATCAAAACTTGGGGGACAAAAAATATCATCTTCATCAAACATAGCTTCCCCAAGCTTGTGGCTTTGCATATCATTACCATCATGGATATTCAAGGAATTCATACTAACAACATTGCAAACATGCTCATCATTCCCATATTTTATGCCAAGCATTCTATGTAATTCTTCTTCTAGTGCTTGAGCACAATTTTCCTTCCCATCATTTTCATGGAAGACATTAAAAAGATGAAGCGTATGAGACAAACTCAATTCCATTTTTTCTAGTTTTCTTTTATAAATTAAACTAGTGATAAAACAAGAAACTAAAAGATTCGCTTGCAAGATCTAAAGATATACCTTCAAGCACTCACCTCCCCGGCAACGGCGCCAGAAAAGAGCTTAGTTGACGGGGTGTGAGTGCCGCTTACCTAGCTTCCCCGGCAACGGCGCCAGAAAAGAGCTTGATGTCTACTACACAACCTTCTTCTTGTAGACGTTGTTGGGTACCTATACTCCCCGGCAAACGACGCCAAAAAAGAGCTTGATGTCTACTACACAACCTTCTTCTTGTAGACGTTGTTGGGCCTCCATGTGCAGAGGTTTGTAGGACAGTAGAAAGTTTCCCTCAAGTGGATGACCTAAGGTTTATCAATCCGTGGGAGGCGTTGGATGAAGATGGTCTCTCTCAAACAACCCTGCAACCAAATAACAAAGAGTCTCTTGTGTCCCCAACACACCCAATACAATGGTAAATTGTATAGGTGCACTAGTTCGGCGAAGAGATGGTGATACAAGTGCACTATGGACGGTAGATTTGTAATCTGAAAATATAAAAACAGCAAGGTAACTAATGGTAAAAGTGAGCACAAACGGTATTGCAATGCTAGGAAACAAGGCCTAGGGTTCATACTTTCACTAGTGCAAGTTCTCTCAATAATAATAACATAATTTGATCATATAAATATCCCTCAATATGCAACAAATAGTCACTCCAAGTAACTAATAGCGGAGAACAAACGAAGAGATTATTGTAGGGTATGAAACCACCTCAAAGTTATTCTTTCCGATCAATCTATTGGGCTATTCCTATAAGTGTCACAAGCAGCCCTAGAGTTCGTAGTAAAATAACACCTTAAGACACACATCAACCAAAACCCTAACGTCACCTAGATACTCCAATGTCACCTCAAGTATCCGCGGGTATGATTATACGATATGCATCACACAATCTCAGATTCATCTATTCAACCAACACATAAAACCTTAAAGAGTGCCCCAAAGTTTCTACCGGAGAATCAAGACGAAAACGTGTGCCAACCCCTATGCATAGGTTCATGGGCGGAACCCACAAGTTGATCACCAAAACATACATCAAGTGAATCAATAGAATAACCCATTGTCACCACGGTTATCCCACGCAAGACATACATCAAGTGTTCTCAAATCATTAAAGACTCAATCCGATAAGATTACTTCAAAGGGAAAACTCAATCCATTACAAGAGAGTAGAGGTGGAGAAACATCATAAGATCCAACTATAATAGCAAAGCTCGCGATACATCAAGATCGTATCACCTCAAGAACACGAGAGAGAGAGAGAGAGAGAGAGAGAGAGAGATCAAACACATAGCTACTGGTACATACCCTCATCCCCAAGGGTGAACTACTCCCTCCTCGTCATGGAGATCGCCGGGATGATGAAGATGGCCACCGGTGAGGGATCCCCCCTCCGGCAGGGTGCCGGAAAAGGGTCCCGATTGGTTTTTGGTGGCTAAAGAGGCTTGCGGCGGCGGAACTCCCGATCTATTCTGTTCCCCGATAGTTTTAGGGTATATTGGTATATAAATAGGAGGAAGAAATACGTCAGGGGAGCCACGAGGGGCCCACGAGGGTGGAGGGCGCGCCCAGGGGGTGGGCGCGCCCCCTGCCTCGTGCCTCCCTTGTTGATCCCCTGACGTGCACTCCAAGTCTCCCGGATTGCTTCCGTTCCAAAAATAACTTTCCCGAAGGTTTCATTTCGTTTGGACTCCGTTTGATATTCCTTTTCTGCGAAACACTGAAACAAGGGGAAAACAAAAACTGGCACTGCTCTGGGTTAATAGGTTAGTCCCAAAAATAATATAAAAGTGTTTAATAAAGCCCATAAACATCCAAAACAGATAATATAATAGCATGGAACAATCAAAAATTATAGATACGTTGGAGACGTATCATGGCCCTATGATCATGGCTTCCCGAATGAGCAGCGGGCGCTGTATCAGACCATCCGTAGGGCCCGCGAGGCCCTCTCCGTCGTCCTTCTAGGTGTTGCGCTCGCCGTGGCGCTGCCGTCTCGCGTTGTCAACATGGTCAACGGCATGAGGAATGAGGAGATGACTTTACTTGGAGAGGATGATAGTGGGGACCCACCAGGGTCATAGCCGCACGTACGCAAGTGCCTCCTTATTATATACAACTATTTTTTGCTTCCTCCTGGTTTCCTGACATCATGGTCCCACACCATTGTCAACCTATGTAGTCAATAAACGAGAGAATTGCACAAGGAGCAGCTGACAGCTGGGACCAAGCAACTCGAGCAGTATTTGTCTTTTTGAGGTGTGAGCACTGTAGAGTTTTTCTTGAGCGATTTTTTCGTTGTTGTTCAGAGGAAAGCAGGGTATTAACTGGGCGGGCTGTGGGCCGTCTAGCCCAGGCCAGATATCCAGCCCAGATATTAATTTTTTTAAAGCTGAAAATGGCTAGCCCAACTATACTTTTTTAGGAATACATAGGCAAGGTCAACTTGTTATTCTCCGCCCATCTGGGCTGCAAATCTTTCCTAGGAGGGATGCATTAGACTTAACAAGAAAATAGGCTTTAAGAAATAATAAATGGGACGTAATTATAAAAACTGAGCAGTAACTATAAAAAATGCACCAAACACGTAATTACTTTATAAAATAATATTTCTAGATTTTGAAAATTTTAATTTCATTAATTGTTGCGCGCGCAATGTTTCGTTGGATTTTTGCGTAATACAAATTTATATTGAAATTGTATTTAATCTGAATAGAAATTTCGGTATAAAAATATTTTGGATCCCATCAAAATGTGGGAAATTTTATTGAATTCTATTTTGAACGGTTGGTTGAAATTATTAATCGTTGTCCTAGCTAGAAAATGGGTTGTACTTTTAACAAACTGTAAATGGGCTGTAGTAAATTCCATTAGAATTCAAAAATGGGTTGTACATTCTTACAAATCGCAAATGGGCTATAAGTTCTCTGCCACACACTTGTGGGCCTACTAAGTTGATGCGTATGCAAGGCTTTGTCAACTTATAGTCAACACACGGTTCTAGCAGCAGTATCCGTTGAATGTCCATCCACCGTATGTCTTGCTTCTTCTTCAATCTCGGATATTCTAGCTTCAGCCGCCCAAAAAATGATTCCTTCCCCTGACATCTGGGGCGCACCGTTTCGGAGGCTGACCTGTGGGCCTACTAAGTTGACGCGTACCAAGGGCTTTGTCAACTTAGTCAATATAAACGATTCTAGCTGCAGTGACCATACGATGTCCATCCAACGGCCGTTGTGATTCTTCAAACTCTGGTCTTCTTGCTCCAGCCGCCCAAAGTAGCACCGGTCGTGCCGCCTACTCCTGCTTCCCGTGGCCGACTGTGCTGCCGCGGAGACCTCACCTTCCCCTACCACTCCCACCGCTGGCCAGGCCCTGCGGCGACGGCATCCTCACACCGCAGCCGAACCAGTGAACCCTCGTACTCCTCTCCGTGTGGGCATCCACTGCCACATCTTCCCCGGCTCCACGTCGTCCCTTTCCTAGGCCTCGCCGTTGTCCATCGCATTGGTGCTCTCGGCGCGACGTGGTCAATGTGGTCAGCGACCAACTTCCGGAAGAGTACTGTACATGGAGAGGATGACAGCTGGGTCCACGGCCGCAGCAAGGAAGTGCCTCCTTATTACACAGAAAATAATTATTCCTCCGCCTGACAGCAGGGACCCACGGGACGGGCCACCGTATTTTGCGAAAAAAATGTTTCCCTCCTGACTGTTGGGACCCACCAGCTACATCTTCGCACGCAAGGAAGTGCGTCCATATTACGGGCAAAAAAATGATTCGCCCCCTGACTGTTGGGACCCACCAGCTACATCTTCGCACGCAAGGAAGTGCGTCCATATTACGGGCAAAAAAACGATTTGCCCCCTGACTGCTGGGACCCACCAGCTACATCTTCGCACGCAAGGAAGTGCCTGACAGTCGGGACCCATCCGGTCGAAGCGTACGTAGCGTTGTCATTCTGGTCGCGAATGTGTACATACATACTGGTCGATCAGTCTGTCTGCAGGCTGCAGTGATGAACTGTGGTCGTGTAAGGAAGGCCACGTGTGGTAGTAGAGGCGCGCACGTGTGGTAGTAGAGGCGCGCACGTAGCATATACATGTACGTATAGTGGCCATGTTGCAAGAAAGTAAATACGGCCACGTACATACATACGGGCGGGGTCTCGAACGCCTACTCGCGCATACGTACGGCCAGGGCTCGAGTTGTTGGGGAACGTAGTAATTTAAATAGAATTCCTACGCACACGCAAGATCATGGTGATGCATAGCAACGAGAGGGGAGAGTGTTGTCTACGTACCCTCGTAGACCGAAGCGGAAGCGTTGACGCAACATAGAGGAAGTAGTCGTACGTCTTCCCGGTCCAACCGATCCAAGCACCATTACTCCGGCACCTCCGAGTTCTTAGCACACGTACAGATCGATGACGCTCCCCGGGCTCCGATCCAGCAAAGCTTCAGGGATGAGTTTCGTCAGCACGACGGCGTGATGACGATGATGATGTTCTACCGATGCAGGGCTTCGCCTAAGCACCGCAACGATATGACCGAGGTGGAATATGGTGGAGGGGGCACCGCACACGGCTAAGGAACGATCACGATGATCAACTTGTGTGTTCTAGGGTGCCCCCCTGCCCCCGTATATAAAGGAGGGGAGGGGAGGGCGCGGCCGGCCCCCAAGGGGTGCGCCAGGAGGAGTCCTACTCCCACCGGGAGTAGGACTCCTCTCCCTTGCCTTGTAGGAGAAGGAAGGAGAGAGGGGGAAAGGAAAAAGGGGGGCGCCGCCCCCCCCCCCCTTCCTTGTCCTATTCGGACTAGGGGGAGGGGGCGCGCGGCCTGCCCTGGCCGCCCCTCCTCTTTTCCCTTAAGGCCCATATGGGCCCATTAACCCCCGGGGGGTTCCGGTAACCCCCCGGTACTCCAGTAAAATGCCGATTTCACTCGGAACCATTCCGATGTCCAAATATAGGCTTCCAATATATCGATCTTTATGTCTCGACCATTTCGAGACTCCTCGTCATGTCCGTGATCACATCCGGGACTCCGAACTAACTTCGGTACATCAAAATGCATAAACTCATAATAACTGTCATCGTAACTTTAAGCATGCGGACCCTACGGTTCGAGAATAATGTAGACATGACCGAGACACGTCTCCGGTCAATAACCAATAGCGGGACCTGGATGCCCATATTGGTTCCTACATATTCTACGAAGATCTTTATTGGTCAGACCGCATAACAATATACGTTGTTCCCTTTGTCATCGGTATGTTACTTGCCCGAGATTCGATCGTCGGTATCCAATACCTAGTTCAATCTCGTTGCCGGCAAGTCTCTTTACTCATTCCGTAATACATCATCTCACAACTAACATATTAGTTGTAATGCTTGCAAGGCTTATGTGATGTGCATTACCGAGAGGGCCCAGGGATACCTCTCCAACTATCGGAGTGACAAATCCTAATCTCGAAATACGCCAACCCAACAAGTACCTTTGGAGACACCTGTAGAGCACCTTTATAATCACCCAGTTACGTTGTGACGTTTGGTAGCACACAAAGTGTTCCTCCGATAAACGGGAGTTGCATAATCTCATAGTCATAGGAACATGTATAAGTCATGAAGAAAGCAATAGCAACATACTAAACGATCGGGTGCTAAGCTAATGGACTGGGTCATGTCAATCAGATCATTCAACTAATGATGTGACCTCGTCAATCAAATAACAACTCTTTGTTCATGGTTAGGAAACATAACCATCTTTGATTAACGAGCTAGTCAAGTAGAGGCATACTAGTGACATTCTGTTTGTTTATATATTCACACATGTATTATGTTTCCGGCTAATACAATTCTAGCATGAATAATAAACATTTATCATGATATATGAGGAAATAAATGATAACTTTATTATTGCCTCTAGGGCATATTTCCTTCAGTCTCCCACTTGCACTAGAGTCAATAATCTAGATTACACAGTAATGATTCTAACACCCATGGAGTTTTGGTGCTGATCATGTTTTGCTCGTGGAAGTGGCTTAGTCAATGGGTCTGCTACATTCAGATCCGTATGTATCTTGCAAATCTCTATGTCTCCCACCTGGACTAGATCCCGGATGGAGTTGAAGCGTCTCTTGATGTGCTTGGTTCTCTTGTAAAATCTGGATTCCTTTGCCAAGGCAATTGCACCAGTATTGTCACAAAAGATTTTCATTGGACCCGATGCACTAGGTATGACACCTAGATTGGATATGAACTCCTTCATCCAGACTCCTTCATTTGCTGCTTCCGAAGCAGCTATGTACTCCGCTTCACATGTAGATCCCGCCACGACGCTTTGTTTAGAACTGCACCAACTGACAGCTCCACCGTTTAATGTAAACACGTATCCGGTTTGCGATTTAGAATCGTCCAGATCAGTGTCAAAGCTTGCATCAACGTAACCGTTTACGATGAGCTCTTTGTCACCTCCATATATGAGAAACATATCCTTAGTTTTTTTCAGGTACTTTAGGATGTTCTTGACCGCTGTCCAGTGATCCACTCCTGGATTACTTTGGTACCTCCCTGCTAAACTTATAGCAAGACACACATCAAGTCTGGTACACAGCATTGCATACATGATAGGGCCTATGGCTGAAGCATAGGGAACATCTTTCATTTTCTCTCTATCTTCTGCAGTGGTCGGGCATTGAGTCTTACTCAACTTCACACCTTGTAGTACAGGCAAGAATCCTTTCTTTGCTTGATCCATTTTGAACTTCTTCAAAACTTTGTCAAGGTATGTGCTTTGTGAAAGTCCAATTAAGCGTCTTGATCTATCTCTATAGATCTTGATGCCCAATATGTAAGCAGCTTCACCGAGGTCTTTCATTGAAAAATTCTTATTCAAGTATCCCTTTATGCTATCCAGAAATTCTATATCATTTCCGATTAGTAATATGTCATCGACATATAATATCAGAAATGCTACAGAGCTCCCACTCACTTTCTTGTAAATACAGGCTTCTCCAAAAGTCTGTACAAACCCAAATGCTTTGATCACACTATCAAAGCGTTTATTCCAACTCCGAGAGGCTTGCACCAGTCCATAAATGGATCGCTGGAGCTTGCACACTTTGTTAGCTCCCTTTGGATCGATAAAACCTTCTGGTTGCATCATATACAACTCTTCTTCCAGAAATCCATTCAGGAATGCAGTTTTTACATCCATCTGCCAAATTTCATATTCATAAAATGCGGCAATTGCTAACATGATTCGGACAGACTTAAGCATCGCTACGGGTGAGAAGGTCTCATCGTAGTCAATCCCTTGAACTTGTCGAAAACCTTTTGCGACAAGTCGAGCTTTGTAGATAGTAATATTACCGTCAGCGTCAGTCTTCTTCTTGAAGATCCATTTATTCTCAATTGCTTGCCGATCATCGGGCAAGTCAACCAAAGTCCACACTTTGTTCTCATACATGGATCCCATCTCAGATTTCATGGCTTCAAGCCATTTTGCGGAATCTGGGCTCACCATCGCTTCTTCATAGTTCGTAGGTTCACCATGATCTAGTAGCATGATTTCCAGAACAGGATTGCCGTACCACTCTGGTGTGGATCTTACTCTGGTTGACCTATGAGGTTCTGTAGTAACTTGATCTGAGTTTGTATGATCATCATCATTAACTTCCTCACCAATTGGTTTAGACGCCACAGAAACCGGTTCCTGTGATGTGCTATTTCCCAATAAGGGAGCAGGTATAGTTACCTCATCAAGTTCTACTTTCCTCCCACTCACTTCTTTCGAGAGAAACTCCTTCTCTAGAAAGGATCCATTTTTAGCAACGAATGTCTTGCCTTCGGATCTGTGATAGAAGGTGTACCCAACAGTTTCTTTTGGGTATCCTATGAAGACACATTTCTCCGATTTGGGTTCGAGCTTATCAGGTTGAAGTTTTTTCACATAAGCATCGCAGCCCCAAACTTTAAGAAACAACAACTTTGGTTTCTTGCCAAACCATAGTTCATAAGGCGTCGTCTCAACGGATTTTGATGGTGCTCTATTTAATGTGAATGCGGCCGTCTCTAAAGCATAACCCCAAAACAATAGCGGTAAATCTGTAAGAGACATCATATATCGCACCATATCAAGTAAAGTACGATTACGACGTTCGGACACACCATTACGTTGTGGTGTTCCGGGTGGCGTGAGTTGCGAAACTATTCCGCATTGTTTCAAATGTAGACCAAACTCGTAAATCAAATATTCTCCTCCACGATCAGATCGTAGAAACTTTATTTTCTTGTTACGATGATTTTCAACTTCACTCTAAAATTCTTTGAACTTTTCAAATGTTTCAGACTTGTGTTTCATTAAGTAGATATACCCATATCTGCTTAAATCATCTGTGAAGGTGAGAAAATAATGATATCCGCCACGAGCTTCAATATTCATCGGACCACATACATCCGTATGTATGATTTCCAACAAATCTGTTGCTCTCTCCATAGTACCAGAGAACGGTGTTTTAGTCATCTTGCCCATGAGGCACGGTTCGCAAGTACCAAGTGATTCATAATCAAGTGGTTCCAAAAGTCCATCAGTATGGAGTTTCTTCATGCGTTTTATACCGATATGACCCAAACGGCAGTGCCACAAATAAGTTGCACTATCATTATCAACTCTGCATCTTTTGGCTTCAACATTATGAATATGTGTATCACTACTATCGAGATTCATCAAAAATAGACCACTCTTCAAGGGTGCATGACCATAAAAGATATTACTCATATAAATAGAACAACCATTATTCTCTGATTTAAATGAATAACCGTCTCGCATCAAACAAGATCCAGATATAATGTTCATGCTCAACGCTGGCACCAAATAACAATTATTTAGGTCTAATACTAATCCCGAAGGTAGATGTAGAGGTAGCGTGCCGACCGCGATCACATCGACTTTGGAACCATTTCCCACGCGCATCGTCACCTCGTCCTTTGTCAGTGTTCGCTTAATCCGTAGTCCCTGTTTCGAGTTGCAAATATTAGCAACAGAACCAGTATCAAATACCCAGGTGCTACTGCGAGCTCTAGTAAGGTACACATCAATAACATGTATATCACATATACCTTTGTTCACCTTGCCATCCTTCTTATCCGCCAAATACTTGGGGCAGTTCCGCTTCCAGTGACCAGTCTGCTTGCAGTAGAAGCACTCAGTTTCAGGCTTAGGTCCAGACTTGGGTTTCTTCTCTTGAGCAGCAACTTGCTTGCTGTTCTTCTTGAAGTTCCCCTTCTTTTTCCCTTTGCCCTTTTTCTTGAAACTAGTGGTCTTGTTGACCATCAACACTTGATGCTCCTTCTTGATTTCTACCTCCGCAGCCTTTAGCATTGCGAAGAGCTCGGGAATCGTCTTATCCATCCCTTGCATATTATAGTTCATCACGAAGCCTTTGTAGCTTGGTGGAAGTGATTGGAGAATTCTGTCAATGACGCAATCATCCGGAAGATTAACTCCCAGTTGAATCAAGTGATTACAATACCCAGACATTTTGAGTATATGCTCACTGACAGAACTATTCTCCTCCATCTTGCAGCTATAGAACTTATTGGAGACTTCATATCTCTCAATCCGGGCATTCTGTTGGAATATTAACTTCAATTCTTGGAACATCTCATATGCCCCATGACGTTCAAAACGTCGTTGAAGTCCCGGTTCTAAGCCGTAAAGCATGGCACATTGAACTATCGAGTAGTCATCAGCTTTGCTCTGCCAGACGTTCTTAACATCGTCAGTTGCATCAGCAGCAGGCCTGGCACCCAGCGGTGCTTCCAGGACATAACTCTTCTGTGCAGCAATGAGGATAATCCTCAAGTTACGGACCCAGTCCGTGTAATTGCTACCATCATCTTTCAACTTTGCTTTCTCAAGGGACGCATTAAAATTCAACGGAACAACAGCACGGGCCATCTATCTACAATTAACATAAACAAGCAAGATACTATCAGGGACTAAGTTCATGATAAATTTAAGTTCAATTAATCATATTACTTAAGAACTCCCACTTAGATAGACATCCCTCTAATCTTCTAAGTGATCACGTGATCCAAATCAACTAAACCATAACCGATCATCACGTGAAATGGATTAGTCTTCAATGGTGAACATCATTATGTTGATCATATCTACTATATGATTCACGCTCGACCTTTCGGTCTCCGTGTTCTGAGGCCATATCTGCATATGCTAGGCTCGTCAAGTATAACCCGAGTATTCTGCGTGTGCAAAACTGGCTTGCACCCGTTGTAGATGGACGTAGAGCTTATCACACCCGATCATCACGTGGTGTCTAGGCACGACGAACTTTGGCAACGGTGCATACTCAGGGAGAACACTTCTTGATAATTTAGTGAGAGATCATCTTATAATGCTATCGTCAATCAAAGCAAGATAAGATGCATAAAAAAGATAAACATCACATGCAATCAATATAAGTGATATGATATGGCCATCATCATCTTGTGCTTGTGATCTCCATCTCCGAAGCACCGTCATGATCACCATCGTCACCGGCGCGACACCTTGATCTCCATCGTAGCATCGTTGTCGTCTCGCCTATCTTATGCTTCTACGACTATAGCTACCGCTTAGTGATAAAGGAAAGCATTACAGGGCGATTGCATTGCATACAATAAAGCGACAACCATATGTCTCCTGCCAGTTGTCGATAACTCGGTTACAAAACATGATCATCTCATGCAATAAAATTTAGCATCATGTCTTGACCATATCACATCACAACATGCCCTGCAAAAACAAGTTAGACGTCCTCTACTTTGTTTATTGCAAGTTTTACGTGGCTGCTACGGGCTTAAGCAAGAACCAATCTTACCTACGCATCAAAACCACAACGATAGTTTGTCAAATAGACTCGTTTTAACCTTCACAAGGACCGGGCGTAGCCATACTCGGTTCAACTAAAGTTGGAGAAACTGACACCCGCCAGCCACCTGTGTGCAAAGCACGTCGGTAGAACCAGTCTCGCGTAAGCGTACGCGTAATGTCGGTCCGGGCCGCTTCATCCAACAATACCGCCGAACCAAAGTATGACATGCTGGTAGGCAGTATGACTTATATCATCCACAACTCACTTGTGTTCTACTCGTGCATATAACATCAAACCATAAAAACCTAGGCTCGGATGCCACTGTTGGGGAACGTAGTAATTTCAAAAAAAATCCTACGCACACGCAAGATCATGGTGATGCATAGCAACGAGAGGGGAGAGTGTTGTCTACGTACCCTCGTAGACCGATGCGAAAGCGTTGACGCAACGTAGAGGAAGTAGTCATACGTCTTCCCGGTCCAACCGATCCAAGCACCGTTACTCCGGCACCTCCGAGTTCTTAGCACACGTTCAGCTCGATGACGCTCCCCGGGCTCCGATCCAGCAAAGCTTCGGGGATGAGTTTCGTTAGCACGATGGCGTGATGACGATGATGATGTTCTACCGACGCAGGGCTTCGCCTAAGCACCGCAACGATATGACCGAGGTGGAATATGGTGGAGGGGGGCACCCCACCGGGAGTAGGACTCCTCTCCCTTGCATTGTAGGAGAAGGAAGGAGAGAGGGGGAAAGGAAAAAGGGGGGCGCCGCCCCCCCCCTTCCTTGTCCTATTCGGACTAGGGGGGAGGGGGCGCGCGGCCTGTCCTGGCCGCCCCTCCTCTTTTCCCTTAAGGCCCATATGGGCCCATTAACCCCCGGGGGGGTTCCGGTAACCCCCCGGTACTCCAGTAAAATGTCGATTTCACTCGGACCCATTCCGATGTCCAAATATAGGCTTCCAATATATCGATCTTTATGTCTCGACCATTTTGAGACTCCTCGTCATGTCCGTGATCACATCCGGGACTCCGAACTAACTTCGGTACATCAAAAATGCATAAACTCATAATAACTGTCATCGTAACTTTAAGCGTGCGGACCCTACGGTTCGAGAATAATGTAGACATGACCGAGACATGTATCCGGTCAATAACCAATAGCGGGACCTGGATGCCCATATTGGTTCCTACATATTCTACTAAGATCTTTATCGGTCAGACCGCATAACAATATACGTTGTTCCCTTTGTCATCGGTATGTTACTTGCCCGAGATTCGATCGTCGGTATCCAATACCTAGTTCAATCTCGTTGCCGGCAAGTCTCTTTACCCATTCCGTAATACATCATCTCACAACTAACATATTAGTTGTAATGCTTGCAAGGCTTATGTGATGTGCATTACCGAGAGGGCCCAGAGATACCTCTTCGACTATCGGAGTGACAAATCCTAATCTCGAAATACGCCAACCCAACAAGTACCTTTGGAGACACCTGTAGAGCACCTTTATAATCACCCAGTTACGTTGTGACATTTGGTAGCACACAAAGTGTTCCTCCGATAAACGGGAGTTGCATAATCTCATAGTCATAGGAACATGTATAAGTCATGAAGAAAGCAATAGCAACATACTAAACGATCGGGTGCTAAGCTAATGGACTGGGTCATGTCAATCAGATCATTCAACTAATGATGTGACCTCGTTAATCAAATAACAACTCTTTGTTCATGGTTAGGAAACATAACCATCTTTGATTAACGAGCTAGTCAAGTAGAGGCATACTAGTGACATTCTGTTTGTTTATATATTCACACATGTATTATGTTTTCGGCT
This sequence comes from Aegilops umbellulata, assembly GCA_032464435.1. NCBI lineage: Eukaryota > Viridiplantae > Streptophyta > Magnoliopsida > Poales > Poaceae > Aegilops > Aegilops umbellulata. The sequence goes on along the minus strand of CP136055.1, from coordinate 472,315,839 downwards.
AATACAATTCTAGCATGAATAATAAACATTTATCATGATATATGAGGAAATAAATAATAACTTTATTATTGCCTCTAGGGCATATTTCCTTCACGAGTACATGGCTGGGTCAGAACGGAGAAACTGCGTCGGCGTGTTCATTGGGAGGCAACGGAATGCGCCGTGTTCATCGGGAGGCAACGGAACGTGTGTTGTTCATCGGGAGCCAACCGGCTTGGACGGAACAGGCGATGGAAATGAGGCCTGGCATACCGCAGAATGGAGGAAACGGCCTTGTGGTTCGACCGGCCACGGTGGAAACGGGATCTTGTTCATCGGGAGGGGTCTGGCGTACCGCAAAACTGAGGAAACGGACCTCCTACGGTGGAAACAGGGTCCTATTGATCGGGAGGGGTGTGGCGTACCGCAAAACGAAGGAAACGGACTTGTGTTGGAGCGCTATGGTCGAAACGGGGGTCCTGTTCGTCGGGAGGGGTGTGGCGTACCGCAAAACGGGACTCCACGGGATATTGTTCATCTCCACCGTCGACCTCCTTTAGCCTCCACCTGCGACTGTTCATCCACGGGCTCATGTTCATCCATCCTCCACCGCGCGCTCCTCCATCGGCTACTGTTCAACCAGCCCTCTCCACGGGGTCCTGTTCAACCACCCGTCCGCGGGCTACTGTTCAACTAGCCCTCCATCGACTACTGTTCAACCAGCCCTCCACGGGGTCCTGTTCATCCAGCCTGCTCCACGGGGTCCTGTTCATCCAGCCCTCCATGGGGTCACTGTTCATCCAGAGGCAGTATCGATCGGCTTCAGTTAGAAGCAGTAGCGAAAGAATCACACTCGGGTTCAGTTAATGGCAAGGGATCGATCGATCGCTCGGGTTCAGTAATGTGTAGCCTGCAGTGCAATCGCTCGGATTCAGTTAGAGCCCAACGCCTCGCTTGGGTTCAGTTAGAGCCCAATGCCTCGCACACATGCGCATGCGTATGAGAGAAACACGCATCGCTCGGCCACTGACCACCCACCGTAACCGGGAAATCCCTGATATTTTCCTCGCCCTCGCTTCTACCACGGTTTTTTCCATCATGGACGGCCCAAAGAATGTCATGCAGCTGCGTCTCCGGGCCGCACAGGACGAAAATCCCATTTTCTGTCATGATTTTTTGTCATAGAAGTAGGACCCCACCACATCTATGCTGATATCGGGTTTTATCACAATTATCGTCATAGAAGTGTCATAAGTATGACAGAATATTTTTTTCGTTCGGCCCAAAATGTCACGGATGTATCTTATTTTGTAGTGACTCTAGATGCATGTTGGATAGTGGTCGATGTGTGGAGTAATAGTAGTAGATGCAGAATCGTTTCGGTCTACTTGACATGGACGTGATGCCTATATTCATGATCATTGCCTTAGGTATCATCATAACTATGCACTTTTCTATCAATTGCTCGGCAGTAATTTGTTCACCCACCGTATATATGTTATCTTGAGAGAAGCCACTAGTGAAACCTATGGCCCCTGGGTCTATTTTACATCATATTAGTTTATTATCAACTTGCCAATTTATTTTGCCATTTATTTTGAAATCTTTACTTTTCAATCTATACAACAAAAATACCAAAAATATTTACCTTATTATCTTTATTAGATCTCACTTTTGCAAGTGGTCATGAAGGGATTGACAACCCCTTTATCGCATTGGTTACAAGGTTCTTGATTGTTTGTTCAGGTACTAGGTGACTCGCGTGTAGTCTCCTACTAGATTGATACCTTGGTTCTCAAAAACTGAGGGGAATATTTACGCTACTTTGCTGCATCACCCTTTCCTCTTCAAGGGAAAACCAACGCATGCTCAAGAGGTAGCAGTCTTCTTCTTGAAGATCCATTTATTCTTGATGTCTTGCCGATCATCGGACAAGTTAACCAAAGTCCACACGTTGTTCTCATACATGGATCCCATCTTAGATTTCATGGCCTCAAGACATTTTGCGGAATCTGGGCTCATCATCGCTTCCTCATAGTTCGTAGGTTCGTCATGGTCAAGTAACATGACCTCCAGAACAGGATTACCGTACCACTCTGGTGCGGATCTTACTCTAGTTGACCTACGAGGTTCAGTAGTAACTTGATCTGAAGTTACATGATCATCATCATTAGCTTCCTCACTAATTGGTGTAGTAGTCACAGGAACTGATTTCAGTGATGAACTACTTTCCAATAAAGGAGCAGGTACAGTTACCTCATCAAGTTCTACTTTCCTCCCACTCACTTCTTTCGAGAGAAACTCCTTCTCTAGAAAGGATCCATTCTTAGCAACGAATGTCTTGCCTTCAGATATGTGATAGAAGGTGTACCCAACAGTCTCCTTTGGGTATCTTACGAAGACACATTTCTCCGATTTGGGTTCGAGCTTATCAGGTTGAAGGTTTTTTACATAAGCATCGCAGCCCCAAACTTTAAGAAACAACAACTTGGGTGTCTTGCCAAACCACAGTTCATAAGGCGTCGTCTCAACGGATTTAGATGGTACCCTATTTAACATGAATGCAGCCGTCTCTAAAGCATGACCCCAAAACAATAGCGGTAAATCAGTAAGAGACATCATAGATCGCATCATATCTAGTAAAGTACGGTTACGACGTTCGGACACACCATTACGCTGTGGTGTTCCGGGTGGCGTGAGTTGCGAAACTATTCCGCATTGTTTCAAATGAAGACCAAACTGGTAACTCAAATATTCTCCTCCACAATCAGATCGTAGAAACTTTATTTTCTTGTTACGATGATTTTCCACTTCAGTCTGAAATTCTTTGAACTTTTCAAATGTTTCAGACTTATGTTTCATCAAGTAGATATACCCATATCTGCTCAAATCATCTGTGAAGGTCAGAAAATAACGATACCCGCCGCAAGCCTCAATGTTCATTGGACCACATACATCAGTATGTATGATTTCTAATAAATCTGTTGCTCGCTCCATTGTTTCGGAGAACGGAGTTTTAGTCATCTTACCCATGAGGCATGGTTCGCAAGTACCAAGTGATTCATAATCAAGTGGTTCCAAAAGTCCATCAGAATGGAGTTTCTTCATGCGCTTTACACCAATATGACCCAAACGGCAGTGCCATAAATAAGTTGCACTATCATTATCAACTCTGCATCTTTTGGCTTCAATATTATGAATATGTGTGTCACTAATATCGAGATTCAACAAAAATAGATCATTCTTCAAGGGTGCATGACCATAAAAGATATTACTCATATAAATAGAACAACCATTATTCTCGGATTTAAATGAATAACCGTCTCGCATCAAACAAGATCCAGATATAATGTTCATGCTTAACGCTATCACCAAATAACAATTATTCAGGTCTAAAACTAATCCCAAAGGTAGATGTAGAGGTAGCGTGCCGCCGACGATCACATCGACTTTGGAACCATTTCCCACACGCATCGTCACGTCGTCCTTAGACAATCTTCGCTTAATCCGTAGTCCCTGTTTCGAGTTACAAATATTAGCAACAGAACCAGTATCAAATACCCAGGTACTACTACGAGCATTAGTAAGGTACACATCAATAACATGTATATCACATATACCTTTATTCACCTTGCCATCCTTCTTATCTGCCAAATACTTGGGGCAGTTCCGCTTCCAGTGACCAGTCCCTTTGCAGTAGAAGCACTCAGTCTCAGGCTTAGGTCCAGACTTGGGCTTCTTCACTTGAGCAGCAACTTGCTTGCCATTCTTCTTGAAGTTCCCCTTCTTCCCTTTGCCCTTTTTCTTGGAACTGGTGGTCTTGTTGACCATCAACACTTGATGCTCCTTCTTGATTTCTACCTCCGCAGCTTTTAGCATTGCGAAGAGCTAGGGAATTGCCTTATCCATCCCTTGCATATTATAGTTCATCATGAAGCTCTTGTAGCTTGGTGGCAGTGATTGAAGAACTCTGTCAATGACACTATCATCAGGAAGATTAACTCCCAGCTGAGTCAGTTGGTTGTGGTACCCAGACATTCTGAGTATATGTTCACTGACAGAACTATTCTCCTCCATTTTGCAGCTGTAGAACTTATTGAAGACTTCATATCTCTCAATCCGGGCATTTGCTTGAAATATTAACTTCAACTCCTGGAACATCTCATATGATCCATGACGTTCAAAATGACGTTGAAGTCCCGGTTCTAAGCCGTAAAGCATGGCACTCTGAACTATCGAGTAGTCATCAGCTTTGCTTTGCCAGACGTTCTTAACATTAGCAGCAGCATCTGCAGTAGGCCTGGCACCTAGCAGTGCTTCCAGGACGTAATCCTTCTATGCAGGAATGAGGATAATCCTCAAGTTACAGACCCAGTCCGTGTAATTGCTACCATCATCTTTCAACTAAGCTTTCTCTAGGAACGCATTAAAATTCAAAGGAACAGTAGCACGGGACATTGATCTACAACAACATAGACATGCAAAATACTATCAGGTACTAAGTTTATGATAAATTAAAGTTCAATTAATCATATTACTTCAGAACTCCCAGTTAGATAGACATCCCTCTAATCATCTAAGTGATCACGTGATCCAAATCAACTAAACCATGTCCGATCATCACGTGAGATGGAGTAGTTTTCAATGGTGAAAGTCACTATGTTGATCATATCTACTATATGATTCATGCTCGACCTTTCGGTCTTAGTGTTCCGAGGCCATATCTGCATATGCTAGGCTCGTCAAGTTTAACCCGAGTATTCTGCGTGTGCAAAACTGGCTTGCACCCGTTGTATGTGAACGTAGAGCTTATCACACCCGATCATCACGTGGTGTCTCGGCACGACTAACTTTCACAACGGTGCATACTCAGGGAGAACACTTGTACCTTGAAATTTAGTGAGAGATCATCTTATAATGCTACCGCCGAACTAAGCAAAATAAGATGCATAAAGGATAAACATCACATGCAATCAATATAAGTGATATGATATGGCCATCATCATCTTGTGCCTTTGATCTCCATCTCCAAAGCACCGTCATGACCACCATCGTCACCGGCGCGACACCTCGATCTCCGTCGTAGCATCGTTGTCGTCTCGCCAACTATTGCTTCTACGACTATCGCTACTGCTTGGTGATAAAGTAAAAACAATTACATGGCGATTGCATTGCATACAATAAAGCGACAACCATATGGCTCCTGTCAGTTGCCGATAACTCTGTTACAAAGCATGATCATCTCATACAATAAAATTTAGCATCATGTCTTGACCATATCACATCACAACATGCCCTGCAAAAACAAGTTAGACGTCCTCTACTTTGTTGTTGCAAGTTTTACGTGGCTGCTATGGGCTGAGCAAGAACCGTTCTTACCTACGCATCAAAACCACAACGATTTTTCGTCAAGTGTGATGTTTTAACCTTTAACAAGGACCGGGCGTAGTCACACTCGATTCAACTAAAGTTGGAGAAACTGACACCCGCCAGCCACTTGTGTGCAAAGCACGTCGGTAGAACCAGTCTCGCATAAGCGTACGCGTAATGTCGGTCCGGGCCACTTCATCCAACAATACCGCCGAATCAAAGTATGACATGCTGGTAAGCAGTATGACTATTATCTCCCACAACTCTTTGTGTTCTACTCGTGCATATAACATCTACGCATAGACCTGACTCGGATGCCACTATTGAGGAACGCAGTAATTTCAAAAAAAATCATACGCACACACAAGATCCATCTAGGTGATGCATAGCAACGAGAGGGAGAGTGTTTTCCACGTACCCTCGTAGACCATAAGCGGAAGCGTTATGACAACGCGGTTGATGTAGTCGTACGTCTTCATGATCTGACCGATCCTAGCACCGAAGATACGGCACCTCCGTGATCTGCACATGTTCAGCTCAGTGATGTCCCATGAACTCTAGATCCAGCTGAGGTCAAGGGAGAGTTTCGTCAGCACGACGGTGTGGTGACGGTGATGATGAAGTTACCGACGCAGGGCTTCGCCTAAGCACTACAACGATATGACCGAGGTGGAAATCTATGGAGGGGGGCACCGCACACGGCTAAACAATCAACTTCTGTGTCTATGGGGTGCCCCCTCCCCCGTATATAAAGGAGTGGAGGAGGGGAGGGTCGGCCCTCTCATGGCGCGCCCAAGGGGGGGAGTCCTCCTCCCGGTGGGAGTAGGATTCCCCTTTCCCTAGTTAGAGTAGGAGAAGAAGGAAGAGGGAGAGAAGGAAAGGGGGGTCGGTCCCCCACCCAATTCAGATTGGCCTTGGGGGGCGCGCCCCCACCTTGGCCGCCTCCTCCTCTCTCCCACTAAGGCCTAGTGACTCCCCAGGGGGATCCGGTAACCCCCCGGTACTCCGGTAAATGCCCGAATTCACCTGGAACCATTCTGATGTCCAAACATAGCCTTCCAATATATCGATCTTTATGTATCGACCATTTCGAGACTCCTCATCATGTCCGTGATCACATCCGGGACTCCAAACAACCTTCGGTACATAAAAACACATAAACTCATAATACCGATCGTCATCGAACGTTAAGCATGCGGACCCTACGGGCTCGAGAACTATGTAGACATGATCGAGACTCATCTCCGGTCAATAACCAATAGCGGAACCTCGATGCTCATATTGGTTCCTACATATTCTACGAAGATCTTTATCGGTCAAACCGCATAACAACATACGTTGTTCCCTTTGTCATCGGTATGTTACTTGCCCGAGATTCGATCGTCGGTATCTCAATACCTAGTTCAATCTCGTTACCGGTAAGTCTCTTTACTTGTTCCGTAATGCATCATCCCACAACTAACTCATTAGTCACATTGCTTGCAAGGCTTATAGTGATGTGCATTACCGAGAGGGCCCAGAGATACCTCTCCGACAATCGGAGTGACAAGTCCTAATCTCGATCTATGCCAACTCAACAAACACCATCGGAGACACCTATAGAGCATATTTATAACCACCCAGTTACGTTGTGACATTTGATAGCACACTAAGTGTTCCTCCGGTATTCGGGAGTTGCATATTCTCATAGTCATAGGAACATGTATAAGTCATGAAGAAAGACATAGCAACAAACTAAACGATCATCGTGCTAAGCTAACAAATGGGTCAAGTCAATCACATCATTCTCTAATGATGTGATCCCGTTAATCAAATGACAACTCATGTCTATGGCTAGGAAACTTAACCATCTTTGATTCAACGAGCTAGTCAAGTAGAGGCATACTAGTGACACTCTGTTTGTCTATGTATTCACGCATGTACTAAGTTTCTGGTTAATACAATTCTAGCATGAATAATAAACATTTATCATGATATAAGGAAATATAAATAACAACTTTATTATTGCCTCTAGGGCATATTTTCTTTATCACCATGTCAGACTGGCCATAGTGGAGGTAACATAACTGGTATCATGCACTTGGGACTCGCAAACATGCTTATGTGGCAGATAATTAAAGAAGAGAGAGAGGGTTATGGTAACATAGGTAGATAAATGTTATGCTACTATGTGTCATGTATGCAATAAATGAGACCATCTATGATACTAATCTATGATACTATGCACTATGGATGTAGTGTCATACACTAGTATCATATGCACGATACCAATATATGATACTCCCCACTATGGCCAGCCTCACATTTGCAATCTGCACTAAAGTGAACGCATTGGACGCGTTAGTGAGTTGAAATAATCAGTTTTTTGAGTCCATGGACTAAAGTGAGCATTTATGACAAGTTCATGTATCAGGGATGCATTTAACTCCAAAAAAGGTCAAATCCTAATCCAGTTATTCCAAGTTTGCAAACCGGAGGCAAATCAGGGTTGCAAGCAGTCGGGCCACTACCATGTACGCGTCTGTCACCTCGGACCCATCCAAAAACACTCCTGTGCACGCGCCCTCTCTTGCACGTGGTTGTCACGCATCCATAACGGTCCAGAGCGGATGTGGCCACACATTAGAGCCGACATCGAAATCTCTTTTATTTGCGGAAGGGTCGAAGACCATATACTAAGTATTATAGATCCTTGCAAACAAGCATACGAAGAAATAAAAAGTACATTCAAATCATTAGGGGTGTCGAAGTTTTCTTCGCCCTACATCCATCGGCGGCATGTCGTGAGCATAGCTCGATGCCACTTATGGTTCTCCGCCTCGGCAGAGCAAACTTTCTTAAACGCAGGAGCCTAGAAACATCGGTTGGAAAGTCGTCTATGTAGACCATGAGATGCCCGCGGCCGGCCACCCCGAAGAAGAAAAGGTCGATAAAGGCATCTAGAAAACTCCGAAGACCATGGACGTCAGCCGAATCCAGACGAATCCATCAGAAACCTAAACAAACCGGATCCCGAAGACCAGTTGGAGACATGGCTCCACATGCCCTCCGCTGGTGGTAAACACACAAACGAAACGAGAAAAGAGGGGGAAGAACATTATTCCTAGACGTTGACAATGTCGCCACCTTGTTGCCCCAAACCAAACTCGATGACTCCATAGAGAAAACCTGGGAAAAAAATCATCCATGTTGTCGCACACGAGATTCGGATTAGATGTCGACCTCGCCGTCTTTCAGGACCATGCACCGACATTCTCTTCTTCCAGTTACCTAACAAGGTCGTGCTGCTTCAATAATTGTTGTGCTGGATCACCAACACCGTCGTCGAGCATGGCTGCCGACAGCCGCTGTCCGACCATGCATCACCGTTGATGTCCCGCGGCAGCCCAGCAACTTCTCCCTACCAGGCCCCTGATGAGCACCAGTCTTCCCGTCATCGTCGTTGTCGCGTGGGCGTTGCTCGATGCCTAACCCTGGCGGGGATAAGAGAGACTGGATCACGGCTGGCGGTTAGGTTAAGTTACCCGTGTGTTTTCTTCTAGGAATTTCTTTATATCCATTTCTTATAAGGGAAAACGATTGGATCACCACAGGTCATTCCATTGTATTGTCAATTCGGTTAAAACTAATCACACATTGACAGGTACAATTTTTTAGTTTAGTCCTCCAATTTATATTCACTAGTAGTTGCTTGCTTTTACTGATTGGCCCATGAGGTTGTTAGAAATAAGCAAAAAAAAAGACCTCAACTTGTGCCTCACCATGTCACGTCTGCAATCTAGACTAAAGTGAACGCATTGGACGAGTTCGTGCGTTAAAATAATCAGTGATGCATTTAACTCCAAGAAAAGTCAAATCCTAATCCCAAAGCAAGAATAGAAAAACCCATTTATACACATATTTACCTTTTTTATAAATACCACACATGAAAATATATCTTCATGTAACTTCATACATACGAACTATACATGTATTTGTAGAAGCACACTTTTTCAGAATTTTTCATGAAATGGAAATAAAGTTTTCATCCAAAAAAATGAATAAAGAGCTCCCTGCAGCTCGGCCTCCAGAGCACGTCGTAGTGGGCTTCTCATAGTACGAAATGGCGAAACGCGTGCCATCAATCAAAATGAAGCGTCAGATTCACTGAAACGAAACAGGAGATATGACCCACAGGAAAACCCTATTTGACGCTCTCTGCGCCAAAATGTCGAGCACACGTTCAAGCACGAGAAATGGGTTGGCCCATGTGGCCACAGCGAGCCACCCAGTATGGGGAACCTTCTAGAAGGTTCAAAAAAAAATTCTATAATTTTACGTTTTTTTTTGTTTCTTTTTTGTTCTTTACTTATTTTCATGTACTTTTCTTTTTTTTTCCTTTTAGTTTATTTTCAAATTTTCAATAAAAAACGAGTTTTCATCAAAAAAATTGATCAAACTATCATAAATTGTATTTTAATGTTCAAGATTTGATGAAAAATCATGTTTTTTAATGTTCAAAACCTTTACAAGTTCTTCAATTTTACATAAATTGTCTGCTTTCTAAAAAAATCTGGGTTAAAAAATACCAGTTCACGTTTTCTGAAAGGTTCATGATTTCCAAAATATGTTCAGATTTCTAAAATTCCGTTAAAATATTTAAAAATTATTCATATTCCAAAAAAATTGATAATATTTTAATGAATTCTTGACAAATTTTAGAATCTGTAAACATTTTTTCTAATCCGCGAACAATTTTTGTATTGACGAATAGTTTTAAAATTCATAAACTCTTTTTCAATTCGTTAAATCTTTAAAATTCATTAACAATTTTCAAATCCATGAACCTTTTTTAACTCACGAGCATTTTCTCAAATTCGTGACTTTTGACTTCGTTATTTCTTTTGAATGGATGATTTTTTTGAGTCCACAAACATTTTCAAAATTCCGGAGCATTTGTTCAAATCTGCAAAAAAAAGAATTCACATTTTTTTTCAATTTACCAAACGTAAAAGGAATCATGAATATTTTTTCTTTCATAAACATTTTTAAATTGGTAAACTTTTTCATATCCTGGAATAATTTTATAATTCCTAATTTATTTATAAATTCCTGAAAAAAATTCCAAATCCACCAACAATTTTTAGTTCATGAAATGTTTTCTGATTCACCAAGAATTTTTCAAATCCATGAGAAATTTGTGAATTCACGATTATTTTTCAAATTCATAAGCTTTTTAATTACTTGAGTTCACAATGATTTCATAATTTTAAAATGTTTCTTGAACTAAATACATTTTTAAAATTGGTATATTTTTTTAATTCACAAACATTTATTGGATATGCATGATTTTTTTTAATTCACTACTTTTAGGTTTGTATTTGAGATTCTTAACATTATAAATAAACAGACCCATTTCGCACGACCTTCGAAAAAACGAAAAAAAAGATGTGCTTTCGCTCAATCGGCCAGGCCCATTTCCTACGAGGGACGCGAACTTAGCACTCGCCGTGAGCGATAGACAGCAACAGCTCTCGATATGACCAACACTGTTGGGGCACTCCTTTTTTTAAAAGTGTTGGGCGGTCCTATACGGCGCCTTCTGCGCCGTGGAACCAACTACCGCTCACATGCGCCCATGCGGTCCGTGGCCCAGCAGCGCGACTTTGCTCCCCCTCTCCCTCCCGCTGCTCTCCAACTTTGTCCAAAAAAATGCATGCCCGCTCGCTTGGCCGCAGACTAGTTTTGTTTTTCATTTTTTGTGCTTTTACATGGTAGGAAAAAATCGGCCAGGCGAGGGGAAGCAGGGCGCAGCCTAGTGGTGCAGTGGGCTGGGTGTGGGCCTAGGATGTCAATGGGTACCAATTACCCATGTACCCGGCTGACAAAAACCCCATTACGGTAAGTGTATGAAAAAAAAGTTACCCATGAGCATGTAGATAGAAAAATCTAAAACCCATCAAGTAGAGCGGGTATGGGCATACTCATGTACCGGTACAAAATCTGACAAATATAGACAAAATTATCTCTACACTAAATTGTGACGGTATGAATTTCAAAAGTATGTCCATGTACTACTGTTTATGACCATATGTTGTTGTTTTGATGCGATGCAATTTCAAGAAAGCGAAGTTGTTTATAGAACGGATTGTTGCCTATGATATGTTGTTGTTTTATAAGCATGTGTTGTTGTTTACATATTATGATTATATGTTGTTGTTTAGTAATAAGTGATGCTTGAATTGTTGTTTTGCGAACATGAGTACTTTTACTCGTGGGTACCCATTTACCCTATCGGGTGATGGATATGGGAAAAAAATATACCCCGTTGGCGGGTATGGGTACGGATGATGAGTAAACTCACAGGGAACGGGTAAGGGTATGGGGTGGCTCCACCCATATCCAAAACCGCTGGTGCCATTTCGAGTGCTATGTGCCGCCTATTGTGAGGCGCACGGCCACCTCGCCTACAGTGCACTGGTGGTGGGTTGTCCCTGTAGGACGTGGCGCATCCTCCTGATGTAATGTTGATGTCACCTAAATTTTACTTTTCCCCTCTTTACTTTTATTTACATTTTAAATTAAATGCATCTATTTTATAAACTTTAATTTACTTACGAAATTTGAAAAAACAAATTTGGAAAAACATTAACATGGTATAAAAAATAGTTAGTTCAGTTTAAAAAATTGTTGTTAACTTTCAAAAAACCATTCTTGACAATGAAAAAATGTTCTGGAGTTTCAAAAAAAGTGTATGCGTTTTTAAATAAAAAAATATGTACACAATGCAAAAAAACAATTTTTTTTGTAATGTAAAAAAATGTACATCATATTCCCGTGTTTTATATTATGTTCCTAACATTTAAAAAATAGTTATATACAGATGTAAAAAAATTGTCATAGGTTAATTTTTTTAATTATTTCCACTATAAATACATAGTGTATTTTAAAGAAATATTTACGTGTTTCCAAAAATTCCGTGAAGTTTTCAAAAATACTTATACAATGTAAAGAAGTGTTCACATAGTTGTAAAAAATGTTGACTGACATTTAAACAATGTGTGACGTTCATTTGGGAAAACAATTACTAGCATGTATTTAAAAAAGTGTTCAAAACATGTATTTTGAAAATAATGTACATCATCAATTTGAAAATATCCACAGTGTATCGAAAAATGTACATTATGTACTCACAAAAATTAGATATGTGTTAGAAGAAGAATACCAAATAAAACCGACAAAGAAACAAATAGAAAGGCAAAGAAAATTTAGAAATTCAAAGAACGAAGAAAGAAAGAAAAAAGGATAACGAGGAAAAAAGTAAAGAAAACCAGTGAAAAGCCAAAGAAAAAATATAACAAATGGGAAATTGAAGGAAGCCAATGAAAAAACAAAGAAAAAGGAAAAAAATAGGGGTAACTGAAGCGAGCGAGTGAACCCTACAGCGAAGTGCGGGCCGTAGCGAGTGATTGCGCTGATGGGCCAGCCCTATTTGCTCGCTCGTACGAGTGAGACATAGCTTGATCTTCTCATAGGTGGTGTACCTGTAATTGTTATTAGTACCAATGAAGTTACAGGTGTTTCTTAAAAAAACAGTGATGTTCCTCAGCGGTGTGTGGGGCTCTGTCCGGCGGAAGAGGAAAGGGCTCCCCTTCTCACCGGCTGCCTGGTCGCCTGGGGTGGGTCACGGCGTGCGGCCTGAGGGAGAAGAGCTTTTCTGCGAGAGTGCGGGGAACAACAAAAATGATTGATTGAGTAGCACTATACATTTCCCGGTCAAAAAAAAGAGAAAAGTATACTTTTCGTCCCTTAACTTTTGGCGAAGTCTAGATTTGGTCCCTTAACTTCTAAACCGGACAACTTGCACCCTCAATTATTTAAACCGGACAAGTTTTATCCCTCAATCCAACCAAAGCTGTTTTTGTGCTGACTCGGTGGTTTTGACTGGTTCTAGTCCATGTGTCAATCTATTTCTCCCCTTTGATTTATCTCTAATGTGGGCATTCTATCAAGTAAGTGGCGTGCAAGGTCTGGAGCTCCTGGCTATGGTGAGGTTTTGGAGGAACAGAACCACGAGCGAGTCGATGCTGCAGTCCATGGCCACGTTGACCAGTGACGCTGTCACCGCCGTTCCAGATTCATTGCCGGAGGACTTCATGGGGAAGACCATGGGGCCTGTGTGCCCAGTGGCCTAGAGCACGACCCGGACCTGTATATACACGCATGCAGGTATGTATCATGCCCACGGCATGCACATGCACAACGAAAATAGACATGCAGCTAAACTAGCTAAGACACGAACACTTCCTCCTGCTGCACATCATCCGTGTCTTCCAGCGCAGGTGCATCTGAACCCGCACACGAGCGCTGAAAGCTTCGGCTTCCCCGACGCGCAGAGCCACCGTGGCCAAGAGGACAGCGGGCACTTTGTCAGTGAGGACGGCAGCAGCTGAGACGACGTCAAGCTGCGCCTAGCTGCTCCCCCGACTAGCCCGGCGACCTGTTCACTTCGCGGAACTTGAACGCAAAGGGCAAGCCGTGCACTGAGCCGAGCGAGGGCGGCGACTCTGATGCGGGCACCAGCACGCCGGACGCACGCCGCATGAGTTTCTGCCGCTGGTGGACTGGTGGTGATGGTGGTGAAGAATGTGATGGGGCGGGGGCTGGTCGTTGGCAGCAGCAGACATTGCACGCCAAATGTTTGTCAAAATGTCCATACAGTAGATGAAAGGAAATTGCTACATTAGTGCAACGACTGGTCAAAACCGGAGTGAGTCAGCATCATAACCCAGTCGGCTGGGTTGAGGGACAAAACTTGTCCGGTTTCAAGAATTAAGGGTGCAGATTGCCTGGTTTTATAGTTGAGGGATCAAATCTAGACTTCGCTAAGAATTAAGAGACGAAAAGTATACTTTTTTCAAAAAAAAACTAGCACTATACATACTCCCTCCGTCCTTGAAAGAGTGTCCTTCCAACTTTGTTGAAGGGTCAAACTATCTCAAACTTTGACCGAATTTGTGCAAAAATATATCAATGCTTGTGAAACCAAATAGGTATATGATGAAAATATATGTTATCATGAATCTAATGCTACTAATTTGATGTCATAAATATTGATGTGTTATTGTATAAATACGGTCAAACATTAAAAAGTTTAACTTTTCAATAAAGTTGGAAGTACACTCTTTAAAAAACGGAGGGAGTACTACATAATCATGATTGACTGAGGCTGAGCTCCCGTTTCGACGTTCAACGGCAACCGAATACCCGTAAGAGCACGCCGCTGCTAGCGAGAACCAGCCGATACTGACTGACGGCGATGTATCTTAACTGCGGTTTTGGTTATTATCTCAAGGTGAGACGTTATAGCCCACGGAAGAACAGAACGCGATTCATTCCTTCGCTGAGGTACTTTGGCAGAGCAAGCGAGCACGCGGACGCCTATCGCATGCAGCGTGCGCGACAGTCAGAGACACGCGCGCTGATCAAAGTGGAATACGTTCTCGCTCCCTTGTGCACAGCGTTCCTCTTGGATCCAAGTGACACCTTCATCGCAGCCCAGGGCCCTGTCGCAGCCTCATTCTTCTTCCAGAAAAGTACTCCAATACGTACTCCCTCCGATCCTTTATACTCTCCGCATAACTTTCCTCCGTTTTTCCCGTTTTACTCTGCGCGCTTCTTTTCCACACCGATACTTTCCTGTCCTGCCCCTAAAAAGCTGCTGCATGCAATCGTTCGCGGTAAATACTTGCCTTCGGAGTCGCTGGTACGTGTGAACCGTTCTTTCCGTAAGAGGCGATCGCAAGGGCGACTAGGGTTTCTGCTGGCCCATCGCCGGCCGCCCTAGGCGGCGGCGCGGGTGCCGGCGAGCTTTGTCCCAGGACGGCGACTCAACGTCGGCGTGGCTGGTCTCTCCAGTCTCTACTACATATCTCCATAAACGTTGGGTTCTAGTAGTAGATGTGTTTGTCTGCTCCTTCGGTCTTTGGCTGTAGAAGCATATTTTGAAGCAGGCTGCGGCAGTACGGGGTCTGGCCAGGCGGCGGCGCGGGGGCCAGCGAATTTTGTCCCATGACGGCGACCCCAGGTCGGCGTGGCTGGTCTCTTCAATATCCATTACGGATCTCAATGAACGTTGGGTTCTAGTAGATGTGTTTGTATGCTCCTTTGGTCCTTGGCTGTTGAAGCGGGTTTTGAAGCAGGCGGCCGCAGTACGGGCGCTTTTGAAGGTCCTGAGGCGTTAAGTGATGAAGCGACTGATCCATCGGCGATCTCGTGACCGCCGGGAGCAATGAATCTCATCAGTTGGAACTGCCGGGGCGGGGGGAACTCTCGGACTGTTCGAGAAATTGTGAGGCTCTCACAGTCGCACTCCCCCATGCTGGTTTTCCTTTGCGAGACCAGACAGAAAGCAACAAAATTGAGAAGAATCCGTGGACGCCTCGGATTGAAAGGTTTTGACGGGGTGGACAGTAATGGTTTGAGTGGTGGCCTAGCTCTTTTCTGGCATGAGTCTTGTGTGGTTGAAATCCTGGACAAGGAGGAACGGTATATCGATGCTCTGGTGAAGGTACATGTGGATGCAGAACAGTGGAGAGTCACCTTTGTTTATGGTGAACCACGAGTCGAGAATCGCCACCTCATGTGGGCCAAATTACAGGGTCTAACGAGTGTGTGTGATAGGCCTTGGCTTGTTATTGGTGATTTTAATGAAGCTCTTTGGGATTTCGAACACCTGTCGGCTACCCCTAGACCGGAACAACAAATAATAGCTTTCCGAGATACTTTGGAAATTTGCGGTCTGATTGATCTTGGCTTCTTAGGGATTCCGTTTACTTACGATAACCTGCGTGCCGGGGCGAGTAATGTGAAGGTTCGTCTTGATAGAGCTACTGCAACAAATGAATGGCGCAATCTTTTTCCGTTTTATACAGTACAACATGTGGTGTCACCATGCTCGGATCATGTGGCACTGGTTTTGAAGGGCGCTCCAGACACAGGCCAGCAAGTCCCCAAACCTAGACGCTATGAAGTTTTTTGGGAAAGGGACTCATCTCTACCGGCTGTTGTTAAGGAGGCATGGGAATCTGTTGGCAATGTGGACAATTTGGAGAAGCTCCAAACAGCGCTAAGGAAGACCTTGGCTACGCTCAGTACTTGGGGCAGCAAGAAATTCGGCAATATAACAAGGGAACTAGCCAAGCCCAGAACACAACTGGAGGAACTTATGACCATGAACGCAGATAGACAAGAAATTAGAAACATCACTGATAAGATGAACGAGCTTTTGTACCAGGAGGAAATGATTTGGCTACAACGCTCAAGAATTACGTGGTTGAAGGAAGGCGACCGCAACACTAAATATTTTTAGAGTAAGGCTGTTTGGCGCGCTCGCAAAAATAAAATACGCGAGCTTACCGACAGTATTGGTGTGGTGTTGGGGAACGTTGCAGAAAATTAAAAAAATTCCTACGGTTTCACCAAGATCCATCTATGAGTTCATCTAAGCAACGAATCATGGAAGAGAGATTGCATCTACATACCACTTTGTAGATCGCGAGCGGAAGCGTTCAACGAACGGGGATGAGGTAGTTGTACACGACGTGATCCAAATCACCGGAGATCCTAGCACCGAAAGGACGGCACCTCCGCGTTCAACACACGTACGGTCAGCGTAACGTCTCCTTCTTCTTGATCCAGCAAGGCAAAGGAGAGGTTGGGGAAGAAGACTCCAGCAGCAGCACGACGGCGTGGTGATGGTGGAGCCGCAGTGCTCCGACAGGGCTTCGCCGAGCTCTACGGAGGAGGAGGAGGTGTTGGAGAGGGAGAGGGAGGCGCCAGGAGCAAGGGTGCGCTGCCCCCCTCCCCTCCCCCCTTTATATAGCCCCTTGGGGGGCGCCGGCCCTAGGAGATGGAATCTCCTAGGGGGGGCGCCGGCCAAGGGTGGGGCTTGCCCCCCAAGCAAGGGGGGCGACCCCCTCCCTCTTTAGGGTTTCTACCCTCTAGGCGCATGGGCCTCTAGGGCTGGTTCCCCTTGGCCCATGCAGGCCAAGGCGCACCCCCTAGAGCCCATGTGGCCCCCCGAGGCAGGTGGCCCCACCCGGTGGACCCCCCGGGACCCTCCGGTGGTCCCGGTACAATACCGATAACCCCGAAACTTGTCCCGATGGCCAAAACAACACTTTCTATATATAATTCTTTACCTCTGGACCATTCCGAAACTCCTCGTGACGTCCGGGATCTCATTCGAGACTCCGAACAACATTCGGGTTACTGCATATACATATCTTCACAACCCTAGCGTCACCGAACCTTAAGTGTGTAGACCCTACGAGTTCGGGAGACATGCAGACATGACCGAGACGGCTCTCGGGCAATAACCAACAGCGGGATCTGGATACCCATGTTGGCTCCCACATGCTCCACGATGATCTCATCGGATGAACCACGATGTCGAGGATTCAATTAATCCCGTATACGATTCCCTTTGTCAATCGGTATTTTACTTGCCCGAGATTCGATCGTCGGTATCCCAATACCTCGTTCAATCTCGTTACCGGCAAGTCACTTTTCTCGTACCGTAATGCATGATCCCGTGATCAAACACTTTGATCACATTGAGCTCATTATGATGATGCATTACCGAGAGGGCCCGGTGATACCTCTCCGTCAAGCGGAGTGACAAATCCCAGTCTCGATCCATGTCAACCCAACAGACACTTTCAGAGATACCCGTAGTATACCTTTATAGTCACCCAGTTACGTTGTGACGTTTGGCACACCCAAAGCACTCCTACGGTATCCGGGAGTTACACGATCTCATGGTCTAAGGAAAGGATACTTGACATTGGAAAACTCTAGCAAACGAACTATGCGATCTTATGCTATGTTTAGGATTGGGTCTTGTCCATCACATCATTCTCCTAATGATGTGATCTTGTTATCAATGACATCCAATGTCCATAGTCAGGAAACCATGACTATCTGTCGATCAACGAGCTAGTCAACTAGAGGCTCACTAGGGACATATTGTTGTCTGTTATTCACACATGTATTACGATTTCCGAATAACACAATTATAGCACGAATAAAGACAATTATCATGAATAAGGAAATATAATAATAATGCTTTTATTATTGCCTCTAGGGCATATTTCCAACAGTCTCCCACTTGCACTAGAGTCAATAATCTAGTTACATTGTGATGAATCGAACACCCATAGAGTTCTGGTGCTGATCATGTTTTGCCTTAGGGAGAGGTTTAGTCAACGGATCTGCGACATTCAGATCCGTGTGTACTTTACAAATTTCTATGTCTTCATCTTGAACATTTTCACGAATGGAGTTGAAGCGACGCTTGATGTGCCTGGTCTTCTTGTGAAACCTGGGCTCCTTGGCAAGTGCAATAGCTCCAGTGTTGTCACAGAAGAGTTTGATTGGCCCCGACGCATTGGGTATGACTCCGAGGTCGGTGATGAACTCCTTCACCCAAATTGCTTCATGTGCTGCCTCCGAGGCTGCCATGTACTCCGCTTCACATGTAGATCCCGCCACGACGCTTTGCTTGCAACTGCACCAGGTTACTGCCCCACCATTCAAAATATACACGTATCCGGTTTGTGACTTAGAGTCATCCAGATCTGTGTCGAAGCTAGCGTCGACGTAACACTT
Organism: Aegilops umbellulata; assembly: GCA_032464435.1. Taxonomy (NCBI): domain Eukaryota; kingdom Viridiplantae; phylum Streptophyta; class Magnoliopsida; order Poales; family Poaceae; genus Aegilops; species Aegilops umbellulata. Next base: position 472,296,840 of record CP136055.1, on the reverse strand, counting down.
TACGACGAGCTCTTCGTCACCTCCATAAACGAGAAACATTTCCTTAGTCCTTTTCAGGTACTTCAGGATATTCTTGACCGCTGTCCAGTGTTCCTTGCCGGGATTACTTTGGTACCTTCCTACCAAACTTACGGCAAGGTTTACATCAGGTCTGGTACACAGCATGGCATACATAATAGAACCTATGGCTGAGGCATAGGGGATGACACTCATCTCTTCTATATCTTCTGCCGTGGTCGGACATTGAGCTGAGCTCAATTTCACACCTTGTAACACAGGTAAGAACCCTTTCTTAGATTGATCCATATTGAACTTCTTCAATAGTTTATCAAGGTATGTGCTTTGCGAAAGACCTATGAGGCGTCTCGATCTATCTCTATAGATCTTGATGCCTAATATATAAGCAGCTTCTCCAAGGTCCTTCATTGAAAAACTTTTATTCAAGTAGGCCTTAATGCTGTCCAAGAGTTCTATATCATTTCCCATCAAAAGTATGTCGTCTACATATAATATGAGAAATGCTACAGAGCTCCCACTCACTTTCTTGTAAACACATGCTTCTCCATAAGTCTGTGTAAACCCAAACGCTTTGATCATCTCATCAAAGCGAATGTTCCAACTCCGAGATGCTTGCACCAGTCCATAAATCGAGCGTTGGAGCTTGCACACCTTGTCAGCATTCTTAGGATCGACAAAACCTTCCGGCTGCATCATATACAATTCTTCCTTAAGGAAACCATTAAGGAATGCCGTTTTGACGTCCATTTGCCATATCTCATAATCATAGTATGCGGCAATTGTTAACATGATTCAGACGGACTTCAGCTTCGCTACCGGTGAGAAAGTCTCATCGTAGTCAATTCCTTGAACTTGTCGATAACCCTTAGCGACAAGCCGAGCTTTATAGATGGTCACATTACCATCCGCGTCTGTCTTCTTCTTAAAGATCCATTTATTTTCTATGGCTCGCCGTTCAACGGGCAAGTCAGTCAAAGTCCATACTTCGTTTTCATACATGGATCATATCTTGGATTTCATGGCTTCCAGCCATTTGTCGGAATCCGGGCCCGCCATTGCTTCCTCATAGTTCGAAGGTTCACCGTTGTCTAACAACATGATTTCCAAGACAGGGTTGCCGTACCACTCTGGTGCGGAACGTGTCCTTGTGGACCTTCGAATTTCAGTAGGAGCTTGATTAGAAGTATCTTGATCATTATCATTAATTTCCTCTCTAGTCGGTGCAGGCACCTCAGGAACGTTTTCTTGAGTTTCGCCATTTCCCGGTTCAAGAGGTAACACTTCATCAAGTTCTACTTTCCTCCCACTTACTTCTTTCGAGAGAAACTCTTTCTCTAGAAAGGATCCATTCTTGGCAACAAAGATCTTGCCTTCAGATCTGAGGTAGAAGGTATACCCAACGGTTTCTTTAGGGTATCCTATGAAGACGCATTTTTCCGACTTGGGTTCGAGCTTTTCAGGTTGAAGTTTCTTGACATAAGCATCGCATCCCCCAAACTTTTAGAAACGACAGCTTAGGTTTCTTCCCAAACCATAATTCATACGGTGTCGTCTCAACGGATTTCGACGGAGCCCTATTTAAAGTGAATGCGGCAGTCTCTAAAGCATAGCCCCAAAAAGATAGCGGTAAATCGGTAAGAGACATCATAGATCGCACCATATCTAATAAAGTGCGATTACGACGTTCGGACACACCATTACGCTGAGGTGTTCCAGGTGGCGTGAGTTGTGAAACTATTCCACATTTTCTTAAGTGCGTGCCAAATTCGTGACTCAAGTATTCTCCTCCACGATCTGATCGTAGAAACTTGATATTTCTATCACGTTGATTTTCAACCTCACTCTGAAATTCCTTGAACTTTTCAAAGGTCTCAGACTTGTGTTTCATTAAGTAGATATACCCATATCTACTCAAGTCATCAGTGAGGGTGAGAACATAATGATAGCCACCGCGAGCCTCAACACTCATTGGACCGCACACATCGGTATGTATGATTTCCAATAAGTTGGTTGCTCGCTCCATTGTTCCTGAGAACGGAGTCTTGGTCATTTTACCCATGAGGCATGGTTTGCACGTGTCAAATGATTCATAATCAAGAGACTCTAAAAGTCCATCTGCATGGAGCTTCTTCATGCGTTTGACACCTATGTGACCAAGGCGGTAGTGCCACAAATATGTGGGACTATTGTTATCAACTTTAACTCTTTTGGTATTCACACTATGAATATGTGTATCATCACGTATGAGATTCATTAAGAATAAACCATTAACCATCGGAGCATGACCATAAAACATATCTCTCATATAAATAGAACAACCATTATTCTCGGATTTAAATGAGTAGCCATCTCGAATTGAACGAGATCCGGATACAATGTTCATGCTCAAACTTGGCACTAAATAAAAATTATTGAGGTTTAAAACTAATCCCGTAGGTAAATGCAGAGGTAACGTGCCGACGGCGATCACATCGACCTTGGAACCATTCCCGACGCGCATCGTCACCTCGTCTTTCGCCAGTCTCCGTTTATTCCGCAGCTCCTGCTTTGAGTTACAAATGTGAGCAACTGCACCGGTATCAAATACCCAAGAGCTACTACGAGTACTGGTAAGGTACACATCAATTACATGTATATCACATATACCTTTTGTTTTGCCGGCCTTCTTGTCCGCTAAGTATTTGGGGCAGTTCCGCTTCCAGTGACCACTTCCCTTGCAATAAAAGCACTCAGTCTCGGGCTTGGGTCCATTCTTTGGCTTCTTCCCGGCAACTTGCTTACCGGGCGCGGCAACTTCCCTGCCGTCCTTCTTGAAGTTCTTTTTACCCTTGCCCTTCTTGAACTTAGTGGTTTTATTCACCATCAACACTTGATGCTCCTTCTTGATTTCTACCTCTGCTGATTTCAGCATAGCATATACCTCAGGAATGGACTTTACCATCCCCTGCATATTGTAGTTCATCACAAAGCTCTTGTAGCTAGGTGGAAGCGACTGGAGGATTCTGTCAATGACCGCTTCATCTGGGAGATTAACTTCCAGTTGAGTCAAGCGGTTGTGCAACCCAGACATTTTGAGAATGTGTTCACTGACAGAGCTATTTTCCTCCATCTTACAGCTAAAGAATTTGTCGGAGACTTCATATCTCTCGACCCGGGCATGAGTTTGGAAAACCATTTTCAGCTCTTCGAACATCTCATATGCTCCATGTCTCTCAAAACGCTTTTGGAGCCCCGGCTCTAAGCTGTAAAGCATGCCGCACTGAACGAGGGAGTAATCATCGCAGCGTGACTGCCAAGCGTTCATAACGTCTTGTTCTGCAGGGAGAATAGGTGCGTCACCCAGCGGTGCTCGTAGGACATAATCTTTCTTGGCAGCTATGAGGATGATCCTCAGGTTCCGGACCCAGTCCGTATAGTTGCTGCCATCGTCTTTCAGCTTGGTTTTCTCTAGGAACGCGTTGAAGTTGAGGACTACGTCGGCCATTTGATCTAAAAGACATATTGTAAATATTTTAGACTAAGTTCATGATAATAAAGTTCATTTAATCAAATTATTTAATGAACTCCCACTTAGATAGACATCCCTCTTCTAGTCATCTAAGTATTACATGATCCGAGTCAACTAGGCCGTGTCCGATCATCACGTGAGACGGACTAGTCAACATCGGTGAACATCTTCATGTTAATCGTATCTTCTATACGACTCATGCTCGACCTTTCGGTCTTCTGTGTTCCGAGGCCATGTCTGTACATGCTAGGCTCATCAAGTCAACCTAAGTGTTTGCATGTGTAAATCTGTCTTACACCCGTTGTATGTGAACGTTAGAATCTATCACACCCGATCATCACGTGGTGCTTCGAAACAACGAACTGTCGCAACGGTGCACAGTTAGGGGGAACACTTTCTTGAAATTATTATGAGGGATCATCTTATTTACTACCGTCGTTCTAAGTAAACAAGATGCAAAACATGATAAACATCACATGCAATCAAATAATAAACGTGACATGATATGGCCAATATCACATAGCTCCTTTGATCTCCATCTTGGGGCTCCATGATCATCTTGTCACCGGCTTGACACCATGATCTCCATCATCGTGTCTCCATGAAGTTGCTCGCCAACTATTACTTCTACTACTATGGCTAACGCGTTTAGCAATAAAGTAAAGTAATTTACATGGCGTTTCTCAATGACACGCATGTCATACAAAAAAATAAAGACAACTCCTATGGCTCCTGCCGGTTGTCATACTCATCGACATGCAAGTCGTGATTCCTATTACAATAGCATGAACATCTCATACATCACATATAGATCATTCATCATTCATCACAACTTTGGCTATATCATATCACAAAGCACTTGCTGCAAAAACAAGTTAGACGTCCTCTAATTGTTGTTGCAAGTTTTACGTGGCTGAATTAGGGTTCTAGCAAGAACGTTTTCTTACCTACGTGAAAGCCACAACGTGATTTGTCAACTTCTATTTACCCTTCATAAGGACCCTTTTCATCGAATCCGCTCCAACTAAAGTGGGAGAGACAGACACCCGCCAGCCACCTTATGCAACTAGTGCATGTTAGTCGGTGGAACCGGTCTCACGTAAGAGTACGTGTAAGGTTGGTCCGGGCCGCTTCATCCCACAATACCGCTGAAGCAAGATAAGACTAGTAGCGGCAAGAAAGTTGACAACATCTACGCCCACAACAAATTGTGTTCTACTCGTGCAATAGAGAACTACGCATAGACCTAGCTCATGATCCCACTGTTGGGGAACGTTGCAGAAAATTAAAATTTTTCCTACGGTTTCACCAAGATCCATCTATGAGTTCATCTAAGCAACGAGTCATGGGAGAGAGATTGCATCTACATACCACTTTGTAGATCGCGAGCGGAAGCGTTCAACGAACGGGGATGAGGTAGTCGTACACGACGTGATCCAAATCACCGGAGATCCTAGCACTGAAAGGACGGCACCTCCGCGTTCAACACACGTACGGTCAGCGTAACGTGTCCTTCTTCTTGATCCAGCAAGGCAAAGGAGAGGTTGGGGAAGAAGACTCCAGCAGCAGCACGACGGCGTGGTGATGGTGGAGCCGCAGTACTCCGACAGGGCTTCGCCGAGCTCTACGTAGGAGGAGGAGGTGTTGGAGAGGGAGAGGGAGGCGCCAGGAGCAAGGGTGCGCTGCCCCCCTCCCCTCCCCCCTTTATATAGCCCCTTGGGGGGGCGCCGGCCCTAGGAGATGGAATCTCCTAGGGGGGTGGCGGCCAAGGGTGGGGCTTGCCCCCCAAGCAAGGGGGGCGCCCCCCTCTTTAGGGTTTCTACCCTCTAGGCGCATGCACTACAGGAATCAGCTACTTTGCCGTCTGCCATGGCGGACGGCAAAGGCATGAACAGCGGACGGCAAAGGCCTTTGCCGTCAGCTGCGGACGGCAAAAGGCTCCGGCAACGTTGGCTACGGTAAACAGCTACTTTGCCGTCTGCCACTGATGGCAAAGTCTTTGCCGTCCGCCGCAGACGGCAAAGAGAGCAGGGCTGACGGCAAAGAGAGCGGACGGCAATAATTGCGCTGTCAGTCCGTTAAGTGGCTAACGGCAGCTCTTTGCCGTCTGCCACTGATGGCAAAGTCTTTGCCGTCTGCTACTGATGGCAAAGTCTTTGTCGTCCGCCACTGATGGCAAAGTCTTTGCCGTCCGCCACTGATGGCAAAGTCTTTGCCGTCCGCCACTGATGGCAAAGTCTTTGCCGTCTGCCACTGATGGCAAACTGGCCAAATGGGTCAGCCTCCCAGGAAGCACAGCTGCCTGCCACGTGGCCTCTTTGCCGTCCGCTGCTGACGGCAAAGAGCTCTTTGCCGTCAGCAGCGGACGGCAAAGAGGCTGCATATTGGGTTTTTTTCTGTTTTTTATTAAATCCCACAATTTGCACAGAAAATATATATGACATATAGATATATTTCACAGGCATTCATAAGCAAGTTCATGTATTTCACAGGCATTCATAAGCAAGTCCATAAGCAAGTTCCATCCGTACATATTACATAAGCAAGTTCCATCCATCATTTCATACATAAACAAGTTCCATCCATCATTTCATACATAAAGAAGTTCCATCCATACATAAACAAGCACTCCATAGCTAAGGTGACTAGAATGAGAAGACAAGAACAAGAAGAGTAGAACAAGCACTCCATCCAGCACATAATGAAATCTGCAAAATGGCAAAATAAGAAAGTTAGAAATGGATCTTTTTTAGCTCACTTAGGTGAAATGGATCGTTTTTGAGGCAACTAAGGTGAAATGGATCGTTTTTTAGCTCACTTAGGTCAAATGGATCGTTTTTGAGCTAACTTAGTTGAAATGGATCGTTTTTGAGCTAACTTAGTTGAAATGGATCGTTTTTGAGCTAACTTTGTTGAAATGGATCATTTTTGAGCTAATTTAGTTGAAATGGATCGTTTTTGAGCTAACTTAGGTGAAATGGATCATTTATGAGCTAATTTAGTTGAAATGGATCTTTTTGAGCTAACTTGGGTGAAATGGATCATTTAAGAGCTAATTTAGGTGAAATGGATCGTTTTTTAGGTAACCTAGGTGAAATGGATCGTTTATGAGCTAAATTAGTTGAAATGGATCGTTTATGAGATAACCTAGGTAAGATTGGTCATTTTGGAGTTAACCTAGTTGAAATGGGTCATTTTAGAGCTAACTTAGGTAAAATGGATCGTCTATGAGCTAACTAAGCTAATTATGCAATTTTTGACATAAGTAAGCTAAGTACAGATCGTTTTAGAGCTAACTTAGGTAAAATGGATGGTTTTGGAGGTCAGTAAGCTTATTAAGTCATTTTGGAGGAGAAGAAGCTAAGTCTAGGTCATTATGGTAAGCATTGGAGGAAATAAAGCTAAGTCTAGGTCTTTATGCATGTGTTAAGCAAAACACTAGATAAACTTACCAAGATCCAGGAGGTGTAGGAGCGTGGTGGCTCGTGTCGGTAGCTGGAGAAGGATCGTGCGATGCTTGTCTGGAGTTACGCTGCACCAAAGATCATTTCCAATGTCTTGTTAGCATGATGACACTCAAATGTTAAGACTAGCAAGTAATGTCCTTTCATATAAAACTCACCGTGGTCCCAGGAGCAATCACTGGCATCGGCGGAGCGGTCTGACCTGCCTTCTCGCACACAGACTGCACATTTGGTTTTGACGACTCAGTCATACTAGTTAGTAATGAGACAAACACTACATGAATGTTTTGGCTAATCTGCAGAAGAAACTTACCACAAGGAGCTCGTACATGGCCCTTGCCTGCATGTCATTCCGTGCCCTCTCCTCCTCCATCATCTTTGCCGTCCTCTCCTCCAACTCCCGCTGCCTCTCCGCCGCCTCCGCCAGAAGTTTCTCTGTTCTATCTCTCTCACTCTGTATAGCAGCCTGCAACACCACTCACATGACAATTTGTAATCATTGATGGAAGCGCACACAATGTAATGCAGAAAGATAACTGAGTAGGTATCACTAACCTTGATGGCGAGTTGCACTGGCCGTTCACGAGGCCTTATCTCAGGAGCGGAGCTCGACTGACGCGCCTTGATCTCCGGGAGAGTGCTAGGACAACGGATAAGTCCATCTCCAATGGCTATGGAGCCATGGGACCTCCCGCCACCAGATATCATCAACAGCTCTGGATCAATGGGACCCTGGCTCGGGTTAAAGTCCTCCCCTTTCCTCGCCTTCCCCTCATCTCTATATCTCACGAGCTTGTTGTGGGAGGAGATGTTGGTGAAGTTGTTTGCATCATCGAGGTCAGACTGAGAGAAAGCCTTGACTTTCTTGAAAGAGGCAGTGTGGGCCATGGCATACAGGTCGTACACCTCTGGCACCTTATCCGCCTTATTGTAGCGTGCCTGAAAGAGAGAAACAATGAAAATTAGTAATTAAAGGGCTCAAGCTAGCATGATGAATGAATTGCATGAATCATGAAGCAAACCACATACCCAGTTGCGCCCGAACTGATATAAGTTGGAGCTGCCTTGATGGTGTGGCACACCTTCCATTTGGGCACGTTTGTCCTTGGCCTCCTTGTGGAGGGCTAGCCATCGTTGTGAGCACCACTCATCGACCAACACCTCCCAACAATCCATCCGATCCGCACACCATCTCGGAGGCGCCTAAGTTAGCAAATAGAAACTTGAGCGCTACCGCTAACAATTACTAAATGAAGGAACTTAAGTAGAGAAGGCCTTAAGAATTACCTTCATGTACTGCTCCTTACTCAGAAACTTATCGCGGCACGCCGGCTTGGTCTTCTTGATACCACGCAAGGCGTAGTAGTCTCGAACAGCCTGCACCCGAGCCTCGTGCCGTAAGTTCTGGAGTAGGCGCTTGCACACGTTCTCGATAACATGTGCCGCGTCCTCCTCGTATCCCTCCTCACACCTGTAGAATGTCTGCGATCAAATGAGACAATATTGATTAGTACAATTAATAACTAGCTAGTTGAAGATTTTTAAATGTGTAAAGGAGAAATTACCCAGAACTTTCTGATCACCATGTCTGCCCTCGTGTCGCACACGACACCATCGATAATCTCATCCGGCGGGGCCGGGGCAGCCACGTAGTGCTCCCAGCTCAATCCAAGCTCTGGAAGCCGACCCTCACCAGGCAACGTGACAAACCCCGGGAAGTTTTGCCGGCAAAGAACTCCAAGGACGGAGTTGGGCCGGCGGACACTATGATGGTGGTCCCAACCCCTGCAGCATGACAAGGCCAACGCATTAGTTATTTGAAAAAACGTGAATGCACAAGGTACAAAAATATTAAATGCACTTACGTACCTCTCCCCATCAGGGAAAATCAACCACCTCTGCTCACGGGTCACCGGCACGGACGGGAGCCGTGTAGCACCACGCTGGTAGACGGTGCCCCCCTCCTCCTCAAGATCAGTCGGCTCCCCGCCATCATCAGCATGGCCACTCGGCTCCTCGGGCTGATCCGGCCAGGTACCCCATCCAGACGTGTGCTCCTCCGGGGTCACGTGGGCCGAACTCTCGGGGGCCGAAGGCCAGTCGACCCGAGGCTCGTGGGCCCAAGACCCGTGGACCGGAGGCTCGTGGACCGGAGTCCGTGTAGCCTCCTCCTCTGACGAGTCCACCCTAGCAGTCACGTGCTCGGGTGAAACGGCTGGGGGTGGCGGCGAGGAAGGCGCCGTAGCAGTCACCCTACTTCCTCTCCCACGACCACGTGCCCCACCTCCTTTCTTCCTACCTCGTCCCCTGCTGGGCACCGCGGTCGACGAAGAAGGGCCCGGCGGTGTGGCCATACTGTCCAGCAACGCTCGGCGGAGAGGTGCGTCTGGAATGGAAGACCTCAGACCACGCTCCCGACCAGCGCCCACCATCTTTCAACACCTGCCATGACAAACAGTAAACGAAATTAGTACAACATAAAAAAAGACCGACATGAATAATAATATTTGTATCACTTAAGTGTATCATCATCAAGTACAACATAAAAAAATGTAATACCTGACACTACTAATAATCTCGATCAGTATCATCAATAAATGCATAATCATCATCATCACTATAATCAATGACGGGCTCATAGGGTTCATTGGCATCAACATGTGCAAGGCCACCTTGACGTAATCGGTCAAGCATTGACAGGTCATCCGCAGCAGTAACCTCTTCTTGTTCCGGCTCTTCTTGTTCCTCCTCTGGGGTGATGTCGGATTCATTGTCGCTGTCTACTTCAATGTTTTGGGGTGAAGAATAGCGGTTCTTGAAACGCTTTTTGGAAAGACATGTCTCTTGGAAGAATTCTCCTTCATATGTGTCTGGGTTAATGTGAGGTTCATAATCTTCTTCCTTTGGGGGAGAAAGTCTAGCACGTGGCGGCACTTCATAAACGACATCCCAACCTTTCAGATTTGGATTAGTTTGGCAGGCCCACGGTAGATAGAATACTTGGGTCGCCTGTTGAGCCATAATATAGACATCTGGAACATCTAAATGAGTGCTTTGGTTGATTTCAACTAGCCCTACATGTTCATGAGTCCTTCTAGTCTCCTTCGGCTGAAACCAATAACATTTGAAGACTACGACATTCGGTGGATTTTCACCATAGAACAGAAGTTCATAAATTGCTTCAACTCTCCCATAATACTCGGTACCTCCTTCGCCGATAGTAGATACACAACAATTTGTTGACTTTCGGTCGGCCATAGATAGCTCTTTGCCATAGGTACGAAAGCGATACCCGTTGATGTCGTACTTGTCAAATGAACGAACCTTATAGTCAAAACCATTAGCGACTTGTCTCAATTCGGCGTCCATAGACTCTGAATTAGCCTACAAGTTTAATATGAAAGGATTGTTGCACTATGCACAAATTAGCGAATGAAATGAAACTGTCTAATAGAAGTTACCGTTTGTTTGAACCAAGAGATGAAACCGGGATAGCCACCTCCTTGCTTTGCGAGAAGCTCATACTCTTGGACGGAATCCTTTTGGATCTCCGCTCCATACGAGAATATGGTGACGTATCGACTGTATGACATATCCAGGAATAAGAGTAGTTCAAAGGAAATAGAAGTTGCGAAACAATGTACCGAGAACTTACTCGATGTACGGCCGCACTTCTATCAGGTTGTTGAAGATATACAACGAAATGCTCCGCCATTCTTCGTTATCCAAAGATACTGGATGTGAAACACTAGCTGCTGCGAGATTCCCTTTGAATAGGCTGAGGTTGGATCCACCTTTTTTAGGCTCGTCAGCATTGTACCGAGGCTTCGGATTATGCAAATGACGATTTTTGGCTTCGTAGTGCGCTGTTACGAAGTTTGCCGCCTCCTCTGTGATGAATGCCTCAGCCATCGATGCTTCAATTCTACGTTTATTTTTACATTTTTCTCGAAGCGTCTTCTGCATCCTCTCAGTTGGGTAGCACCAACGATTTTGCACGGGCCCGCCCAATCTTGCCTCGGTCGGGAGATGCAAAATCAAATGCTGCATTGGATTAAAGAAGCCCGGTGGAAAGATCTTCTCTAACTTGCAGATCAACTCCGGCGCCAACTCTTCCATTTCTTCTAGCACGCCAGGCGATAGTTCTTTCGCACAAAGAACACGGAAGAAATAGCTGAGTTCTGCCAGTACTAGCCATTCATCCTCAGGGATGAAGCCACGCAACATCACCGGCATTACCCGCTCAATCCATATGTGCCAATCATGACTCTTGAGACCAAATATCTTCAGTTTATCAAGATTCGCTCCCCTCTTTAGATTCGCTGCATACCCATCGGGGAACATCAACCGTTGTTGCACCCACAAGAGAATTTCCCTCATAGCTGGCCTTCCAAGATTGAACCATGCCTTTGGCTTTGTCCAGTTCTGCTTTCCTTTCGGTTCTTTCATGTTTTGTAACGGCCTATCACATAGCGCCTCCAGATCGACTCTAGCCTTAGTATTATCCTTCTTGTCTTTCCTGAACTTATGGCGAGGATCCAGGAACTGTCTATGCATGTCGAAGCAAGAAAACTTGCGACCGGCCTGAAGCCAACGAAACTCAAGAGCTCCCTTGCATGTGGGGCACGGGAACCTTCCATGCACACACCAGCCAACGAATAGCGCATACGCCGGCAAGTCATGCGTCGAGTACATGTACCAGACACGCATTATGAAGTTCCGTTTGCTAAAGGCGTCGTATGTCTTGAACCCATTATCCCAGGCTTCTTGCAATTCGTCCTTAAGCGGCTGCATGTACACATTCATATTTTTGCCCGGATAGTTGGGTCCTGGAATTATCAACGTCAGGAAAATGTTCTTTCTTTGCATAATCTGTCCGGGGGGGAGATTGAGTGGAAAGACAAATACGGGCCAACAACTGTATTGGGCTGCCGTCATACCAAACACACTGAACCCATCCGTGCTGATGCCGACTCGAGGATGCCTCGGATCTGCCGCTTTGTCAGCATGTAATTCATCAAACTTTTTCCACGCAACACCATCTGATGTGTGTACCATCATCAGATTCCCATCTGCATCTAGTTCGGTTCTTTTGCCTGTTTTGTGCCATGTCATCTGTCTGGCCGTCTCTTCGACCATGAAAAGACGTTGAAGTCTTGGTATGATTGGCATATACCGAAGAACACTAACGGGGATTTTGGTCTGTGTTTTCTCACCCATACCGTTGTCTACCACAATATACCTGGAAGACTTGCAAATGGGACAATAGTTCAAGTCCGCATAGCCAAGCCTAAATAAGGCACATCCTTTCTCACAGGCATGTATCTTCTCATAGGGCATCTTCAGTGCACGGAGGATTTTGTCCGACTGGTACAGGTTTGCAGGCATTACATGGCCTTTGGGTAGAAAGCGTCCAAATACTGTCATAATTGCGTCATAGCATTCTCTGCCCAAGTTGAACTGAGCCTTCAGAGCCATTACTTGTGAGATGGCATCCAACTGACAAAGCTCAGTGTGCTCGTGTAGCGGACGTTTCGAAGACTCCAACATTTCATTGAAGGCCTTTGCAGATTCCTCCATCTCCTCGTCCGAATCCCGAGCATCATCATAGCCTTGCACCATGTTTTCCATCCCGGTACCGTGCTCGTCAGTGCGACGACGATCCACCTCAGCTCGGTCACGTTGGGCAGACTCACCATGAAATGTCCACACCGTATAATCGGGCGTAAAACCACTCTTCTGCAGGTGTTTGCCCATTTCAGCCTCTGTCTTCTTTTCCCAATTGCCGCACCGGAAACAGGGGCACCAGGTTTTCTTTTGGCCATTTGCAAATGCGGCTTGCACAAACCCCTTAGTTTTTGTGAACCATTCAGCGCTCCATTTGTTCTGACCAGTGTGACCGGTATACATCCAAGCACGGTCACTCATCTTGACTTTCAGAGCTACTGGACACACAACAATTATATATGTAATTCACCATGTATATATTCATCAGTTGATCTACTTTGTCAATTTTATTACGTCCATGCAACCTACACTCTAATAGGTAATGATAGATCCTAATCCCACCCGTGTATGTGTAGATTGGGTTCATTTTCCCATGCTATGCTCCGGATCCGACGCAAAATTTCGGCAGCACCTCCCCGCTGTTCTCCTGATACACGTCTCTGCAATAAACAGAGAGGATGTGTACCCGGAGAACAACAGGGGAGGCACTGACGAAATTTATGCGTCGGATCCGGAGCAAAGCATATGGGAAAACGAACCCAATCTACACATACTCGGGCTGTCCATGGATAGCGTTGGACAATTCGAAAGAATCAAGGTTATAAATATGCAAATGCATGCATATTTATAACTATGACGCTTTCGAACGGGAGACACATATTGGTTACGCATACTGATGATTCCAGACACATATATAGCTAGCTATCAAGTTTCATCGGAATAGATCAAATAATTAATGGGGGAGGAGGACTTGTCATTTGTGCTCACCCACGAACGAAGGGGCAGAGCTCGTCAAACGCACGGCGAGGTCGTCGAACACCAAACCTCGCAGCGATGAAACAACTGCACATTTAAAACTACACGATCAACACAATTATATATGATGTTTTTCATAACAAAATCGAAAAATATATGACCTAACTAATAATTCACAAATATATGACCCCGTCGGCCTCTGGAAGGCCAAAGAACACCTTAATTTTCGGGAGGTGTCGGTGGTCGGGGTGCCCTGTCGGTGTCGGGGTGCCGTGTCGGGGTCGGGGTCTCGGGGTCGGGGTGTTGGGTCGGGGTGCCGGGTCGGGGTCGGGGTGCCGTGTCGGTGTCGGGGTCGGGGTGTCGGGTCCGACTCGCGGTCGGGGTCAGGGTCTCGGGGTCGGGGTGTCGGGTCGGGGTGCCGGGTCGGGGTCGGGGTGCCGTGTCAGTGTCGGGGTCGGGGTGTCGGGTCAGGCCCGGGGTCTCGGGGTCGGGGTCTCGGGGTCGGGGTGTCTGGTCGGGGTGCCGGGTCGGGGTCGGGGTGCCGTGTCGGTGTCGGGGTAAAGGTGGGTGTGGTGTCAGGGTGTCGGTGTCGGGTTGTCGTGTCGGTGTCGGGGTCTCGGGGTCGGGGTGTCGGGTTGGGGTCGGGGTGCCGTGTCCGTGTCGGGGTCGGGGTGTCGGGTCAGGCTCGGGGTCGGGGTGTCGGGGTCGGGGTCGGGGTGTCGGGGTCGGGGTCGGGGTCGGGGTGTCGGGGTCGGGGTCGGGGTCGGGGTGTCGGGGTCGGGGTCTAGGGGTCGGGGTGCCGGGTCGGGGTCGGGGTGCGGTGTCGGGTCGGGGTGCCGTGTCGGGTCGGGGTGCCGTGTCGGGGGTTTTTCCTTTTTTTTTCCTTTTCTTCTTCTTCCTTTTCTTCCTTTTCTTCCTTTTTTCCTTCTTCTTCTTCTTCTTCTTCTTCCTCCTTTCCTTTTTCCTCTTCTTCTGCTCCTCCTCTCCTCTTTTTTCTTCTTCTTTTTCCTCTTCTTCTTTTTTCTTCTCCTCCTCCTCTTCTTCTTCTTCCTCTTCTTCTTCTCCTCCTCTCCTCTTTTTCTCTAAAACTAAACCTAAAACTAAATCTAAACTAAACCTAAAACTAAACCTAAAACTAAATCTAAACTAAAACTAAACCTAAAACTAAACCTAACACTAAATCTAAACTAAAACTAAAAAGAAAAAAAACAGAAAAAAACAGAAAAAGGAGGCCGGGCTCACCTTTACCAGCGCCGGTGGAGGAGGGGGCGGGGCGGTGGAGGAGCTGGCCGGGGCGCGGGGCGGCCTGGGGCGGCGGGGGGCCGGGCCCGGCGCGGTGGGGCGCGGGGCGGCGGGGGGCTGGGGCGCCCGGGCGGCGGGGGGCTGGGGCACCGGGGCGGCGGGTGGGGGGCGACGGGGCGGTGGGGGCCGGGGCGGCGGCGCGCGGCGGGCGGCGGCGGGGGCAAGAGTCGGCGGCGGGTGGCGGGCGGCGGCGGCGGGGGTGCGTGGTGGGGCGCGGGGCGGGATGGGGCGAGAACAGAGGCGGGCGGGGGGCACGGGCCGTTAGATACTGCCCTCTTTGCCGTCCGCCTGTCTTTTCCGTCCGCCACTTTGGCTCTTTGCCGTCCGCTGGCGGACGGCAAAGAGGTGGCCCGTTAAGTTTTTCCCAAACGGGCGGGGGGTGGGGGCCACCTCTCTCTTTGCCGTCCGCCAGCGGACGGCAAAGATTCTTTGCCATCTGCCAGCAGACGGCAAAGAGCTTCTTTGCCGTCTGCCAGTTCTTTGCCGTCGGCTTTTTGGTAGCTGATGGCAAAGAGCTGCTTTGCCGTCAGCTAGCAGACGGCAAAGAGCTGGCAGATGGCAAATTAGCTGATTCCAGTAGTGATGGGCCTCTAGGGCTGGTTCCCCTTGGCCCATGCAGGCCAAGGCGCACCCCCTAGAGCCCATGTGGCCCCCCGAGGCAGGTGGCCCCACCCGGTGGACCCCCCGGGACCCTCCGGTGGTCCCGGTACAATACCGATAACCCCGAAACTTGTCCCGATGGCCAAAACAGCACTTTCTATATATAATTCTTTACCTCCGGACCATTCCGAAACTCCTCGTGACGTCCGAGATCTCATCCGAGACTCCGAACAACATTCGGGTTACTGCATATACATATCTTCACAACCCCAGCGTCACCGAACCTTAAGTGTGTAGACCCTACGGGTTCGGGAGACATGCAGACATGACCGAGACGGCTCTCGGGCAATAACCAACAGCGGGATCTGGATACCCATGTTGGATCCCACATGCTCCACGATGATCTCATCGGATGAACCATGATGTCGAGGATTCAATTAATCCCGTATACGATTCCCTTTGTCAATCGGTATTTTACTTGCCCGAGATTCGATCGTCGGTATCCCAATACCTCGTTCAATCTCGTTACCGGCAAGTCACTTTTCTCGTACCGTAATGCATGATCCCGTGATCAAACACTTTGATCACATTGAGCTCATTATGATGATGCATTACTGAGAGGGCCCGGTGATACCTCTCCGTCAAGCGGAGTGACAAATTCCAGTCTCGATCCATGTCAACCCAACAGACACTTTCAGAGATACCCGTAGTATACCTTTATAGTCACCCAATTACGTTGTGACGTTTGGCACACCCAAAGCACTCCTACGGTATCCGGGAGTTACATGATCTCATGGTCTAAGGAAAGGATACTTGACATTGGAAAACTCTAGCAAACGAACTATGCGATCTTATGCTATGTTTAGGATTGGGTCTTGTCCATCACATCATTCTCCTAATGATGTGATCTCGTTATCAATGACATCCAATGTCCATAGTCAGGAAACCATGACTATCTGTCGATCAACGAGCTAGTCAACTAGAGGCTCACTAGGGACATATTGTTGTCTGTTATTCACACATGTATTACGATTTCCGAATAACACAATTATAACACGAATAAAGACAATTATCATGAATAAGGAAATATAATAATAATGCTTTTATTATTGCCTCTAGGGCATATTTCCAACATGTGGTTCATTCAAACTTTGAGGAAATGGCCAGTCTGGCAAATGAGTATTTTCAAGGGATTTTTGCTGCAGACCCGGCATTGGATGCAACATGGGTTCTTGATTTGCTTGAAGCAAAAGTTACCGAGCAGGACAATGTGCGCTTGTGTGCTCCCTTTAGCAACAAGGAGATTTCTGATGCCCTGTTTCAGATTGGACCATTGAAGGCCCCAGGTCCAGATGGTCTACCCGCGAGGTTCTTTCAGCGGAACTGGGACGTGCTACAAAACAGTGTGATTGCAGCGGTCAGGGGATTTTTTGCTTCTGGGATTATGCCGGAAGGGGTAAATTCTACCTCCATAGTTCTTATTCCTAAAATTTCTAACCCCTCCAGCTTGTCTCACTACAGGCCGATTAGTCTCTGTAATGTAATATACAAGGTCATCTCAAAGTGCATGGTGAATCATTTAAGGCCATTATTGGATGGTATTGTTTCTCCAGAGCAAAGTGCCTTTATCCCAGGGCGTTTGATTACTGATAATGCTCTTGTGGCCTTTGAATGTATCCACCACATTAAGCAAGAAAAGGATCCTACAAAAAGCTTTTGTGCTTACAAACTCGATCTCTCAAAGGCATATGATAGGGTGGATTGGAAGTTCTTGAAGCAGGTGATGCAAAAGTTGGGTTTCTCTCAACATTGGGTGGACTGGATAATGTCTTGTGTCACATCGGTGAGATACTCTGTCAAACTTAATGGGACCCTCTTGGATTCATTTGCACCGTCGCGTGGGCTTCGGCAGGGCGATCCGCTATCCCCCTTCTTGTTCCTTTTTGTGGCTGATGGACTTTCTGCAATTCTGAAGCAGTATGTGTCTAGTGGTGATATTACCCCTGTCAAGGTATGTAGAAGAGCTCCAGGGATCTCACACCTATTGTTTGCTGATGATACTATGTTATTTTTCAAAGCAAACCGTGCTCAGGCCGAAACAATAAAGCTAGCATTGGATCAATATGGAAAGGCAACGGGTCAAAGTTTGAATTTTGACAAGTGCTCTATTCTTTTTGGTGAGGCTTGCCCTTATGTCAAACAGGAGGAAATCAGAGGAGTTCTCAATGTCACTAGTTTGGTTTTTGAGGAGAAGTACCTTGGACTTCCCACGCCTGATGGTCGCATGTCTAAGGGAAGATTTCAGAATCTTGAGATGAGCTTAACTAAAAGATTGCTCCAGTGGGGAGATGGTCACCTTGCTCAATCAGGGAGGGAGATACTCATTAAGTCTGTTGCTCAGGCCCTTCCCACTTATATGATGGTGGTCCTTAAATTACCATTTTCGATGTGTGATGAACTTACCAGAATGGTAAGAGCCTTTTATTGGGGAGCTGAGAAGGGGAAGAGGAAAGTGCACTGGCGGGCATGGGATAATCTGATGCAACCAAAGAGTAAAGGAGGTGCTGGTTTTAGAGGTTTCAGAATTTTTAACCAAGCACTATTAGCTAGGCAAGCATGGAGATTAATTACAAAGCCTGACAGTCTGTGCGCACTAGTGTTAAAAGCAAGATACTATCCAGATGGTAAACTTGAGGATACTGTTTTCGCCGGAAATGCTTCTTCTTCTTGGCAAGCTATTAGCTACGGTCTTGAACTCTTGAAGAAGGGTCTGATTTGGAGAGTTGGGAACGGAAGAAATATACGCGTTTGGCGTGACAATTGGATACCCAGACCCTTCTCCTATAAACCATTCACTTTACAAGGGAGGTGCAGAATTCGCTTCGTCTCAGATTTGCTTAATGAGAACGGTTCATGGAAGGTTGGCTTGTTACATGAATTCTTTATGCCAACGGATGTTGTGGAGATTTTGAAAATCAGGGCGTCGCCAAGACAGGAGGATGATACGTTGGCGTGGGGCCCTGGCAAGTTTGGCGTCTTTTCAGTGAGGAGTGCGTACCAGTTTGGCTTCGAGGAAGCTCACAGAAGCACTTCGACGGGCTCCAGCTCACGTCCAGATGGGCATCGGGACTGCTGGAAATTTATATGGTCGACTGATGTTCCTCCCTCAGTTCGTAATTACGCATGGCGGGTCGCTACAAACTCTCTGCCTACATGGAGTAACAAGCATATAAAAGGGCTGGAAACTAGTGATTTGTGCCCTGTGTGTTCGATAGAGTCAGAGGACTGCTTCCATGCACTATGTCGCTGCACCCTTTCGAGAGCTCTCTGGGATGCTATGTCAGAAGTATGGACTCTACCGAATATTCTACCGTGCAGAATACAGGTGTCGAGTGGCTGCTGCATGTTCTTGCTCCTCTGCCAGATATTGAGCGTTCGATGCTTCTCATGACATTGTGGAGGGCGTGGCACATACGCAATGAGATTGTCCATAATAAATCCCCGCCACCCATGGAGGCTTCTAGAAGGTTCTTGATGAGCTACTTGGACTCTCTAATTGGCATTAAAACTGATCTAATTGCTGATCCTAGCAAAGGGAAGTCAACCATAACATATACTCCAGTTCGGCCACATGAGGTAATGGTCGTAGCAGACCCCAAGTGGTCTGCTCCTAAGCCCGGCTGGGTTAAGTTGTGTACTGATGGTTCATTTGATGTTGATGGATCGCCCGGTGCCGGAATGGTGTTAAGAGACGACAAGGGAGCTATCATCTTCTCTTCGTGTAGGCAGCTATTTTCTTGCCGGGATGCACTTGAAGCTGAATTATGTGCATGCATGGAAGGTTTATCTTTCTCCATCCAGAGAAGTGAGTTACCAGTGCAGATCGACATGGATTCTATAATTGCAGTGAAATTGATCCAGACTTCAGAGGTTGACAGATCGGTATATTCGTCTGTCATCAAGGAGATTAGATATCTTATGTCTCTACGTGAAAATTGTATTACTCATGTAAGTCGTAGCCAAAATAAAGTTAGTGATAGCTTAGCTAAATTTGCTCGTAGTGAGGGTAGAACCATGACTTGGTTAGGATCTGGTCCTCCTGTGGCTTTGGAACTAGCTGCGATTGATTGTAAGGACTTTGTTGGATGAGTAATACAAATTTCTACCCGCAAAAAAAATACTTGCCTTCTCCCGTTGGCCATGCAGAGTAGGAGAGGAGAGGCAGTTGAGGGAATCAAGGAGACTGCATGCGAGAGCGAATCGGCTGCATGCAAATCAATAACAAACCAGCGCTAAAGCAGGGGCAAATTAGTCCCAGAAAAATCGAGCCAGCCTTTCCTTGGTATCCGTGATGGATGTTATACGCAGAGAAAAAAATCGGAGGGAGTACTTTGTGTCGCTAGCTAGCTATATCTCCTTTTTTTCCGCAAAAAAAAGCTATATCTCCTTTTCTTTCTTTTCTTTTTTTGCGGGGAGCTAGCTATCTCTACTTGACGGCGGGCTTGACCTCAGCCGGTCTATTCAATTTCTAAAGGTGAGTAGGAACCGATCTCTAGCTACGGTACAAGATTGATCTGCTGAACATTCAGCAGGACGCACCTACGTACGTAAGTTCCGGCGCGCGGTATCTAGCTGCCTTCCACGTACGACGACGACTACTCGTCCCGGCCAGCAACAGTTCTCCAACAAGCAACAAGACCTGAACCCTAGCTACGTAGTGTACTTACGTGGGTCGTTGTCGATAACATGCATATTCAACTTTCACCGGCTAGCTAAAGCTAAAAGCTAGCTAGGCGTGCCTTTCAACTGTCTCGCGTGCGCGTCCCTTTCTGATGTTGTCCCTCTCGTTCGTGCAAGTGCAGCGACTGACACTTCTCCCGGAAAACAGTGCGTCGCCCCTCTCGGAAAATGCACCGTCTGGAAAAAACAACCATGGATCGGCACGACATGGTTAATTAGCTTTCAGACAGCGCACACAGTCCAGTCCAGTCAAGCCAAGAAGCCATGCATGACAAAGACAGACGCACCATCCGTCTCTTCTCCGGTGTGCTCACTTTTCCAAGTCACCACTCCACTTTTCCAAGTCAAGTATCATTGGATATATTGACCGCTGGTCGATGACAAAACGAGCCAACCTGCACGGCACGGGCCGGCTATAGCTAGGGTTTGACTGCATTACCCTAACTAAATTTTAATACTTACTGTCAGTAGTGCGCTCTGAGCATCATCGCAGGCTTGCAGCTCCCGATGCAACTGTTTTCGCACGCAGCATCCACCGGCCTCGGCGTGCAGTGCAGGTGCTGCTGGTCAAAACTTCGACCTCCCGCGCAAGCGAATCTCTTCGCCTTTCGCGAAGGCCCTGGAAGCAGTGGGCTGTTTACACTTGGTTTAAGTTGTTAAGATGGAGTTAACTAGTTGTTGCTTGCAGATAGATCGATAAGGCTAATCCTAATCCTACTTCACTGAGATGATTAACCAAGTTGATGCAGGAACTAGTAATTTACAGAGGACATGCCTAGCTAGTGGAGTTACACATATACCAGTACCATGTTCTTTGCAAATTATTGCATCAAGTTCAGTCACTAACTATCCTGCACAAAACTACTACACTACAGAGATGATCAACCAAGTTGATGCAAGAACTAGTAATTTACATGGTACATGCGCATCACGAGAGGATTTGTTTGGAAGGGCTACAAGCCTACAACTACCAGATCTCAAAATTTAAGATCGATCGAGGTGTCTCCTAGTCCTAGTCCTATCTACTAGTGGAGTACATATACGCCATGTTCTTTGCAAATTGCACCATGTTCAGTCACTGACCTACCTGCACAAAACCAGGACTCCCATCACAATATATCAATTTTACTCACCCTCGACAGCAGAGATCACAGTAATGCCAAACAGGATTTCACATGCATGGCTTTCAGGAAGACAAACTCTCTTCAAAGTCCCACTTGTGACCTTATAATTAGCACTGTTTTATCACATACTAATTTAAGCCCAAGTAGTAGCATGCAGTGGACCGGATGGGTGACAGAGATAGCTGCATCGTCGATGCTAATCTGGGAGTAATCTAATTCATCTTTTGTATACATACGTGATAAACTCTTAGAAGTACATAGGCGTTAATTAGTATCTGTTGTGTATACCTGTATGTGTTATGAGCTGCAAGTTGCAACTCTAATAAGTTAGTAGACATTTAAGAAGTCTCCGGATGGTGTAGCAACATCATGGAGGTAGATCGAATCGACCGATCAAAGTACCACCACTTGTACTTGGCAGTGGCACCACTATAATTGTGTTCTGTTTGGTTTTGTTAATTGCGGTCTAATTAGGGGTACAACTGCGCGTACAGAGGGTGCGCATATCTTACTTGGAGCTTCAAGTATTTCACGTGCTGCCTCGCTGCAATTTGCGACTAGTTTACAAATGCAAAACACACTATGTACATTTGGGATCTTACCATAAGCTGGTTGTTAATTACAACCATTATGATGTCGATCAAGGCGTACTACTTGACATGACGGTGAGAGGCTGAGACCAAGTCACTAAGAGACAGAGCCACTTGTCATCAGGCGAGCGTGCATCATGTTACCACCTTGCTACGTGCTCCTACTTGGGGTTTAAGGAAATTGGATGCTTTCACGTACCCTGATTCCTTTTATTTTACTTTCAGTTTTGGCAGATAGATCGATCGATCGAGCTATAATGATTAGCAACGAACAACAGGACAACTGATCGAAGAGACAAAAGCTTGTCGCAACGTACGAGAAGAAGAAAGATACCAGAGAATCAGCCGTTGCGGCACGGATGATATATCGATCAATCGATGGTCGATTATGTTCCGGCCGTTTGGTTGCCTGTCGCACGTCGCGAGGGCAAGCAATCGATGGATCTTACCAACCAAATAATTAGCCCGGCATGCAGTGAACCAAAACACGTAGTACGATTATCACCGGCAACCTACTTCCCTCCACAATCATGGACGATGCAATGCAGCGAACCCCTTGCCAAGAGACATTTGCCACCTTTAACCACCGGATGGGTATGTTTAGTCAGACATCAATCCGAACCACCGCAGTCGGTGAGATTGGAATTGGAGGAGACGGACGAAGTCGCCGATGCCCGGTGCGCGGTAAGTAGATCCCGAAATCTGAGAGGACCGTACAGTAGTGCCAGAGCTATTCGAGCAAGTCAATGGCCATCGCCAACCGCCGAAATGATTGGCGCAATCACGAGCTGGCAGAGCTGAAAGCATATATAATATCAGCGCTTAGCCGGTGGAAGCATTATTAAGCGGAGTTGATCACATGTAGGCTGAGGCTCACCAGCCGTGCTCATGATCAAGCATGTTCCGGTGTGAATGGATCGATCCGTACAACGCCTCTCTCCGTCCACGCCCAGCAGCAAATCCAGTTGGAGGAGAAGGATGATGGGGTTGGGTTTGGGTCCATGGACGGACATGCTGGGGCGCTGGATTCCCCGGCCGTCCAAAAACGCAGAGGCTCCTCTCTGACACCTGAGCTGCCGTAGATCTGTTGCAGGCGAGGGGGGTGGGATGGTCAACGGCTCATTGGTCGAGGCAACGGTTGATGCGGCCTCGTTTGACTGAATATTGCCGGTGGGGGTCGTGGTAATTTTAGAGCTGTTTTCCTGGGATCTGAGCCTTCCAAGATGCTCCTACTGGAGAAACATTGTCTGCAATTTTGAAGGTGTAGGATAATGTGGGGGTGCACTTGGCCACCTCAAGGAGCACCTACATGTTTTGAGAAAAAAACGCCTGGAAAAAAATTTGGTGTTCGTCGGTTTTCTGGGCCATTGGATCCAACGGTTTATCTTCTTCCTTCCGCACGTCCAGATCTACCCCACCTCCCCACCGCCTTCCGTTACCATCTCTGCACGGCCACGACCCGCTTCCTCGCCTTCGCTCAGGACTTCGCAACTCATTGTCGCTCGCAGTGTCATCTCCGGCAGGTCCTGGCTCGGCCTCGTCGGGGCCAACGCTTGTCGTCGTGCTCCTCACGTCGCCCCACGTTTGCCCTCGCGCGAGGCAGAAGAAATTCAGGTGACTAGAGAAAAAAATTCAGGCACCTAACAATTAGCACACGTATAAACCTCTTTTTTCTAAATGGAAATGTGTCTATTCGCATGGTGATGGTGCGATACACAAGAAGCAAACGATGACACCAACTCGCCTTTTTGGCAGAGGGGGAAGGGGGCCATTCCTCACCTGCATATACTACATATTAAAGATCAAGATTTTCATGGGGATAGATAATCATGCCATTGGTTTCTCGCTGTCTTCCGCTGTCTTTTTTTTGTGAGTCATTTATCTTTTGCTCTAATGACCTAAACTTGAGAAACCATGGAGTGAAATCGTCGATGTTAGCTAATGTTATTACAAGCGAGGTTCCCACTAAATAAACTGCTAAGAACCAAAATTTACAAAATAGTAGTGTCAATTGGGTTGTGGGGTATCCGCAAAAGAAAAATTGGGTTGTGGTCATCTTTTGCTTCGATGACCTAAACCGGCCAGACCGCGGAGAGAAATCGATGATGATTTTAGCTAAAGTTATTGACAGCCGATTGATCACCGCTGTGAAGAACTTTTGTTGCGCGTGCATCCCAAATCTTCCAAAAATTCACAAAGAGGAACTCGTGCAGTGCCAAACGTGCACCAAACTGTTGCAGTCCCCGAATAGTTGAATAACGTGTGGGCGCAATCCTTGTCCTCGTTGTTGCAGCCCCCGAATAGTTCAATAACATGTGGGTGTAATCCTTGTCCTCGAATGTCATATCTGATGCGATGAGTGATTAAGAGTATATATCTAGATAAGAGAGGGTACATTTATTTAGCTTCTCTTGTCTAAATATATGATATACATACTATACGTATTCTAGAAAAATAATAGACTTTAGACTAACCTCACATTTTCTTTTCACTTGGCTATCCAACTTTTTGGGTGGCCTTTTTTCTTCCCAATATATTACTCTTTCTGTCTTAAAATAAATGTCTCAATTTTAGTACAACTTTATATTAAACTTAATACAAAGTTGAGACATTTATTTTGAAACGAATGGGGTACTATCAAAAATAAAGTTAATCAGGTGCAACAGGAAATCGCAACCTGAAAATGAGCCGTTTTAAATCGGGCAAGCTCCTCTATCACTTTTTCTTTTTGCGAGTTCCTTTTATCACAATTGTTGAAGGATGCAACTGTTGAAGGAGTAAAGCCGCTCTTGGGGTACGTGGCCGGAGGAGCTCCCAGAAAGTATCATGTCGTTTTTTGTTCCGCGAATTTCTATACGTATACGGGATGAGGTTAGTCTAAAGTCTATATACATACTATACGTATTCTTTTTTTTTTTTTGCGGGAAAGAAAGTATCTTGTCGTTAGGCAAGCAGTAGATTTCCTTGTGTTTATTCCCTGTTTTTTCTTCCGCGAATTTCCTTTTTTTTCGTCTGCGAATTTCCTTGCGTTATTCGTTGTTGTCTTCGTGATCTACGCGCATTGTACAGTGCATCCAGGGATTCGCCTTGGCCCTCGATGCTTCGCCTATTTTTCATTCACATCAACAGCAAAAAAAAGCAGGCAAATCGAGCGATTCAGAGGATGCGGGTGCTGCAACGGACGGTGGGCTGCCCTGGCCACTCGACGGGGCCGCATCGGCCGCTCTCCCGCCGATGCCCCGTCGACCTATCGGACGGTTGTTAAAGAAGTCAAAGAGGATCAAAGGAGGCCGGTGCCTTTACAGGGGATCTCTCCATGGTTATTCGAGAGGTGGAGAGACCACGGCCAAGAGTCGTCGCAAAGCCTGGGAGGAGGCGAAGTGCAAGTGGCTCTGCCAAGTTGAATGAACGGACGGTTAAGAGCCCATTACTATTCATCAGCTCCAAAAACAAAACAAAAAAGAGTCCATTGCTAATTTGCTATTGTACTGATAGCTTTTATCCGCTGCAGAGAAAATTATTGTAACATTATATTTTTGGTGTTTGAGGAGTGGAATGATTTAATTGTGACAAAAAGATTGATAACCAAGTATTTTCCATGGCCATCTATCCCTTCCCTTTCTGTTGCGGCGGCTAGGGCGAAACTTCGTTTCCTCCAAGCTCCGTCTATGATCTCATGGACTACCATCTCATAGGTCTGCCGCTCTGGTGGCCGGCGAGGGGAGGGAGATTCCCGGTGCCTCGATCCAGCTAATACTTTAGGTTAGTTTTTTTTAGTCCTCATGGCGGCGGCGCCGTGGCGAATGGCGGCGGTTCTTGTGTGAGCTGATATTTCGGGTTCAATCCTTCTCCAGTTCGTCATTGGGATAGAGTCGATGGATCTCCGGTGTAGAACATGTTGTCTACTTGGGGGCGGTGATGTTAGGGTTTTTCGACGTACGTGCAAGATGACGAGATTTGGCGTCAAACGCTTGAAATCAATTAAATGGTTTTGGCGAATGACTGCAACATTGGGACGATGATCCTTATTGGCGTGTTAACGTAGACTTCTCGACTGTCATTGACAAGGTCAGACTGATTCCGGTAAAGGAGTGGCAACAACGGCGCCTCAGCGGCTCATTCTATCGGTGTTAGTGGTCGTTCGGTGGTTCATGGACCTCGCTTTGGGGTGCTTTATACATTTCGTGAACTTTTATAAGTAGGTATGAATCCCTTTTTGCAAAAATCTAACCAGTGAGAAAAAGTTGATTTTATGCACTTTCATCGTACGCCTCTAACAAACTTTCAGTTAGTAACAAGAAGCTACTCCACTATCCTGCGGGGACGCAAAAAAAAAACAATAGAGTAAAATCCCGGAGGGTTACGAGTATACTTCATTCCGATCTACCTTGATTGATAAAAAAGGCTACCCTAACCGTCCACAAATTCAACTCAAAGCGCAACACATGACACTACGTGAACAGCAAAAGGAATCTTGGTTAAATTTTCGCCAGGCAGTTGCAGGCTAGCACACATTTCCCCAAGGCGGCAATAACAAACGCAGGTCTATTCAGATGCTTCGAACTGGCATTCACAAAACCTCATCTCAACCAATTAACTACTCCATTATTCAGAGAGATCAGAAGAAGAAAAAAATCCACAATCATCATCATCATAATAATAATAAAATAAAAACAGTAGAAACTGCCGCTACCCCCCACGAAAACCCTACAATTAAGGTGGGCCCCACCGGACCCCCCCTCCCCCTTTAAATGCCCCCTCGCCGAACGCCCCCAAGCAGCGCAACAGCAACGCCACAACCAAAGCCCAAAATCCCGTAGAAAAAGGAGAAAGGAAACGCTCCCGCTCTCTCTCTCTCTCTCTCTCTCTCTCTCTCTCTCTCTCGTAAAACCACCGCCCGAAGATCTTCCGTCGGAGCGCCGGAGATGGAGCAGCTCGGGGGCAAGAAGTCGAACAAGATCACGGAGATCGTGCGGCTGCAGCAGATGCTCAGGAAGTGGCGCAAGCTCTCCGTCGCCTCCAAGTCCGACGCGGCGGCGGCGGCCAGCACGCCCGCCGTCGCCACGGTCACCGCCGGCGGCAACGGCGAGAGCAAGGCCAAGAAGTTCCTGAAGCGGACGCTGTCCTTCACGGAGAGCCCGCCCTCGGCGGCCGGGCCGCCGCCCAAGGGGCACCTGGCGGTGTCGGTGGGCCCGGCGATGCGGCGGTTCGTGATCCC
The DNA here is from genome assembly GCA_032464435.1 of Aegilops umbellulata. Taxonomy (NCBI): domain Eukaryota; kingdom Viridiplantae; phylum Streptophyta; class Magnoliopsida; order Poales; family Poaceae; genus Aegilops; species Aegilops umbellulata. The sequence continues at coordinate 472,269,793 of CP136055.1, read as the reverse complement.
GACCGAGTACCTCAAGCACCAGGCGTTCGCGGCGCTGCTCCGGGAGGCCGAGGAGGAGTTCGGGTTCCAGCAGGAGGGCCTGCTCCGCATCCCCTGCGACGTGCCCGCCTTCGAGGCAATCCTCCGCGCCGTCGACAAGGGCCGCGCCGGCGGCAAGCACAAGGACAGCGCCGCCTTCTGCTACTGCAGCGCCGAGTTCGCCATCGCCGCCGACGTCGGCACCCCCAACAACTCGCTCTGCAGATAAGCCCGGCCGGCCGGCCGCCGGAGCCCGTCGTCGCTCGCCGGCCACCGTTAGCAGTACCTGACAACCATCCTGTCCGTCCCACGAAAAATGCTCTCCTTCTTCTTCCGTTCTTCTTCTTCTTCGGTCGTGTTTTTTCGGCGCCGTGATGGTGAGGGATGATTCGACGTACGGTATCTCCCCCCACGGCTTTTTTCTTGGTAGGAATTATTATTACTGCCCGCATTCTTCCTCTGATGATGATCTGGATTAGCCGGGTGATGTAATGCATGCATGCGGACGCCATTGATGTTATCATGGAAAGATTGATGTGAAAAATTAAGGACGGTTTTCTCTCTCTTGATTGATTGATTTGTTGTTGCCCATTTACCAGGGGTCTGTTGCGATGTCACCGGAAATATTTTGAATGTTGTGTTCGATACGCTGCAGTTATGGCCTTTACACATTTTGCGTGCGTACATCTCGCCGGCCGTTGTTCTAAAACAATCTTAACTAATCTTCAGGAAAAAAGAAACAATCTTGACTATTGGCGCGCATGTGTTGCGGTACGCCTCTGTACCCGCTTGTAAAATGAATCCACCTATAGATCGCAGTACTGCGTGGTGCAATTCGATCAAAAGAAAAAGTCACCACATGCATCCAATGGTTTTTTTAATAAAAAAGGTACTCCCTCTGTAAACTACTCCTACGTAAAAGAAAAGCCCTCAGTGGCGTTTTTGCTGCTTTTTTAGGTAGCCTTTTTACTGTTTTTACGATGAGGCAAAGCGTCAGGCGAGCACTGTGCTGACTGCCGGGTACAGAAACGGCCATGGGCTAAAACACACACTTGTACGGTGCAAAGCAAAACTGGCGACCGACCGTACGACGAAGCTAGGTGACATACAGTAGCAGTAGGGACAAGCACGGCACCCAGATTCATGAAGGCCACTGTTCCTGTCGATCAAGGTCGTGCCCCTCATCAGCCGGTTGGTCTGCATTCATGCGCTTAATTTCCTTGTGGTTTTTCCTGATGTTCAGGCTGGCCGACACAACACAATACCTTCAGAGATGCATCATGGTGTCTGTTTGTGGCTCAGTTCAGTTTACTCCTCTTAATTCTTGTGTTTTCCGTTGTGATTTCCACAGCGCAACCAGGGCATTCGGTGGTACTCCTTTCGCCCCATAGGCCCATAATATAAGAACGTTCTTTACTCCACACTAGTAGTAAACGAGATGCATCTAGCACAACGGAATATTGGAGGATCGAAATTTTTTGAACGGACGAGGATCTATAACTAACTCTAATCATACTTATCCACGAGAGATCTGCATACCCATATCCCTCTGCTTTTACGTTAGTTGTTGTGTGCCACACTTTCAAGTCTCAACCTTTCTCGGGAGCCCGAACCAAAAGGAAAGGAAAAGCGGCCCCTCTTTTGCAAGCCGGGTAGTGATGATGAGATTCCCTCAAGCTTGCACGAGTCTCCGAGCGAGAAAAGTGGGCGCTGCTGCAGCACCTGCACGCATCTCGTCGCCCGCCGACCTTGAAATTGAATGGATGGATCCTCTCCAAAGGTTTCTCTGGACCAACAGTGAGCATCTCGATGGGAAGAAGATGTTGCTTGCTTCTCCTCGCATCCCGATGCGCCCCGTTCCGTTAGATCAGGTCCACCTCTCTCTCGTGCCTGTGGATCGTAGCCTCGTAGCAGCAGCTACTGTAGGTTGAAATCTCAAATCCTTGTTAGGAGCACGAGACTCTTCAGCCCGAGACGCTTTGGAATGGAGATATGCAGACCCCCTCGATCGGCCTCCCTGAAAGTCTACGGATGCGCCGTTTGTTTTTCGCCAAGAACATGGCCTCACTTCCTGACGCATGTATCCCGATCATCATGATGGACGGCTTGACCTCTAGAAGCAACGGGGTTGTGCCGGTCAATGATCATGTTAGGGAGAAAAAAAAGTACTGTAGAACTACTTGACAAACTGAACTTTCACTAATATGCAATGTCCGATTGTCTAGCTTCAAGCAGCTTTTTGGAGTGTGAACTAGCTTCAACGGTTAACCGTCTGAAGCAGTTAAAATTAGGGTTCATAGGCTATGGTTATGGAGCCAGCCTCTACAGGCAGCCATGTGAGGGGAGCGGCATGTGGTCTGCACGATGCGAGGTGTCAAAGCCAGTAATGGAGCGTCCGTCCCGGGAGGCCGGGCCGAATAGTCTATAATCTAATCGCCATTGATGATGGGGGAGTCGCCGGCCATTGCCCGTTGGCCTTGCGGTACCTGCAAGGACGGACGTACCACCTTCAGATGCCGCCTAATTTTAGTACCAGTACTTGCATCGGATCCACAAATTCCACACACAGATCCATTTGCACCCCCATCTTCTTTTTAGTTACTTAGCGCTACCATTGTTTGCATCACAAAGTGCTAGCGGTTGCCGCTACCGGGTCGCCGCATGTGCGCCTCACGTGACCGTCCACTGGGAAAAACCTTTTTTTCTTGAGAGAGAAGACAAGTCCACTGGGGAAAACTGCATTTGAAGTTTTGCACTAGTCAGGCTTTTCAATTTATCTGTCCTTCTGTCTCTGCTGGAGCGATGCTTGCAGCCCAAAAAAAATCATAAAAACCCGGCAGGGGCTTTGCCTATTCATTAACAAGAGAGAATGCATGCCTGTCAAAAAAAGAAGAGATAATACATACAGGTATTTAGTCCAAACTAACTAGAGACGTGTTTTTTTGTGTGTGTGGAACGCGTCGAGATCGTTGCCAAAAAATGGATAGATCTTCTAGAAATGTCACCATTCCTTGGCGGTTCAGTCAAAATTGTGAAAAGACCAGACTGTGGGGGGGAAGGCAAGTCTGGTCTATGGAAAATATAAGCGATGTGCAAAACATCGCTGTTCATTTCAGGCAAGTTGGGCACTTGGGCCTATATATTCGGCCTCTAGATGGAATGGACCTCAAGAACCGTGTGTGGAACGCGAAGGACGTTTCAATCAACATTGCATCATCTCTGCCCCATTAGTCTATGCTTGAATGACGAATCATTCAAATTCTGAAGCTGGACTGCGCTCGTGTTTTTTATTCTTCTGATGATCAGCAGCTCATGCATGATTGTTGTTAATGCATGAGAGAAATGGCAGGAGCTGTTTCTCAGCAGAGAAATATTTATTTTGTCAAGGAAATGAGAATTTTTCTTGCTTATATATAGGATAATAATGCACATAAATGATGGGAGGTTCCAGTTCCAGTGGGCAAGTTAGTTGTGAAACAAACAACTTTTTTTAAGCTCAAAAGATAATATGTCTGAACTGCAACTGGTGGATGCAATTATACAAGTATAATGCCGTTCCTTCCTTGTGACAAGTTAAATATCATGAAAAGCAATCAGACTTGACCTGATGATGATACAAAGTCTTCATTTGACCCAGGGTGGGTGTCTGTGCACTAGTATAAGTGTATCAATATATACGGTAAATAGCTAAATTCTTGCCAGAACCGAAGTTAAATAGTCTCACATATATATACATTGCTCAATCTGCACTCGATCTTCATGTTGATCTTCGATTATCAAAATGTATGATTGACAGTACGAACTCTCTAGCTGTTTTATCGTACTGCCTTGTAGCTGAATTTACTTCACCCTTAAGCTAATCTGGGCACGATGTTATCACACGAAAGTCTCATAAGGCGACTCAAAGTCCAATACAAAGGCATAATCAAGTACTACAGAGGAGCTTATCTGCTTGTGCAAACGTCTTCTGTTCCCTTGTAAGCAGGGAATGCTTTTGCGTTTCTTCAAAGGTAACCAAGTTAAACCATCTAGCTAGTCTAACTCCGAACTCTGAACCTGCACAGGGTAAACCAAGTGGACATTATTTCCCTGCCTCGCTCATAGAATGTTGACAGTAATATCGCCGAAGCGATAAGATGTCGAGATTCATGGACATTGAGGCATGAACAAAACGGTCTTGCCATGCATACAGAGCATGTGAGGATGCACCTTGATTTTAAGGCGGCACATAACTTGCATCCATTGTTATGTTTCCAAGCATGGGTGTGGATGCAGTTACAACAGGAAACGCTGGACATGTGGGGTTGTTTGCAACTGTCAAGAGCATAGAAGCATGAGATCGAGAAGGTTGTGCGAATGGAGGCGCCATTAAATCGGATCCAATCGCATGTGGTCAGATATGGGAAGATTTTGGTCGCCCATGTTTCGTTTCTAACTTGTCTAGGAGCAGGAGGTGTGCGCATTCAGGCAGAAGAGACTTCCAGAGAGATGTTGGAGCATGTGGTTTTACCAAAGGAAGATATGAGCATGTGTTGATCCACCATCCATAGATACTTCGCGCTGATGTTCCATGTGCGTACAGAAACAAAGAGGGTCCGTCTGTCTATATATGGTGGCACAAGCAGGCTTCAGATTTATGTCTGACAATAGCAGAGAGAGAGATAGAGACACTGATCGTAACGGCACAGTGCACAGATCATGACTGAAATGTCGAGTGTTTTGCATGATTGAGATTAAGTGCACGCATGGATCACCTAGCGCAGCAGACCAGCACCGATACCGTGAACGTGACAAGATCCTACTAGCTGACGTTTTGCGCGGTCGATCATCTCGCTGTCATAGTGGATGCCGATTTGCCGAATCCGAATGCTTGTACATATATGGTCTCTTTAGGTTTGATTGGCAAGATGATGAGACGGTGATGCGCTTCATGAGAGACACCGTGCATGTGGCAGGATCATCCTAGCTCACATTTTGCGCAATCTTGATGGATGCTGACTAAGTGGATGATTGATGCCTCATGACTGTCTGCGTCCATGCATGGTTTCAGGTTTCGGGATGGACCGCGTACGCCGGCGGCCGGTCTGCCGTCGACCCACTGTCGTTAGGGACTTAGGGTGCCGAGCAGCCGAGGCCTCGGTGGCGAGAATAGAGGGAGCAGATTGAATGGTGCCCGATCGTCTCTAGCCGCATACACCGTCGGGTTCGACAGCATAGGTTAGGGATCAGAATCAACACGTATGGATTCAGACACGGCGGCCATGCCATCCATGTGACGGACAGAGACCTGCATCTGTATGTACTGTGCATCAATGCTGCTCACGTTCCACGTCTTGATGTCTTTGGTTGATCTGCCGCCTGCCATGAAAGACTGGCCACCATGGATAGGGATCGATCGATCTCACGGCCGGGCCGGGTGGGGCGGGCATGCACGCATGCAAGTGTCCAGACTCCAGAAACAAGCAGGCAGGAAAACCTCCCGGAGATGGAGTGTCGCGGCAGGCCAACGTGAGCGCGGCGGCCGGAGGCCCGGCCGGCCGGGGCCAGTCGATCGGCAGGGAGAAATCAGTGCACTGACGAAGCTGTCGATAGCACAGGCGGGCATCGTAGGTTCGCGACGTCGCGGCTGCAGTCCATGGCGCACGAGCTAAACGAGTAGTATACGCACTGCTCGAGGCATGCAGCAGCCCATTCCTCTGTCAGGCAGCTAGCGAGCACATCTGTCGCGACGGAGCGTCCGCAAGGACGACAGGACGTCCTTGCACTGGTATGTGGGTCCCACCCATCACTCCATTGGGAGTAGGGGTGTGCATCAAGAAAATTTGGATTTTTTGAATTTTTCTAATATTTATTTTAATTTTTTCTAAGCGGGAGCAGATGTGCCTCGGCATCGGGTTGGATTTCCATTCCTTATTTCTAGCCTAACCGTTCGATTGTAATCCAACACCTCGCACCGCGTCTGTCACTTCCAACCGTTTTAACACACAATCGGGTCATCTTCTTCCTCAAACCTAAGCCCCACCAAATGTGCTGCCGGTCCTAAGCGCTTGCATCCGCCACCCATGACCGGCGTCGCTACCGAACACGCCTCCGCCACTAGATTTACGCCCCTTATACAGACCAGTCAATCTTCGGACTCTCCTCTATCAGCGGTGCTGTTGTCGCGGTGTCACTAGTTCCGATTGCTCCTCTATGAGGCCTCACTGGCGTCTTCAACCTTGGAAATCAGCTGACACGAATAAAAAATTCCAGATAAACTTTTTTAGGCTAAAAATTATAGCCAGACTACCGAGGATTAGCAATACCGAAACAGGAAGAAGACGTCTTTGGTCTCGTTCAAAGCCCATAGAAATTGTTGTGCTTTCAAAAATCGTCAGGGCTTATCAATTTCTAATAAAAATCGCCTACGGGGTGACGAGTAGCGGGTCGGTCCATTACTGGTTTGCTCTTTTTTTTTTTTAGCATCAGTACAGACACAAGCGCTTATATACACGCGCATACACTCATCCTTATGAACGCACACACGCACACCCTACCCCTATGAGCACCTCCGAGAGACTGAGCCGGCATATCATCTTGAGATTTACGAAGTCACCGTAGGCGCCTCGTCGTCGACGGGAACGTCTCCTCCCACTGAAAGCGCATCGCCGGAAATCCTGAAATAAATCCAGAAATAATGCGAGCATCAGGATTTGAACCATGGTGGGTAGGGGATACCACTGTCCACCTAACCAATTCAACCACAGGTTGATTCGCTGGTTTGCTCTTGCTCGCTGTAGGTTTGCTCTACTTGGGTTTACTTTTTTTTCCTTGTATTTTTCTTTGGTTTATTTCTTTTTTCACCGGTTCTCTTTTTTTTACTTTTATTCTTCTTTGTACTTTGATTGTCTTTGTTTTATAGTGCTGCAGAAAAAGTTAGAAACAACTCGTGGGCCACTTTAGATCGACTCGTATTTTAACTTGACTTGAGATGGATTTAAAAGGAAATGAGCTGAATATGAGCACTTTATGTAATCGATTGAGAAACGTGTTGATCTTGAGTCAACACGCTCGATTTTAGCTCGATAGCTCGATATCATATAATTCTATTAAATAATTTATATATATATTACAAAGAAATAGGATAATTTATTATATGTTGTGCATGATTTTCTTTGTATTTTTTTATTTCCTTCTTCTTATTTTTCTTTAGTTTCTATAAATTTCTTTTTCTCAACACTTATATACTTTTTCCTCAATATGCAATGTAAATTTTTAGAGCACACCTGAAACAACTTTCTGATACATGCCGGACATTTTTTAAATACATGATGTATATTTTTTGAAAATAACTATTTTGAACACATTTATGAATACATGGTAAAAAAAATCAAACACACATTGTACATTTTGAATGGCAATATACATTTTTTGAAACTATGAGAACTTTTTTTTAACATTGAATAAGCATTTGTAAAAAAATCGGTCATTTAGTGGAAACATGTGAATACATTTTAATGAAATAAACATATATTATTTAAACTGCGTGAGCATATGTTTTAACATTTTATATAACTTTTTAAAATATTACGAACATTTTTTTGAAACGGGGAGTATTTCCATAAAATGTCATGTACATTTTTTAATGGTATGAAACATTTTTGAAGAAACAAAGCAGGCAAGCAAACCGCCCGAAAATGGTGTGTCGCAGCAGGCCAAAGTGAGCACGGCGGAGGCCCGCCCGGCCAGCGCCAGTTGATCGACAAGGAGAAATTCATAAATCAGTGTAGTGACGAAGCTGTCGATAGCACAGAACGACATTGTAGGTTCGCAGTTGCATTCCATTCCATGGCGCACGAACTAAACGAGTAGCATACGCATTGCTCGAGGCATGGATCTAGCGCAGGCGACGGTGTGGTCGATGCTCCTCCGATCGACAGGTTGAAGCCAGCGGATGACCGATGGCGGTGGCGGTGCCTGCAGGTGCAGCAGCCCATTCCTTTGTCATCTGTCACGATGGAGCGTCCTTGCACTGATAGGTGCGCCCCACCCATCAATCCGCTAGGAGCGAACATCACATTTTTTCGCTTTTTTAAAGATGTATGTAAGTGCATCTAGTGCCCCTTAGTGATTTTGGTGTATTGAAGACTTATAGGTTAAGTATGTAATGTGTTTATGAGTGTACATAGGTCTATAAGTCTATGAGGAGTTTGATATTTACAGAGAAAGTCGACCCCTAAAAATGAAGTTCTTCGACTAAAGACTTTGATATTCTGAAGACTTTCTGAAGACTTTGAAAGTGAAGAAATTGGTGTGACCTGAAGACTTGGTATTCATTCGAGGAACATGAAGCATGAAGACTTTTGTTTTCGTAGTTTCATTTTATCTTTCTTGAGCCTTAGGAAACACCATACTGTTAAAGGGGGTCGAGGAAATACTAAGGAGAAAATTTCCATGTGATGCTCAATTCAAATCCTACACCTACCAATCCCTTCGAGTGAAGCCATTGGAAATCTCATACAGATCAGTCAATTTCTTCAGTGACAGAGACGCAGTTCTTCTGGTCATTGAGGACTTTGTTCTGACTGAGGAGTTAGGAATTCGCCAGTGCGAATTGCCTACACTGTGAGGAACATGATAGCCCTGAGGAATTTGTACCTCAAATTTCTGACCGTTGTTGTGCTACGCGCCGGCTGTCCCAAAATATCTTATCCATCCAATGGTCATATCATTGAAGGGCATTTATGTCTTATCATGTCGGGCTGCTCCCTAGGCTATAAATAGCTGCCCCCTACAACCACTAGCTGGTTGGCTGCTCCGAGAGAAACTAACACTTGTCATTTGAGAGCAACTCATCCTCCGAGGACTTTGAGCGAAAATCATCAAGTGAGGAAAATCTGAACCCAAACCCAAACACCTACAAACCCAAAGTGATTGAGCATCACTGAGGAGATTGATCCTGCGTGGATCCGACGCTTGTTATCTTTGAAGACTGTGCTTCTTCCAGACGGTTAGGCGTCAAGGTCTAGAGCATCCAAGAGGAATTGTGGATCGCCGAGCGACCAAGTTTGTGAAGGTTTGGAAGTCACCTGAAGACTTACCACGAGTGATTGGGCGAGGACTGTGTGTCCTTAGCTCAAGGAGAATACGGTGAGGACTGTGTGTCCGGGACTAGGTGTCCTCAAGTTTAAATACTCAGCCGCTCCAACCAGATGTACAACTGAGACAACAGTTGGAACTGGTCTACCAAATCATTGTCTTCACCAAGCTTACTGGTTCTATTTCCTCAACACTTTCATTTCCCCATTATTGTGTTGTGTGTTTGTTCATATCTGTGTTTGAAGACTTTGACTGAAGACTTTCTCAATTTCCTCAGTTCAATTTATTCAGTCTGTTTGTCTTCATCTTGTGCTATCATGTGTTTACGCTTTCTGTACTCTGTGTTTGTCTTTATTTCATCATGATGACCATGCGTGTATTCTGTTATGTTTATTTCTGAGTACTTATTCCGCTGCTAGTAGTTCTTCGCTAAGGAATTTCCTCACTAGCAAATTCCTCAGTGAAGAATTTCATAAAAATCGCCTATTCACCCCCCCTCTAGTCGATATAACGCACTTTCAATTGGTATCAGAGCAAGGTACTCCCTTGTTCTGTGTGATTTTGGTTTAACCGCCTGGAGTTTTAGTTATGTCGACCGCAGATATGAAGAAAGTGACATGCCCCATCTTTGACGGTCACGAGTATTCCAAATGGAAGGCCATGATGAAGAAGCGTCTCATGGCGATGAACAGCGAGCTGTAGACCGTCACTGAGATTGGTCTTACCGATTTATGCAAGACGGCGAGAGCTGATGACATTCGCAAGTACACTCATCTCAACCTCACAGCGAAGGCCGTCATCTGCTCCAGTTTGTCTTGAAATCAGTTCAGGAACGTCATGCATCTCGATCAGGCGAAGCTTATCTGGGACCGTATCTCTGATGTCTATGAAGGTCATCGAACTCGTCATGATCCTTGGTTTGAGGACTTCAAGGAATCTCTCAAGTCAATGACAATTGAACCAGAATCATCATCTTCCTCACCATGTCTTATGGCAGATGGTGAAAAGGTAACTGAATGCTATCTGTCTGAATCCAGTGATGATGAATCTGGTGATGAATTTGGACCCAGTTATGTCAAACTTGTCTCACTTGCTGCTAAACAACAAAGAGCTTTGGAAAAGGCTAATGACATGCTTAGTAAGAGCAATGATATGTTGGGTGAAGAAATGGGTCAGTCAACAGCTTTGGCTGAAAGTCTTCAGAGACTTCATTCTAAGTATGACTCCCTTCAAGGTCATCATAACACTCTCTTATCAGATCTTGAGAAGCTAAGAGTGAGTTATGAAGATTTTCAGAAGGAGCGCGATTCATTGCTTGCTCAACAAATCAGCGCTGCTCAGGAAGAATTTATTCCTCCATGTTTAAAATGCATTGAACGAGAATCTGCTAATTCCTCACCTGAATGTTCAAATGCTTCTAATGTTACAAATTCTTCACCTGTCTCTGCTATCACTAATTCCTCATTTGAGGACATTGCTAGTATCACTGACGATGCAGGGCTGAAGGAATTGTACATAACAGGCATGTACAAAAGCCTCAAAGGGCATCAGACTCTTTGTGATGTGCTTAAAAAGCAGAGGGTATTGCCTTTGAGAGGAAACTCAATGCTGATGGTACATATTGGAAGCCTGAGCAGTACCCCAAAACCTCATGGGTTGCTGCAAAGGGACCTCCAGTTGATCCATCTAATTTATCTGGCTATACATGTGAATCTTCTCATTCTTCTGATGATTCATTTGACTCCAACTATAAACTGTTCAAAAATCAGAATGGTGAAGTATTTGCTAGATATGTTGGCACTAACTACAGGAATGGTTCCCCCATGAAGAAAATCTGGGTTCCCAAAAGGTGCCTTGAAAGTCTTCAGGTGAATGTCCTCATGACACCACCTGTGAAGAATAGGAACCCCAGATCAAACTCTTCATATGGACCAAATTCTTCATATGGATCCAAGTCCTCATATGGACCATATTCCTCAAGGGGATCGAATTCCTCACATGGATTAAAGTCCTCATATGAACATCATCGTGCTAACAACTCTGTCTCGCAGGGAAGAGCCAAGGGCTATGAATATGAGCATTATTCTTCAAATTATTATGTTCATAAGTCCTCGAAGAATTTCTCTGCTTATTCATATGCTTACCCTAACCCCTCTTATGTGAAACGTAATGGTTTGCCCGCTATGCCACCATTCTCATATGGAGCCAGAGTGATGAACTCTTTGCCACCCCTTCAGATGTGGGTGGTGAAGAAAAAGAACTAATCTCTTATGCAGGGTCAGGTCTCCAGACGTACTGTAACGTCTGAAGAATTTGCTGGGGACCTGACAAATTGCCTGAAAGGACGCAGGATAATTATGATGAAATGAACTTTCATTTCACACATCCTTCTACTGCTTTATTTGTCCTACTGATTGATGAAATTGATCTGATGAATTGTGATATCATATTCTTCACTGCTGAAGTATATGAGGTCGTAAGTTGCACTAATTCATCTGCAGGATGATCAACCCAAAGCCACTGAGTGGGTGCTTGATAGTGGATGTACAAATCACATGACTGGTGACAAGAATCTTTTGATGGATGCTCCCTTATCATCGTCACATATGAAGCATATCATCTTCGCTGATAAAAGCAAAAGTCAGGTATTGGGTCTAGGTAAAGTTGCTATCACAAAGGATCGACACATGGACAAAGTCATGTTTGTTGAGTCCTTAGGATACAACCTTATGTCTGTCTCAATGCTTTGTGATCTTGATATGGTTGTTGTCTTTGGCAAGTATCGTTGTGTTGTGATTATGGAAGCTGACAATTCCAAAGTCTTCGAAGGCTTTAGGAGAGGAGACTTGTATATTGTTGATTTCTCTGCAGATTCACAACCAGCCGTGTGCCTACTTGCAAAAGCTTCAGAAGGATGGCTATGGCATCGACGACTTGGTCATGCAAGCATGAGGAATTTGCACACGCTTGCAAAGAAGAAACATGTCATTGGCATTGAGAATGTCAAATTCCTCAAGGATCACTTATGCGGTGCCTGTGAAGCTGGAAAGATGACCAAGGCCAAGCATCCAGCAAAGACCATCATGACCACTACTCGACCATTCGAATTGCTTTACATGGATCTCTTCCGTCCTAATCACTACTCCTCTATTTCAAATGAAGCATCTCAATATGGCTTTGTTATTGTTGATGATTACTCTCGTTACACATGGGTACACCTTGTCTCTTACAAAACTGAAGTGCAGGAAGTCTTCAAACGATTTTCTTCGAGGGCTTCAACCAACTTTGGTGTAAAGATCAAGCACATTAGAAGTGACAATGGCACTGAGTTCAAGAATTCGGGTCTCGATGACTATCTTGATGAACTTGGTATTACTCATGAGTTATCTGCTCCTTATACTCCTCAACAGAATGGCATCGTGGAGCACAAGAACAGGACTCTTGCTGAGATGGCTCGCACTATGCTCGATGAGTACAAAACCCCTCGTCATTTTTGGGTTGTTGCAATTGATACTGCGTGCCATATCATCAACAGAGTATATCTTCACAAATTCTTCAAGAAGACTGCCTATGAACTCCTCACTGACAAGAAACCCAATGTGAGTTACTTCAAAGTCTTCGGTGCTAAATGCTGGATTAGAGATCCTCATCACAACTCTAAATTTGCATCGAAAGCACATGAAGGTTTTATGCTTGGTTACGGAAAGGACTCGCACACCTACAGAGTCTTCAACAATGTTCCTCACAAGATTATTGAAACTGTAGACGTGCGGTTCGATGAAACTAATGGCTCGCAAAGAGAGCACCTACCTTCTGTGTTAGATGAACCAGCATCTGAGGACTCTATCAAGCACAAGGCTACTGAAGATGTCATTCCTACTGAAGAACCTACTGAAGAATTCATTCCAGAACGTGAAGAACGTCGAGCTGATGCACCTGAAGAAAATACTGAGGAAATTTATGCTAAAGAAAATACTGATCAAATTCCTCAACGACAACCAGCTCATCCTCGCGTTGCAAAAGAAGTGCAAGTGGAGAAGATCATCGATGACATTAGAGCACCAAGTCCTCTCACACGCTCAAAAGCTTCACATCTATCTAACTTTTGTGGGCACTTTGCTTTTGTCTCTATCACAGAGCCCGCTAAGGTAGATGAAGCATTTTTGGAGCCTGAGTGGATTCAGGCCATGCAAGAAGAATTACATCAGTTCAAGCTCAACAACGTCTGGGAACTAGTCAATCGTCCCGATCCTCGCAAGCATAACATCATCGGCACAAAGTGGATCTACCACAACAGGCAAGATGAAAATGGTGTTGTGGTGAGGAATAAGGCACGACTAGTAGCTCAAGGCTACACACAGGTTGAAGGAGTTGATTTCGATGAAACTTTTGCACCTGTTGCTAGACTTGAGGCTATTCGCATATTGCTTGCTTATGCTAACCATCATGATATCATCTTATATCAAATGGATGTGAAAAGCGCATTCCTCAATGGTAAGCTTGAGGAAGAAGTATATGTTGCTCAACCCCCAGGTTTTGAAGATCCAAAACATCCTGACGAAGTCTTCAAACTTAATAAGGCTCTCTATGGCCTCAAGCAGGCCCCACGGGCGTGGTATGATACATTGAAGGAATTCTTCATGAAGAAAGGCTTCACACCCGGTTCAGTCGATCCCACTCTCTTTACTAAATCTTATGATGGTGAACTGTTTGTGTGCCAAATATATGTTGATGATATCATCTTTGGCTGTACTGACCAACGTTATAGTGATGAATTTGCCTATATGATGAGTGAAGAATATCAAATGTCTATGATGGGAGAGTTGAAATTCTTCTTAGGTCTTCAAATTCGTCAACAGCGCAATGGCATATTCATATCTCAGGAGAAATACCTCAAGGATGTCCTGAAGAAATTCGGCATGCAAGATTGCAAAGGCATCAAAATTCCTATGCCCACAAATGGTCATTTGTGCACTAATGAAAATGCTACTGACTTCGATCATAAGGTATACCGCTCCATGATTGGCTCTTTATTGTACTTATGTGCATCTAGGCCAGATATAATGCTTAGTGTTTGCATGTGTGCACGATTTCAAGCTGCACCGAAGGAATCACACCATAAGGCTGTGAAGCATATTCTTCGATATCTAGCTCACACACCAACACTTGGATTATGGTATCCCAAGGGCTCGGATTTTGATCTCATTGGATATTCTGACTCTGACTATGCTGGTGAGCGTGTGGACCGCAAGTCAATATCTGGTACTTGTCATTTCCTCGGATGATCCTTGGTCTGTTGGTCCTCGAAGAAACAGAACTGCGTATCACTGTCTACTGCTGAAGCTGAGTACATTGCTGCTGGTTCTTGCTGTGCTCAACTGCTATGGATGAAGCAAACACTCAAGGACTACGGCGTCAACGTGAAGAATGTGCCTCTCCTCTGTGACAATGAGAGTGCCATCAAGATTGCTCACAACCCAGTTCAGCACTCAAAGACAAAGCACATTCAGATTCGTCATCATTTTCTTCGTGATCATGTGTTGAAGGGCGACATTTCTATTGAGCATGTGAAGACTGAAGAACAGCTAGCTGATATCTTCACTAAGCCCTTGGATTAGAAGAGATTTAGCAAGTTGCGGTGTGAGCTAAATATCTTAGAGTCTTCGAATGTACTATGAAAAGGCACTCATCCTAACACTTATGCAAAATTGATGACTTAGATGTGCAACACATGAAGAAACGTTTTTCTTCAATCAATGAAGAATAACTCTCTAAGTGTGAAGAAATTAATGAAGAATTTGATTCTCAGAACCCTACGACAATTGTACGCGGTGTCTGAAATCATCATTCTTATACGGTGGGTCACGCCACCACAAAACTTGAAAATCTTCAATTTGAGTTTTTCCTCAACTTTGAAATCCCTTAGTTTTCAAATTCTTCAACTTGCAAAATCTTCACTTGTGCCGTCGTTTTTCTTCATTGGCTATATATATATATATATATATATATATATATATATATATATATATATATATATATATATATATATATATATATATATGTGAGTTTATGTCCTCTACAGCATTCACTTATAGCTATTTCTTCAAGTTGGTCTTTCTGCTAAGTGAATGTGATCGGACCCTTCCCCTCTATGCTATACTCAATCCAATCTGTTCACAAATTCTTCATGTGCGTTCTATTTGAAACTCGTTCAAAATCTTCATTGTGTCCTTGTCAGCTGAAGAAATTGCGAACGGAACGTTAAAACAGATCTTATCCAAATTTTCGGTTTTGCCGCTCAAACCGTTCCGCATCCCACGATGCATTATTTTACTCACCCGCGATCTTACACGATCTCCACTACACAGTACGTGGGTGACACATGTCATGAGAAGGAGAATGGTCAGGGGCACGTTCGTCCTAAATCTTCGGGCGAACAGTTTTTCACTGCCTCTATAAATACCCCTCTCCCCTTCCTCACTTCTTTTACTCCGCTCGATCTCTCTCTCCCGCTCGAGCTTCTCAAACCCTAGCGCCGCCGCTACTCCATCGTCGCCGGTGAGGAAGAACTTCACTGCCTCGACCTCGTCGTCGTCGTACTCGCGCCGACCGCGGAAATCTTCACCTCCGCCGCTGCCGTAGACGTCTTCCTCCGCCGACTTAGGGCATGGAAGATCTACATCGACGAACCTCACTGTTTCATCTCACTGTTCATCGTATTCTTCGTTCAGGGTAATTAAAAGTTACTTTTTCTGCCCTCTTTGATTCGAAATTTTTCTACAAAATCTTCAAAGGTGTTTTATTCTTCAAATCCTCACACACAAAACACCTCACATTTTATCTGTTCTTGATTCATTTCCCTAAGCATCATTTTCTTCAAGATTCCTCAATTGTGTGGATCTTCGATCTATACAACTCTAGAACCTAAGATATAGCGCGCTTAGTGAAATTCTTCAAGACACATCTGGTCAAATTCCTCAAACTTGTTCTTTTTGAAAAACCCTCTGAGAACGCATATGACCTCTCCAAATTCCTCGCAACTATACTCTGTTCACAGGTACACATGTCCGCTGCTGAATCATTAGGTTCTCATCAACTTAACTCGTTTGCAGCGTTCCTCTAAGAAAAGTTGCACACTTTTTCAGAGAATTCAATTGTTCAAATTCCTCAACTGAAGAAAATGGTTGACGGTAAAAGGCCACAGAAAGGAGGAAAGAAGCCTGAGGTCATGACTGCTTTTGAAATCCCTGAGGACATCTATAAAGATTACTGCACGCCTGATGAAGCCAAGTTTGGCAAAGAAGATAAAAATCAGCGCAAGGTGCGCATTCAGAGGATTGAACGGATATGGGCACGTGAATGGAGGGAGTACAGGTACGTCACTCCAAAGTACATGAAGAAATTTGCTCTCAACCCTCCATGCCCAAGACTTCCACTGGCACCTGGCCAAGTAGCTGATCCCACTAGCATCAAACGCGGTGAGGATTTTCCTGAAGAATGGGCCAAGCGCCAAGCCAAATTGGCAAGACAAGCCAAAGAAGCAGTGAGGAAATTCAATAAAGATTCTGCTGCTGCTGCCACTGAGGCCTCTGTCAAGCCGAGGAAATCAATGCTCAAGAAGCCCGCTCGCAAGCCAAGTGATTCACCAACAATGCCCTCACGGCCAAGTTCCTCAGCTGCGCCCTCACGGCCAGAAACTTCAAAATCCTCAAGGCAAATTCCTCAAGCTGCTCCTGCTCCTCCAAAATCCTCAGCACCTCCTCCAAAGTCCTCAGCACCTGCGCATCTTGCCACGTGTCGAAGGACTGTAGGCGTCTCTGTTGCCTCTGGTGTCTCAGCAAGTTCCTCAGCTGCACCAAGTTCCTCAGCTGGATCCTCTCTGCTGAAGAAAAAGGCTACTGCTGGACGCGGTACTCGCCCAAGTCCTCAGAAGAAACAGGTAGTCTTCAATGTACCATCTGACGAAGATGAAGCTGATGAAGAAGAACTTGCAGAAATCATCAGGGATCGACAAGAAAGGGCCGCTAGAGCCAAAGGCACACCTATGCCGCTGCTGTTGGATCCAAGGGCGATCCTCGATTACATTGATCTCTGGCATAAGGATCCACACACACCTATGCCTGACTTCAAGCTGACACCCGCCCAAAGTCACATGCTGACTCACTTCATCCAAGAGGAGAAGTAGAAATACGATAGGGCCAGAGAGATCAAGAAATCACAGTACAGAAAGGAGAAACTGCTGAAGAAAAACGTTGTCAAGATGACAACTGAAGAACTTATCAAGATGCAGGCTGAAATCAAAGCCCTCAGCGATAAATTTGACTCCTACTATGCTGACTGGAAGGGAGCCAAAGTCAGGTTTGTGAAACTGACTGAGAAATTCACAAATGTTGCAGCCCCATCGCAACAAGAAATTCCTCAAGCAGAACCTTCAGCACAGCCCACTGAAGAACACGCCAGCACTGCTGATGACTTTCAGACTGCTGAAGGAAATGCTAGTTCCAGGGCTGATGACTCCATTCCAGATACTGAAGAAATTGCCAGGGCATCCACTAGTGGTGCGCCTGAAGAAACTGAAGAAGTCAGGGCAACTGCATCAGTTGCGCCTGAGAAAATTCAAACAGATTCCTCAGCTCCTCCTGCGCCTACACCAACTCCTATCCTTCCATCTGCATCAGATGTGAAGAAGACCAAGGCTGCAGAGCGAGCCGCAATGAAGAAAAGGAAAGCATCAAAAGCTTCAGAATCTTCAGCTCCAAAGAAGATGAAGCCGATGACCAGCTCGTTTGACAATCCTATTGATGCTGTTCCGATCTCAACCATGCCATCAAAGGACCTTGTTCCTTTTGATGAAGAATATGTGATCCCAAGCGGATCTGATGAAAAAACTCAATCTGCTGCTTCGTCAGAGCAGATTGATGAAGAAATTGAAGTGGATGCAATCCCTTCAACTCCAGTGGTCTCATCACCAATGCCTCAGTTTACTGCTGAAGAGGCTGTTGTTGAAGAAATTGATGATGAAGATGTGGATATTGGAAGCACAACTCCAGTGATGAATGACGACTTTTGGGAAAGTCAGCATCCCAATTCTCTACTCTTCACCCCACTATAGCAAATCCCTCACTCTCCTGCACCAACAGTTCAATTGGGCTCTGAAGAAACTCATCCCACTACATCTGTGCATGAAGAAATTCCAGCCCCTAGTGCTGAAGAAGCTGCTGCTGCTGAAAAGGTGACTGCACCTGAGGAAGAACCTGAAATTCCTCAGCCTGAAGAACCTGAGATCGCGATTCCTGAGGTAGTGATGCAACTCACTGACACTCCTCTGCCCAAGCCAAAGGATCCGTTCTCAAGGAAGCAGAAGTTCAAGGCTGAAGACTTCTTTGGCGAGCACGTGTTCTTCACCGAGTATAATCCATATGACTTTGCTCGCATAAGGAAGAGGCGTTTCTGGACTGCAAGTCAAGCCAACTTTTATTCCTCAGTGCTTTTCAACAAAGACAAAGTCTTTGACCATGCACATATTCCTCACGTGGATATGGAGTCCATGTCGTGCTTCACGCTAGTCCTCAGTGTTCTTTACGACACTGGGCTGCTCAATTTCTGCACTGACATATGCGATTGGAATGAAGAACTCATTCTTCAGTTCTACGCAACGCTGCACATCACTGGCAACTCTGAAGATGTGAATTCATGGGTTCTGGACTGGATGACAGAGAACACTCACTACAAGGCACCAGCATATGAATTGCTTCGTGCCCTCCCACTCAGTCCTCCCCTTGAAGATGCACGTTGTGTTTACAACGAACCTGAGCTTTCAAATCACTATATGCAAGTGCTGATGAAGCCTTTGAAGCTAGGGCAGGCTCCTCGAACCAAATTCCTCGTCAAGGAATTGTTGTATGTGCCTCGGACTGTCTATCGCATTCTGACGAAGACAATGAGTCCTATCAAAGGCCACGATTCTAATGATGAAGAAATCGTTGGCATCATGAAGAACATGCTTTTCAACATCATTCATGGCGTTCCCGTCAACTTCCATGATTTCTTCATGAGGACTCTGGCCAATATTGCTATGTCGCCATTTGAGCTGAAGCCTTACGCGCCATGGATTATGAGATTCATCAGGACAAGGTCTTCACTCAATTACAAAACTGAAACTCTGAACCACTGCAGCTACTTGCCCCCTATTGAAGTCCTCAAAAGGACATTTTCCTCAGCTGAAGAAAAGGGCAAGGCTACTGTTGTGATAGATGAAGGCATTCGTCCATCGGATGGTCAATTTCACAAGGCTGCATCTTACTCCACCAATGATGACTCTGCCGCCAACAATGCCAAGCCAAATCCTCAAGCCACAGCACCCAGGGTGATGACTGATCGTGAGTTACTCCTCAGTCTTCATCAGAAGGTTGATCGCAATCACAAATGGGTCAAGCGTCAGTTTGGTTCAATTCTTCACAACATGACTTCAACACACAATGCAGTGAAGAAAAACCACTACTACCTTCATGAAACCCTCAACCGCACCTGGGTTGTTCTATCTCAAGTCTACAGCGCTGATGATCTGAAGAAAATGGGTCTCAAAGAAGAGTTTGCCTGGTCTGCACCTCCTCCGAAGAAGTACAAGAAGGTCCCGGTTCCTTCTTTGGTGGCCAGCTCCCATTCTTCATCGCGTGACACTGATGAACATGAAGACTTGGACGACACTACGACAGGCCCTACTTCAACTACCGACCCCAACAACGCTGGCGCTCCTTCATCAACTTGATTATCTTCAAGGGCGTTAGTCCTCAGTTTTGATCCTTTTGGTCATTCGATGACAAAGGGGGAGAAATCTGAGTTAGTCTTCAAGCGGGTCTATAATAAAGGGCATTTTTTTTGCTAAGTTACAACTCTCGTTCTTCCGAAACTTTTATTGGATCGAGTTGTAATCTTAAACCCGATGGTGCTCTGATACTTTTGATGCACTATGCTCTGATACTTTTGATGCACTACTCTGCATGCTTATTCCTCGTTAATATGATTGCACACATGCTGAATTACATCAGGCACCATATTTCATCATGCATTTCAAATTCTTCATATTATATATCAAATGCGTGTATGAATTTCAAGATATAGGGGGAGATCTCCATGATTCATCTCTTCAAGTGTGCATTGCTTCAAAAGCAAATTCCTCACTATGCACAACTTCAGGGGGAGTTCTTCTATATCTTGCAATCAAATTCCTCAGTATCAGCATTTACATTTCATATGGTTATCCCCGTTGAAAACTTAACCTATATTGTCATCAATCACCAAAAAGGGGGAGATTGTAAGTGCATCTAGTGCCCCTTAGTGATTTTGGTGTATTGAAGACTTATAGGTTAAGTATCTAATGTGTTTATGAGTGTACACAGGTCTATAAGTCTATGAGGAGTTTGATATTTACAAAGAAAATCGACCCCTAAAAATGAAGTTCTTCGACTGAAGACTTTGATATTCTGAAGACTTTCTGAAGACTTTGAAAGTGAAGAAATTGGTGTGACCTGAAGACTTGGTATTCATTCGAGGAACATGAAGCATGAAGACTTTTGTTTTCGTAGTTTCATTTTATCTTTCTTGAGCCTTAGGAAACACCATACTGTTAAAGGGGGTCGAGGAAATACTAAGGAGAAAATTTCCATGTGATGCTCAACTCAAATCCTACACCTACCAATCCCTTCGAGTGAAGCCATTGGAAATCTCATACAGATCAGTCAATTTCTTCAGTGACAGAGACGCAGTTCTTCTGGTCATTGAGGACTTTGTTCTGACTGAGGAGTTAGGAATTCGCCAGTGCGAATTGCCTACACTGTGAGGAACATGATAGCCCTGAGGAATTTGTACCTCAAATTTCTGACCGTTGTTGTGCTACGCGCCGGCTGTCCCAAAATATCTTATCCATCCAATGGTCATATCATTGAAGGGCATTTATGTCTTATCATGTCGGGCTGCTCCCTAGGCTATAAATAGCCGCCCCCCTACAACCACTAGCTGGTTGGCTGCTCCGAGAGAAACTGACACTTGTCATTTGAGAGCAACCCATCCTCCGAGGACTTTGAGCGAAAATCATCAAGTGAGGAAAATCTGAACCCAAACCCAAACACCTACAAACCCAAAGTGATTGAGCATCACTGAAGAGATTGATCCTGCGTGGATCCGACGCTTGTTACCTTTGAAGACTGTGCTTCTTCCAGACGGTTAGGCGTCAAGGTCTAGAGCATCTAAGAGGAATTGTGGATCGCCGAGTGACCAAGTTTGTGAAGGTTTGGAAGTCACCTGAAGACTTACCACGAGGGATTGGGCGAGGACTGTGTGTCCTTAGATCAAGGAGAATACGGTGAGGACTGTGTGTCCGGGACTAGGTGTCCTCGAGTTTAAATACTCAGCCGCTCCAACCAGATGTACAACTGAGATAGCAGTTGGAACTGGTCTACCAAATCATTGTCTTCACCAAGCTTACTGGTTCTATTTCCTCAACACTTCCATTTCCTCATTACTGTGTTATGTGTTTGTTCATATCTGTGTTTGAAGACTTTGAATGAAGACTTTCTCAATTTCCTCAGTTCAATTTCTTCAGTCTGTTTGTCTTCATCTTGTGCTATCATGTGTTTACGCTTTCTGTACTCTGTGTTTGTCTTCATTTCATCATGATGACCATGCGTGTATTTTGTTATGTTTACTTCTGAGTACTTATTCCGCTGCTAGTAGTTCTTCACTAAGGAATTTCCTCATTAGCAAATTCCTCAGTGAAGAATTTCATAAAAATCGCCTATTCACCCCCCCTCTAGTCGATATAACGCACTTTCAATGTACACCCGTAGGCATACATTACTTGTATTCACATACGAGCAACGGAGAAACAAGTGGTTGGGCTGCTGCATATCGCCTTAGACATGACTACCATGCACCTACGATTTTCGTCGTCGCTGAGGAAGAAGAGCATGGTCCACATCTTGACACTAAAGAAACCCCTAACCTTAGGCATTAACGAGTTGTGATAGCCGCCAACCCACGAAGACTGGATCTGTTTCGGTAAGGAACACCGACCGAAGGAGCCCTCTGAGCATCTTCAACGTCGGATGCAGGTCGACATCGCTTTTTCCAAAAAGGAAGGAAGGGACCGTCTGAGCAAGACGGATGATTTCCCTCTTTCAATCCTAACCGTTTGATCGAAATCCAACACCTCACACAGTGCCTTTAACTTCCAACTGTTTCACACATGATCTAGTCATATTCTTCCTTCAACTGCAACCCCACCATATGTGCCGCTGGCCTAAGCGCTTGTCTATACCACTCATGATCGGTGTTGCTACCACACGGGCCTCACCTCCCCACCCATTCACCCCTCTGAACCTCCTCGTGCACCGGAGTTTCACCCCTTGTACAAACCAGTCAACCTTCGGACTCTCGTCCATTTGCGTCGCGGCTATCGTGGTGTCGCCGTTTTCTGATTTCTTTTGTACGAGGCCTCGCCGCCGTCTTCGACCTTGGAAATCAACGGACGCAAAAAAAAACCCAGATAGCCTTTGTTAGGCTAAAAAGTATATTCGGACCAACATGATTACCAAAACTGAAAAAAGGAAGAAGATGTTGTTGGTCTCGTTCAAAGTCCATAGGAAACTTTGTGCTTTCAAAAGGCGCCATGGCTATGTGTTCCCGTACCGATTTCTAATAGGAATTCTCCAACGGGCGACGACTAGCAGGTTTGCCCGTTAGCGTAGTTTGCTCGCCATGCGCTCTAGGTTCACTCTGCTTCGGTTTTATTCGATATTTTTTAGTTTTCTTTTATATTTTTTCATCGGTTTCTCTTCGGGGTTTTTTCTTCACTTTACTTTGGGTTTTCTTTTTCCCCCTTTGTTTTCCTTTGGTTTTATTTGTTTTTTTGCTTTCATTTTTGTTTCTTTGGCCTTTTGTCGTTTTTCTTTTTTCAACACATATCTAATTTTTTCCAGTACACAAAATACATTTTTAAAAACATGTGAAACTTTTATCTGATACACGTGGACATTTTTCAAATACACCTTGTATGGACATTTATTTTCATTGAATATTTTTTTAAAGTGACGAACATTTTTTGGAAACCCATGAATATTTATTAATATGTATTTAATTTAAAATAAACTCCGTAAATAAAGTAAAAAGGAGGGAAAATGGTATATGACGTCAGCATGACGAGCCACGTCGTACTGGGCCGGCCCACCAGATAGCCGCTCTCTTCTTCGGAGAAAGAGCGAGCTGTGCGCCCTCGATGTCTATACAGAAAGGCCCCCTAAAAGCCCAACAAGGCGCCCACTCCCCTCCCTCCCGCAAACCTCAAACCCCACGACCGCTCCGGCCTCTCCGACAGCAGCGAAGCGCAACCTCGTCGGCGATGACTCGCATCACGGCGCCGGAGCTGTCGCCCTCGCCCCCGGACTCCCCGCCACCCGCCCGCCGCTCCCCGGCACCGTCGACCCCGCACTCCCGCCGCCGCCCCTCCCCGTCCCCGTCCCTCGCGCTCACCCCCTCCTCCGCCTCCACCTCCGCCACCTCCTCGAGGCCCCGGCCCCGGCCCTCGCCCAAGAGGACCTACTCGCCGGCGCAGTGGGTACCCGTCTCCTCCCACCCCGCCTTCGCGCTCCGCGGCGCCCTGGGCGGCGGCGGTGCCGCGTGGGATGCCGCCGGGTCGAGGCTCTACGTGTGGGACCCTTCGGCGCGCGGCGCCCACCGGGTGTCCGTGCGGATCCGCGACGCCGAGGCCGAGAGGGACGTGGAGGAGGTCGCCGTCGAAGCCGCCGTGCCTTCCGAGGTGAAGTGATTTCTCCCCCTGGTTGCTTTTTTAGTAGCACCGGTGAAATGCTAGGGATAGGCAAAGGTTCTCCCCGTTCTCTAGTCACTAGGTCAGAGGCATACATGTGAGAATCTACATTGGTGATTAGGGGAACTTGCAATTCGCCAGTACTTCTGTGTGTGAACAAAAATGGGGAGAAACTTCTCTGTGCGATGTTGTGCAACTGAACATATTGTGGAGCATTTGGATTTCTTAGTGTCGGATTGTATGTTAATTTAGGTAGTACTGTTTGCTACCCTAAGCACAATCTTTCCAAGAGGTTTATACTGTGTTGTAGGAAATATATTGCGGCATTTATCAAATTTTGCCAAATGGGAAGTTGATATTATGATGTTCGATGGGCACATAGTAGGAAAGAAGATGGGTCTACCTTCCCTTATATTTGTACGAAAATTGGGTTTTAAACGGTTCCACAACATTAAAGTTTCTCTGAGTTCATTTCTTAGGTACTACTACCTCCGTCTCAAAATGTAAGACGTTTTTGTAGGCTAAACTAGCATATAGTAATATAACTATGCAAAATAAGTTTTAGGTATCACATGGTATACTATATCAGCTAACATGTTTCTAGGCATGAAAATTCACCACCTAAGTTTGTGCATTTTCACGTTTTGGAGGTTTGACGAGAACATACATGGGGGAGGTTGAGGCATAGTTGTACATTTTTTATTTGGATGTGGACTAAGGCTTCAAAAGAAAGTTATTGATTCCCTCCTCATATTGGGGAAATTTCAAAGTTTTAAATATCCGGCTATAGCTTTGGTATAGCCTTTGAGAGCTCTCCCACTAAAGCTATGCAATTTTAATACTAAATTGAAAATGACGCTAATAGCCCGCTATTTCCCGCTAGTGCTAAATTTGGAGTCATTTAACCGCTAAGGCGCTATATGAAACCATCCCGCTGCATTATTCTATTGTTTTTGTTTCTGATATATATGGTGCATAGTGTAAAGCTTGGTTATTGAATTAAGATACCTGATTGGAGCTCCGGTTTTGTTGTGCAAACATGTGTTTATGTCAAGTATATGCGATATATCACATATGAAGCCTGATTTTGTACCTTTTTTTCAAAAAAAAAAACATAATTTAAGGAAAACGCTAAATGGGGCTTAGCTTCGCTATAGTTTTTAATAGCTTCTGCCCGAGCCGCCGCTAAATGGCATAGCCCACTATTTAATACATTGGGAAGTTTCCTTTCCTGACATAGTGATATGATAGCTTTTTTTGGAATGTGTGTATTCCTATGTAAAAAATAAGGCCTATTTTACATTTCTACCTAACTGGTTTTGTTTGCAGCATTATTTGCTTCATTTGATCTAACTTTTTGTCATGAAATGCCGTCATAGTTGAATTGAGAAAACTTTTATGCTTGTACTCATTGCTTGTGAGGTGGTAATCTTTTATAAGTTTCCACAGTAGGTATTCTTTCTTTACCATGATGATTGTTCTGTACTATCTTGCATTGACATAATCGATGTCGCTCCTGTGTTGTCCAGATGTTGATGCCGGAGACGGATCTTGGTTACGAGGTCACTCATATATCACTTAATACGGATGGGTCATCATTACTCCTAGCTGGATCACATAACATAAATGTTCTGTATGTACATGAGAGGGTATCAGAAGATGGTGATACAATCATATGCAGGTATATATCTTCATCACAACCATATCTCATGTTGATAATGCACTCTTGCTCCTTTATTTCCTGAATGTTCTGAGATTATTCTAGTTATGAATATTTTTCTTGCGATAAAAAATTGAAACCAGTGGAAGAATATTCTTTTATTTCTCCTGCATGTCGTTAGTCATGCACATCAAGAGCAATCTTCTACTCTTCTCATTAGTCATGCACATCAAGAGCAATCTTCTACTCTTCTCATTAGTCATGCACATCAAGAGCAATCTTCTACTCTTCTCATTGGGGTATTAAAGAAGGGCGTCTACAGAGTTTTCATTCACTCTGCAGTTTAGATTAATGGGACGTATAGCTATCTTTTCTTGTTTTGATGCCATTGACCCATTGTTCATGACTTGATTATACTATAATGTTACCTTCCCCTGCATTTGACTACAGGACCGCACCAGTTGCTTCCCAGATTTTACCTACCAATAACGATGGCATAAAAGTTCTGCAGACATCTTGGCACCCTTTTAGCAGCAGCCATTTTGGTGTTTTGACATCAGATGCTGTTTTCAGGTATGCTAAAATGGATTCTGGTGCTACATGGAGGGGCTAATTTAAGCTTATTTAACATGCAATTTTTTGGAGTTTATGTAAATGGGAAATGTATTTTCCTCTGTCCATTCCCATATCAAGTACTCCCTCTGTAAACTAATATAAGAGCATTTAGATGACTACTTTAGTATTCTAAACGCTCTTATATTAGTTTACGGAGGGAGTACCTTTTTTTTTTCTGTGTGCCATCATGTATATTTATTTATTTCTACGCCCATTCTTCATCTCTTCTTAAAAAACTGATACAATATCCTTAGATCAACATAATGGAACCACTATATTAAATTTTCTGTAAGATAAAATAATCAATAACCATCTATGCAGGTTATTTGATCTCTCATTTGATTTAGAGCAACCAGAGCAGGAATTTTATTTGCAGCCAATTCTACCTGGAAGATGTCAGAATGCTTCGTCAATTTGTCCAGTGGCATTCTCTTATGGCAGTGATCATCTGTGGGATAGATTTTCGGTATGTCTCTTGGTTGCAGTTGCCTAGATAATAGAAGCCCTCTCAAAAATAAACTTGCCCAGAATAGTTTACAAATTTATCAGGATTATTATTTTAATATAGCAAGCAAGATAGTATCACACTTAGATTAACTTCAAACAGCTCTAGAGCAATTTGGCGGTGAATTTTGCATATGAGAATTTATCGTTTTGCTAGTTTAAGGCTTTAAGCTTTTTACATGGTACAAATATTTATGGTATCAATTGATATTACTACACTATCTATACAGCATCTTTGTCCAATGAATTTGGGAATGCCATGCTTATTTACTGTTTCTGTATGACTGTATCAATGCTATTTTTTTTTTGTGTGAAGTCTACACCGTGCTGTTCATAACAGAATTACAGGAAGTTACTTGATGCCTCATGCATTTCAATTTTTTTTTCAAGTTGTCATTTGATATGTTGTTTGGACATACATGTGTAGTCTCTTCAAAGTTACCTTGATCAGGATTAATGTTTTGTATGTTGAGTAGTCAATTCCTGTGCTTTGTTTCACATGTAAGCCTGTTTATGCAGGTTTTCATCTTGTTCAGTGATGGTTCAATTTTTGTGCTCTGCCCCGTTGTTCCATTTGGATGGTAATATTGCACTTCTATCTGCCCCCTTCTTTCACCGCTTATCATTTTTATGTTGCCTAACATTTTATTTCGATATGTTGCCTAACATTGTGAGAATTACTTAATTTCATGCTGTAGGTTGTACTTTATCTACATTGATTTGGCAATTATTTTCTATGATGCAGTGACTATAGTAAGAAACATATTGAAGAGATATATGAAGATGTTAATACATTTGGGTTGAAATCTTCAAATCCAAATGTTGTCACGAACTCACATTTGGCCATTGCATGGTTGGAGGCAACATTTCCGGAGCTGTTACGTCAATCAGCAGATGGCAACACACTGATGTCAAGAGCTCGTGCATATGCTCCAGTAGACGATTCTCTAACTCTGCAGGTATACTTCTATTGACTTTCTAAAATATATCTGTGAATGACCGAGCAAGTGTAGCTCTATGTGTTTAACTGGAGAATTCAGCTTGTGGTGTTCGAATAGGGCTGATGCTTTTATTATCTTGGGATGGCTAGACGTATGAAATTTTCTCATGCATTATTGCATTCGGTTTTAACATGTGAATATCAAGTAAACACCTTTAGAAGGAAAAAAGTAAGCACCTTTAGAAGGAACAAAGTAAATTACTTTTGGTCAGAAATATTTTGAGGTGGGATTTAACCTTGGATACAAGTAGCACATCGCCTCTATTCCTTGCTGTATATAAAGTTAGGATGCTGTAACACAACCATGATGAAGAGGAAGGAAAAAGGCATGCCTCTTAAACTAGCAATTTGTTCATTTAAGTGCTCATAGTCAATCCGATGCTTTTCTAGTAGATAAGATTGTTGATTTGTAAGAGTAGGAGCATTTGGCTCGTGACCAAACATTTGCCACAAATTGCAGAGTCATGTCTGTCACACTCACGTGTACACGTGACACTTCCTCTGCAGGCGCAGTTTTACTACTGTAATTGTGTCAGCAAATATATTTTTTGAGAAATGTTTCAACAAATATTGTACCCACAGTTTTGTTCATGGCCGGACAATTGGTTAAATGTTCTGATAGCCAGCATGCTTTTGGAGGAAGAAAATAGTAAATACTATGTTGAACATTGATTTTGCTGTTTTAAATTCTCTTTGAAAATCACTGTTGTGGTTATATTTGCCTGATTTACTATAGGTATAAAATTTTCTATTTGTAAATCTACCACTCATTTTGAATTCTGAAGTTCCTTGGAAACAAGACCAATCTGTAGTCTAAATTAAATGTTAAAGTTTACGAAACATGTTATACAGAAAATCAACAAAATACCAACTATTCCTGAACTGCTTTGATAACCGAGAAATATCTTCTTGTCATGACAAATTGAGAATGTTTTTATCATGAATCAATGTGTATTAAGACTGAACGCCCATGCAGGGGCCTCTTTGTAGAGTTTGCGAGGAAAACAATGAACTCGAAGGCAAGAGCAGCTCTTGTGAAGGTAAAGCTGTGGGTTTTGTGTACAGCTCTGTTGGCAAAGATTCAGTTCTTGTAACTGCCTGGGGTAGTGGACAGCTCCAGATTGATGCTCTAGCCGATGAAATCCAACCGCAATGGAGCATTGGGGTTCCTACTCGCCTTAATGTCGATTCACATGGACGCATAAAGAGTGTTGCTATGATATGCGACTCTAATCCACAAGATTCGTCAGCCCTGAGATCACATCGTTCATCCAGTATGGGATCAAATGTGAAGAGCAATACAGAAGCTGTCTGGATGGGACACTCTCCTCCTTTGCTAAGGCTCTCAATTGTGGATTTGGCACTACCAAAAACTTCTAACGGCAGCTCTTTATCGTTATTTCTGGACCCCCTTGTCCCGGAGAGATTTTATTGTGCACATGGCGGGGGACTTGACATGGTCACGTTGCACTTCCTGCCATTTTCATACCCTGAAATGGCTTCCACACCACCCTCCGTGCATCCTGTACTCACCACAGGCAACAGCGATACAAGTTCTCCCTTCCTTTCTGGATTTGTCGCCATAGCGGATGCATATGGCCATGTGCAGTTAGTTGGCATCACATATACTGGTGAGTGCTTTGTGGTGGAGATGAAGGGTTGGAAGGAACCAACTCCTCTTCAGCTTGACATATGCAGCAAGGACATCAAGGATGTGGAATCTTCCACAACTGGAATGATCAGCAAAGAACTTCTTGCTGGTCCAGATCCACCCATACTCCCATCTTCAACAAGCCTGAGGTCGTTGACTCCTGACTCCATTGAAGGGAAGTCCACACTTCATCACTATATTAAGGTTTTCCATGAGCACTATGTGGAGTACGGGCACAAGGTAAGAGCTATCATTATGGTATTTTGTGCATATCCCTTATCAACTTAGAATATGTCATATGCCATTGTTGGTGCATAAGTAAAAGTCATTCCATTCTGGAGACAACTGAACCTGTTACATCTTTTAATCCCCACAATATAAGCATATCACTAACGATCATGGGTTCATTTGAATGATGTTCAGGTTTTCATCGAGCTCAAGGAACACGAAGATTATGTGAAGACAGAGATTGAAGACAAGCAGAAACGCCTACAAGCAGTGAAGCAATCACTTCTATCCATAGAAGCCAAAGACGAGGAGATAAACAGGCGGGTTGATCGGGCCTCCAAGGTGTACGATCTGTTGGAGAAGCGCATAGAAAGCTTCAAGATGCTGCCTGCCGCAAACAAGAAACCATTGTCACAGGCAGAGCTGGAGTTCAAGTCACAGCTTGGTCCGTAATCGAGAAACCTGACTTTGCATATTCTCCCTTTACGGCCTCATCATGCCCTAACATGCTTCCTACCTGCTAAAACTTGTGCAGATAGGTTTGCGGACGTGGAGCTGGACGCTCTGCGTACTTCCATTGCTGCCCTGAGCGCGAGGATGAAACGGTTCGCCCAACCGTCTTTGGGTGGTGGTGCAGCCGGCACAGGAATGGCGCCATGGCAGGCCCCGAAGGCCGGAAGAGGCCACGTTTCGGAGTCCCAGATGTCGCTGATGAAGTCTTCGCTGGAGAGGCTGTCGCTCCTCAACGAGGAGAACAATCAGAAGCTACGGGTCATTGAGACTGAACTCAAGAACAAGGAACAGCAGTAGTACTGTGTAGTCGGTGATACTTGGTTTTGAATCGCACCCATGTTGTCGGCACGAGAAAGGGAGTTGGTGGCAGATGTTGGCTCAAAAACTATGGAGGGCTCGCTCCTTCCGGATCTTGTCGTGCCCGTAGGTTGTTGGGAGTGAATTATGCCCCATGCAGCAGCGAAGATTGTTGAGAAAGTAGCCGACGCTACGATTAAATCAGTTACTTTTGGTACAACTGCTTAAGAGGTTTGTTACTAGCTCCTGTTATGACGTCCGAGGTCTATACAGCCTTCAGTATGGTCGTGTATTTTTATTTAGATTAGAAGATGTGAAGCCTGACAGTACGGTTTTTTTGTTTTGTTATATAAAAAATAACGTGGTAGTATATGTTTGGTTCTTCCTGCTGCCTTATTTGGTTCATTATTGACGTACCACCCATTGCGACTATTTCCGGCTGATGGACGCGGGTAGTATATGCTCGCTTGACGGTCTCAGCTTGTGCTGCTTCGTCGGCTTTGCTGATATACAAATAAATGTCTAGAAACATTTTTTTTGCGGGGATTATCCATAAACATGTACATGGACGATCTAGCTTGGCTGTTAGAGATTTTTTTGGTTGGTATATAGGAGGAGTATATATGAGACGAGATATACATGCCCGCCAGAGATATCTGCAGCATCTGTTTAAACAGAAATTTGCAGGGGGGTAGGATCCCGGCTACCCACAATCTGAGAGCGCTGCCGTCCCGGAGCGACGTGGACCCTTGCCATGGAGAAGCGGCTGCGCGAGGGCGGCGGCGACCGGCCCACGGCGTCCTGGGAGATCGACCTCGCCAAGCTCGACATCCACCACCGGGAACCGCCCGGATCCTTCGGCAGCTTCTGCAGCGCCACCTACAATGGCAGAAAGGTCCTGGGTATATCTCTGCGATCTTGTTTATTTCTCGGCCGATGCTCTTCAATTTGGTGTTGGTTTGACCCTTAGAATCTATGGATCGTCGTTGCTGGGCTTTGGATACGTTCATCTAAATTCTTGCGAGTAGACACGTCTAGTCCGTACGCGTCATGCCTCCAGTCTAAAAGATTAAAGTTTCCTAAAACTGGGAATTTATGTTTCTGCTTTTGTTTTCTTGGATCATGCTATTTTCCGCGCCTTGGGTGGCCCATGTGATATTCACAACATACCATCATTGATGTCCTGTGCATGATTAAATAAATAACTGCCGTGAATAGCACTTTCCGAAAAGAAAGCCCGATAAAGCGGTTGGGTGTGTACCCTCAAGCTCAGTAATGTCTGTATTCTTAAAAAATAAAATGTACAGTAATGTCTAGTCTTTGAGGTCTAACCTTGGACTCACAGCTCTTGCAATCAAGTTATGAGTGTGATGGAATTGTAAAGCTCACATATTTGAGTAACTTTGGAGTTTATAATGTTATATAGGAGTACCATGGGATTGAATAGTACAAATTGGTTGGATCATGTTCTGTGTTATATGCTTTGTCATCCTGCACACAGTGTATATAATTATCATCTGCTGCATGTGCATATGAACAATTTATAATTCAGATCCTGTTTTTCTTGTATTCCCTCCGTTAGATTCTTGTTTTCGTTAATTTGTCGTCATTGATAAATCATCATTGGGGGCCTTGGACACGCTGATCTTCTTTAGTTCATTCCTGCTAAAGTTCCGCATGTGTCTTTACATTTTCCTTAGCCAGTAATACGCATTTATAAGAGTAAAATTGGAATTTTATTGTTTAAGCTTTTGCTTCTTAGTCACAGAACCTCAAGCTGATCAAGATCTCATATTTAAATATCCTGATTAAACATGTTAGACTGCTACTCCCTCCGTCCGAAAAAGCTTGTCCCTCAAATGGATGTATCTAGCACCAAGTTAATGCTAGATACATTCATTTGAGGGATAAGCTTGGGACAAGTTTTTTTGGGCGGAGGGAGTACATGGTAGGTCATTGTGTTTAACTCTGCTAGATATTCGCAGCATTGTCATCATTGCAGTCTTGTGGGCAAGTAAATAAATAAATGCCTGAATAGCATCTTATCAAATGGGCAAAATATATCTGATGAACATCCTCTGATCTTAACGAGTTTCAAGTTTTGTTGAGATATTCTTACCAAGCTGCCAAAATACGCACTACAATGCTCCGAGCTTCCAAAGATTATAGCGCTAATGCTTATTTTCTTCATCGTGTATGAAGCTAAAGTATTGGACCGGGGAGAAGATGGCTTTATGACAGAGACTGAAATTTCTACTAAGCGCGAAGCATTCAGGAAGGAGGTTGCGGTCTGGAAGGAGCTCAACCACCGAAATGTTGCAAGGGTGAATATTTTTTCCTCATTGCGCATTTGCATACTCTGCTACCAATGTTTGATGTTAATTATCTTTTGGGGTAGTAGCAACGTCAGTTCATTTTCGGTGTGTTATAACAATGTTACCTCAGGATCGACAACAGTAGGCACTACAACACTGTCTTCTGAGTCTCTTTGTGTGGTACATTGAATGTGTCATGTTCTCTTCCTTGCAGTTGATCGGTGCATCAATGGGTACCACTGACCGTAGCATTCCGGCTGATAGCGGCGAGAGCAGTGCGCCCATTGATCTGCCAGGGAGAGCCTGTTGTGTTGTCGTTGAATATCTCTGTTTAGGAACACTGAGACAACGTCTATATGCTCACAGTGAGACAAAAATTGGACACAAAATTGTGGTTGAGTTTGCGTTGGATTTGGCCAAAGGGTAAGCAAGCTGGCTAGCTCCCACATATCTTCCAATCTGAATCCGAGAATAAACAACAATCTCATATACTTTCTTTTGCAGACTGAGCTATCTTCACTCGAAAGATATCGTGCATGGGGATGTCAAACCTGAGAACATGCTTCTTGACGCAGAAGCGGTCGTTAAGATCGCCGACTTTGGCGTCACCCGTGTCCAGGCTAAGAATCCGGAGGACATGACAGGCACACTCGGTTACATGGCTCCAGAGGTATGTATTACCTGCTGCCAACCAAACGCTTTTAACGATTCTTGTGCTCAATCCTTGTGTTTCTTCACAAAAAAACAATCTGTTGCTGCTGTTTTCGTATGCAGGTTATTGAGGGCAAGCCATACAACAGAAAGTGCGATGTTTACAGCTTTGGGATATGCTTGTGGGGGATCTACTGCTGTGACATACCGTACTATCCAGGCATGAGCTCCGTAGAGATCTCGTCTGCTGTTGTCCACAATGTATGTTTTCAGCCGTCAGATCCCTCGCTCAATATTACACCCAGAAGAATGGTGCATGCACATATGTGTTAAAACAAGCTTACACAACAAATATTTTTTGCTTATAGTTTTACTTATGTTGTGTGCATAGAATCTGCGACCTAAGATCCCACGCTGCTGCCCGGCCCGGTTGGCGAACATCATGAAGAGATGCTGGGATGCTGACCCTGATAAGCGGCCCGAGATGAAGGAGGTGGTGCATCTCCTGGAGGATATTGACACGACCAAGGGCGGCGGCATGATTCCGGAAGGGGCGAACCCCGGGTGCTTCTGCTTTTTCAGACCCCGGCGTGTAGGTCCATAGATTGTTCTCCAGCAAGCGGCATTGTGATGGGGCTTCAGCAAATGTTGCCACTAGTTTTGAAATGTGTTGTGGTGGTGTTTACTACTCTCTTCATTCCAAAATACTTGTCGTGGTTTTAGTTTAGGTAATACGAATTTACAACTCTCGAAAGTTTAGGATGCAGATGGATAATTTGGCACTTTGATTCATGGTTGCATATACCCGTTCTCTTATATTTTTTGCTCCTGGGTAGTGTGTGGATCACAAAAATGTATTGCCATTGGATTGGCTTGACCTGCGGTTTTTCCTTGCCCTGATCTGCCACAAGGACACGAACACAACAGAGCAGCATTGGAGAAACTCTTGATTTTGCCTGTCCTCTGCAGTTCTGCACCTACCTAATTTGATCTGAGTAGTATGTTCTAAAGGATTGATCTGAATGTTTTAGTAAAATGTCTGTTATTTTTTTCATGGCTTCAACAGTAATTGTGCAATGATTTGGCCTGCTTTTTATTTGAGAGAGAATGAGGGTCGGTTTATGGTTTGTGCTTTTTCTAATTATAAACATGGATAGAAATTGTGTGGTTTCACCATCAGGATTATTATAAACGCATTGCAGTTATTCTTATGTTTTTTTTCTTCTAGAAATCACATATTCTGAATTGATTTTTTTTAGAATGACATATATCAGGACTATTATAAACTAACTTTTTATTGGACAAGATCAAACTTTTCTTTTTTGAGAATGACAAGATCAAAGATTTTATAGTCCCATTAAATTCTCCCATTCCCAGCTTAAAAAATTTAAATCTAAATGTTTCAAAAAAAATTTGTGGATGTTCACAACACGAGTGTTTACGACTCCTAAAATAAATCAGACCCAAACTCAAATACACATTGAGAAATAAAAAGGACAAATCAGTGTCAAAAGAAGACAAAAGTGAAGATGGTACTATTCACATCTGGATATTTGTTTTTTGATTCTCCATGTGTATCTCGAGTTGAATTTTTTACAAGTTGCACGTGTCTTTTGAACACATGATTTTTTTCAAAAAAATTTGACACGTTTAAATTTGAATTTTTTTTTTTGCATGCTACAGATACATGATAAGCAGATATGTGGATTGCATTTTGCTTCTATATGAGATGAGCCGCAGAGTTGAAATATCTCAATTTGGACTAGAAGGAACATTCCAAATGCTTAAAACTACAGATAAATTGTTCTAAATATAAACATATACATACATAGGTCGCATGAAGTTTTTGTTTTCTTCAGATGAAGAAACGTTCCTATTTGAGTAACTATATCAATTGGTTGATGCAACAGACTCAACCTGATCAAAGAGCGCATTAAAATTGTTTGGCCATCTCTTTCTAGCAACTCCCCGCAGTTTTGAGTTAAAATTGCAACAAATTATCCTTATATGCGGTAGAAAATATGAATCAAATCATCTTCCTTGATGCAAACATGGTTGAGCACATATCCTGTAACTCCCGTTCAGAGTTGAGTTCTCTACTCATGATGATTCTACACAGTTTCCAACAAACAACAAATTCCCTCGCACTCTTGAAAAAGGAATAAGCAACAACGTATAGCTAGTGGGTGAGTACAGACAACGCTCCATCCTATCACAGCAGCCTACGCCGAGTACTCAAAAGGTTGGGGCGGCTGTGGCTCGTCATCGACGGCCATGGCAGCCGAGCCTTGCCCCGCGGCAGCGGCTGCTGCGTTGTTGCCGGCGCCCGTGGCCACGGTCGCTGGTGCGTCGGTGAGCACGAGCTCCTCCGCCTCGCTGGGCTGCGTGTCTCGGAGGAGGATGAACCCACAGGGGGCGGGCCTCACGGGGACGTATCGGCTGCCCTCGATGAACTTGATGAACTTCTCCTGTGCGGGGACAACGCGGGCTGGGTTTGCCAGGATCTGGAAGGCCGGTTCTGGCTCCGGGGCCTTCTTCTCCGCCGCGCCATCAACCTGGTAACAAAGATTGAGAGAGACGGGTAAATTCAAAAGAGGCCAGAGAGTTCAATCAAATGAACTGAGCTGATGCCAAAAAAGGAAAAATAGTAACTAGAGCTGGATATGAATCACAAGTTCACTACTGAATAGCAGAGGACTCCAAAAAAGAAACTTCAGCTAGATATGATCACAAGTTCACTACCGAACACAAGGTACAGCAGAGGGCTCTGTTAACAGGCTTATATTAAATAAAAAACAGCTGTGATATGCTGAGCTGTGCTGTGACATCTTAGTAATTTATTATGGGGAGCTATTCAAGCAAGCAGGTACAGTAACTAGCATGGTTGTAAAGCAAGAGAAGTAACTAGCATGACTTAATTATGAGCTGGTAAAATTCTTGGATGTGAACA
Source organism: Aegilops umbellulata (assembly GCA_032464435.1). Lineage (NCBI taxonomy): Eukaryota > Viridiplantae > Streptophyta > Magnoliopsida > Poales > Poaceae > Aegilops > Aegilops umbellulata. Next base: position 472,233,492 of record CP136055.1, on the reverse strand, counting down.
CATGATGGAAAAAAGTGAAGCGAATCATATACAGTAAGTCTTATTCTTACCTGCATTGCATCACCGTCCTTCTCCTGTGTCTTAGCTGCATCGCCTGAAGTAGAACCAGAAGCATCTTCCGTTGTCTTAGCTTTGCTTTCTGCATCCGTTGATTTCTCCTGGCTAGGTTTGCTTTCTGCTGTTGACTTCTCCTGGTTAGCTTTGCTTTCTGCTTCTGCTGTCTTCTCCTGGTTAGCAGCTTTGCTTTCTGCATCCTTCTTCGCCCTAGATTTTGCCTTGGCATAGGTTGACAAAATGGCTGTGGGCAGCTTGACTGCTGAAGTCGTAGTCTGCTGAGTGGTCGGCTTCGGATACTCAAAAAGGGACGGTTTAGCATGTGACAGGAATTCGAACTTAGGCACTTCCAGGTTCGAGTTGAGACCAATGATAGCTGTTGGCGAGAAGGCCAAGCTGATAAAGTATAGGAGTGGGTACCAGTACCAGAACTGGGTGAAAACAGCGAGGCCAATCACAGCAGTGAGCTTGTCATGCTTGTTCCTCGAGAGAAGTTTGATTGTGACATTCCTACCACCAGCATCCAGAATACCAGAAGCAAGTATGGCACCCATTTTGCTCATGGTGTCCTCATGCTTGTCAAGGATGATCTTCTCCAACTGACGCCTGAATGTTCCCACACGAGAATCAAAGGATTCATTCGTCTGGATCATGACCATTGCCATGGCAATTAGAGCCCCCTGGCGTACAAAGTCAACAACGTCCGACGTGAGAGGCTCCAACAAGGAAATTGCATCACTTAACCCTGTTCCTGCACAGGATATCCCAACAGCTAAAGCTGCACCATAACGAACATGCGGGTTGTATGATTCAGAGAGCAGGGACACAATTCTTGGAGTCTGCATGGTCAGAACAGAAGATGTAAGTCGTGGATCAAAGCTATCAAGAAGATATAAGGTGTGGATCAAAGCTATTGGTGATTGTTTATTTTAGCAAACAAATTCTATTAGATGGCAAAGAGATGTAAGCATAAATGCATAATGAACAGATCTATGTTGTTTCTTGGAATAAATTCGAATATAGGGCATCTATTTAAACATTAAGGCATTTCAAAGCTACATACCTGCTCAGGTTCGTTGTATAGAACAAATCCAAGACCCATAACTGCAGTCCTACGAACATCATCACTGACGTCCGATACAGCAAAATGCAGCAGCTGATGGATAGCTTTGTTATTCGCGGTTCCTCTGTAGGCTAGAGCCAATGCATACATACCACCATAACGTAGTATGGGATCTTGATCTCTAGTCATTTGTTCGATCAAGGTGTCAGCTTCCTCTTCCCTGCCATACACCGTCAATGCGATACCAAGTGCCAAACCCCTGCAGCAAGAGAGAGAGAAAGATGTCAGAAACAAGAGCTGGACGCATCTTCAGAAATACCACAACAATGATTAAACAGCACTGACCTGATAATCTTTTCATGCTGTGTATCATGTGCATAAGCGAGCATCTCAGCAGCCTTCTCGCTGGCTGTCCCTACCATGAGCAAACCCATGCCAATACCAGCTGCTTCACCAGCCACAGCACTGTCTGTGTAAAGGACATTCTTTATGTCCTCAAACACTTCTTCATCTGCTGTCCCCAGAGAGGCAAGCCCAAGTCCCAAACAAGCACCATGCTGGATGACCTGCATAATATAGTTTTAGGTAAGAAAAATATATACACACAATATAAGTAGCATTACACAAGAAGGACAAGGAACGGAATGTCACCTCTGCACTGGTGTTGCGAAGGCTTTCACGGAGGAATTGTTTGATTCCTTCACCATGGTTGGCATGAATCAAACCTAAAGCATAGAGGGCACCACCTTCCGAGTATGGACTGCCACCACCAACTGCACCACTTTGAGGTAGGTATGGGGCCATCAAAGCCCGACCTTGCTGAAGGTGGCCTCTATGAATCACACCTAGCCCAGCTGTTGCACTGAATTTAGCCCAATTAGTAGCCCTGCTCAACCACTCCTGCAAGACATAAACAAAATGAGACATCACAGAGGGGAAAAAGTATTACCGCATGACAACAAAACAACCAGATATTTTTTTTCTTACCAGATTCTCTCTTAGAAAAGTATCTACAGTTGTTCCTGCATGCATGATCGCATTGGAGCAAATAGTTGCGCTATGGCAAACACTGTTCCTCATTTCCACGGCCTGCTTTATTGTCTTCAGAATTAGAAGATCAGACCTATATCAACAAACCCATCAAGGTGATGTCAGATATAAAAGTTGCAAGAGACCAGGGTTCAATGTTTAAGACATAATAATAAGTATACCTGTTGTGGCTATACAAAAATTGCAGCGTAAGCTGAATAGACTTCTCCCCTGACAGTATCCCTTTAAGTTTTGCAAGCTTATCAGCATGCGCTGCCTCATTTGGATCAACTGGGTGAGCATTTCCATTTGCCGTAGTAGTGTCATCTCCCATCTGAACATCACCCGCTGGTTCTGTGCTAGTTGTACCCGCGTTAACAGTCTGATCGACTGGTAAAGCTGAACCACTATCAGGGTTGGACTGACCAGGAGTCTGTGAGTCCAGGCGATTCCTCACATTCAGAAGGAAGGCCTGATTTTCATTTTCCACCAGATCAAAAGCAATTTGGTATGCAAGGAGAGCATCATCCTGTATAATGAACACAATATCTCAAGTAAGCAACAGGGACTAAAACATAAGCAATGTGGTGGGCAGAGTAAAGAACAAACATATACCTTGCTTCCAGAAATTAGTGTGTCCAATATATTCGCAACAGTTTCAGGCTCACCCAGAAACATAAGGCACTGGCAGATGCTCAGAAAATCTGGATGCGGCAAAGTCTGGTATATTTTAACAAGACAGCGAAGAACCTGGCAATAAAATGGATTATTTGGTCAACACATAAAGAATGTTAATTTTTGCTTACTCTAGTCTAAACTAATACTTGCTTTTTAATTAATATAAACCAACCATACTGCCAAATAACCTTTAACATGCCCCTACCTCACAGCGATATTCACGGTGACTAACATATTGATGAGAAAGGTTGATGCAATATGAAAGAGCCCCGTGAATATTATCACACCGAACAATTGCTTCCTCCAGTTTATCCAGTCTCCTGCATTCAACAGCCATACCCATGGCCTGTTGGTATTTCCCATCAAGAACACACCTACAGCAAAGAGTAACCGTTAGCTGAATACTCCATGTGATAAATAAGAGAATATGCGCAAACGGTAGGATCGTATCATACTTCTCCAACATCCTCTCCACTATGGCCTCCAATCTAGGATCCACATTTTCTTCTTCCTCGGTAGCTTTAGAAGCTCTTGTCTTGAAACTCGCATATTCATCTAATGCTTTGGCTGAAAGAAAAGAACCACCAATTCAACACAATGAGCAAAAGAAATTCATGTGAATAACATCCAGAATGATAGAGAACTCAAGACAACTCCTCACCTAGAAGAGCATGAGCATAATCTGAATCCTCAGAAACGTCAAACAGAGGCCCAGCACCAAGTGCATACAACAGTGCATCATTTAACTCGCCCAAGTAATAAAATACCTACATAATATGCAGCAATCGTCATCATAAGCAATACAAAATATGACATTTACAGATAAGGTATAAAATAACATGAGGTCCTACCTTAGAAACAACTAGTGCAGCTAGCTGCCTCTGGTCAAACTCCTCATCTTCATACAAGCTCTCACTGCAGCCGAAAAGATACGATGGAAACAAATTATTAGCTTGCTTCATTGGAAATACAAACTCTAACAACCTGGATCCTAGAGAATTCTTGCTCGACATTATGATCCAATGTATAAAACTCCCAAATCAAAACCAATTACAAATTAGAGCCTCATTGTTCCACAAAAATAACAACTAAACGCACAACAATTGCATATGAAAAGCAATGTTAAAATTAAAATGACTTAAACAGACACGTTATTCTAATGCAAGCGAAACAACCATAAGGAAATTATCTGGCAAGAATTGATTTGCCAGTTTTTTGGGCCAAAAATATTTGGTAGGGCTAGGCTAGGCACCAACCAAACACACCCTATAAGACAAGAAATTTGTATAATCTGGAACTGATGTAAACAAACATTAGATTAACTTCCCAAAACATGTCACCCTAAACTATTGCAAGAAACAGTTCAATGGTCACTCTGTCAAGATCTTTCTTAGCACAGGACAGGCATTATAACTGATTATAACCAACCCAGCAAAGCAAAACCCTAAAACAACTTCTAAAAACTGAAAGTTGGAAGCTTTCTGAACTCTCACCCTCCAAGTTCACACCTCACTCAAAAAATTGAAGTTTTTACCACGCTACCTAATACAATCACACAATTTACTAGATTTTCTTGGTGAATTCACTTCAGACTCTGCGGATTCGGCATGTAGAGCACAGCCGGGCACTGAATCCCAGGAATCCCGAGGTTAACAGATCAGAGCCAAGCCACAACCTACGATTCCCCCACACAAGCAGCAGATCGAACCAGAAGAGGCCAAGCAAACGAATCGCGCGACAGCAACAGCATCTAGGGCAACATCTCTTCCCGAATCCTCATCAATCAGCGAACCAGATCGAAACACTGAAACCCCCCGGCCGGCCAAGCCAAGGCGCTGGAACGAATCGCTCGGGCAGGGCGGAGCAGCCGCGGCTGCGGCGGCGGGCGCCGGCCGAGAGGCGGCGGCGGCGGCTAGGTAGCGCGGTAAGGATACAAGAGGGGGGCGGGGAGGGGAGGGGTCTCACATGGTGGGGATGCTGGTGGAGATCTCGGGGTAGAAGAGGTGGACGACGGAGTTGAGGCTGGCGAGCGCGTGCAGCTTGAGCTCCTCCGCCGGCTCGTGGAGCATGGCGAGGATCCCGCCGGCCGAGCTGACAGTCGCCACCGCCGCCATGGCCGCGTCGGCGAAGGAGGGGTGCGGGGGCGCGCGAGGGTTTGTTGGGCTCGGTGCGGGGCGTCTGCGAGTTTACTTGGAGACGGGGACGACGCGAGACGGGGATACCCCTGCGGTGGGGGGAGTGCGGGCGATATAGGGACGGACGGGGCGATGGGTCCGATTTAGCATAGGGTGTCGATTTTTCCTTGGACTCGGACGGAAAAAAGATTTTCCGTTTTCTTTAAATAAAATGATTTTTTGATTGGTTAGTGTGATTTTTTTTAACATCAATACAGACACAAACGCTCATATACACGCGCATACACTCACTCCTATGAACGCACACACGCACACCCTACCCCTATGAGCACCTCCAAAAGACTGAGCCGGCATATCATCTTGAGATTTACGAAGTCACCGTAGGCGCCTCGTCGTCGACAGGAACGTCTCCTCCCACTGAATGCGCATTACCGGAAATCCTGAAATAAATCCAGGAATAAATGTGAGCACCAGGATTTAAACCCTGGTGGGCTGGGAATACCACAGTCCATCTAACCATCCAACCACAGGTTGGTTCGTGATTGGTTAGTCGATTAGGGCGTCTCCAATGTGGTCCATCAAAACGCCCGTGCAACCTTGTTCGGCAATATTTGGGAAGGCGAATGGGAGTTTAAAGGAGGGAGTTGTGTTGAGATTAGAAATGGGACGAGTCGTTCTATTCTCAATTCTCTGTTTGGTGCGTGATAGGTTCGGGGGAATTAGAGACGGGGAATGAGAGTTGAGGGGTGAGAAGATTAAAAGTTCACTGTTTGATTATAGGGAATGGGAGTTTAAGTGGGAAGGGGAATGGGTGTTGAGGAAGCCAATTCCCACCGATTTCTTCTCACGGGGTACCCTGTTAATTCGTGAGCAGAGTTTTATCCAGCATCAGTTCCCATCATATGACAAACAAGGGAACGGGAGTAAAAATCTACTTCCCATGCCTAATCCCTCCATAAACATCCTTGTGCAAACTCTCATCCCCTTGCTCGAGTGTTTACCAAACAGGCTGTACTCCCTTGATTCGTGGGAATTGACAGGAGAGTAGACATGAAAAGTTAGGATGAAGGGTTAAGATTGACTCATTAAAACAATTCCCATCCAACTCCCACCCCCTCCCCTGTTAATAGTTGGAGTCTCAACTCTCGTGCCTATCCCCTGATGAATTCCCACTACCTTCAACCAAACAATAGATTTGAAGTCTCGTATCCTTTTAATTCACATTCCCTAACTCTAATTACCCCCAACCAAACACGTGTAGATGATTAGGTTTTTGACGATAATGGAACCAAACCATCAAGGTTCACGTTTTAGACTTGACAGTGGCGCCCGTATTCTTTGCATTTATTTTAGAATTTTCGGCGATGTTCGTTCAATTCAAAAAGACATTCTTGTCCATTATGATGTGTCTGTGGTGATTTCGTCAATATTAAGTTGATGTGTCGGCTCAGAGGAATAGGGTTTGTGTGTGTGCGCTCATGGGTGAGTGTACATGACCATGTGTGCTTGTATTGTGTTAAAAAATGCCATAAATATCCGGACCGCGTGATCTGGATACTTTTTGTCTTCCAAGCCGTGCATCAAATGTTCGTGGGGCAGTCTAGATGCCTGAATTCTCACAATCTGAAGAAATCCGATGAGATATTTGAAGAAACATGTACATGTCGATTGGCCCATTGTTAGTTGGATCACGTGTCCTCACAGCTCATAAATAGGTAAAATAATAAATACGGAACAACGAGAAGAGAAATTATAATTGTGTATTCAATTAAAGAAGGTAGACAAGGGGGCCATGGTTTCACTAGAGGCATCTCCCCAAGTAAGATAAATGTACTGTGGTGAACAAATTATAGTTGGGCATCGATAAAATTGTAGTATTTATATTTATGACTATGATTATTCATGGCACAAATTTACATAGGCATTACATTTGTGTTATGTATACCGTTATCCAACTGTAACTACAACTAATACCTCACCTAAAGACCGCTATTAAGCATGCATCTCTAGGTACTAAGTTCATACAAACAGAGTACTGCAATAAGCAAGATGACAATGTAGCCAGTAAAACTATCATCCACGTCTGATAAAGAAATCATATTCTTAGGGCGTGTTCTGAACCTCTCTAGCTTCTCAAAACTCCACAAATCCAGCTTCTTGAGCTAGCTTCTCACTTCACCTGGCTATTCCTATGTGTTCGACACGCTTGGTAGCTTCTCCCAACACATCTACAGTAGCATGACCATGACTGCCATAGGGAAGAAGCAAAGGCAAGCTCACCTTGGATTAGGAAGAGGGGGCGAGGGCGAGGAGGCTGGCTTAGAGAACGACATGGTGAGCACCGGCATCAATGGCGTCTCATGCCGGTGGGGTTGCTGCTCCTGGCTGGCGGTGGGGGAATTGCTCCTTCGGGACGAGATCTGGCAGGAACGGAGTTGGAATGGTCGGATCTACCGACGGAGAGACTCGCCGGCCAGTGAAGAGGTGGAATCGGGCGTGGCGGCGGCAACCGGCGGCGCTGGGTAGGTCACGAGGGGAAGAGATGTCGAGGGGGAGGTGGGTTGTTGCGTACCAATTCAGGGAACAGGAGTCTGACGCGAGCTGGCGAATCGTTTTTTACAACTTGGCGGTGGCATCCCCTTGTAAATACGTCGGACTCCTCGCTTCTCCAGTTCGTGAAGCTGGGCTTTAGCTGCTTCGCTATTTTGCACTAGAGGGGTGCAGCGCTTCGCGAAGCTCACTCCGCGAAGCCCAGACGTTCGGTCCGGCTTCGCTCACGGAGTTGGAGAAGCATGGAGCGGGAGGAGTTCTGAACAGACCCTTAGTAGCAATAATAGAATATGTGCTCGTTTCTTTTCTGTCACGGGGATGGGTCACCGCAAGATTGAACCCACTACCGCACGTAACTCCATCTAAATAACTCCCTATTAAACTTGTCTAAAGTAGACAAATATCACTACAAAAAAATACACTTTCGTGATGATACGTGTTTGTCACAGTAGGTCGCATTTTATGTCATGCATGTACATCCATGACAATTTTATGACAGAATCAAGATAGTCATACATGTGCTGTTGTAGAAGTGTTCCATGACATTACCAAAATTATCATCACGGAAGTGTCCACTTCCATGACAATAAATCACGTGTCACAGAAGTGCTTTCGTCAAGGGTGACCGACACATGGCATCCACCGTAACGGAATGTCGTTAAGCTATATGGTCCGGTTTTGAATCCGATAACCCGCTAACAGCCCCGACCAATGGGGATTTTCCACGTGTAAAATCATCATTGCCTGGAGGAAACACATGTCGGCTCACCGTTGGGACAGATGTCATCCACTCATTGGGCAGAAGGCGCCTATGATACGTCGACACGTGGCACGGCCTAACAGAGGCTCATTCCTGTGAAAAGGCCGACCCATTTGACTTGGTCAAAAGGTGGCGGGCCGGCCCGCGAAAAGCCTGTTAACGGCCTGTTCGCATATAGCCCATTTACAGCCCACTAACCCAGGGCCCATTACGACCTATCCGAATTAGGCCTAGTAGCGTCATCTAGGCCGTCCAATATGATTCCAGCCCATTTTAAGTTCCTGCCCATGTATGGCCCATGAAGTCTTTCGGCCCAGATGAGGCCCTTTATAACTCTTGGCCCATTAACGGCCCATGGCAAAACTGGCTCGTAATGAACAGTGTATCACTTTATACCCATTAACGGCCCATTAATCCATTGGGTCGTTTGCAACCTATGTGTAGGATCAGAAGTATGTCTAGAGGGGGGGTGATTAGATTACTTGACCAAATAAAAATCTAGCCTTTTCCCAATTTTAGTTCTTGGCAGATTTTAGCTATCTTAGCACAAGTCAAGCAATCTCCACACAATTCAAGCAAGTACGCAAAAAGAGTATATGAGCAGCGGAAAGTAAAGCATGCAACTTGCAATAATGTAAAGAGAAGGGTTTGGAGGATTCAAACGCAATTGGAGACACGGATGTTTTTGGCGTGGTACCGATAGGTGGTGCTATCGTACATCCACGTTGATGGAGACTTCAACCCACGGAGGGTAACGGTTGCGCGAGTCCACGGAGGGCTCCACCCACGAAGGGTCCACGAAGAAGCAACCTTGTCTATTCCATCATGGCCGTCGCCCACGAAGGACTTGCCTCACTAGCGGTAGATCTTCACGAAGTAGGCGATCTCCTTGCCCTTACAAACTCCTTGCTTCAACTCCACAATCTTGTCGGAGGCTCCCAAGTGACACCTAGCCAATCTAGGAGACACCACTCTCCAAGAAGTAACAAATGGTGTGTTGATAATGAACTCCTTGCTCTTGTGCTTCAAATGATAGTCTCCCCAACACTCAACTCTCTCTCACAGGATTTGGATTTGGTGGAAAGAAGATTTGAGTGGAAAGCAACTTGGGGAAGGCTAGAGATCAAGATTCATATGGTAGGAATGGAATATCTTGAGCTCAACACAAGTGTAGGTGGTTCTTTCTCAAAACATGTGTATTGGAAGTGTAGATGTGTTCTGATGGCTCTCTTCACGAATGAAGAGTGGGTGGAGGGGTATATATAGCCTCCACACAAAGTCTAATCATTACACACAATCTGCCAAACTCGATGGGACTGAATCGTTAAACTCGGTTGGACCGATTCAGCAAACCTAGTGACCGTTAGGATTTTCGGTGGGACTGATATGCAACTCGGTAGGACCGATATGGTTAGGGTTTGGGCATAACGTAATCTCGATGTGACCGATTACACAAACTCGGTGGGACCGATTTTGGTAATAAGCTAACCAAGGGTTGGTCAGGTAAACTCGGTGGGACCGATCCGCTCTTTTTGGTGAGACCGAAATGTTATGAAAAGGAAACAGTGAGTTTACATTGAAATCTCGGTGGGACCGATCGCTCACTTTGGTTAGACCGAAACGTTACGAAGGGAAACAGAGAAATTGCAATCCCATCTCGGTGAGACCGAGATCCCTATCGGTGAAACCGAATTGCTAGGGTTTGTGGCAATGGCTATGACATTTGAAACTCGGTGGCGCCGGATGGAAAGAATCGGTGGGGCCGAGTTTGACTTTTGGTTTAGGTCAAATGTGGATGTGGGAAGATAGTTGAGGGTTTTGGAGCATATCACTAAGCACATGAAGCAAAAGTCCCATTAAGCAACACCTCATCCCTCCTTAATAGTATTGGCTTTTCCTATAGACTAAATGTGATCTTGGATCACTAAAATATAAAATGTAGAGTCTTGATCTTGAAGTTTGAGCCAATCCTTTGTCCTTATAATTTTGAGGGATCCACTTTCCTCATCCATGCCATGCCATCCATTGAGCTTTTCCTGAAATATTCATCTTGGAATAATGTTAGCTCAATGAGCTATATGTTGTTAGGAATTACCAAAACCACCCAGGGATAGTTGCACTTTCAATCTCCCCCTCTTTGGTAATTGATGACAACATATAGATCAAAGCTTCGACAAATGATAATAAGAATGAAATATATCATCGCTTTGAGAAGTATGTGATAAGCAAGAGCTCCCCCTAAATTTGTGCATATTTTAAGATTTGCTTTGGACTGCAAATGTACAATGAGTTAGGATCATGGGTTACTCTTCCATGTAACATACATCTTGGTGGAGCTCTCAAAATGATAAGAATTAAATACATGCACTCATCACCAAGCAAAGTGAATGATCAAAATAAGGATAAACTGATAGTAACATCCAACAAGCATTAAGTGTAGCTTATGATCAAACACATGATCATCCTCAAGAACTCTCTAGTTCTTCTTTTGGATCCACACCATCTTGATGGGAATCCTTAGAGTTGTAGTTGTACTTGAAGAAGTGGAACTTGAAGTAGTCTTGGGAATCCACTTGACTGAGGTCTTAGGAGCTTCTTCAAATGCATCAATTTCCTCTTGAAGCTTGTCCTTGCCTTTTTGCTTGTAGTCTTGTGGTGGAAGATCATCTTGAGCTTGTGTCCCTTTGAAAGAAGTGGGATCATACTTCTCTTGTTGAGGAACAAACTTTGTCTTGGGGTATTGATCTTCTTCCCACTCAACTCCATTGGCATTGAACTTTCGTTCAAAACCAACACCTTGATTCTTCCGATGCCTTCCTTGCTTGCGTACAATTTCCTCGAATTGCTTACTTTCGGCAAGGCTCTTGTAAACTCCTTTCTCTATAATTCCCTTCAATAGGCTATTTTCTTGCTCAAGTGTAACTTGGCTAAGAGAATCATTAGTGGAATCAAGAGAACTACTAGAGGCAACAATATTGGTTTTAACATGATCATTGTTACTGCTAGAGGAAGAATCTTTCTTGTTCTTGTTACTAGACTTGACTTGAGGCATGTAGGTGGATAAGAGTAAACGCTTGGTAATGTAAGAAGAACTTTTCTTATGAAGATCATCATTGATTGCTTTTAAGAACTCATGCTCTTGCTCAAGGTTGAGCTTTTCAAAGCGTAATTTCTCATGTGTCCTTAAAAGTTCTCGATGATCTCCTAAGATAGTTTCATGAGCTAACTTAAGAGTGTTTAGTTAGAGACTCAATCTTCTCCTTATCATTGTCATTCGTTTTATCTTGATTAGCATTATTTATTGATGTTTCATCATAGTATTCATCACTAGAGTTGTCAACAAGTAAATCATCATCACCTAACAAGTCATCTTCATCACTATTGAAACCAACATACTCGGGATGTGATACCTTTGGGACTTTAGCCATGAAGCATGTTCCAACTCCTTCATTTGGTGAGTCAAATATGTCGTAGGAGTTGGTTGACACAAGTGCTAGACCGACAACACCTTCATCTTGAGTATATTCGGAATCGAAGTGATAGCTTCTCTCGGAGTGGTTGTCGGAGTCGGATACCCATTCACCAACATGAGCTTGATGTCTTTGTTTTGTGTAGCTCCTTGATGACTTTTCTTTTCTTTCCGAATCCTTGCTTCTCCGTGAGTGTCTTCGTTCATAACGATCATCTCTACTCCTTCTTTCTCTAGATGGTGATTCTTCTCTTCTACTTCTTCTCTTGGGAGAGTCTTCTCTTCACTTGTAGGGAGCCGTACACTCATTGGAATAGTGTCTGGGTCTTCCACAATTGTAGCAGTTTCGCTCTCGACTAGAAGATCTTTTGTCATTGTAGGACCTTGACTTGGAGCTTTTATTTTTGCTTCTATTCTTGTAGAACTTGTTGAAGTTCTTCACCATTAAGCTCAATTCTTCATTGAAGGTTTGCTTCTCACTTGATGATGTGGGGGCTTCACATGAGGCTTTGTAATCACCACTTGATTTGTTGTGAAGTTCCTCTTTATCCTTGAGTGACATCTCATAAGCAACAATTCTTCCAATGACTTCGGTTGGCTTGAGATCTTTGTAATTGGGCATCATTTGGATCAATGTGCACACGGTGTCATATTTTCCATCCAAGGCTCTTAGGATCTTCTTGATGATGAATCTATCGGTCATCTCTTCATTCCCTAAGCCGGCAATCTCATTTGTGATAAGAGCAAGCCTAGAGTACATTTCAGTGACACCTTCACCATCCTTCATTTTGAACTTGTCAAGTTGACTTTGGAGCACAACCAATTTGGATTCCTTGACGGAGTCGGTACCTTCGTGCATATCAATAAAAGTATCCCAAATTTCCTTTGCATTCTCAAGACGGCTGATTTTGTTGAATTCTTCGGGGCACAATCCATTGAAGAGAATATCACAAGCTTGAGCGTTGTATTGCAGCATCTTCAACTCTTCCGCGGTAGCTTCACGGTTTGGTTCTTTTCCATCAAAGAAGTCACCTTGCAAGCCAACATACACAATAGCCCAAACGGCGGGGTTATGTCCAAGAATATGCATTTTCATCTTATGCTTCCAACTAGCAAAATTAGTACCATCAAAGTAAGGACCTCTACGGTGGTAATTTCCCTCGCTAGACGACATACTCTCCTAGGTTGTGAAACCAAGGCTATGACCACCAAAAGCTATGGAAATCAAAGCAAATGGAGACAAAGCTCTGATACCACTTGTAGGATCGGAAGTATGTCTAGAGGGGGGTGATTAGACTACTTGACCAAATAAAAATCTAGCCTTTTCCCAATTTTAGTTCTTGCCAGATTTTAGCTATCTTAGCACAAGTCAAGCAATCTCCACACAATTCAAGCAAGCATGCAAAAAGAGTATATGAGCAGCGGAAAGTAAAGCATGCAACTTGCAAGATTGTAAAGGGAAGGGTTTGGAGGATTCAAACGCAATTGGAGACACGGATGTTTTTGGCGTGGTTCCGATAGGTGGTGCTATTGTACATCCACGTTGATGGAGACTTCAACCCACGGAGGATAACGGTTGTGCGAGTCCACGGAGGGCTCCACCCACGAATGGTCCACGAAGAAGCAACCTTGTCTATTCCATCATGGCCGTCGCCCACGAAGGACTTGCCTCACTAGCGGTAGATCTTCACGAAGTAGGCGATCTCCTTGCCCTTACAAACTCCTTGGTTCAACTCCACAATCTTGTCGGAGGCTCCCAAGTGACACCTAGCCAATCTAGGAGACACCACTCTCCAAGAAGTAACAAATGGTGTGTTGATAATGAACTCCTTGCTCTCGTGCTTCAAATGATAGTCTCCCCAACACTCAACTCTCTCTCACAGGATTTGGATTTGGTGGAAAGAAGATTTGAGTGGAAAGCAACTTGGGGAAGGCTAGAGATCAAGATTCATATGGTAGGAATGGAATATCTTGAGCTCAACACAAGTGTAGGTGGTTCTTTCTCAGAACATGTGTTGTTCTGATGGCTCTCTTCACGAATGAAGAGTGGGTGGAGGGGTATATATAGCCTCCACACAAAATCTAACCGTTACACACAATCTGCCAAACTCGGTGGGACCGAATCGTTAAACTCGGTCGGACCGATTCAGCAAACCTAGTGACCGTTAGGATTTTCGGTGGGACTGATATGCAACTCGGTAGGACCGATATGGTTAGGGTTTGGGCATAACGTAATCTCGGTGTGACCGATTACACAAACTCGGTGGGACCGATTTTGGTAATAAGCTAACCAAGGGTTGGTCAGATAAACTCGGTGGGACCGATCCGCTCTTTTCGGTGAGACCGAAATGTTATGAAAAGGAAACAGTGAGTTTACATTGCAATCTCGGTGGGACCGATCGCTCACTTCGGTTAGACCGAAATGTTATGAAGGGAAATAGAGAAATTGCAATCCTATCTTTGTGAGACCGAGATCCCTATCGGTGAAACCGAATTGCTAGGGTTTGTGGCAATGGCTATGACATTTGAAACTCGGTGGCGCCGGATGGAAAGAATTGGTGGGGCCAACTTTGACTTTTGGTATCCGCTCTTTTCGGTGAGACCGAGATGTTACGAAAAGGAAACAGTGAGTTTACATTGCAATCTCGGTGGGACCGATCGCTCACTTCGGTTAGACCGAAATGTTACGAAGGGAAATAGAGAAATTGCAATCCCATCTTGGTGAGACCGAGATCCCTATCGGTGAAACCGAATTGCTAGGGTTTGTGGCAATGGCTATGACATTTGAAACTCAGTGGCGCCGGATGGAAAGAATTGGTGGGGCCGAGTTTGACTTTTGGTTTAGGTCAGATGTGGATGTGGGAAGATAGTTGAGGGTTTTGGAGCATATCACTAAGCACATGAAGCAAATGGCTCATTAAGCAACACCTCATCCCTCCTTAATAGTATTGGCTTTTCCTATAGACTCAATGTTATCTTGGATCACTAAAATATAAAATGTAGAGTCTTGATCTTGAAGTTTGAGCCAATCCTTTGTCCTTATAATTTTGAGGGATCCACTTTCCTCATCCATGCCATGCCATCCATTGAGCTTTTCCTGAAATATTCATCTTGGAATAATGTTAGCTCAATGAGCTATATGTTGTTAGGAATTACCAAAACCACCCAGGGATAGTTGCACTTTCACTATGTTATCTTTCGGCCTTCTCAGGGCCCATTTATTCTTGGGCTCATTTCTAGCATTTGGTTACTTACGGCCCGTTACTGCCATTTTCTGCTTGTGGGCCAAATTCAGCCTGTGGTTACAGTCGGCCCATTTGTGGCCCGTTAATACGTTGGGCCGTTTTCATAGCGTCATCAAATACGGCCTATTAACGACGGCCCGTTATGGTCGGCCCATGAACGGATGACTCCAACTCTAGCTCGTTTATGACCCTAATGCAGTCTGTTTTTGGCCCATGTTTGGCCAATCGATCATACGGCCCGCCTAAGGCCCATTGATGATATGGCCCGTAGAAGGCCCATTGTTTCTATGGCCCGTAGAAGGCCCATTGTTTCTACGGCCCGTAGGAAGCCCAGTGTCACTACAGTAAATATGTAGCCCATGGCCTGTTAAAGGCGGGAAACTACTATAGGTTTAGACCTGCTAATGGCCCAAGATGATTATAGGCCCACGTTTTGGCCCATATGAGTAACGAGCCGGCCTGAAGACCGACAACACTGAGATCCACTGAACCTTCTGGCCTAAACTACAACATACCGACCAAAGAATAAACCTAGACTATACAACAAAGAAATTACGGCATATTAGGAATCAAAGTTCGCTACCTGATGATAATAAAGCGCAACATGACCGCGGATTACATACACTGGGCATCAAAGATCGCCACCAGTGCATATAAACGCGCCGACAAAAGAATATACAAAACTGAGAGTACTTCAGAAGGCACTAGACCTAGCAAACTCGGGCCCCCGCAAGCAGCCGAACAAGCTGATGAGACCTTAGTTGTGTCAACGATAGATGCTTCATCCCTAGCTGTATGGCACCATAGTGCGCAAGGAAGTCCCCTGACATCTTCATTACATCTTTGACTTCAAGTCGGAGCTGAGCTGAAGCATGCCTTTCCACTTTAAGTTGAGACTGAAGAAGTCGAACTGATTGAGGCAGCGACTGCACAGAGGTTGTCTCACACCTGCTGGTGAGTAGCTTCAACTCACTATCTTCATCAAGATAGGACCTTGGGGTCATCTCACTGTCCTCAAGATGGTTTGGCTCACTATCTTTCCTAAAGTCCTGCCTGGCATAAGAGATGCGACTCTGAAAGAGAAACAAGGAGACACGTAACAGGTTTCACAATTATATAAGCAAATAAATGAATTTGTTCTGCATAAGGAACATGTTTTTACAACTACAATTTAAAACTGGTAGTTGTTGCAAACATCCAATCAGATGTAAACAGCAACGGAGGAAATGATGCCTATCCAAATCTATACTAGAACAAATTTTGAAGGCTTGAGAAGGTTGAACTTACATTACATTTAACACGGGCTGGACAAAGCTGTTGTAGGGTGAAACCCTAGAGGGGATCTTTTCACACTTGGAGGGGGAAAAGGAGGAAGAACAACAAGAACACAAGGCACAAATCTCTCAAACAAACCCAATATCACATCCACTAGAGTAGCATACAAGAGATCCACAAGATTACATGAACAATTCAAGGAAAATAGCACTAGGATAAGGTTCTTCCCACTAGGTGAGGTCTTGAAATCCAAGAGGATCTTCCCCAAGAAGGAGGGCTTGATCTCTAAGAGGAGCTACTCCTAGAGGAGGTCTTGATCTCCAAGAGGAGGAAGATGAGCAAAGCCCTCTTTGTGTTCTAAAATACTTTGCTAACCTCCCAAATGTGCTAGGTAGAGAGTATATAAAGGCTAGGGAGAAAACTAGGGGAAAGGGGGTTACAAAGTACCAAAAAGTCCCCAAAATGTGTGGATACGGAGGAGGAGTCCGGGCACCCGGGGTGCAACCGGCCGGGCACCCGGACCGGTCAGGGGCTCTGGAGGATGGCGGACCGGGCACCCGGGGGCCAAGGCCCGGGCACCTGGGGTGGCCCCAAGAGGCTGGGCGCGGCAGACCGGGCACCCGAGGTTGATGGCCCGGGCACCCGGAGGTGGCGTTGGGGCGGCCCAGGTCCGGCCGGGCACCCGGGGCCAGCTGACTGGGCAACCGGGGTGGGCCGGCTGTGGCCTGGAGGGGTGGAGGCCGGGAACCCGGGCCTTGGGGACGGGCACCCGGGGCCGGCTGGGGCGCCTCCCAGGCAGAGGCCGGGCACCCGGGGCCAAGGGGGCCGGGCACCCGGGGTGTCCAGAGGCTGCGGCCCTTGCTTCTTCTCCTTCTTCTCTTCTTTCCCTTGCTTTGTGGTCGCTTGAGCCTCCGCCCTCTCCTTCTCACTATCATCTTCTTGGTACCTAAGAATGGACAACGTTTCCGATGAGGGTAGAATCCCATTCTCACATGAATCCAAACGAGACTCAAAGAGGAGAGAGTCAACCTCATTCTTGATGGCGCGGGCACGCGCTCTTGTCATCGGGACACTTGGTGCTTGCGGTGGTGATGGAGTGTCGATGCGAGTAGGCAAGGGATGCTCCGCATCATCTCCCCCCCCCTTGGGAGAGATCCGTCCACGAATCGTGCTCTTCATCACCATGGTACTTGGCCAAGTCCTTAACGTTGAAGATGTCACTTACGTTGTACTTGTCACGTGGGATGTCGACCTTGTAGGCGTTGTCGTTATAGCGTGCTAGCACCTTGAATGGGTCGTCGTCTCTTGGTAGTAGCTTCGACTTTCGTTCCTTGGGGAAGCGGTCCTTGCGGAGATGTATCCATACTTAATCACCCGGTTGGAACACCATCGGAGACTTGTTGATGTTGAGCTTGGAGGCTAGTCGTTGTACTTGGCGCTCGATCGTGGAACGTGTGTCGTCATGCATCTTCTTGAGGTAGGTGGCTCTTGCGCTTGCGTCCATGTTTGCTCGTTCTTGGAGCGGTAGAGGTAGGATGTCCAATGGCGACAAAGGGTTGAAGCCGTAGACAACCTCGAAGGAGGACTTGCCGGTTGTAGAATGTCTTGCGCGGTTGTAGGCGTACTCGGCAATGGGTAGGCACTCCTCCCATTCCTTGATGTTCTTCTTTATCAACACGCGTAGGAGAGTTGCAAGCGTCCGGTTGGTGACTTCCGTTCGGCCATCGGTTTGAGGGTGGTACACCATGGAGAAGAGTAGCTTGATTCCGAGCTTGGCGCATAGCGTCTTCCAAAAGTAGCTTAAGAACTTGACATCCCGATCCGACACAATTGTCTTTGGCACGCCGTGCAACCTCAAGATTTCCCTACAAAATAGATTGGCAACATGTGAAGCATCGTCTATCTTATTGCATGGGATAAAATGAGCCATTTTAGAGAATCGGTCCACAACAACAAACACGGAGTCCTTGCCATTTTGAGTCCTAGGCAAACCAAGCACAAAGTCCATGCTAATGTCTTCCCAAGGTTGGTGTGGAATAGGTAAAGGCGTATGTAAACCATGGGATTGAGATTGTGACTTAGCTTTGCAACATGTAGTGCAACGGTTGGTGAAGCGGGCGACATCACGAAACATCTTGGGCCAAAAGTAGTTCTTGGAGAGCGTGGCATAAGTCTTGTCGCGTCCAAAGTGTCCCATGAGTCCACCTCCATGAGCCTCTTGCAAAAGTAACAAACGAAAAGAGGACTCAGGAATGCATAGTTTGTTAGCTCTCATAAGATAACCATCTTTGATATAGTATCGTTCCCAAGAAGTATGCGTCACACACTTAGCATAAGGAGTAGCAAAATGCACATCATGCTCATATAAATCTTTGATATGATCAAATCCAACAACATTCAATTCAAGTTGAGTAAGTAGCATGCATTTGCGGGAAAGGGCATCCGCCACAACATTCTCTTTACCCTTAATGTACTTGATCACATAGGGGAAAGATTCAATAAATTCACTCCATTTAACATGTCGTTTATTCAACTTGGTTTGGCCTTTAAGGTACTTAAGTGTCTCATGATCGGTATGTATGACAAACTCATGCGGTCTAAGATAATGTTCCCAAGTATGTAACACACGCACGAGAGCATACAATTCTTTATCATAGATGGGGTAGTTAAGTTGAGCACCGGATAGTTTTTCACTAAAGTATGCAATAGCTCGCTTTTCTTGCATCAAAACTCCACCAATTCCATTACCACTTGCATCACAATGAACCTCAAAAGTTTTGTCAAAGTTTGGTAAAGCAAGAATCGGAGCATGAGTAAGCAAGGATTTGAGCTCATCAAAAGCGGTGGATTGCGAGGGTCCCCAAACAAAAGGAGCATTTTTCTTACTCAAGGCATGCAAAGGGGCGGCCGTAGTGCTAAAATCCTTCACAAAGCGACGATAGAAACCCGCAAGGCCAAGAAAACTTCGCACTTGTTGCAAATTGGTGGGTTGTGGCCAAGTTTTAATTGCTTCAATTTTAGACTCATCAACAAGGACACCCTTTGAGGAAACAACAAATCCCAAGAAAACAAGCTTGTCAACACCAAAAGTGCACCTTTTCATGTTTGCATATAGACGTTCCTTGCGAAGAGTTTGCAAAATAGCCCTAACATGTTTTAGATGTTCTTTGATGGATTTGCTAAAAACAAGTATGTCATCGAAGTAGACCACAACAAAATCTCCAATGTAAGGACGAAGCACAAAATGCATAAGACGCATGAAAGTACCGGGAGCTTCCGATAAACCCATAGGCATAACCAACCACTCGTACAAGCCAAATTTGGTTTTGAAAGCGGTTTTCCATTCATCACCTTCTTGTATGCGAATTTGATAGTAACCACTTTTAAGATCAATTTTTGAGAAAATAGTGGCACCGCTAAGTTCATCTAGCATATCATCTAAGCGAGGAATGGGATGCCTATAACGAACGGTGATAGCATTGATGGGTCTACAATCAGAGCACACGCAAAAAGTACCATCTTGCTTGGGCACAAGTATAACCGGAACGACACAAGGGCTTAAGCTTTCACGTACATGACCGTTGTCGATGAGTTGTTGTACTTGCCGTTGGATCTCCTTTGTTTCTTCGGGGTTCACGCGGTATGGAGCTTTGTTCGGAAGAGGAGCGTCGGGGATGAGGTCGATCCTATGTTCAATGCCACGTAGAGGAGGAAGACCGGGAGGTAGCTCATCGGGAAAGACATCCTCGAATTCCTGCAACAAGTTTGAAAACACTAGAGGAAGAGGATTAGGATTGTTAGTTTTTGTCACCTCATCCTTGCATAGGAGGACAAAGTGGATGACACTCGATGGGTTCTCACACACTTCTCTCATCTCTCTTTTTGTGGCTAGAAGGACCAAGTTTTTCTCTCGTGGCGAAGAGGCGCTCAACTTTGGCTTGTGGCTCTCACTTTCTTTTTGGCGGTTCACTCTCGCACTAGGATCTCCTCGATGGGTGGAAGCTTGCTTATCGGCGATCACTTGGCTTGGTGACATTGTATGAAGCACATATTCTTTTCCTTTCATCTTGAAGCTGTAGTGGTTGGTTCGTCCGTTGTGCATGACTCCGCGGTCGAATTGCCAAGGCCTCCCCAATAGGAGATGGCACACGGACATTGGGACCACGTCGCACTCCAAGGTGTCCTCGTAGGCGCCGATCTTGAAAGAAACTTGCACCGTATGCTCCACTTGAATAGTGCCGGAGTCGCTTAACCATTGCACCTTGTAGGGGCGAGAGTGCTTCTTCTTGACCAATTGCAGCTTGGAACATAGCTCTTCACTTGCCAAGTTGTGACAACTTCCTCCGTCGATGATGACCTTCACGGACCGCCCGTTGATGCCGGCCTTTGTGTGGAAGATGTGGCACCGTTGGTCTTCGTCTTGGTGGTGTTGAAGCGTCAAGACCTTGGAGACCACTAGAGAGGGACTTGAATCATTGTCGCAAAACACTTGGTCATCCTCATCTTCGTTCACGTGCCGATGCATGGCCACGTGCTCAATGGCTTCCATTTCTTCTTCACTCATCGAGTCGTATGTGCCATCATCGTTAAAGATCATTGTACGCTTGTTGGTGCATTCGAAGGACTTGTGTCCTCGGCCACCACATGCGAAGCACTTGAGGTAACTTGTCTTGACGGTGTCGGTTGGTGGCGCCGAAGATGAGGAAGACTTGGGCTTGTAGGTGCTTGCCGGAGGACGAGTCGAGGAGGGCGTAGCTTGCTTGGAACTTGACTTGTCGCCGTTACTTGGTGATGCTCTAGTTGAGGTAGGAGGTGCCGAAGTCGCGGGAGCTTGAGAGTAGGAGCCGTAGGTCTTGGACGAGTACTTGGCGTACTTGAAGTCATCTTGGACTTGTCGCTCGGCCTTGTTCGCTTGATGAACTAGCTCAAGAAGGTTTGAGTATGGTTGGAAATCGGCAATCCGCTTGATTGGGTGGTTGAGGCCGTTCAAGAAGCGTGTCATTGTTTGCTCGTCGTCTTCCTTGACATTGGCTCGTATCATGGCAATCTCCATTTCTTGGTAGTATTCTTCCACCATCTTCGTGCCTTGTTTGAGGAGTTGCAACTTCTTGAAGAGATCACGGGTGTAGTGTGTAGGCACGAATCGAGCTCTCATGACATCCTTCATGGCCGTCCAAGTTGTGATTGGTGGTTCGCCTCTGGTACGTCGTCACTCAAGCACTTGTTCCCACCAAATGAGAACGTAGTCTTGAAACTCGAGGGAAGCCATGGCAATTTTCTTCTCCTCATCGTAGTTGTGAAGACGGAAGATTTTGTCCACCTTCAAGGCCCATGAGAGATACTCTTCGGGATCATTGCTTCTTGAGAACTTGGGCATGGTGAACTTGAGCTTGCCATATCGGAGTTCTTCATCGAAGTAGCGGTTTTGATGTCGCTCTTGCCATGGATGAAGGTCCTCGAATGCTCGTTCCTCGAGATGTCGCTCGTGGCGTGGAGGGTCTTGAAGAACTTGTTCTGCTTGGTGACGTTCTTGTCTTGGAGGAGGACGAGGGATATGCGCTTGGTTGCGCCTTTCCTGTTGCTCTTCGCAACGCGCGGCTTCTTCTTGTATCTCGCAACGAAGAGCTTCCTCTTGTTCTCGCACTTGGCGGTTGCGCTCTTCAACGGCTCGAGTGGCGTCGCGGAGTGCGCGTTGTGCTTCGAGTTCTTGCGCTTCACGTTCGAGGGCTTGTGCTTGATGTCGTTCTTGTGCGTGTCGAAGTGCCTCACCGTCTTGAGGGTCTTGACGAGGCCCTTGTGGAGGTATTTGTTCTTGCTCCATTGCTTCGTGCGCTTTGTGTCTTGCCCTTTCACGTGATCGAACTCGGTCTTGTAAACCATTGCCATGGAATGGATTTTCTTGAGCATGGCGATCTTGGGAAGCATCACGTCGCGGGACTCGAGCTCGAGGAGGACTTGTATCATAAGATGAGTAGTCCGAAGAGTGTCGACTTGAGCGGTGGCTTGAGTGGCGCCGTCTTGTTGAAGTAGATGAGGAAGGCGGGCGTCGCACGATCATGTTGCGGATCTCTTCCATTTGTGTAGTGAACTTGTCGTCGATGTAGTCGCGGTTCCTTGCTTCCGCTTGACGAACGTTGGCGGCAAGTCGGTTGAGGCGTTCACCCAAGTCCACATTTTCTTGATGGAGAGCTCTTTGCGCGATGAAGAAGTGGTTCTTGGTGACGAAGTCGTTATCACCATCTTGCTCCACAAAAAGCGGGTTCGCCGACGAACTTGGCCTATCCATCATAGCCAAGGGGGTGAGTAGCAAAGTGAGAGAACAATACCGAAGTTACCTTTTCCGAGGATTGAGGATGTAACAAGTGTCACTCAATGTAATGCCTCAATAGTAGAATTGGGACCGGGTTTGTTTCTCACACCTACAAGTAAAAGGCTTATAGAGGAGCTCGGTTAGGATGGTGGCAAAAATTTCAAGCAAATGTTAGTCAGGATATCGATAAGGTTGAGAAGGTTCACACAAATGCAAGTAAGACAAATAGATCAAAGCCAAGAGTATCACTAGGAACACACACATGGAAGATAGATGGGATCCGCACAACCAAGGGGTGAGCTCAAAATGTGCAACCACGGACAATGCTCTTGTTGTGCGAATGCTAGAGAGACGCTAGCTCGATTGCTCAAATGGGCAAGATACGCATGTGCACCAACCTATAAGAGAAATGTGTTGTCTTCAATCCCAACTATGCTATGTATGTGGTGACCAAGATGATATGCAAAATGGCTCAATGCTATTGCTTATAAGCTCTTTGTGTCTCCTCTTTTTGCTTAAAAGCTTGTCTTTTTTTCTTTTTCTTTTTTTTCACTATGCTTGATGCTCGAGCCAAGTACGATATGAGACAAGTATGTAAGATATGCACGGGAGAGACGTATGGCACTAAGATGATAACAAGATCACTACGGTGCACAATAGCGTGGCCCCGCAATTCTCAACTCGCTAGTCTTGATGGGTAAGCAACGCAAAAGGCTCGGGCTATCAATGCAAAAGCAAGGTAAGGAGTAAGTGTCGTCGAGGTTACCGTACTTTCTTACGGTTAGTGATGATGATGACTCCGAGGCGATGAAGTTGATGTCACACGCTCCTAAGTAGCCAAAACACCTTAGGAAACGCAAATCACAACTCAAAATCGGTCAAATGCGAAAGGTGGGTGTTTTTGTGATGATTTTTGGATGGTGGCTAATGATGGTGGTGATGATATATGTGTATGGGGGATGTCAAGAGCTTCCAAACGAGCTAAAGAACACAAAAAACGGAGTTGGGATGTGGAAGTTATGGCCAAATTAGTGATGTACTTGGGCTGATTCGGGGGGGGGGGGGTGCGGGCACCCGGGGGTGGGAGGTGTGGGTGCCCGGGGTGGTCAGGGGGAAATGGCCCGGGGGTGCGGGTGCCCGGTGGTTCGAGGTGCGGGCACCCGGTGGTCGTCGATTTGGGCGAAAAAATTGGGGGAAATGCAAGATTTCATGGATTTCGGGGTGGGGAGGGTGGGGATTGTTGGGGAGGGGCTAGATCCACTTGCCAAACATCAAATCCATGGACCAAAACAACCAAATCTCACAAGATCCAACAAATTGCAAGAAAAAAAATTTGGGGCTATTTTTGTGGGGAATTTTCGGATTTCGACGAAAAACACCAAAATCAAGCTAGCAAATGGGGGGATGGGACTCCAAGATGTGAATCAACCTGGCTCATGATACCAAGATGTTGTAGGGTGAAACCCTAGATGGGATCTTTTCACACTTGAAGGGGGAAAATGAGGAAGAACAACAAGAACACAAGGCACAAATCTCTCAAACAAACCCAATATCACATCCACTAGAGTAGCATACAAGAGATCCACAAGATTACATGAACAATTCAAGGAAAATAGCACTAGGATAAGGTTCTTACCACTAGGTGAGGTCTTGAAATCCAAGAGGATCTTCCCCAAGAAGGAGGGCTTGATCTCCAAGAGGAGCTACTCCTAGAGGAGGTCTTGATCTCCAAGAGGAGGAAGATGAGCAAAGCCCTCTTTGTGTTCTAAAATACTTTGCTAACCTCCCAAATGTGCTAGGTAGAGAGTATATAAAGGCTAGGGAGAAAACTAGGGGAAAGGGGGTTACAAAGGACCAAAAAGTCCCCAAAACATGTGGATACGAAGGAGGAGTCCGGGCACCCGGGGTGCAACCGGTCAGGCACCCGGACCGGTCAGGGGCTCTAGAGGATGGCGGACCGAGCACCTGGGGGCCAAGGCCCGGGCACCCGGGGTGGCCACAAGAGTCTGGGCGCGGCAGACCGGGCACCCGGGGTTGATGGCCCGGGCACCGGAAGGTCGCGTTGGGGCGGCCTAGGTCCGGCCGGGCACCCGGGGCCAGCTGACCGGGCACCCGGGGTGGGCCGGCTATGGCCTGGAGGGGTGGAGGCCGGGCACCCGGGGCTGGCTGGGGTGCCTCCCAGGTATAGGCCGGGCACCCGGGGCCAAGGGGGCCGGGCACCCGGGGTGTCCAGAGGCTGCGACCCTTGCTTCTTCTCCTTCTTCTCTTCTTTCCCTTGCTTCGTGGTCGCTTGAGCCTCCGTCCTCTCCTTCTCACTATCATCTTCTTGGTACCTAGGAAATACAATCAATCAAAGAGCAATTTTCATAATTAAATTCCTTGAAATCCAAGATAGTGGGTTTATTAGCATCTAGGGTTTTGATTTCTTCAATCCCACTTTTATCAATTTTAGCATCAAGATCTAAAAACTCTGAATTTTTAGAACGCCTTCTAGGTAAAGGTGGATCATATTCAGTCCCATCATTATCAAGATTCATATTACAAAACAAAGATTTAATTGGGGACACATCAATAACTTTTAGATCTTCATCTTTATTTTCATAGGAACTAGAAGAACACGCTCTTATAAAGGAATCTTTCTTAGCACGCATCCTAGAGGTTCTTTCTTTGCACTCATCAATGGAAATTCTCATGGATTTGAGAGACTCATTGATATGATGCTTAGGAGGAATATATCTAAGCTTTAAAGAATCAACATCAAGAGAAATTCTATCAACGTTCCTAGCCAAATCATCAACTTTAAGCAA